>CM048844.1:68739034-69939034 GCA_026545765.1 Plantago major | reverse complement strand
AAGTTGGATTGTGGTATCCAAAAGATAGTGGATTGAGTTTGGTTGGCTATTCAGATGCTGGTGTTAGGATTATCTGTTTAGATTTTGATCATCAACCTAATGACTTATCTTAGCTCAGAAAGGTGATTAGTACCCTTGGTTCACTTGAACATTGTAGAAGAGGAAACTCACTAAGTATGATAGTCTAGCAAATCTTGTATAGGATGTTAGGTCTCGAAATGCAATTTTTATTTTCTGAAGAAGACCAAGAAGAAGGCATCCAGCAGGAAAAGTTCAACGGATTTGAAGATTTGAAGACTGCACAAGATTGCTGAAGACTAGGGTTTTTCAGATACCTATGTCCAGATATCTTGAAGAAACAAGTGTTTCGAAACACAAGTGTTGCAAAAGATATCTGAGAATAAAAGGTTTCTGAGACGAGGAAAGTGCCCACATATATCTACACTCAGATACCTTGGACATAAAATATGCCTCTGAAAAAGAAATATATTATAACAAGTTGTTTAAACAAGTGGTATCTGGAGCTATGATGTTCTCTGGAAGAGAACGTGCAAAGCCTCAGAAAGCTTGCATAGTTCCGTTGGCACTACATGACAAAGTATAGTACAGTTCATTAAATGCGCGGACAGAAATGTCTGAATAAAAGCTGTAGCTTCTAAAGAAGAAGACAAACCTGCTATAGTACTATACTCAGATATCAATAGTTTGAATTTGATTTAAGCCTAACGGATACTATTCAAACGGCACTCAAATTCATCTATAAATATCAACACTTAGACTGCTTGAGAACACACCTTAGACAACACAGAACTACATACTGAATATTCTCACAAGCTCTCTCAAGCAAACTACTTACCTTCAAGCTTTCTGTTGCGACCAAAGCTCTTGATTCTAAGTAGCATAAAAGTTCTAAGTGTCCTGATCCTTAACGAGCATTGTTATTTGTGAAAGAGTTGAACTAAGATTTCATATCTGAGCTTCATTCTCTTGAACACTTTTCATAGACTTGGGTCAGTAGAGAACAAGATACCATACATTGCAAAGTGTATTAAGTATACTTGATTCATAGAGCTATGTGAATAACTGAACAAGTTATTAAAGAAGCTCACCTGACATTTTACCTTAACCAACACCTTAAAGCGTGTGCGATGCAGAAGTACTTAGTTTGGGAAACTAAGGAATAACTCCAAGGTTATTGAGCACATGAAGTACTTAGTTTGGGAAACTAAGGAACAACTCAAAAGGTTTCTGAGTACAGGAAGTACTTGGTTGTGAAAGCCGGGGAATAACTTAGGGGGAACACTTGGTTGGGAACCTAGTGTATTTAGGAATCAAGAGAAGATATCTGTAAGGTTACCTCATTTATCTGTCTTAGTGGATTCTAGGTCTGAGTAAGGCCGAAGTGGATTAGTTGAAGGATTACGCCACCTTCAGATACCACTATAAAAAGACTTGTGTTATTTACTTTCTACAGTTTATTACTTGCTTTACTTATCTTGCAAAGTACTTACACTTATCTTGCTGAGCACGTGCACTTATCAGAGAAAAGTCTTCCGCTCTTTGAAATTAAGTATCAGATATCTTCACATATATCTAAGAAACTATGTTTATCGACAAAAGTTTTAAAAGACTATTCACCCCCCCTCTAGTCTTTTACTTTGCTGTTGTCTGGACCAACAGCTGGTTCATTGCTTGATAGAAAAAGCACCTCAGGAACATGTCAATTTCTTGGTGCCAGATTGATATCATGGTTCAGCAAGAAACAAAACTCAATTGCTACATCTACCACGAATTTGAATATATTCTGTTTGGGTGTTGTGCTTCACAGATATTGTGGATACAACAACAACTCAGAGACTATGGACTCAATGAAGAGAAAACTCCCATTTTCTATGACAACACAAGTGCTATTGCCATAACTCGGAATCCTAAGGTTCATGCAAGAACAAAGCACATTGATGTTAGACACCACTTCATCAGAGACCTTGTTGAAAAAGGCAATATAGAGATACTCAAGATTGGCACTGAAGACCAACTTGCAGATATCTTCACTAAGCCACTACAAGAAAGTAGATTCTCAGCCTTAAGACATAGTCTTGGACTAATGGAGCTACCAAAGAACTGAAAAAGTTCAGATATCTGAAGAAGATATCAAAGGAGAGAGAAAAGGAATCTGGAACGAGTATCCAGAAAAGACAAATCTGGAACGGGTATCCAGAGAAGAGGAATCTGGAACGGGTATCCAGAAACCAAAGGCTAAAGGGTAAAATGGCTATTTGAAGATTTCTGAGACGGGTACTCAGATATCTAGATCACTCAGTGAGGGGGGACACAAAAGAGAATAGTACAACTGCCTACAGTCAACTACTATCTTGAAATTTGTATTATTTCTATCTTTGTGTAAAACTGTGAAAAGACAACAAGTATAAGATAGACTCAGATACAAACAGTATTCTCATTCACACAGAAACGTGACTCAGATAGCTAATAGCCAAAATTCATTAAATGGGCACAATTACAATTGTTGATTGTGATCATTGCTGAAGAAGCAATGGTGACCCTTGATAAAATGGGCGATTGATCTTAACGGCGGAGATTAATTCTCTGTAAGAAGTGAACTGTTGAAATTCCGATATGGTCCACTATGCATTTAATACCGGACAAACTTTTACCCACGTCTTACTGCAATTCACAGATACGTACATACAAAACCAATTTGTATGTATATGTTTGTTAGAATTACGTTGCTATATATATATATATATATATATATATATATATATATATATGTATATATATATGTATATATATATATATATATATGTATATATATATATATATATATGTATATATATATATATATATATATATATATATGATTTTGGCAAAAGAAATTACTTTCGCCTAATCCCACATTTTGCCTTACACAAGAATAGCAAAAACCATTCTTCAACTTCTGCAAATCTCTGTTAGTTTTTCTGCAAAGAATCACTAATCTCTCACCCAAATCTCTTTCAGATTTTCAAACACTTGTACTATATAAAGAGATGGCTCCTGAGCGTCCGTCTACCCAGAAATCCCAATCTTCTACCACTGGTATTGCTGAAAAGCAAGCACCAGAGTTGGTTATAGTGAACAATCAATTGGTAGGAGACTTTAATCCCGATCATTGGACTTCAAATCACAGGATGATTTGGGGTGGTGCATTGATTGAGGAGTACCTCATTGCTGCTGTTGAAAACCATGCTGATAGGAAACTAATTCTTGACATGCTTGAAAAGGCACAAATCAAGGGTTTTCTATCTGCTCTTCCCAGTGGAGTTTCTTCAATGGATGTATTAGAATTCTATAACAACTCCAGGATTATATCTTGTGTTTCTGAAGGCACTGCAATAGTGTCTGTAAAGACTAAGGTCCAAGGAAAGGAAATCCTTTTGGACTTAACAACTTTCTGCAAGTTGTTTGATCTTCAAAATCTTGGAAAGGATTTTGAAATAGACACCAAGGATGAAGATCTCCTTGAAGGTGTAAAAGAGCTTTACAGTGGTGTGTGTGACACTGATAAACAAGATACACCCACTGATTTCAAGCTTGCTGACATCAGAAACAGACATCTGTTAGTTCACTGGGATGTCTTGGCATGCATTCTTCACAGATGCTTTGATGGTCTACAAGGAGGTGCTGACCAAATAAGCCAAGAACGCTAAATGATGATGTTCTTGTTGCAATAACAAGACAAAAGGCTGGAAAACCCTTTCAATTGGGGCAAGTACGCCTTTATGAAGTTTGTGAAGAAGATTCAAGGCTTTGAGCCTAAAATCGCTAAGGGACTTGCTGAGCCAAAGGCCACAGTGAGCTATGGTCTAAAGATATGCTACTTGCTGGAGAAGCTTGGCATTGAGCTCAGAGAGAAGGCTGATATAGCCAACAGTAAGCTACTCTACAAATATGAGTATACAAACTTGATGAAAAAGGTTACTGGATCTCAGAAAGGTTCCAAGAAGCGAAAGACTGAAGAGGTATCTGAGGGAAAGGTTGCGACCAAAAAGCCCAGAACTTCACGAAAGAAGTCTGCTGGCAAATCAGAAGACACATCCGTTGGGGTTGTCGATTCCCACATACCTGCCGCCGCTGCAGATGAACTCATCAATGCTGCAAAAGAGGTATCAACTACTGAACAAGTAGACTCAGCAAGAGAAAGTGGTTTCAGAAATGTTAAAACTACTACCGAAAGCCTTGCTGATGAACTTATCAATGCTGCTAAAGAAAGTAGTGATAGATACCAAGCCCTATCTGCAGAAACCGCAGAGATTATGGACCAATCAGTTCCTAATGCTGATGAGAACTCTGACGATGAAGATGATGAATTAGTCATCTCTCAAGTCCTAGAGAAATAAAAAAGGGCTAAGGTTACTAAAAAAGTAACTAGTGTAGAGGTATCTGAAGAAGAACCTACACCACAGGTTTCTGAACAAGCATCTTTTTCAAAGGTTGCTGAAGAAGCAACTGTGTCCAAGGTCACTGGACAAGTTACACCATCAGAACAGGAAAGACTGAAGCATATTGAAGATGCTCTGATGAGTGATACACTAGTGTTGGAGGATACTGCCATTGCCTCGGCACTCAAAAGTCTGTCTCAAGCACAACCACCACAACAGCCATATGTGGATACTGCTGAAATGGTACTTGAGTTACAGACACCAGCATCTTTCATTGCTGAAGAAAATCCAGCAAAAGAGCAGGTTCCCCAACTCAATAAGAGGGATCAAACTGAGGCATCTACTCAGAATGATCAACCAGGGGAGGCAACTGAGTTGCATTCTCAGGAAAGGTCTGAAGTACCTGAAACTTCCAACAAAGAAGTGGTCAAAGAACAACAAGACCAATGCATGGAAACTTCACAAGTTCCAGAGACCAGTCAGCCTGACAAAGCTCAGGTAGCTGAATGGTTTAACTCTTTACTTGTGATAACTTATGCCTAAATCTTGTTACTTATTATAATTTCTTTGTTACAGGCTGATTTAGAAACACAACAACAAGAGGAAGCTGCAAAGCTTACCTCAGAATCTGAGAAGGAGGCTTCCATAGCCTCACTACTTAAGGAACATGAGCCTGTCTCACAGGTAGAAAATAGTTCCTTAAGATATAACTTAGATATGAGATTTATACACTTGAATAATAAATGTTTGTTTCTAATAGGCTCCAACTGAGAAGAAAAATGAAGAGACTGAAAAGTCTATCTCTTCAGAGAGGAATCCAGAGACTTCCAAGGTCTCTGAAGAACGAGTATCTGAACCTTATGTAGAGAAGGTATTTCATTCAGATATCTATATTCTTCAAAGAACAAATCTCTGATCATTTCAAACTAACACATTCTGCTTAACAGGTTCAAAAAGAAGTAGAAGTTGCTGAGGAATTGCCCACTCAATCCTCACAACATATGGAAATTGATGAGGCATCAAGGCCTTCATCACAAGAAAAGATTCTAGAGACTGCACAAGTCTCTGAGAGACAAGTATCTGAGCCTCCAACGGAGGTAATTGACCTCTCAGATATCTGTTTTGTCAATAAAATTTTTTTCTTGATAAAATTTCCTAAGTGTTATGTTTTTAATCTCAGTTTCAAGCAGAAAGAAAGGTTGATGAGGACCAGACTTCCAAGTGCCCACCTCACAACAAGATATTTGAGGAGCTCCCTACCTCAGTAGTACAAGTCTCTGATCCTGATGTATTCATTCAGGTAACTCAGAAACCTAACTACACAAATACTCTGATATCTACACAAGTTTTGAATCTAACTCAAAACTCTTTCTTTCAGGCTCAAATAAGTGTGCAAAAGGCTTCTGCATTCTCAACAGAAGACCTACTTACATTCTTCAAGAACCACACACTAAATAAACATCTCAAGTGTTTCAGAAAGTGGCAAAAGCTCAGAAGCTCAGATCTGACTGAATTAACAAAGGTGACTGATCACCAATTGAGAAGAGTCAAAGCTTTTGACTTGGAGAATTATGTCCATGCTATGTTCCCAACAGAGCAGTACTCTTTTGCTACTCTGATGCATAAGGACTTTATCAAAGAAGCTGCACACAAGCTCATAGAAGCTTTTGAGAAGGCAGATGGCAATCAAGCCTACTTTGCCCCAGACCTTACAATGCATACCCTCTGAACAAGAGGAGGTAAATGGGCAAATGATCACTATTCCAGAAGTGATCAATCTGGTCTCTGAAGATGAAGAAGAGAAGGAGACTGATGAGAATGACTATGAAGATTCTCCTTCTGACCATCACAAGGATGAGGATGATAAGAAGGATGATGATGATGCCCCTGCACCAGGGACAGGAGGGATTACATAGAGAAAGAGTGCCTCAATTGCTGAAAAACATACTGAGAGGACATCACCAAAATCCCCTCCTCCATCTCCCCAAAAATCTACCCATCCATCTTCCCAACAACAAAAGGAAACTACTGAACAAGTAGTTGAGCACTCTGAGAACAACACTCAGAAAATATCAGATACACAAGCTAGAGTTGCTCAACTCAAACAACTGTTGGAGGAAGAACAACATCTACATCTTCAACTGGAAGAAAAGATAGCTGAATCCAGAGTCAAGCTAGACAAACTTGAAGAACAAACACGCAAGGAAACGCAAGCTTACTCTGAGATTAAAGAGCTCCGGGATGCTGTTGACTATATTACTAAGGAGCTAGATGCCGAACAAGCATCTGAAGCAAAGCATGATGCTAAAGCTGCATCTTCACCATAGAAACCATCCTCCAAAGGCAAGAAACCCATATCTGAGATGGTTGCCGCCTTCAGAAATCTTGATGAAGAAGTACAAGAGGATGAAGATCACTGGGCTGATGACTCAGATGATGAAGAAGACAAAACCTTGGCAGAACATGCAAATGTTCACTTGGGAGTTTCTCACTTAAAGAGAAAACTGATAGCTCCTCAAAGCTTCAGTAAGAAACCAAATCTCAACTCCCATGATTACATGGCCAGATACCAGGTTCTGGCAACTCTAAGAAAGGAGTTGTTTCAACAAAATGAAGAAGTAATTGCATCAGTCCCTGCTGAAATGAAAAAGTTCACTGAGTTAATCACTCAAAGAACAACAAGCTTGGTCATTGCTCAGAGAGACCTAGGCATGGTAAGGGATGATGACAATAATCTTGCTAAAAAAGCCCTCAATGAGGCTAGCTATGCTGCTGGAAAAGCAGATGCTACTCAAGGCCCACTGGCAGAGCTCACTGATAAGGAAACATGTCTTATCAAACAAAATCAGGAGCTCAAGGCCAATCTGGAACAGTTGGTTGCTGCTTACAACTATCTGCAAGACAACTTTGACTCCCTTTCAGAATCCTTTGTGATTCTTAGTCAGTCAACAATGACTAAGGGGGAAGGATTTCAAGATGCTCAGAGAGGAAGAGGAAGAGGAAACAAAAGAAAATCTGAACAACCACCTCTCAGAATTAATGAGCCCTCCTCCAGTCAGACTGCCCTACAGATAGTGGCCACCACTCAGCAACTTCCTGAAAAAGGAATGACAACAAGGGCCAGAGCACAGAAACCTCCAAGGAGTACCAAGGCTCCAAGGAGAAGACAAGTAAGAGGGATTGATGAATCTTCTGAAGAAGAAGAAGAAGGCCAAATCAAATCCCTGGGCAATGAAGAAGGCTGCAAAACTTTCACAAGAATTAATCTTGATGATGATGATGAAGAGACTGATGAAGATGAAGCTCCTCTTCACAGAAAAAGAAAAATTGATAGCCTATCTGAGCCCATAGTTGTAAAGCCTTTGGCAGCTAAAACACCCTCTAGAAATACCAAGTCAATCCAGGGTGGTTCTTCAAGAAATCCAAGGGAAAACTCAAGGCAAAGGAGGAATAGATTGAGAGCTAAAAGAAGAAAAGGTCAACTTCCACTCAGGCCAGAAGAAGCCAGAATTGAGTATGTGAAGACTGACAACAACTCCTCCTCCTATAGGTGTATTCATCAGAGGAATGGATATCGATCTTGGAACTCAAGCACTTGCTTGTAAATGAAAAAGGATTTCCAGTACCCATCCATCAACAACTTATGGCATGGAGAAAAGATAAGCCAATCTTGATCAACACCAATCATGTCAAAGCTTGGTTGGATTTGAAGTTGTCAAGAGAGTTGAAGCCATGAGGAAGGACCTTAATGATGAATGTCCTTATGAAAAACCTGATGATGTCCACAGAGTCCCAAACCTCACTAGAACAGGCACAAGGCCAAGACTTGCTGTGGAACCCTTTAAGTCATTCTACATGACTGAAGATCAATACAAGGGTGACATCAGATATCTGAGGATCATATATGATTACTTCAAGATATCAGATATCAGAATTGAGCATGCCTAGAAATGGGAAAAAGTATTTATGGGTCAAACACTTTGCCAAGAAGAATCCCACCAAATCATACAAAGAAGTATGTGGTTATGCCAAAGGCACTAAGATGTTGGTCAGAACCATGCTCTATGACTACTCAGATGATATCAAAATATTTGGAGATAGGGAGTATGCAAATTGATCATTGGAGCTGCTGAAGATTTGAAGACTTGAAGACTAGTTTATTAGGATGTCTACTTGGAGCTTGGTTACTCCTGTTGTCCTAATTTACTATGTAATTTTTTTGTATCTTGCTGACTGTACCTTATTGTTGTTTTATCTTGTAAAAGTTATCTGAATTTTCATTGTAACATATCTGATGAACCTACTCTCAGATATCAATCTATAAATGATAACTTGTCAGCAAAGATCACACCTTGTGATTTGGTTGATGTTTACTTTATGCACTTAATTATATGAATTAGAAGATCATAAGAAATGATTAAGTGGTGGATTGTTTCCTCATCCAGATTTGTAATAGGTCAGATAGTCATCGTTGACTGATCAAAATAGGGGAAATTTGTTAGGTATATCTGTTTAGATTTTGATCAGCAACCTAATGACTTATCTTAGCTCAGAAAGGTGGTTTGTACTCTTTGTTCACTTGAACACTGTAAAAGAGGAAACTCACTAAGTATGATAGTCTAGCAAATCTTGTATAGGATGTTAGGTCTCTGAATGTAATTTTTATTCCTCTAAAGAAGACCAAGAATAAGGCATCCAGCAGAAAAAGTTCAACGGATTCGAAGATTTGAAGACTGCACAAGATTACTGAAGACAAGGGTATTTAGATACGTATGACCAGTTATCTTGAAGACACAAGTTTTTTTAAATAAACAGTGTTGCAAAAGATATCTGAGAAATGAAAGGTTTCTGACACAAGGAAAGTGCCCACATATATCTACACTCAGATACCTTGGACATAAACTATGTTTCTGAAAAGAAATATATTATAACAAGTTGTTTCAACAAGTGGTATCTAGAATTGTGATAATCTCTGGAAAAGGACATGCAATGCTTCAGAGAACTCTGAGAGTATAAGATCTCTGATACAATGCATATTTCCGTTAACACTATAGGACAAAGTATAGTACAATGCATTGAATACGCAGATGAGATGTACGAACAAAGCGGTAACCGAAGAAGAAGACAAAGCGTACTCTGATTATACTCAGATATCAATAGTTTGAATTTGATTTAAGCCTAACGGATACTATTCAAATGGCACTCAAATTCATCTATAAACATCAACACTTAGACTGCTTGAGAACATACCTTAGAACACTGAACTTACATTGAATACTCTCACACAAGCTCTCTCAAGCACACTACTTACCTTCAAGCTTTCTATCGCGACCAAAGCTCTTGATTCTAAGTAGCACAAAAGTTCTAAGTGTCCTGATCCTTAACACGCATTGCTATTTGTGAAAGTGTTGAAATAAGATTTGATATCTGAGATTCATTCTCTTGAACATTCATCATAGACTTGGGTCAGTAAAGAACAAGATACCATACATTGCAAAGTGTATTAAGTATACTTGATTCATAGAGCTATATGCATAACTGAATAAGTTATTAAAGAAGCTCACCTGACAAACTACCTTAACCAACACCTTAATCGGCATGGACTACAGGAAGTACTTAGTTTGGGAAACTAATGAACAACTCCAGGAAAGAGGTTTCTGAGTACAGGAAGTACATGGCTGAGAAAGCCGGGGAATAACTCAGGGGGAACACTTGGTTGGGAACCTAGTGTATTTAGGAATCGAGAGAAGATACTTGTAAGGTTACCTCAATTATCTGTCTTAGTGGATTCTAGGTCTGAGAAAGGCCGAAGTGGATTAGTTGAAGGATTACGCCACCTTTAGATACCACTATAAAAAGACTTGTGTTATTTACTTTCTGCATTTATTACTTGCTTTATTTACCTTGCAAAGTATTTACACCTATCTTGCTGAGCACATGCACTTATCACAGAAAAGTCTTCCGCTCTCTGAAATTAAGTATCAGATAGCCTCACAGATATCTGAGAAACTGTGTTTATCGACAAAAGTTTTAAAAGACTATTCACCCCCCCTCTAGTCTTTTACTTTGTCATTCTCTGGACCAACAGGTTGTCCCAACTTCATCTTCTCATCCCTTAAATGGAAAATCTATATCCTATTTTATTCACTATTTGTCATACTTTATCCACTCCCTTTCTTACTTTATCACCATCTCTCCTACTTTATTCAATTTTCTCTTAAAACTTGTGTCCGGGCCCGTGGAAAGATGAAACCGGGACGGAGGGAGTATTATTCTTGACATGTGTCCGGTCGGTTGAGAGGGCACCAAAAAATTATTATTGAAACTAACATAAACTATTACGACCCGATTGATGTAGTGTCTTGGTCTTGTTACATGGATATGACACAGTTTCTAGCAGATACCCTAATCCGGACATAATTATTTTAAACAGGATTGTGCACGTTGGTACGAACAAAGTAGAACTCGTCCCGATTGAAATACTGTGTTCTTTTTTTAGGATTTTGTAATGTATTTCATAATAATTTGTGCATCCAAGAAAGAAGTATGATTCTACTAAAAAATCTAACAACGGATCTCGAACTCTCGATTCGACCCATCCCTAAAATCTTGGTCCAAGTTTGGTTTTACATTTTCGAATCTAGTACGGACCATGTTCAACTATAAGGTTCTAGATAGGGTCTGGATGCTCATTATGACCAGTAAATTATCAATTCGTGATAGTGAATCTAGAAAATACAACATATAAGTAACATTGGGTGAATACAGGTGAGGATGGTGGATCTCGACGTGAAAGTGAGATATTGTCACTAGCTCTTCTTTACTATCATAGCAAATCAGACCAATATATGGGTGGTCTTGTAATGCTTCATCCTATTGTTGGCTAGAGCGGTTACCCATGTACTGCTCTTCGAGTGATATTCTGACCCTATAAATCCACACATTTCATTTTTTGCACACTGGGAGAACATATGAATGCCTCATCCAAGATTTATAATAGTGTTCCAATGAAAGCATGCTTTTATTGATTTCTTATGTATGAATTATCAAAAAGAAAACTACACCATACTGGTATGCTAGCGATCTATCAATTTAATCTTTTTAAAAATTTGAGACATTACATTCACCCCCTATTAAATTATGAACGTCCCCGTCGTGCAATGCCTAACCAAGTGTCTACCCTTATACGTTAACGATTTGTTCGGTCCTAATAACATTTATAACACCCATCCCCATGTGGGTTAGGCCCAACACTGTTACTCCTAATATGCCTTTCCCATGATATGTTGGACCAAAAACCAACATGTGCATATTCTTTCCCGCGCACCCTGTTGTCACTCGTGCGCGCAAAGATAAACTTCTTATATATTGGATCACCTACCCATACTATGATTGCTTTAGAGCAAGCACGCCTAACTTTGAGTCCTTCTGGGTGGTTCCCGAGAATAAGGGTGTACCTCTATGGTATAAGTAACATTCTCAATACCTTTAAACTCTCTGGAACTTTATGGTGTTACATTTATCAAAATTGAATGGGGACTTGGTCTCCTGAGATTGGATCATCATCATAAGAATAAAAAGTTTTTTCCTTACATTAATTTTACATATCATTTTTGCCTCGATGATATGTTTTTGCATCATCATGATCATACATGCATCCATCGAACCTTGAGCTCTCAAGAACTGCTGTGAAAACATCCCCGTGACAATTCTCAACACCATCCACCTTTGTTATGATATCCCTACTTGAGTAATTGACACATTCATCGGGCATCTTCGACATAACAAATTAATTATTAATCTCATCAACTACAACATTAGTCGATGCAAGAGAAAAATCGATGATCAGAAATATTCTGAGTCAAGTGATGGATCGGTTAAATGCTCCAATAATGACATATATTTGCAATCATAATGGTTGAAATAGAATTACTCATTTCTCAAATAAGTATAGCACCGAGAATCTTGATATCAACACTGTCACTGACATGAAATATCCACTTAGCAAATTCTTGCTTGAATCTCGACATATGGCAAACCAGACTGGAATAATTTTAACATGAAATTAGAAAGAAAAAAACATATTGAATATAAAATAAATCTAATTAATAATGTTATCGGTAAAAATGTTATTGTTTGTTCGTCTTTTTTATATTTACTATATACAGTATTACATGAGAATTGCTCTAACTTAATATATACTCCCTTCGTACTTACTTTTATTTACATTAAATATCATTACTAGTTCATTTAATTAATCTAATTAATAAATTAATCACCCAAATATTATAATCAACATAAATGCAATTATAGACTCAAATCAAGATTTATTACTATGTTTCCAACTTCTTCTCAATCTTCGGTGTACAGAACGAACATGACATGACATTTGTTCTGTAACGGGGAATAAGAAAATGCAACTAAACAAATGGCACAAAGTATAGCTTATTTAAAGACCGACCTACGTTGTTAATAAAATTATTAATATTATTATTAAAAATGTGTATGCTGTCAAACATTGTTGTTTCTTATACAAAAAATTCATTTTATTTACAACATAGACGTTTTTTTTTATCTATAACATCAATAATTTTAGTGACAACATAGGTGAATCCATAGATAACTTATGAATAGATGTTCTGTTAGGAAGCTTACTCAGCAAAATGATTTTAAAATAAAATAGAGGCATTATGAAAATCGGTCTGTGAGGAACTTAAGGAGAATTAACCGGCTGTTTGGCACGCCATTAAGCGTCCACTAAAATTTAGTCTTCAGTTCATTCTTGTTTGAACTGTCATTTTTTTAGTTGGACTCTTATCAATTTTGATTTAACGAACTCAATTAAAATCTCCACATGATCTCCCAGACACAATTTTTATAGCTTTCACCTATAAAGTTTGAGTAAGTCTCCTGAGAAACGGTCTTATGGAGAAACTAAAAGAGACGAACAGACATTACTGTTATAAAAAAATATTAGAGAATTTATTAAGAACATCGCTGATATACATATGCATAAGAGATGATATAAAATGTTCACTCATAAAACATTATTGATATTGTATATAACATTATCTATTTGCATAAGAATATGAATCTGTCTCTCATGTGTGTCATTAATACATGTCTATTTCAAATTTTATGATAAAGTTTTGACACTATACTAAACATAAATTTTTACAACTCAATTAAAATTTAATTCCTATTCATCAATTAAAACTCACTTAAAATCCGGTCAATTAAATTTGCACAACTCAATTAAACCAATTACTACTGAAATTATCAAAATCTAGAATGACCCTTCACCACTCATATTTTTCCAAAATTGACATTGGACTCATCATCATTAACAATTGATCATCAGTCAACAATCGACTTGTAATACATGAGTGAACAATTGCCTTTCCGAACTCTATAGTCTACACTTCTCTTCCTACAGGCTGCAGATATGAGTGAATGAATGAAACATGGGGATTACCGAATGTGATATTTAGGAGATATTCAAATGTAAAATGTTGAATTTTTGGACGTGGTGATTAGAATCGTTTAAACTAATTTAGATCCTCATTAATACAATATTTTTTAAGATCTGAGTTTGTCAACTTTCCTTAAAAATTCTCACAAAACAGAGAATTAAATTTATAGAATTGAGTTATTATGGTCTATTAAAATTTTCACATTTAGCACAAAACAGAGAATTAAATTTGTACTTCGAATGTTTGCTTAATTTCACTTTTGTGCATATCATAACACATCACCAGGATTTAAAATCTTAATCAATCAGAACAAAAGAATCTAACAGTCAGCTAAATAATGGACCAATCACAATATAAGAATTTGCCACATAATTATTTGAGGTGGACATTTTAAAATGGCTCAAGTTGTCCACGAATTAAACTCTGCATGTATGATGACCAAATTTGAGTGAATTTAAAAACCAACTCGATCTTCTCAGTTATGATACATGGCAAATTTGAGTGCATGATACACGACAAATTTATAGGAGATGTCCCTCCTAGAATTTCTAAAGTCGAAATTGGAATTTCACAATTCAAATACAATGCAATATTTTTTGACATGATTATGTTGGACATCTTAACCAAGTTTAGAACATTGCATAAATATTTCTTTTTTTATCAGATTGCATCACCTTACCTTTAATACGTGAGAAGAAACATAAAATGTCGTCTTTATGGTTAAAAATCTATTTTCCATGTTCAAGACAATTAAACAAATAAATGACCTGTTGAAATGCTACCTTTCAAAATAAGGAACCGTATTCTACATAAAACGTAGTTTGAAGGCTTTGACTTTGTCCAGATCATACCAAATCAGCAAAATTAAACCAATCAAAACAAAATAATTTAACAACTAAGCAAATGAATTGACCAATCAGAGAATATGATTTTTTTCAACTAATTAAATGATGTGGATAGCCTAGAATGGCTCAAATCATTTTTGTCTTAATATATGATACAGATAAGAAAGAATTTGCTATCAAGGAGATACTTAACTAGGTTAATTACATTTAAAAGATATTACAAAATAATAATAGATATATACAGAGATATGTGAAGATCTTTATGGATTTTTCTAAACTTAGAGCTTCGAGGGGGACTATTGAACTAAGTAAAGAAAAGAAGGACAAAGCCTCTGAGATCAGCAACGGACAAGTAGTCGACAACATCATAACTACCAAGGAAGAGCTAGAAAAGGAAATCAAAACCCTGAAAAAGCATTACAACCAGAGAGGGAAAGCAGTGTGTGAAGAGCTGGATAAAGGGAGCAGTGACACACACATTCTGGTAAACGTCTTTAATGAGCAATTGACATCAACAAGGGAAGAAATGGAAAAGTTAAGTGATGAAGTCGATGCTGTAAAGGATGACTTGATGGAGATGAGGTATGTGGTGAAGGAATTAGATGATAAGGCCGAAGAAGTGAAACGTCAGCAATTAGTAAGCATCGGAGCTATCACTACTAAGAGCGGGATAACAACTCCGGATTCTATTCCAAGGAGTGAAGGGAGGGCGAGGAAGAAAGAGCGGAGAAGTAGTGGAGATAGAAGAAGAAGATGATGAAAAGGAGAAGGAACAAACTGACAAGGTGGCCAAGGAAAAGGGCAATAAAAATAAATCAGACAAAGAAATATCGTGAAAAGGACAATCCGATAGTGATCTAATCGAAAGAGGATATGTGAGAGCAGAAGATGGAAGAATAGTTGATTTGAAAGACTTAACATTTCCTGGAAGGATAGAAAATGACATTAAGAAAGCTACGAAAAAGAAAGCTAAAGGGAACCTGGAAAATCATTCACTCCAATACCTTTGGGAGATCTGCTTCCTCTACATCCATCTGATTATACATCAGCTATAAGGGAACTCAGTAACAGAAGAAAAGCTTATGTTGGATTGGCATGGAGAGAAGGAATAGACATTATAAGAAGAGGAGAAGGAGACCCTGGGCAGTTTAGCATGATGATAGGAGTCAAAGGAAAAAAGGTAATATGCATGATAGACCTGGGAGCTAACATAAATCTTATGTCGTTAGCTAAGGCAGAAGAACAGGGGATTGAAGATGAAATAGAGCCATGTGGAACTAGCGTCCAATTGGCTGATAACTCTACAAAGAAGTGCACTGGAGAAATTCGAGGGCTACCCGTGGAAATAGGAGGAGTGAGGTCAAGACTTGATTTCTTAGTAATGGATATGGAGGGGAATGTTATAAGATCCAAAACACTCATTGGCCGACCAGCCCTACATCAAATGGAAGCCGTAGTAGACACCGGAGAGAAGACCTATACACTGATTGTAGAAGGGCATAAGAAACATTTTAATTCTAAAGGAGAGCTTTTAGAGGAAGGAAAAAGGATTGACAGAGGATTCTGGGAGAGTGCAGATGATTTCCATCTTGGAGATGAGGACGAATTTGGTTATCTGATGTCAGACCTAGTAAGGATTACGACAATTAATATTATGACAGTTTCGAGCAGCTCTTTGCAGTCGATACAGTTATTAATAAGGAGGAGAGCAAACCACCAGCACTTGGATTGAAAGAGGTGTTACGATCAAAACCAGAACTCAAGCCACTGCCAAAAGATCACAAGTACGTTTTGTTATCCATTGAAGAATTTTATCCTGTTATCATATCATCATTTTTAACTAAAGATCAAGAAGAAAAATTGATCGAAGTTCTGAGAAAGTATAAAGAAGCAACATGATGGGATATAACTGATATCAAGGGGATTAGCCCCCCGTGCGATGCATGCATACTATCACACTAGAGGAAGGGGCAAAACCTGTTAGACAGCCTCTGAGGAGACATAATCCAGTAGTAATGGATGATGTGAAGAAGGAGATTCATAAACTTCTGAATAACAGGTTAATTTACCCGATTGAGAGTAGTAACTGGGTAAGTGATGTGACAATGAAATGTGCAATTTTGCATGCTTTTAGACCCTCATTTTTTGCTCAAGATTTAATATTGGTATCATTTTATGGCCAATTACCAACTTCTTGTGTATTTTATAGGTCATGATCGTTTTTTCGAGGAATTGCACGATTTCGTGGTCCAAAACATCATATTTGGGCGAAATCGAGAAAGTTAAGCAAATACGCTGATTTGGCAATTGCACGGAGTTCAAGGTGTCAAAATATGTCATGTGACCCACCAATGTGAAGGTACTTGAAGATGCTACAACTTTGTAGAAGACAACTTTTTGAGGAAACGAAGTTAGAAAGCCCGAAATTGAAGAATGAAGGAAAACATACAGAACCTGGTGGAATTGAAGCTCTGCGTTCCACAATGGACCGTAGAAGGCTGTCTGTGGTCGACCATCGACTGCAGTATAATGAAGAATCTAGAAACAGGCCAGTTTTTGGCCTGTTAATCTGAAGCCCGCCTTCAGAACATTCCTTACACAATAAAGGCGGCTAGGGCACGAAATTTCCAGTATAAATAAGACCCTTGGGGTCTCATATTCAAGACACAACTCAATGGGAGGGTTCTGTACCTCAAGGCATCTCTCCTGAGAGAGAGAGAGAGAGAGAGAGAGAGAGAGAGAGAGAGAGAGAGAGAGAACTAGTCATCGGGGAAGTGAAACCCTAAAACCCTAGCCGCCAGCAAGCAATCAGGAAGACTTCGAGCCAGCCACAAGCACACACCATCGATCAACATGAGGAAGAAATCGAAGAGGAGAAGCTGAGGGTCGACACTCGCCATCTTCTAACGGTTTAGTTGTTTCAAACATGATTTCAATTCAGTTTACAGTTTATTTACTTTCAGTTATGTCAGGCTAACTTACTTATGTAAGGGTAAGCCGGGATCTTTGATAACTTGGTTTATATATGATGGAATAGTTTGTTGTATCTATGTTGATTATGCTTTTGTCGTTCATTCTTGTGTTGTTTGAGAAAATATGCATGTTTATTTGTGTTTACCATGGAGCATGATTATTCGTACACTAGATTAGGAGATGTCAGCCGTATCTATAAGTTGATATTCTGCCTGAGGTTTGTTGTTGAGCTAGCCACTAGTGACAGCTTTGAGCTAGACGATAGTCTACATGAGGTATCTTTGTTGACTGCGCCTTAGTATAAGATATGTGACCTGTGTGACTTTTCAGCCGTAACTATCGCTATCTATTATTCCTGATATAAACTATTTATCAAAGTGAAGGTTGATTCTTACATGTTTTCTCTACTAGATCTTAATTCATCAATTCTCGTTATAATTGCTTTCTAGTTATTGTTTATAATACTTATTCAAAAAACCAAAAATCTGTCATTTACTTTACATTGAAAATCAACCATCTATTATTCTATTTTAATCTAGCGTTATTCCCGAGAGACTAACCTCTTGAGTCAACTTCTGTTATACATACTAATTTATTTAGTGTTTCTGGAATTTGGTTTGGTATTATAAACCTGTAAAACTTTGGTGTTCTTGGCAAAACTTTAAGTTTAATAACAATTGTTATTCCCGAGGATCCATCAAGTTTTCTGGCACTACTACTGGGGAATAATTAGTAGATTACCAGCATAGAACTTATTTGGTTATCTTCGAGCAATAACTACTTTTATTTCACATGAAATCCAAGATGTAAGAAGAAGATGAAAGAACTATCAGGGAGATCAGTATGCCGAAACCAAGAAGGAGTGGAATTTGAATCCAGCCGCATGTAAGGGAGTACGGGTTTGATCCAACTCTGATTAACTCATTACCAAAGTTCGAAGGAAGGGAAGGAGAAAACGAATGCAAGTTCATGTACGCATTCGAGTCTATCCTTCTTGTGAAGTCTCTTTATCTTCAATAAAGAGCTCCTTCTAATGGATGCTTGCTTCTTGGTCTTCTTCAAAGATATAAAAATTACAATCTGAGACCTAACATCCTATACAAGATTTGCTAAACTAACATACTCAGTAAGCTTCCTCTTTTACAATGTTCAAGTGAACTAAGAGTACTAGTTACCTTTCTGAACTAAGATAAGTCATTAAGGTTTACTGATCAAAATCTAAATGGATATTCCTAACAGGTTGTGACTTTCGTTGAAGGATGGTGTTTTGGTTGATTGTTGGTCCAGATAACGGCAAAGTAAAAGACTAGGGGGGGGGGGGGGTGAATAGTCTTTTAAAACTTTTGTCGATAAACACAGTTTCTCAGATATCTGTGAAGATATCTGATACTTAATTTCAGAGAGCGGAAGACTTTTATGTGATAAGTGCACGTGCTCATCAAGATAAGTGTAAGTACTTTGCAAGATAAGTAAAGCAAGTAATAAACTGTAGAAAGTAAATAACACAAGTCTTTTTATAGTGGTATCTGAAGGTGGCGTAATCCTTCAACTAATCCACTTCGGCCTTACTCAGACCTAGAATCCACTAAGACAGATAAATGAGGTAACCTTACAGATATCTTCTCTTGATTCCTAAATACACTACGTTCCCAACCAAGTGTTCCCCTGAGTTATTCCCCGGCTATCACAGCCAAGTACTTCTTGTACTCAGAAACCTTTTGAGATGTTCCTTAGTTTCCCAAACTAAGTACTTCCTGTGCTCAATAACCTTGGAGTTATTCCTTTGTTTCCCAAACTAAGTACTTCCTGTACTCCACGCCGTTTAAGGTGTTGGTTAAGGTAAATTGTCAGGTGAGCTTCTTTAATAACTTGTTCAGTTATTCAGATAGCTCGATGAATCAAGTATACTTAATACAATTTGCAATGTATGGTATCTTGTTCTCTACTGACCCAAGTCTATCAAAAGTGTTCAAGAGAATGAAGCTCATATATGAAATCTTAGTTCAACTCTTTCACAAATAACAATGCTCGTTAAGGATCAGGACACTTAGAACTTTTGTGCTACTTAGAATCAAGAGCTTTGGTCGCAACCGAATGCTTGAAGGTAAGTAGTTTGCTTGAGAGAGCTTGTGAGAAAATTCAGTATGTAGTTATGTGTTGTCTAAGGTGTGTTCTCAAGCAGTCTAAGTGTTGATATTTATAGATGAATTTGAGTGCCGTTTGAATAGTATCCGTTAGGCTTAAATCAAATTCAAACTATTGATATTTGAGTATAGTACTGTAGCAGGTTTGTCTTCTTCTTCAGAAGCTACAGCTTTTATTAAGACATTTCTGTCTGCGCATTTAATGCACTGTACCATACTTTGTCCTGTAGTGCCAACGGAACTATGCAAGCTTTCTGAGGTTTTGCACGTTCTCTTCCAGAGATCATCATAGCTCCAGATACCACTTGTTTAAACAACTTGTTATAATATATTTCTTTTTCAGAAGCATATTTTATGTCCAAGGTATCTGAGTGTAGATATCTGTGGGCACTTTCCTCGTCTCACAAACCTTTTATTCTCAGATATCTTTTGCAACACTTGTGTTTCGAAACACTTGTTTCTTCAAGATATCTGGACATAGGTATCTGAAAAACGCTTGTCTTCAGCAATCTTGTGTAGTCTTCAAATCTTCAAATCCGTTGAACTTTTCCTGCTGGATGCCTTCTTCTTAGTCTTCTTCAGAAAATAAAAATTACATTTCGAGACCTAACATCCTATACAAGATTTGCTAGACTATCATACTTAGTGAGTTTCCTCTTTTACAATGTTCAAGTGAACCAAGGGTACTAGTCACCTTTCTGAGCTAAGATAAGTCATTAGGTTGCTGATCAAAATCTAAACAGATAATCCTAACAAATTTCCCCCATTTTGATCAGTGAACGATGACTATTTGACCTATTACAAATCTGGATGAGGAAACAATCCATCACTTAATCATTTCTTATGATCTTTAAGTTCATATAATTAAGTGCAGAAAGTAAACATCAACCAAATCACAAGGTGTGATCTTTGCTGACAACTTATCTTTTATAAAGAATGATATCTGAGAGTAAGTTCATCAGATATGATACATAGAAAGCTTACAGATAACTTTAGTACATAATACAATTTAGCTCAGTCAGCAAGATACAAAAATACATAGTAAATTAGGACAACAGGAGTAGCCAAGCTCCAAGTAGACATCCTAATAAACTAGTCTTCAAGTCTTCAACACTTCAAGTTTTCAAAAACAGTTCCATGGGTCAATCTGTAAATTTCCTATCACCAAACCTTTTGATATCATCAGAGTTGTCATAGAGAAGAGTTCTGACAATCATCTCTGTGTCTCTGGCAAATCCACAGACTTCCTTGTAGGTTTTGGTAGGATTTTTCTTGACAAAGTGCTTGACCCACAAATACTTTTCCCATTTCCAGACATGCTCGATTCTGATATCTGACAGCTTTAAGTATTCATAAATGATCTTCAGATATCTGATGTCACCCTTGTATTGATCTTCAGTTAAGTAGAAAGACTCGTAGGGTTCCACAACAAGTCTTGCTCTTGTGCCTGTTCCAGTAATGTTGGGAACTCTGTGCACATCATCTGGCTTTCCATAAGGACATTCATCAGAGAGGTCCTTCTTCATGGTTTCTATTCTCTTGATCACTTCAAAATCCGACTATGCTTTGATATGGTTGGTGTTAATCAAGATTGGCTTGTATTTTCTCCATGCCATGAGCTGTTTATGGATTGGTTCTGGAAATTTTGAGTTTACCAGTAGATGCTTTAGTTCCAGAATCCAGTAGCCATTCTTCTGATTTATGCACCTATAGACAGAGGAGTCATTGTTGGTCTTCACATACTCAATCTTGGCTTCTTCAGGCCAGAGTGGTAGTTGAAGTTGTCTTTGTTCAGCTCTCAGTCTATTTCTCCTTTGTCTTGAATTCTCCTTTGGGGTAATGCTTGAAGAACCACCCTGGATAGACTTGGTATTTCCAGAGGGTGTTTTAGCTGCCAAAGGCTTTGCAGCAATGGGCTCAGTTGGGCTATCAATTTTCCTTTTTCTATGAAGAGGAGCTTCATCTTCATCAGTATCATCATCATCAAGATCAATTCTTGTGAGACTTTTGCAGCCTTCTTCATTGCCCAGGGATTTGATTTGGCCTTCTTCTTCTTCTTCTTCAGAAGATTCATTAATCCCTTTTACTTGTATTCTCCTTGGAGCCTTGGTACTCCTTGGAGGTTTCTGTGCTCTGGCCCTTGTTGTCATTCCTTGTTCAGGAAGTTGAGTGGTTGCCACTATCTGTAAAGCAGTCTGACTTGAGGAGGGCTCATTCATTCTGAGAGGTGGTTGTTCAGATTTTCTTTTGTTTCCTCTTCCTCTTCCTCTCTGAGCCTCTTTATATTCTTCCCACTTAGTCATTGTTGACTGACTAAGAATCACAAAGGATTCTGAAAGGGAGTTGAAGTTGCCTTGCAGATAGTTGTAAGCAGCAACCAACTTTTCCAGATCGGCCTTGAGCTCCTGATTTTGTTTGATAAGACCAGTATCCTTATCAGTAAGCTCTGCCAGTGGGCCTTGAACAGCATCTGCTTTTCCAGCAGCATAGAAAGCCTCTTCAAAGGCCTTTGCAGCCAAGAGTTGGTCATCATCCCTAACCATGCCTAGATCTTTCTGAGAAATGACCAGACTGGTTGTTCTTTGAGTGATGAGCTCAGTGAATGACTTCAGCTCTGCAGGGACGGATGCAATGGCGGCTTTGTCTTGAGAAGATAACTCCTTTTTCAATTTAGCCAGTACTTGATATCTATTCAAGTATTCATTGGAGTTGACATTTGGCAGCTTGCTGAATGTTTCAAGAGCAATCAGCTTCCTTTCAAATGAGAAACCGCTAAATGTTCATTGCGGTGTTCTGCCAATGTCTTGTCTTCTTCATCATCTGAGTTATCACCCCAGTGATCTTCATCCTCTTGGACATTTTCATCAATGTTCTCTAGTCCAGCAACCATCTCAGAGATGGGTTTCTTTCCTTTCAGTGAGGAGGATGGAACATCTTCTTGGAATGCAGCCTTAGCATCATGCTTGTCATTAGATACTTGTTCAGTATCTAATTCCTCAACAATTGCCTGAACAACAAGCAGGAGGTCTTTCATTTCAGCATAAGCTTCCATTTCCTTGATTGTTTGATCTTCAATCTTCTGGAGCTTTGCTCTTGATTCAACTATCTTTTCTTCTAGTTGAAGATGTAGCTGTTGTTCTTCTTCCAACAGTTGTTTGAGTTGAGCAACTCTAGCTTGTGCATCTGTTATTTTCTGAGTTGTTCCCTCAGAGTGCTCAACTACTTGTTCAGTAGTAACTTTGTGTTAGGAAGTTGGATGATTAGATTTCTGAGGAGATGGAGGAGGGGATTGCTGTGAAGTCCTCTCAGTGTGCTTTTCAGCAGCTGAGGCAATGTGTCCTTGTGAAATCCCTCCCATCCCTGATGCAGGGGCATCACCATCATCCTTATCATCATCATCCTTTTTGTGATGGTCAGATGGAGGTTCATCAAAGTTATTCTCATCTATTTCTTCCTCTTCATCGTCTTCAGATACAAGATTAATCACTTCAGGAATAGTGATCTTCTGCCCATTAACCTCCTCTTGTCGTAAGGAATAAATTGTAGTCTGCAGGCGGATCGGCTTGAATGCCATCTGTAATCTTGTCTGACCATCATCCTGATTGAAGGCTAGAATCAACTTCTGTGCCACTTTTCTGGAGAAATCCTTATGCAATAAGGTCGCAACTTGATACTGTTCCGTGGGAAACATTGCATGGATGTGGTTCTCCAAGTCAAGAGCTCGTGCTCGTCTCGTAGGTTGATCTGTGATTCTCAATATTTCAGAGAGATCTGAGCACCTTAACCTCTGCCATTTCTTGAAGCATTGAATGTGCTTTGGCAGGGTATGAGCTTTGAAGAAGGGAAGTAGGTCCTTTTTCTCATCATCATGGACCTTCGTGGCACTTGTTTGAGCCTGAAAGAAAGAGTTTTGACTTAGATTCAAAACTTGTGTAGATATCTGAGTACAAGTGTAGTTAGGTTTCTGAGGTACCTGAATGAGTACATCAGGCTCAGAGACTTGTACTACTGAGACAGGGGTTGCCTCAGATATCTTGTTGTGAGGTGGAGACTTGGAAGTCTGGTCCTCATCAACCGTTCTTTCTGCTTGAACTTGAGAATTAAAACATAACACTTAGGAAATTTTATCAAGAAAATTTTTATTGACAAATCAGATATCTGAGATGTCAATTACCTCTGTTGGAGGCTCAGATGTTTGTCTCACAGAAAGTTGTGCGCTTCGAATCTTTTCTTGTGATGAAGGCCTTGATGCCTCATCAATTTCCATATGTTGTGAGGATTGAGTGGGCAATTCCTCAACAACTTCTACTTCTTTTTGAACCTGTTAAGTAGAATGTGTTAGTCTAAGAAAAATGATCAGAGATTGTTCTTTGAGGAGTATGAATATCTGAATGAAATACCTTCTCTACAGAAGGTTCAGATACTTGTTCCTCAGAGGCCTTGGAAGCCTCTGGATTCCTCTCTGAAGAGATAGACTTTTCAGTCTCTTCATTTTTCTTCTCAGTTGGAGCCTATTAGAAACAAACACTTATTAGTCATGTGTATTAACGAATGTCTGAAAAATTTTATCTTAAGGAATTCTCTATCACCTGTAGCACATGCTTAGATTCCTTAAGTTGTGAGGGTGTGGAAGCCTCCTTCTCAGTTTCTGAGGCAAGCTTCTCAGCTTCCTCTTGTTCTCGTGTTTCTAAATCAGCCTGTAACAAAGAAATAACAAGATTATGTGGCACAAAATATCACAAGTAGAGAGTTAAACCATTCAGATACCTGAGCAATGTCAGGCTGATTGGTATCTGGAACTTGTGACCCTTCTATGCGTTGGTCTTGTTATTCCATTTCATCTTCTTTGTTTGAAGTTTCAGGTACTTCAGACCTTGCCTGAGTATGCAACTTCGCTTGCCTCCCGGTTGATCATTCTCGAGATGTCTCGGTTTGATCCCTCTCATTGAGTTGGGGAACCCGCTTTTGCGTGATTTTCTTCAAAGAATGAAAGATGCCGTATCTGGCACTCAAGTACCATTTTAGCAAGATCCTTATCCGGTCATTGTGGTCGTTGTGCTTGAGACCAACTGAGTGTTGAGGCAATGGCGATCCTCCAACACTAAGCATCGCCACCATCGTCTTCAATATGCTTCATTTTTTTTTCGATGGTGTAGTTTGTCCGCGATTTGGACACCGCTGTTTCTTCAAGAACCTTTGAAACAGTGCTTTCAAGAACTCGTGGGAGGTGTTCTTCTTCAGATACCTCTACACCAGTTACGTTTTCAGTAACCTTAGCCCTTCTTGATTTTTCTAGGACTTGAGAGATAACTAAATCATCATCTTCATTATCAGAGCTCTCACCAGCATTGGGAACTGATTAGTCCATAATTCCTGCGGTTTCTGCAGATAGGGCTTGGTATCTGTCACTACTTTCTTTAGCAGCACTGATGAGTTCATCAGCAAGGCTTTCGGCAATAGTCTTAACATTTCTGAAAGCACTTTCTCTTACCGAGTCTACTTGTTCAGTAGTCGATACCTCTTTTGCAGAATTGATGAGTTCATCTTCATTGATGAGTTCATCTGCAGCGACGGCAGGTATCTGGGAATCGACAACCTCAAAGGGTGTGCCTTCTGATTTGCCAGCAGACTTCTTTCGTGAAGTTCTGGGCTTCTTGGTCACAACTTTTCCCTTAGATACCTCTTCAGTCTTTCGCTTCTTGGAACCTTTCTGAGATCCAGTAACCTTTTTCATCATGTTCGTATACTCATATTTGTAGAGTAGGTTACTGTTGGCTATGTCAGCCTTCTCTCTGAGCTCAATGCCAAGCTTTTCCAGCAAGCAGCATATCTTTAGACCATAACTTACTGTGGTCTTTGGCTCAGCAAGTCCCTTAGCGATTGTAGGCTCAAAGCCTTGAATCTTCTTCACATACATCATAAAGGCGTACTTTCCCAATTGAAAGGGTTTTCCAGCCTTTTGTCTTGTTGTTGCAACAAGAACATCATCATCCAGCGTTCTTGGCTTATCTGGTCAGCACCTCCTTGTAGACCATCAAAGCATCTGTGAAGAATGCATGCCAACACATCCCAGTGAACCAGCAGATGTCTGGTTCTGATGTCAGCAAGCTTGAAATCAGTGGGTGTATCTGATTTTTCAAGATCACATATATCACTGTATAGGTGTTTTACACCTTCAAGGAGATCATCATCCTTGGTGTCTATTTCAAAATCCTTTCCAAGATTTTGAAGGTCAAACAACTTGCAGAAAGTTGTTAAGTCCAGAAGGATTTCCTTTCCTTGGACTGAAGTTCTGATAGACACTATTGCAGTGCCTTCAGAAACACAGGATATAATCCTGGAGTTGTTGTAGAATTCTAACACATCCAGTGAAGAGATTCTACTGGGTAGAGCTGATAGAAAACCCTTGATTTTTGCCTTTTCAAGCATGTCAAGTATCAGTTTTCTGTCGGCTTGAGTCTCAACAGCAGCAGTGAGGTATTCCTCGATCATGGCACCACCCCAAATCATTCTTTGATTTGAAGTCCAATGATCGGGATTGAAGTTCCCTACCAATCGATTGTTAATAACTACCAACTCTGGTGCTTGCTTTTCAGCAGTACCAGTTGTAGTACTTTGGGATTTTTGTGTAGTTGATCGTTTGGGGGCCATCTCTTTATATAGAGTGAGTTTTTCGAAGATTTTAAAGAGGTTAAAGTGAAAGATTAGTGATTCTTTGCAGAAAAACTAATTTGAGAGCAGAGATTTGCAGAGAGAATAAAAGAAAGAAATTTGCTATTCTTGTGCAAGTCGGAATGTTGGATTAGGCGAAAGTAATTTCCTTAGCCAAAATCCTATATATATAGAAAATAGATCTCAACAGACATATACATACAAATCAATTTTGTGCGTAAGTATCTGTGTATTGCAGACAGGCGTGGGAAAAAGCTTTGTTTAGCATTAAATGCATAGTGGGCTCTGTCTGAATTTCAACAGTCCACTATTTACTGAGAGTTAATCTCTGCCGTAAAGATCAATCGCCCATTTCATCAAGGGTCACCATTGCTTCTTCAGCAATGATCACAATCAACAATTGTAATTGTGCCCATTTAATGAATGTTGGCTATTAGCTATCTGAATCACGTTTCTGTGTGAATGAGAACACTGTTGTATCTGATTCTATCTTATACTTGTTGTCTTTTCAAAGTTTTTCACAAAGATAGAAATAATTCAAATTTCAAGATAGTAGTTAACTGTAGACAGTTGTACTATTCTCTTTTGTGTTCCCCCTCACTCAGTGATCTAGATATCTGAGTACCCGTCTCAGAAATCTTCAAATAGCTATTTTACCCTTTAGCCTTTAGTTTTTGGATACCCGTTCCAGATTCCTCTTCTCTGGATACCCGTTCCAGATTACTTTGATATCTTCTTCAGATATCGAACTTTTTCAGTTCTTTGGTAGCTCCATTAGTCCAAGACTGTGTCTTAATTAAGGCTAAGAATCTACTTTCTTGAATGGCTTAGTGAAGATATCTGCAAGTTGGTCTTCAGTGCCAATCTTGAGTATCTCTATATTGCCTTTTTCAACATGGTCTCTGATGAAGTGGTGTCTAACATCAATGTGCTTTGTTCTAGTATGAAACTTAGGATTCTGAGTTATGGCAATTGCACTTGTGTTGTCACAGAAAATAGGAGTTTTCTCTTCATTGAGTCCATAGTCTCTGAGTTGTTGTTGTATCCACAATATTTGTGAAGCACAATACCCAGCATCAATATATTCAGCCTCTGTCGTAGATGTAGCAATTGAGTTTTGTTTCTTGCTGAACCATGATATCAATCTGGCACCAAGAAATTGACAAGTTCCTGAGGTGCTTTTTCTATCAAGCAATGATCCAACATAGTCAGCATATGAATATCCAACCAAACTCAATCCATTGTCTTTTGGATACCACAATCCAACTTCTACAGTACTCTTTACATATGTTAATATCTTCATAGCAATGTTGTAGTGTGACTGCATTGGATTTGTCTGAAATCTGGCACACACTCCAACTGCATATTGAATATTAGGTCTACTTGCAGTGAGGTATAGTAGAGACCCAATCAATTTACTATACTTGTGTTCTTCAACACTCTTGTCAGATTCAGTATAGGTCATTTTGGTTCCAATGCTCATAGGTATCTTAGCATTCTTTTCAGAAGGCTTTAGATTGAACTTGTTGAGCATGTCTTTTGCATACTTTGTTTGACTAATGAATATTCCATCGTTGAGTTGCTTGACTTGCAGTCCTAGGAAGTAATTCAATTCTCCCATCATGCTCATCTCGAATTTACTTTTCATGAGTTCAACAAAGTCTTCACAAAGTTGCTTGTCTTTAGATCCAAATATAATGTCATCAACATATACTTGAACTAAAAGTAGTTTCCCATCATGGTTCAATGTGAAGAGTGTTTTATCAACATATCCTTTCTTGAAACCACTTTCTAGTAGGTATCTGGCCAATGTATCATACCATGCTCTTGGAGCTTATTTCAGCCCATACAGAGCTTTCTGAAGCTTATAGACCATCCTACTTTCTGAGGAAACTTCAAAACCTGGTGGTTGCTCAACATAGACTTCCTCAGCAAGTTCACCATTTAGAAATGCACTTTTGACATCCATTTGATAAACTGTAAAGTCATTATGAGCTGCAAAGGCTAGAAAGAGTCTTATTGCATCCAATCTTGCAATTGGTGCATAAGATTCATCAAAATCTAGTCCTTCAGTCTGGGTGAATCCCTTTGCAACCAACCTAGCTTTGTTTCTGGTTATTTCACCAGACTCATTCATTTTATTTCTGAAAACCCACTTGGTTCCAATTACAGATATACCGTTAACAAATGGAACCAATTTCCAGACTTTGTTTCTCTCAAATTGATCCAACTCTTCTTGCATTGTAGAGATCCAATCTTGATCCTTTAATGCTTCTTCTATAGTCTCTGGTTCAATGTTTGAGATGAAACATCCATAGAGACAATTTGCATTTTCAGCGATTTCTCTTCTAGTTCTAACTCCTTGGTCTGTGGGACCAATAACATCCTTTGCAGGATGATTTCTTATCCATTTCATAATGGGTTTTGAACTAGTAGGATCAATATCATTTTGATTTGAATGTGAATCAATATGATCTTGATGAGATACTTGTGCAGTATCTGAGATATCTGACACATGGGAAATGCCATGGATATCTGACACTTTTTCAGTGTTAGAGATATCTGAATCTTGCATTTCAGCAATCTCATTTTCAGATACCTCTTCATGATGAAGGTTCTCAGTAACCTGTTCCATTTCTGGAATTCTCATAGGAAATTCTTCATCATGTCTTAGAGACATATGGTTGTTACTAAGCATAGGTTGCTTTTCATCGTCAGACTCATCCTCTATTTGAATGATAGAATTGTTTCCTTCTGAGGATCCTTTTTCAGAATCTTTAATCATTAGTTCTTTGAACCTATCTGAGAGATCATCATTCAAGAGTACTTTCTTGTTTCCTTCATAGAACACTACATGAACAGATTCTTCGATCTTTTGCGTTCTTTTGTTGTAGATTCTGTAGGCTTTGCTATTCAGACAGTATCCAAAAATTACACCTTCATCTGCCTTTGGTTGAAATGTTCTCAAGTATTCTTTTCCATTATTAAGAATAAAACATCTGCAACCAAACACCCTTAGATGTTTGATACTAGGGGGTCTACCAATGAAAAGCTCTTAAGGAGTTTTGTCATGGTGTTTGTTAATCAGACATCTATTTTGAGTGTAGCACGCTGTGTTTACAGCTTCAACCCAATAAATTTCACTTATTTTTGTGTCAGCAAGCATTGTTCTTGCTGCTTCTTTCTGGGTCCTATTCTTTCTTTCAGCAACACCATTTTGTTGTGGTGTTCTTACAGATGATAGTTGATGTTGTATACCTTTGCAGGTACAAAACTCTTTTATGTACTGGTTCACAAACTCAGTACCATGGTGCATTACGATTCTGAGATACCTTGTCATTTTTCATGACTTCGAGCTTATTCAGCAAGTTGGGTATTTCAACCCTTGTATCTGATTTGTGTTTGAGAAAGACAACCCAAGTGAATCTTGAGTAATCATCAACAACAACCAAAGCATACTTCTTTCCTGCATAACTAGTTACTGAGGATTCAAAAAGATCCATATGTAACATTTGCAGTGGCCTTTCACTGGAATGTCTAGTTTTAGACTTGAAAGATGTTTCGGATTGTTTTTCCATTTGGCAAGCTGAGCATACACCTTCTTTTCTATATGCCATTTTGGGTAAACCAACCACCAATTCTTTCTTGGCTAGCTTGTTCAGAGTTTTGTAATTCAAGTGACTCATTCTTTTATGCCATAGCCAGTTTTCTTCAGTGTGGCCAGATTGACTCACCATGAGACATTCTTCGGTTGTGGCGGATGCCCAATCAGCAACATAAAGATTTCCTTTACGCCTTGCAACCAAGACTGTCTGCTTTGACTCATTGTCAATCACTTTACATAGTTTTGACTTGATCTTGACAGTGTACCCTTTGTCTACTAATTGACTCATGCTTAGGAGATTATATTTCAATCCCTTTACATGAGGCACTTCAGAGATTGTGATGGCTCCAAACTTCAAATTGCCAAAACCTATGGTTGGATTTTCATCTCCTCCAGCAAACCTGATAATTGGTCCATCATTGCAATTTTTGTAGTCAATCAGATTTTCTTTGTCTCCTGTCATGTGCTTCCCACATCCACTATCAAAATGCCACTTTGAATTAGTCCTTAGAGTGTTCTGCACAAAACAGGAAACAGGAGATTAGGTTCTCATACCAACAATGGAGCCATCTGGACTAAAGAATCTTCCAGTAGGAATCCATTTTTGAATGAATTTCTTAGGAACATTCTTTTGTCTAACAGGAACATAAGGAGGAATTCTAGTTAAATGATTAGTATCATTGTTATTAAGAACTATTTTCTTCCTTGGTGCTCCATTTGGTGCTTTCAGATACCTGTCAGGTTTCTGAGTCTGCTTCTCAGCAAACTTAGCTTTCCTAGCCAGATTTCTTCTAGCCCTGGCATTCAGATTTTCAGTGGCTTGATTTATCTTCCACTTTTGATAATTGCTATGAGCAATTCTAGCCTTTAACCATCGTTCTTGCTCTTGTTTGTACTCACGAGCATTGTTTCCCAATGGCTTTATAGCCAATACCATTCCGAGCACCTGGTGCTATCTGAGATCTCTTCTCAGCAGCTTTGCTAGTCTCTGGATAATCTATTTTCTTTCCAGAAAACGTGACATAGGAGAATTTGTCAGCTCCGGCAATTTTTCCTTTTTGAGAGACATAGCACTGTGGGTGATTACACTTGTCAGTGTTATGTTTCTTTCCAAAAACATTCCCATCAGTTTTCCTTTGGACTTGTTTTTCCCACAAAGGCTTAGTCGCAACTGCCTTTCCTTTGTCAACAATCTTAGTTTTCTGATCGATATTGTAGATTGTTTGGGAATTACCTTGCTGAGCACTGACAAATGTTAGTCCTTCATTACTCTTATTCAGAGTGGTGGGACTGTCTGTGTGTGTGTCCAGCCCAAGTCCTCTCTTTTCTGAAGGATCTCTTAAATAAGATTGTACTTCAGTAAGAGTGTCACTAGCTTTGGCATAAGATTGAAAAGATAGTTCTTTCTTTTTGAGTTCCTTATTCTCAGAAAGAAGATCTTCACATTTCTTTTGAAGATTGGCCATCGCTTCTTTATGTGACTTTTCGGTCTCAGATATCTGAGCCTTGAGAAATGCATTTTCAGCATCCTTTTTCTCAGATATCTTGATTAATTGAGAATTTTCCTTTACAAGATTTCTTCAGCCATACCACACACTTCTTTCTTCTTTTGACCAAAGTCAATTATTTCATGAGAGACACCGCACATTTCTGGGGAAGGAAGTGTGGAATCATCTGAATCCTCATCCTCAGAGTCAGATTCAATATCTAGAGCATCCAGTTGGATTTGAATCTTTTTCCTTTCTTCAGTGAGCATAGCTCTCTGACTTCTTTTGAAGATTCTTCTGTCATTCTTATCACCTGTCTTTAGTTTGTTGAAGGCTGGGCAATCCTTCTTGAAATGACCAGGTTTCTGACAATAGAAACAGATATCGTTTTCGATTTCTGCTTCCTCAGTACTAGATACTTTTTTAGCAGACTTGTTCAGTGAGCTTTGCATATTTTTGTACTGGTGGTAGTTTGAGCCTAGATGCTTTTTCAGCTTCTCTTTGGCTTTTCTTCTCTCAATTTCTCGACTGACATATTTTCCCATTTGCTTTACAGCAAGAGCATCCTTAGTCACCTCCTTACCTTTCTTCTTTTCAGAAGTTCCTTGAGCAACTAGAGCAACATTCTGCAACTTCTCAGTTGTTTGTTCTCTTTGGGTTGTCTCATAGTCAACAGTGGCAAGGTGAGAGAAAAGTTCCACAGGAGTGATATCTGGCATTCCTTGGTTAAAGTAGAAAAACTTTTTGTGTTCCCAGTTATGATTTAGACTTCTCACAATAGTCTTAATCTTTTCTAACTGGGTATATCTAGTACTCTAACCAAGTGCAGCCATGTCACTCATAAGTGTTGTAAACCGGAAATCTAGTTCTTCAAGAGTCTCTGTGGGACCTTGTTTAAAGTTTTGGAATTTGAACTTCAAAACTTCGAACTTATTTTCCTTTGTTTTCTCAGTGCCGACACAGATTTCTTCAATCAATTGCCAGACCACTTTCGCCATTTTTGCACCCCACAGTTTACACTATATGTGCTCTGGAGTAGAACGTATGATGATATTACGAGCCTGACCATCCAGTCGATTTCTCTTGGCATCTTCCGATGTCTAGAGCTCTCTGGGCTTTGATTCGTAAATAACTTGACTGGCAGGTCTCCCACTAGTTGACGCATCTGTCTGTGAAGACCCATCGCTTTGTTCTCTGTCTCTACCATTTGAAACCTCCATGACTTGCTTGAGTTGTTGAATGAATATCGGGCCATTCTTTATTACTTCGATCATTTCATCGATGGCTTCTAGGTGGAGCATCATGTTGTTCTTCCATCTTTCATAATTCTCTGGCTTGAGAATTGGGGCGTCACTTAAAGACATCCTGCAGCAGACACACTTAACAAAAAAATCAAGTGAAGGTGAAAAGTAGTTAGTGGGCACTTATCTGGGATCTAGGTTTAGTGTAGAAGGCTTGGGAACCTCCTGCTCTAATACCACTTGTTGGTCCAGATAACGGCAAAGTAAAAGACTGGGGGGGGGGGGGGGGTGAATAGTCTTTTAAAACTTTTGTCGATAAACACAGTTTCTCAGATATATGTGAAGATATCTGATACTTAATTTCAGATAGCGGAAGACTTTTCTGTGATAAGTGCACGTGCTCAGCAAGATAAGTGTAAGTACTTTGCAAGATAAGTAAAGCAAGTAATAAACTGCAGAAAGTAAATAACACAAGTCTTTTTATAGTAGTATCTGAAGGTGGCGTAATCCTTCAACTAATCCACTTCGGCCTTACTCAGACCTAGAATCCACTAAGACATATAAATGAGGTAACCTTACAGATATCTTCTCTTGATTCCTAAATACACTAGGTTCCCAACCAAGTGTTCCCCCTGAGTTATTCCCCGGGTTTCACAGCCAAGTACTTCCTGTGCTCAGAAACCTTTTGAGTTGTTCCTTAGTTTCCCAAACTAAGTACTTCCTGCTCAATAACCTTGGAGTTATTCCTTAGTTTCCCAAACTAAGTACTTCCTGTACTCCACGCCGTTTAAGGTGTTGGTTAAGGTAAATTGTCAGGTGAGCTTCTTTAATAACTTGTTCAGTTATTCAGATAGTTCTATGAATCAAGTATACTTAATACACTTTGCAATGTATGGTATCTTGTTCTCTACTGACCCAAATCTATGAAAAGTGTTCAAGAGAATGAAGCTCAGATATGAAATCTTTGTTCAACTCTTTCACAAATAACAATGCTTGTTAAGGATCAGGATACTTAGAACTTTTGTGCTACTTAGAATCAAGAGCTTTGGTCGCAACAGAAAGATTGAAGGTAAGTAGTTTGCTTGAGAGAGCTTGTGAGAATATTCAGTATGTAGTTCTGTGTTGTCTAAGGTGTGTTCTCAAGCAGTCTAAGTGTTGATATTTATAGATGAATTTGAGTGCCGTTTGAATAGTATTCGTTAGGCTTAAATCAAATTCAAACTATTGATATCTGAGTATAGTACTGTAGCTGGTTTGTCTTCTTCTTCTTCAGAAGCTACAGCTTTTATTCAGACATTTTTGTCCGCGCATTTAATGCACTGTACTATACTTTGTCCTGTAGTGCCAACGGAACTATGCAAGCTTTCTGAGGCTTTGCACGTTCTCTTCCAGAGATCATCATAGCTCCAGAAACCACTTGTTTAAACCACTTGTTATAATATATTTATTTTTCAGAAGCATATTTTATGTCCAAGGTATCTGAGTGTAGATATCTGTGGGCACTTTCCTCGTCTCATAAACCTTTTATTCTCAGATATCTTTTGCAACACTTGTGTTTCGAAACACTTGTTTCTTCAAGATATCTGGACATAGGTATCTGAAAAACCCTTGTCTTCAGCAATCTTGTGCAGTCTTCAAATCTTCAAATCCGTTGAACTTTTCCTGCTGGATGCCTTCTTCTTGGTCTTCTTCAGAAAATAAAAATTACATTTCGAGACCTAACATCCTATACAAGATTTGCTAGACTATCATACTTAGTGAGTTTCCTCTTTTACAATGTTCAAGTGAACCAAGGGTACTAATCACCTTTCTGAGCTAAGATAAGTCATTAGGTTGCTGATCAAAATCTAAACAGATAATCCTAACATTGACTATGGAAATGAGGCGCAACAGTGAGTTGATTAGTGGATATAGTTGTAAGAAAAAAGTCAACGAACTAATACCTGCGTAAAGAAGTCAGAAGCGGCTATTGAGTTGGCTCTTTTGCTTATGACAGTTACAGTTGCATCATAAGTTGTAATATCAAACACTAGTACTTTTAAGCATTTGCAAAATACACATACTAATTTTTCTTTCCCGGAACATGGCATACATATATACATGTATTTATGATATACAATTGGCGGTTGGACATGTAGATGATGGTTTACATCCATGGCGGGTTAAAGTAAAAATTTACCCACTAAGTTTTTTAAAGAAAATTAGTTGGCAGGTGTGTGGAAGAGGCAGACCGTTTGCACGGTTGGTTGGGCAGGCGGCTTTTTTGCACACCCGTACATTCAACGACCATAGAAGCATATGAAATCAACATAACCATGAATTCAGGATCTATTGATGATTTCACGGATATTATAAAGTAGTATAAATTTAATACTCCCTCGGTCCTTGTTTCATCTTCACACGGGCCCGGGCACCAGATTTAAGAGAAAATTGAATAAAGTAGGAGAGATAGTGATAAAGTAGGAAAGATAGTGAATAAAGTATGGAGAATAGTGAATAAAGTAGGAGTGATAATGTATAAAGTAGGAGAGATATTCTTCATTTAAAGGATGGAAAGATGAAGTTGAGACAGACCAAAATGGAATGCGAAAAAATGAAACTGGGACGGAGGAGTATGTAATACTGCAGTATTAATTAACTATTCTTATAATATATGGGTGAACTAAAATTTGTTTAACTCTTTTTTATTCCATCTTGCAGAAATGCTTTTCTTTTAGCGTACAAGAACACTGTGACTTCATGAGAACTTTTTGTAATATACATTTATAAATTTTCAAATTATATAGTCTTTTAATTCCTCGTCCCAGGAATAGCTTTCCATTTATTTTTACGATGGATAAAATAAGATGTGCATACTTTTAGATAAAATATGTTAATGTGTCCCTCAAATTTATTTTTGAAGTTGGAAGTATGAGAAATTAATGTTAGTGAGTCTACTTTTGAATATATTTAACGTTAAAGTTGAAATAGTAATTGATAAAATAGGAAATGGAATGTTTTGGTTGGGACACCAAAAATGGGGAAGCTATTCCCGGAACGGATGAAATATCATTTTGTTGGGAATTCTCTATAAATCATTAAAATATATATTAGAATCATATTTTATGTGGTGTTTCCACACCCATCGTTTGATTGGTTTAAGTTTTTTATAATAAATGAAAAAAATGAAAAAATGGCTACTATTCCGAATCAATTAAAATCTCTAGCCGCACAGGATAAGAAGTTAACTCGATTAGAATCGAGTTTAAATCGTATCCCTAACAGTCTGTAAGATCTTAATATGGATGTAGTACAAAAAAACCATAAGTATTTGTATGTGGAGTTCCCCAAGCATTATGATTAGGAATCTAAGAACATTTGGAGGCCTAGGAAGAATTCTATCAATAAGGCTGAGAGGATTTATAGCGTTCCAACTAAGTCTGGTCACATATATTACCATAGAATAATGTTGAATCACATGAGGTATGCCATGTTCTATGAAAACTTGAAAACAACAGATGGAGTCTGCATGTAACTTACATCAATGCGTTCTACGCTTTGGGTTGCTCGATGATAATAATGAGTACATTACCCTCAATATGATAGCATGTCCAGACCCTTGCATGTATGATAAAGTACATGGAGATATCTATTTGATGACATCAAATACATGATGAGAAGAAAGTTAAACAGTCCAGGTGTTAGGAAATATCTGTTTAGTTTTGATCAGTACACCATAAAGACTTACCTTAGTTCAGAAAGGTATCTAATACTCTTGGTTCACTTGAACATTGTAAAAGAGGAAGTGTACTTAGTATGATTAGTCTAGTAAATCTTGTATAGGATGTTAGGTCTCTAGAAGTAATTTTATATCTTTGAAGAAGACCAAGAAGAAGTCATCCAGCAGAAAGAGCTCAACTATGTGAAGATATGAAGATTGCACAAGATTACCGAAGACTAAGGAATTGTGCCTCAGAAACCATATGCAAAAGATAACTTAGTGAAAACAATGTTTCTGGAAGAAACGATGTTTTCCTTAGTTTCTGAAAGGTTTGGAGTTTCTGATAGAGACGTGCACAGACTCAGACATAATGCATAGTTCCGTTGGCACAATAGGACAAAGGATAGTACAGTGCATTTAATGACATTGCAGTCTCAGAACAAAGAGACAAAAGTTCTGTAGTACTATCAACGGATAGTTAGTAGTTTGAATCTCAATAGCCTAACAGATAGTAATTCAAACGGCTTGATTTTCACCTATAAATATCACCACTTAGAATGCTTGAAAACACACACTTGAACGACTGAATTTCATATCCTACACTCAAGCATACAAACCTTCTCTACTTACTCAAAGCTTACAGTTGCGACCACGCTCTTGATTCTAAGTAGCACGAAATCTCTAAGTGTCCTGATCCTTAACAAGCTATATCTGTTGTGAAGGAGTTGAATTGAAGCACTGTTGCGACTTGCTAAGATATTCATTCTCCTGAACGAAGAACATAGACTTGGGTCAAAAAAGAACATATCACCACACACTGTCCAAGTGTGTTAAGTGACTCTTGTTCCAGAAGGTAGTATTACTTAAATGTGGAAGTTATTAATCTACCAATCTGACAAACTCTTCTTAACCAACATCAGAAAAGGCGTGGAGTAGAGGAATTACTTAGTTTGGGAAACTAAGGAATAACTCCAAGAAAGGTTCTGAGTAGAGGAAGTACTAAGCTGGGAAAGCCGGGGAATAACTCAGGGAATTCTGAGTAGAGGAAGTGCTTGGCTGGGAATTATCTGTCTTAGTGGATTCTAGGTCTGAGAAAGGCCGAAGTGGATTAGTTGACGGATTACGCCACCTTCAGATACCACTATAAAGCTACTTTGTTATTTACTTTATGCACTTACTTTTGCCTTTACTTACTTGCAAAGTAATTTACACACTTTACTAGCTTGCTGAGCACGTGCACTCATCAAAAAGACTTCCGCTATTCTAATTATAAGTATCAGAAAGTTACCCAACTTTCTGAGAAACTGTTTTATCGACAAAAGTTTGAAAATTCTATTCACTCCCCCAGTCTTTTACTTTGGCGTTATCTAGACCAACAAGTGGTATCAGAGCAGGAGGTTCCCAAGCCTTCTGCACTGAACCTAGATCCTAGATAAGTGCTCACTAATCGCTTAACCCCTGCACTTGATCTGTTTGTTAAGTTGTATCCTGCAGGATGTCTTTAGGCGACGCTCTAGTTCTCAAGCCAGAGAACTATGAAAAATGGAGGAACAATATGATACTTCATCTGGAAGCCATCAGTGATGAAATGATCGAAGTTATAAAGAATGGCCCTATAGTCATTCAGCAAGCAAAGATAGTCACTGATGTCTCTGATGGAAGAGATGAAGATTCTGCCAGGAGAACCTCCACTTCAGAAACTTCTACAAGTGGGAGAGCTACTGGTCAGATAGCTTTGGAAGAAAAATCCAGATATCTCTGGACACCGGGAGATTTTAAGAGAAATAGATTGGTTGGTCAAGCTCGAAACATCATTATTCGTTCTACTCCAGACCACATACAGTGTAAACTGTGGTGTGCAAAAACTGCGAAAGAGGCTTGGCAACTAGTTGAACACATTTGTGTCGGCTCTCAGAAAACCAAGGAAAACAAGTTCGAAGTTCTGAAATTAAAATTCCAGAATTATAAACAAGGGACTTCAGAAATCCTTGAACAACTTGATTTTCGGTTTACAACGTTGATAAGTGAAATGGCTGCACTTGGTGAAAGTGAAAGATATTATAACGCCGAAAACGTGAAGACTATCGTAAGGAGCTTAAATCACAACTGGGAACATATTCAGTACTTTTATTTCAACCAAGGAATGCCAAATATCACTCCAACGGAATTATTCTCTCATCTAGCCACTGTCAACTATGAAACTTCCCATAGAGGAAAAATAGCTGATCAGCAAGCTTAGAGTGTTGCTCTAGTAACACAAGGTACTTCTGAGAAGAAGAATACCAAAGAATCCACTGACGAAGAAGCTCTTGCAGTAAAGCAAATGAGCAAATACGTTAGACAGGAGATTGAGAGAAGAAAAGCCAAAGAGAAGCTGAAAAAGCATCTAGGCCCTAACTATCACCAGTATAAGAATATGCAATTGACCAACTCTCTGAATAAACCTGGTCAGAAAGCATCCAGTACTGAAGTTACAGAAATCGGAAACGATATATGTTTCTATTGTCAGAAACGGGATTGTCCTGTTCTGAACAAGCTCAAGACAGGTGACAAAAAGGATATGAGAAACTTCAAGAGAAACCAGAGAGCTATGCTTTGTGAAGAAAGAAAGAAGATCGAAATCTAACTGGATGCACTTGATCTTGATTCAGATTCTGACGACGATGATTCTGATGAGTCCAAGCTACTGTCACCAGAATTGTGTGCCTACACTCACGAAGTATTTGACTTTAGTCAAAGGAAGAATGAAATGTGTTGAGTTGCTGAGGAAATCTACCCAGATTACTCTAACCTTGAGCCATGTCTTATGGCTGATGATGAGGTCACCAACATTTCATGGTTCATTAATTATGAGAGTGATGAGGAAGGAATCAAGGATCTAGAACATCTCAGAAGAGAGTTAGATCTTTATGAAAGAGAATTCTTGGTTGCTCGATCTAGAACCAAAATTCTTGAAACAAAAAAAGAGTCTCTTGAAAGCGAGTGTTCACATTTACAACGACTTTCTGACACTAAGGATGCAGAAAATGCATTCCTAAAGGCTCAGATAGACGAGACCAGAAAGTTGCATTCTGAGGCTATGGAGTTGCTCCCGAAGAAGTGTGAAAACCTTCTTTCTGAGAATGAGGAACTAAAGAAGAAAGAATTATCTTTCCAATCCTATGCCAAAGCGAGTGACACTCTCACTGAAGTACACTCTTACCTAAGAGATCCTTTAGAAAAGGGAGGACTTGGGCTTGACACACAAACAAGCAATTCTACTCCTCTGAAAAAGAGTGATGAAAGGTTGACGCTTGTTAGTGGTCAACAAAGTGGTTCCCAAACAACCTATAGCATTGGTCAGAAAGCTAAGGTTGCTGACAAAGGTAAAGCTATTGCGACCAAACCCTTGGGGGAAAAACAAGTCCCCAAGAAAACTGTGGAAAAGGTTTATGAAAAGAAACCATGCACTAAAAAGTGCAATCACCCACAGTGTTATGTCTCTAGGAAAGGAAAAATTGCAGGAGCTGGCAATTTTCCAAATGTACCATTTTTCGGAAGAAATAATGATCCAGAGACTAGTGAAGCTGCTGAGAGAAGATCGCAAAAAGCAAAAGGTGCTCGAAATGACATTGGCTACAAAGCCATCGGAAAGATACTTGCTCAGCAATATATACAAGAGCAAGAACGATGGATGAATGCCAGGATTGCGCATAGCAATCATCAGAAGTGGAAGAAAGAACAGGCTACGACCACTCTGAATGCCAGGGTTAGAAGGAATCTGAGAAGGAAAGTCGAGCTCGCTGAAAAGTCGACTCAACAACCTGACAGGTATCTGAAATGAACACTCCAAGAAGGAAAATAGTTTTAAATGATAGTGAAACTAGTCATTTACCTAAAATTCCTCCCTATGTTCCAGTAAGACAAAAGAATGCCCCAAGGAAATTCATTCAGAAATGGATTCCTACAAGGAGATTCTTTAGTCCAGAAGGTTCCATTGTTGGAGTGAGAGCCTAACTCCATGTTTCCTGTTTTGTGCAGAACACTCTGAGGAAGAACCCGAAGTGGCATTTTGATAGTGGATGTGGGAAGCACATGACAGGAGACAAAGCAAATTATTAGATTTGCTGGAGGAGATGAAAATCCAACCATAGGTTTTGGCGAGCTGAAGCTTGGAGCTCTTACAATCATTGAAGTACATGTAGAGGGATTGAAATATAATCTCCTAAGCATGAGTCATTTGGCAGACAAAGGGTACACAGTAAAGATCAAGTCAAACCTATGCAAATTGGTTGACAATGATTCAAGGAAAGTAGTCTTCATTGCAAAACAGGAAGGAAATCACTATGTGATTGATGAAGAACCTGCCACACCATGAGACTTTCTATTGATAAGTCAATCAAAGGCTCCAAGGGTGTCAATTGTTTTCTGAGACGGGAACTCATGTAACCATTAAAAGAGTCTACAGGTTTCTGAGAGATACATAAGAAAAGGAAGAAACTATTGAGACATGAACTCAGTTGTCAGAAACTTTGACAATTTGCTATTTCAGAAAGATACTTGAAACGGGTATTCAAATATCTAAGACAGTGTAGAAAAAGGCACTTAGAAGAGGTATCTGAAACGGGTATTCAGAAACCATGAGACATCTAAGTCAGGGGGAACACAAAAAGAATAGTATGACCAAAAAGACAATTCCTATCAGAAGTCAAATATCTCTTTTGTGTTGAAAATTTCCTTTCCTATGAAATATTTCAAACAAGTACAGGACGATCATTTAATGATTTCTGAATCCAGTTTTGTCTACTAGTTACAGGTTTCTGAGAAGTTGAAAGATACTCTAGCGAGTTGAGACAAATTCAATTAATGGGCATAATTATAGGTGTTGATTGATATCATTGATAAGAGAATCAATCTCAACCCTTCAGTAGAAAGGCTTGTAATTCAACCACCGAGATGCGTCCACAAAAGCCCACTCGCACAGAAACCAAGTGACTGACCCCACTAGCATTTAATGCTAAACTGCTTTTTCATCACGCCTGTGCAGAAGTGCAAGATATATACGTATAGAATTCATCTATATCGAATGTACTTGCCTTGCTATATAAACGAGGTTTTGGCAATTAGAATTACTTTTTCCTAAACCTACATTTCAATTTGCACCAAGAATAGCATTCTCTCTCTAAATCTCTCTGCAAATTCTATTCAAAACCTTCTGAAAATCTGCAAAAAGTATTTCTGCAAAGAAATTCTTGCTATTTTCGACCTAACTCCCTTTCATCTCTTCCCAATCGTACTATTATAAAAGAGAGATGGCACCCAAAAGTGCTTCTACTCAGAAGATTCAAGAAACCACATATGTTACTGCTGAAATGCAAATTGAAATAAAAAATCAAAGAGTCACTAGTGATTTTGATTTCAAGATGTTTAACGAAAACTCGAAAGTACTCTGGGGAGGAGTACTTGTCGACGAGTATGTGATTAATGGTTCGAAACATCCACGTGATGTGAGGCGAGGACTACCTCTACTTGAAAAGGTAGGGATTAAAGAATTTTGCTCTGCACAATCTTCTTGTGCCTCACTTATAGATGTACTAGAATTTTATAACAACTCAAAGATAATCGATGAAGACACAGAAAATGTGTCTATAGAATCTAAGGTTCAAGAAAAGGTAGTTAAACTGAACCTTAAATCCTTCTGTGAACTCATTTGCCTTCCCACAAATGGCACTGAATTCATCTCTGACACCTCCGTCCAAACTGCCGAAGCATTTTACTTGGAGCACATCAATGCAGATGATACAACAGCTCTTGATTACTTCAACAACCACGATGTCAAAAGAAAACATCTGGCAGAACCTTGGGATACAATTGCATTAATCCTTCACATATGTTTTGACAGCAATGTTGGAGGAGTAGACCAAGTAAGCATGGAACGTTGGGGAATGTTGGCTTTCCTGAGCACCCTGAGCGAGGAGCCAAAGGATTTCAATTTGGGGAAATATGCTTTCCTAAGGTTAATTAGCAAGATAAAGGAATTCTCTCCTCAGATTGTTGATGGAAAAGCAGAACCTACAAAGTCAGTGGCCTTCGGTCTGAAAATCTGCTATATCCTGGAGAAATCAGGGATAATACTCAGAGATCAGACACCAATTGCCAAAGGTTATCTGATAAACAAGCACAAGGCTGTTCCTAATAAAAGCAAGGCATTCAAAGTTTCTGAGGGTCCAACTCTTAAGAAGCCAAGAACCTCCAAAAAGAAAAAGGCTGCTAAGAAAGTGGAAGAACCTGCTAAGAGAGAAGAGTTTGAAGAGATAGAATCTGATGAAGACATCAATATCAATGCATCCTTAGTACGGGGTACCAAAAAGTCCAAAGCCCTGTCTGAAGAAGAAGCCAGCATCTTCTGCTTTACCCCCAACGTCTCTTTTATTGAGAAAGACACGAGGGAAAAACAACCAACCCCTCCAGAAAATGCAAACCCTGCAGAAATGCAAGAGGTTCCGAAGGAAGAAGCTCTGATAAAGGAAGACACGTTTACTCAATATCACGACCATCTAAGTGTTGTTGTCGATATGTTGAATGCATTTCAAGAATTTACAGAGCTACTAGCATGTGTCACTGCTGAAGAAAATCCTGCAAACAAGCAGGTTCCCCAACTCTCTTCAAAGAGGAGTCTTTCTACTGTTGCGACCAAGAAAGACGCCCAGGGGATGGCAACTGAGACATTGTCTCTAGAAGGGCCCAAAGTGCCAGAAACTTCAAACAAAGAAAAAGTCACTCAGCAACAAAACCAAGACGTGGAACCCACTCGAGTTCCATATACCAATCAGTCTGATGCAAATCAGGTTACTGGATGGTTCAAATCTTTACTTGATTTTCTATGTCACTTATTTTGTTCTAACAAAGTGATTTATTCTTTGTTTAGGCTGATCTAGAAAGTAAGGAAGGACAAGAAGCAGAAATGCTTTCAGAGAAGGAGAACACCACTTCTCCAATCATTCAAGAATCTGAGTCTGTTATATAGGTAGACCATGATTCACAAGTGATCTCTCAGAAATCTTACTCTAAGGATTTCATTAACCCTTTCTTATATTTCTTGAAGGCTCAAATTGATAAGAAAGATGAAGTGGCTGAAAAGCCAAAGGCTTCAGAGGACACACAAGAAACCTCACAGGTTTCTGAAAAACATGTTTCTGAACCTCCAGTGAACGAGGTAGAAAACTCAGAAACTATTATGTGTAGAATCCTTATTAATCTTTCTAAGTGTACTAACACTTCTATTTCTCAGGATCAGAAAGAAAAGGAAGTTGAAAAAGAGAAAAAACTCGAGTCTCCTAAGTCAACTGAAATATTTGAGGCACGGACCGCCTCTCCCAACAAGACTTTTGAACCTGTTGTTGTGACACAGATAACATCAAGTCTTGTACTTCAAAAACCTCAGATATCCACTGAAGTACTGGAACTAAAAACCAATTTTGTTCCTCTATAGGTTCTTTCTGATACGCCTACTCCTCCGAGTCCTTCAACCTCTGATGTTGACTCTTTCGATGGGGAGTATCTCTCATTACTCGATAAGTACGAGACCACCGTTCTGACGAAGCAGATGGAATACTTTTCACAATGGCAGAAAGTCAGGAGACTTAGCCTTAAAACTTTGTTTAAAGATGGTGATGACGCACAAATGAGAGAGCAGTATGAATCCCTGGATGAATTCGTTCATCGATTGCTACCAACTAATAAACATAGGCTCAATGAATGTATAAGTAAGGGATTTAGAAATACTGTGTGCGACCATTTGGTGGAACTCTTTCAGAATGCGGATAAGCAAAAGCAGCTTCATATGATTCGTCATCCTATACTTCCACGTCACTGACAACAAGGAGCTTCTTCTGCTAAGACTCCAACTTCTGATAACAAAGAGGAGTCAGATCGAAAGGACAAATCTCAAACTTCTCTACCAGCCTCTTGTAAACATGATGCGTCTAAGGATAATTCTGATGGTGATAATGATAACAACGATAATCAGCCACCTGGAGAAGGCAGAACAATCTCTACAAAGCAACCCTCAGTTGTTGCAAAATAATCTGAGAAGAAACCAACCACTTTTGCCTCTCACCATCAACATGATTCCTCCAGCAAGAAGCTACACAAGGACATCTTAGAACTCTCTGATGATAATCCGACTCTGCAGCAACTGCCAGAATTAGAGTCCAAGATATCTCATCTCAGAGACTTGCTGACACAGGAAGCTACACTGCATCTTGAGGTACAAACCAAGATGACAGAAAAGGAAGCCGACCTCAATAAAGTTGAGGATCTCATTCTCAGAGAGGAAGCAGCTCTACAAGAATTACAAAATCTCCAGAGTGCTAAACAAGCAGCTATTGACAAGGAGAATCAAGATAGATTGACTGCTATGGAAGAACTAAGAGCTTCCATTAAACAAGGTAAACAGGCTGCTGACAACCGAAATTTTGATGAATAAGCAGAACATAGGGATTCAACGCCTCTGAAGGACAAATACACTTCATAAGACTTTGCTCCACCCACGCTTGACCCCTTGATGATAATTCCGGTGCCAAAATATGTTGGTGATCTATGGAGTGAGCAAGAACAGATCTTTGAGAATCTGTTTAAGGAATGCTCTGATCAAGACAAGGAGCTTATAGAGTCTGCACCTCCTGCCTTCCAGAAACTTGCAGCACTACTTGCCAGAAGGATCACTACTTTATCCTTCGTTCAGAGAGAAGAGGCCCTGCAAAGAACGAAAGATGAGGATTTGATACAACTCGTCGACTACCTCTCCACTGTGGCTATTGAGAATATACCAAAAGTGGCCTCTGAGGTAGCAAAGCTAAATGATGAAGAAACTGGTTTTGCTAACCAGAATATGCTTTTAAGAGCTGAACTGCAAGAAATCACTCAAGCTTATAAATGATTACAAGGAAGCTTTGCCTCCATCTCAGAATCCTTTGTCAAGCTGTCAGAACGTATTGATCAGCCTCCTATGATTAGGGGGGGGGGGGGAATGGAAAAACCAAGAGGAAAAGCAAACAACTGACTTTATCTGAAGCTTTACCTCTACAAAGTACCTCTAGTCAAGCTCTCCTACCACCACCTCCACCTGTTACTAAAGAGTCTCACGAAGTTCCTAAAGCTGCCAAGAGCTCAAGGAAAAGAAGAATCTTTAGAGATTATGTAGAAGATGTTGAAGAGCATTCTGAAAAGAAGAATAAAGTTGTTCAAGATGGAAACAAGGCCTCAGTGGCAACTCATCAGGAAGAAGATGATGAGGAAGAAGACCCTACACCTCTTATTCGAAAGAGAAGTGTGGGATTTCCAATTGGACCAGGAGTCACTTCTGCAGTACCAACTCAAGAAGGTACAAGTAACAGAGAGCTTTCCAAGAAAGAGCAAAGGGAAGCATTTAGACAGAGGAAGATCAAAGAATGAATTGAAAAACTTCAAGGAGTTGATACTTTAAGTCCTGAAGAAGTACTATTAAAGTATGAACCAACTCCAGAAGATCTGAACTCAAATGTCTATAAGTGCATCAATGGTTTCTGGGTAATGGGCATCAATAGTTTAATATTTGCCTCAAAACCTTTCCCAAAACCAGTCTTCCTTCAATTGATAGCCTGGAGAAAGAACAAAAGGAAATTGCTATCTGATGAAAGATTAAAAGATGCACTATCCTTTACGATAACGGTCAGAAAACAAGCTATTGAAAAAGAGCTTACTGACGTTTGCCCCTACTACAGACCAAATGATGTTTATTTGAAACTCAATGTTCTTGGTAACAAGATGGTACCAAAAACTACAGTAATGGTCTATGAAAACTTCTACATGACAGAGGAAGAATACATGCTAGATCTGAAATACTTGAGTAAAGTGTACCAAGAACTCAAGTTATCTTCCATACAGATTGAGCATGCCTGGCTCTGGGGCAGATATCTCTGGGTCGAAAGGGCTCGTATAGCATGTAAGACAGAAAGATCATACAAGGAGTATGTTGCGACCTCCAGAAAATTTGAACTTTTCGTTCAAACTTGGAATGAAGAATGAAGAAGGATGAAGGCCAGCTAGTTAGGATGTTCACTTGGAACTTGGACTTTCCTGTTGTCCTACTAGTTGTGTATTTTTTATTTTTGTTGATTGTACATACTGTTTAACTATCTTGTAAAAGTTATCTGCACTTACTTTGTAATTGTTATCTGATGAACCTACTCTCAGATACTCTCTACTGAAAAGATAACTTGTCAGCAAAGATCACACCTTGTTATTTGATTGGTGTCTTACTTTCTGCACTTAAATAAAAAGAATGATAAATCTTAAGAAATGTTTAAGTGGTGGATTGTTTTCACATCCAAAGTTTTAATAGGTTTTTAAAGGTAGTCATAGGTGACTGATAAAAAAGGGGGAAATTTGTTAGGAAATATCTGTTTAGTTTTGATCAGTACACCATAATGACTTACCTTAGTTCAGAAAGGTTTCTAGTACTCTTGGTTCACTTGAACATTGTAAAAGAGGAAGTGTACTTAGTATGATTAGTCTAGTAAATCTTGTATAGGATGTTAGGTCTCTGAATGTAATTTTATATCTTTGAAGAAGACCAAGAAGAAGACATCCAGCAGAAAGAGCTCAACTATCTGAAGATATGAAGATTGCACAAGATTATCGAAGACTAAGGAATTGTGCCTCAGAAACCATATGTAAAAGATAACTTAGTGAAAACAATGTTTCTGGAAGAAACGATGTTTTCCTTAGTTTCTAAAAGGCTTGGAGTTTCTAATAGCGACGTGCACAACCTCAGACAGCGTGCATAGTTCCGTTGGCACAACAGGACAAAAGATAGTACAGTGCATTTAATGCCATTGCAGAACTCGCTGACCAAAAGCTTTATCTCTGAACAAAGAACAAAAGTTATGTATTACTATCAACGGATAGTTTGTAGTTTGAATCTCAATAGCCTAACTGTAACGCCCCGAATTTTAGGTTTTTAGAAGGAGTGAATTTCAGTCGGGACGTCGGGCGAAAGCAGAGCCGAAACGTTTAGTGAAACATGGGAAGTTACATACAAACTTTCATGTCGCAGTTGTTAGAACAAAATATACTTTATTTCAGTGAATAAAACCACAAGATTTCCAACAGTATTATCTTTATAACAGGAAATGACTTGAGTTTTTGAAATACACAAAAGCATATTATTTTCATTGACAAAAATCCCAAATCCCAACCACTCTCTTAGTTCACTGAGTTTATCGGTTGTTCATTCTTCGCCGCCATCTCACCTACAAGGAAAGGAATAAAAACAAGTGTGAGAAAAACCTCAATGAGTGTTCAAAGATTTTCTTGTAAAGTTTTAATTAAAATCATAACAATAAAATAGAAAATACTTTCAATAACATGTACTTTTCGGAAAAAAAAACATTATTTCATGCCGCTCCTTATAACCCCACAGTAAAACAGGGCTTGTGTCTCCCTGATAGTCGATCAAACTATCCAGTCAGGACCCTGTTATGGTACAGGGGTGGAATTCTACGACCTAACTAAATTAGTGAAGGCTTCTATCACTCGATTTAAAGGGAATGGGCAAAGTAAACCGATAAGTAGCTCGCCAGACATAACTGACCAAACTACAAGCCAATTAACCTGAACCAAACGTACGTATCTTTCTTGAACCGTCAATCAAAACAAAATAACAATCATGTATATATATATATATATATATATATCTTTCAAAATCAGCGAAAGCATGCTAAAACTCTTTCGTGATTTGGTTTTATGCAATAGAACATGCGTTTTGGAGAACATGCGTTACTTATATATAAGTTGAAAACATATTAAAATACCTTCCGGGTTTTGAAAATAATACATATATATAGTTTTGTAGAACACACACATTTTGAAGGTTAGGAAGAGCAAAAACTATGAAAGTACTTGCAAGAAGAACTTGCTACTAACTTGAAAGAAAAAAACAATAGTACTTGAAGATTTTTGGGAGTAAAATATTCAGAATTTTTGTGAGTAAAAGTGCCTGCAAGAAGGGGGTATTTGTAGGGTTGATTGAGTGAAGATGAAAGGGTTGAAGAGCTAAAAATAAATGGCAATTTAAATGGCTTAAATTGCATTTAAAACTCATTTTAAAACCAACAATAAAGGTACAAAATTAAGAGAGACCTTTCACATTTTTTTCCAAACATTTAAACACAATAACTAATGATAAATGATCAGATTTTACTTGGGAATAAGTTGAAAAACATTTTTGGCATGACTTAGGGTCATTTGTACAAAAAAATAAAATACACACCAAAAAATGCAACAATTAGAGGAATTAAATTGAACTCACAATTACACATGCACATGAAAAATTAAACTTAAAATAGTGAACATGGATATGTAATATTTAACTTACAAGTAGACATGCATAAGTAACATAAAAGAATAACATAAAAGATAAACGAAAAGAAAATCAGAACGTTGATCGAAACATAGGTGAAACATAGCATGTAACATTCGACGTTACGGGCGACCTTTCGGACGGTAACATGAAAAATAAAGAAAAATATTTTATTCATTAAAGAAGCCTCAAGTTTCCAAACTCTTCTATTTTAAAATATATGAATATAAAATAAGACTTTAATTTCTAAACATTAAGAGAGCCACACACATAAAGACATGCATGTACATTACATAATTCAAAAGTGACTCTTCACATTATAAATTAATCAAAGCACACATATAAAGACACACACATACATAAAAGCATACATTTAAATTTTCTAACTTAACTACTATTAATTGAACATATAATGGATTCACATAAACACAATTGAAGTTTCTCTTTAAAACCTCAAATAAAGCCACACAAATAATGACATACATTCAAATTACATAATTTAAAAGTGACTCTTCACATTTTACATTAATCAAAGCAAACAAATAATGAATTGTATTGAATGAGTGATTAAAATGAAGACTATTCAAATAAATCATCAATAAAGCACACATAAAGACTTCTATTAAGTTAGACAATTAAAAAGAAGTCTTGTCACATTAATAATTCATAAAGATAAATTTAAGAGAGGTCATTCCAATTATTTTAAAATAATTACACCAACAAATTAAAGGATAAAATAATAACATTTTTTAGTAGGAAAAATACACCAAAAATAATTTCTCTTCTTTAAAAAAAAAAGTACAAAATAAATAACCACACATATTACAAATTGACAAGTTACATAGACTTTTAAAACAAATAACAAACATCTAAAATAATAACACAATCAAATTAAAATAATTCAAATATATTTTCATACAAATACACTAACACAAGTAAAAGCATGCAAGGGCAAAAATACTAAGGTACGTTAAAATCTGGGGTGTCACACTAACGGATAGTAATTCAAACGGCTTGATTTTCACCTATAAATATCACCACTTAGAATGCTTGAAAACACACACTTGAACGACTGAATTTCATATCCTACACTCAGGCATACAAGCCTTCTCTACTTACTCAAAGCTTATAGTTGCGACCAAGCTCTTGATTCTAAGTAGCACGAAAGCTCTAAGTGTCCTGATCCTTAACAAGCTATATATGTTGTGAAGGAGTTGAATTGAAGCACTATTGCGACTTGCTAAGATATTCATTCTCCTGAACGAAGAACAGAGATTTGGGTCAGAAAAGAACATATCACCACACACTGTCCAAGTGTGTTAAGTGACTCTTGTTCCAGAAGGTAGTATTACATAACTGTGGAAGCTATTAATCTACCAATCTAACAAACTCTTCTTAACCAACACCAGAAAAGGCGTGGAGTAGAGGAAGTACTTAGTTTGGGAAACTAAGGAATAACTCCAAGAAAGGTTCTGAGTAGAGGAAGTACTTGGCTGGGAAAGTCGGGGAAGAACTCAGGAGGAACACTTGGTTGGGAACCTAGTGTATTTATGAATCGAGAGAAGATATTTGTAAGGTGAACTCAATTACCTGTCTTAGTGGATTCTAGGTCTGAGAAAGGCCGAAGTGGATTAGTTGAAGGATTACGCCACCTTCAGATACTACTATAAAGCTACTGTGTGATTTACTTTCTGCACTTACTTTCTGCATTTACTTACTTGCAAAATAATTTATACACTTTACTAGCTTGCTGAGCACGCGCACTTATTAGAAAGACTTCGGCTATTCTGATTATAAGTATCTGAAAGTTACCCAACTTTCTGAGAAACTGTTTTAATGACAAATGTTTGAAAAGACTATTCAACTTTGCCATTATCTGGACCAACACCGGGTTTGTACTTTTTATTAAATTATTCATTTAAATATTTATCAAAAAATTAGATTTATTATTTATCATACTAACTCTTCTCTCCCAATATTTCAATGTAAGGCTTGAGCTTAGTGAGGAACAATTGTGGAATTTTTGTCTTTCTAAGATAGAATAGTTGTTTTCTAGAAATAAATTTAGTTTGAGTCTGATTTAAGGTATGCCCAGGCTTGATGAAGTAGTAATTGATAATGATCTGAATAATCTGATTGCTGAAGAAATATCATATGATGTTGTTGATATGATTGAGCAGCACAACCGTTTGTATTGATGAGTAAAGGGGTGTGTACCATACCATTACGGATGTCATCGTTTAAAAATATTCGTTGAGTTTTCGTTATCTACGGTTACGATGGCAGACGTGATATCGTTCTCCCATTCTAGATTCAATATTCCATTGCAGGTTGATGAGACTACCACGTGTAGAAGAATAACCCCCGACATTGATCTAACAAGTCTATTGAAGAATACAAAGTTAATTATTTGGAATAAGGCACATATGACTACTAGGTTTTGCTCTGAGGTTCTTGATCGCAGTATCAAAGACATAATGAGAGGTTCCGATCGTAGAGATTTGGACAAGCCACTTGGTGGATTCGTGTTGTTTACTATGGGGATTTCAGACTTATATTGTCCTTTATACCAAAGGGGAGTGGGCATGACATAGTTCAGGCCTCACTTTGCTCAACTAAGAAACGTCAGAATTCATGTTGTGTATTGAAGCATACAAAGAACATGCATTTGCATGTATTTTTATACTAATTTATGCTATTAGTATTCTCATTTACATTATATATATATATATATATATATATATATATATATATATATATATATATATATATATATATATATATATATATATATATATATATATATATATATATATATATATATTGAAGGTGGTAATAATATTGGTTAGGTAGAAGTCAAATTGACTAAAGATATTCAGATTCGTTCCACTTTTGAACCAATTGCTGCAATAGTTAAGAAGAGTACATATCCAAGCATATTACATTATGTTGGTGACAGTTAACACTTCTAAGATAGGCTATATTTTCCCCACTAATGAGATAGTACAAGAGGTAAATGATTATACCATTGTCTTTTTTACCTGGAGATGCCACTGAGTTCATTAGTTCCGATAGCATTTATCTTGACGAAGATGATATCGTCAATAGAGAAGTATATATTTTCGAGTTTCTAAGTACTATTAGGGCGTCTTGAATACCAAATCATATCATTCGACTAAAGATCGGTTGTCCTATTATGCTTCTTAAGAACATTGACTAGTCCGCCTAGCTTTGCAATGGAACTAGGTTGATCGTTACTACAGTTAAAAACACGTTATTGTGGCGAATAGGATACCTTGAAAGAATGCTGGAGTGAAGGTTTTCATACCTCGGATGGTACTCACACATTTTGTTCTTGCCAAGTTTCCTATTATATTTTAGCGAAGTCGAATTCCTATATATGTATGTTATGTGAAGACTATCAACAAGAGTTAGGGACAACCGCTAGCTCATGTTGGATCTACCACCTAAAGCCGTTTTCAGTCATGGTCAGTGATGTGACAACGAAATGTGCGATTTTACCTACTTTTAGACCCTTGTTTTTTGCCCAAGATTCAATATTTGTATCATATTATGGCAAATTACCAACTTCTTGTGTATTTTGTAGGGCCTGATTGCGTTTTCGAGGAATTACACTATTTTGGGTGCCAAAACGTCATAGTTGTGCGAAATCGAGAAGAATGAAGACATATGCTGATTTGCCCGTACACGTTGTTCGAGGTGTCAAATCATGGCATGTGAGCAACCGATGCGAATATATTTGAAAATGCCACAACATTGTAGAAGACCACTTTTTGAGGAAATGAAGTTACGAAGCCCGAAATTGAAGAACGATGAAAACAGACAGAATTTTGCAGAGATCGAAGCTGACCGCAGTGAAGGAAGATTCTAGAATTGAGGCATTTTCCTTGCATGTCAGGCTAGAGCCCGCCTTTATAACCTTCCTTATACATCATGTGCGGCCAAAGTATGGATTTTTCAGTATATATAAGACCCTTAGGGTCTCATAATCATACACCGGCAATCAAAGCATCTCTCTTGAGAGAAAACCAGTCATCGGAGAAGTGAAACCGCAAAACCCAGGCCTTCAACAACAGCAAGGAGGAAACCTTAGGAGCAGCATGAAGACATCAAAGACTAAGCTTTCCTTTTCTCTCTTGATCTTTTCGATTTTGTTTGTCTTCTGTCAGTTACGATTTTGAGTAGCTAAACACTTATTGCAAAGGCAAACCGTCGAAACTCTGCTATGCCATTCTTTTATATACCATGATATATTAATGGAATGATTATTAGACGTAATTCTTGATGATAAAACTCTATACATCCTGACTCTCTTTATTTACTTACGTACTTATTGAGATACTAGAAGGTCCATTATTAAGGCCCTAGTTGAGGTATTCAATTTAATGTTTATCTTTTCTGGGAATGTGGCATGATGAGCTGTTGAGTGACATAGCAGTTTGTTGAACTAAGTGGGGGTCTGGTATCGACTGCGCCTTGGTATTTAGCATTATGCCCCTTTGTCGTTAGAGACAATAGAGTAGTCTGATAATTAGGAAGTTGGGAATAGCATAGTACGAGCTAGGTCGGGGATCCTTCACACCTTCCCACCCATTGTTAACAAAACCGTTAGAATTCATCTGCTATATAAACTAATTGTGGCCAACTGCATGCAAACCGCTTTCGTTACTTGTTTGTTCCTATGCTAAGTGTCCGTGGAGAATGACATCCCGAGTTAACTTTCTGCTATTCTGTAGATTTGAGAACTTTCGACGTAATATAAATTTAATCTTTGAATGTATTTAGGAGTTGCAGCCATTACAACGATATTAAAACTTCCGAGCGCACATCAGTCAGCTCCATGTGCCATATTTTAGAGTCACAACTAAGAAAGAGCTTCATGTATTAGCATTGGATGAGGAAGTCAATACAAACTGACAGAACCACCAATGTCGTGTACAAGGAAGTGTTTAGTAATCTTTGATGTATGTTTTTTTTTTTAATATTCACTTTATATTTAAATTATCAAAATACAAGTATTTATATTTGATTATTTAATAATTTTTTAAAATGTTTTTTTATAGTTGACGATGATTCATATGACTATGGAGATTATATACGTTTACTTCGCATTCTCTTTGAAATTGTTCGAATTATTGAACCATTGATTATTTAAATGTTACATACCGTTTGGATTATATTTCCTTTCACGTATTACTTATAAAAAGTAAACCATGTCGTGGCAATGCCTCGGGTTATTACTAGTCGGATGAATAATGAACAAGAACAAAAGGAAAATGACAGAACTAGGATTTTTGTACATGATCTGTGTAAACTAGGATTTGTACAATTAAGTTAACAAAGTATTTTTGTCAACTATGTATGAAAGATTTGCAAATTCTTTAGAACCAGCATCATCTCATGTTGCAGCAGTATGGTCTTTGAAGCCTTAACAACTTACCCCACAAGCATGTCATCTGTCGAGGGGACTGGTAATGTGCAGTATAATATCCCTCGATGCATCCAAATTGACAGAATCTGTAACTTTGTACATACTCAACCCGCCTCGAACTGTTGAATTTCTTAACCCACACTCCCATGCTAACATCTTCCATCTTGAATAACTGACACACACACAAACAAAAGGATCGTTAAGAAAAGCTCATCCCGAGAGAGGAAACACACATGTTCAATATATTATGCAGGAGAACCGAGGTTTTAATAAAAATAATAATCATGGAAGGGTTACATACCCTCAGTCTATGTTTCTCAAACTCAGATATAATATAATGCGCCAAATCAGATGATATAATGTAACCAGGCCCATTCGCATATGGTGGATAGGCTGATTCTGGCCATTCCTGTAGGCATAGGCGAAACAGTAAGGAAAATTGTAGTGTGATGGTTGGCAATTTGCAAATATCCACAGATGATGAGTGGAAGTCCACAATATGACATAGTTTACATCATATTTATGTGCCTATACAAGGCTAGTACAATTGGTCTACTTTCTAGATAATGGACTGGAATATCTAAAATTTGACATTCAACACACTAGTTCAGCCAAAATTTTTTTGATATTCCTGATAAAATGATGCATAGGTACATAGATGGTGCCCAACCACAAGATTTCTTCAGTTTTCACTCTTCATTTACTCACAACAACTTAAATAGCATTTACCTAATCAACCACATGGGAAGGATATCAGTAAGTAAAGAGGGTGAGAATTTTTAAATGCATCTCGACCGCACTATGGTTAGATAAAGTAACAACCATGTTGGGCAGATTGCACCTTTTTGTCTAGTTCCTACAGATCAAGTACATAACCAGTTTATGTCCAACCTTAATAGTGCTATAAACCGTATAAATTAACCAGTTACAGTAATTACAAGATTGAAAATTTAACGAACCATAAATTTTCCTTCGTAGAATTTCAGGGTAACTATAATCGAAGATATGCATTAATCCTTTAACCTTATGGGGGTAAAGGCGCGACTAGAAACAATTTTTTATTGGGGGAAGGAAACAACATGAAATAATCATATAACTTATATCTAATAGCATACAAAATTCGAAGTAGTAAACTAGAGAATCCGCACCTCATATGTGACTGCCCATTTACCATGTCGTAACGGCCTGTGATAATAGTTAATGTTACCAATGTAGAAGCTTTTGCTGCTTAAAATCTTGTTCACCTCCATCATTACCACATCTATTCGTACAAATGTGTCATCATCGCATTTCATGATGTATTTAGCTGCCACTGTGCGAACCTACAGAGTACATAAATGATGTATAAAGGAAATAATTGAGTGTGAAGCTAAAAACATCAAACTATGATCTCACCCCGTACTCGCAAATTGCAATAGTCTTCAAAACAACAAGGTCATAATTATCCATATAAGGCACCATAACAATATCACCAAAAAACTCTGCCTCTTTCATAAGCTCCACATTCACTTCCTTTCTGGCATGCTACGAAAGGATGATTGGAGAAGGAACAATGATATTAGAAACACAAAATTTTTCAGGATAGTAGCAAAATGACCATGTGTGCATTTCCATGAAACTTGCATTAAATACACATACTTCATTCTAAACCTTAAAGAATTTCATCTCAACTAAATATCTAATCATGTAGATAGGTGTGGATTCCATCCATTTAAATTATCTCTCGAACATAAACCCCCTCTGTTTTAGAAATTGTGAGCGAAAATATTTGTTTTCGAAAAAGGTCAAGTTTCTAAAGCATGAATGTGGTTTTGTACTTTCTCTGCCCCAGACAAAATGTCCCATTTTGATTTTTTGCATTATATAATTTAATTGAACATTTTACAGTTTAAAATTAAATCGTGGTCAAAGATGAAAAACGTTTACTGAAAAAAGTCAAAATGGTACATTTGATCTGGGAAGGAGAGAGTATAATAGAAAAAATTAGCACGAGAGCAGTTGGCTGTAACAAATGAGTTTAAACTGTTACTATATATTATGCAGTCTCACCATAGCTACAAAAAAACGAGCTATGACATTTGATGATTTGACTGATGGATATTGCAACCACGACTTTCTCACTGCCATCCGTTCAGCAAAATGATTGCCAGCTGAGAGGATACCTATGAAGAGCTCAACAGGTCCAGTTGGTAAATTTGGAGATTTCCACTTGTTAGAAAGATCTAAATGCTTTTGAGGAGAAATATTTGGATGTGAAGTAGGCAAAGAAGCAGCAACTACAGAATGTACATCAACGTCCCCATTTATGAAAAATCCAGTGGCATCTTCAAGAGTAAATCCCTAAAAAATTAAAATAAACTTCCATAAATTGACATTTAGCTCGTTTTCTTCAACCTAAAACTCATTCGATTCGATTATCTTGAGTTATATTTTATACTACAATTCAGTTCAGTTTAGTTCAGAAAATTGCAGTTGAAAGGTACTCACCGGGCGATATGGAAAGGACGTTATATGTCTTCCATCCACATTAATATGATATCCTTCCAACCCAGCAATAAGCGTAAGAACAAAAAACTTGTTCTCCACAAAAGGAAATGGCCAGTCAACAGTAACCTTCTTCGTTTTTCCGATTATCCTTTTCAACCACCATGTCGTCTTTGCAGCTTCAGACCCGCTATCATCATTTCGGATCCATTTCTCGCATTTAGCCATCCCATCAACTTCGTAAAATACAATTGGTAAGAAAATAAAATAAAATGAAAAACTATTGAAAAATCGATACCATTAGTACTCCCTCCACCCCATTAGGAATGTGACATTTAACTTCTTTTCACAATTTTTATATTACATGGAAATAGTACAAAAGGGGGAAGTTGTTATAGTAAAGAGTAAACAAATAACGTAAGTGGGCACTTTTTTTGATGAAGAATGAATAAATTTAATGTTTTCAAATGACACATTTCTAATTGACACGTCCAAAATGACAAAAGTACACATTATTAATGGGACAAAAGTACATAACTTCAACAAACACATCAAGTAGTACATTATTTAACAACTTCCCATAGCCTAGCTAAGTTTTTATGCACTAATTCCCCATATTACCAATCCAAAACTCCAAAACCCACTTCTAATTTGTGATCCAAAGTTACTAACCCTATCTTATCTAAGTGAGCTCAATCGTCGTACATAAAGGAATAACCGATAATTTTACTATCAATCGTATTCATTCTCTTTTCTACAATATTTTTACATCGTTGTCAGCAAATGAACACTAATAATAATTAATGCTAGCATACTAAAGTAAGCTCAGCTATCATAGAACAAGGGTTACATAATACTAAAAAACAATTACCAGAATTTACAATTTACGAAAACAAATCTCAAAAATCTATTATCACCATATCCATTATCTTCTCTTTATTTTGTGGACTTATCAGCAAATTAAAACCAATAATCAACATAGCAAAGTCCTAACAGGCCTAAACCATTCAACATGACACTAATACAAATATAATACAATTATGCCCATCAAAAGTACTCACCTCTTTCTTCATCAGCCTCCGACCTCCAACCATCACAACGTAGACCAGACCCCCATTGCATCCTATAACACGTATTTAGCTCAATTATAGGTCGCCCACTCCAATCACCCTTTATCCTTGGATTAAAATGCAGTATCTTAGGCGGTGCCTCACCGTCCACAGACTTCAGTCCCTGCAACTCCATCACAAACTCAGACACCGTCTTATTGTTACCTCTACCCCAGTTCGAAAGGGAAATCTTTGTGTCCTTGTGAGCCGATTTCGGCATCCCCACCACAGTAATATGAGAACCCAATGTCAAACCACAGGGTATCAACATCAAATTCTTCCTAGAAAAGGCCTCCCCAGACAATGTCAAAGAGCTCGGGCATGGTTCCTCGACGTCTTTGGCAGTATTATTTTTCATTTGAATTGTTAATTTCCCCGACTGAAGATCACCCAACACTTTCCTCCCAGCCACAAAGGCATCCCTCGCAACCCTATACAAGTCCCCTTTACTAGTGACATTGAAATCGAAAATCAGTCCAGATACCTTGTGAAAGTCTCGTGGCCATCGAAACACATTAGCATCATTTTCATTCCCGCCTGTGGTAGAAAGGTTGTTACTTGTGAGTGTGGGATGAGAGAAAATGGAGTCTTGTAAGCCAGGTGAATCGAACCCTAAGCCCGCTCTGAGAAGAAGTGGAATCTCAAAGCTAACAAGAATGAAGTAGAAAAACAATAATGTTGTAAGGACCTGAATCGATCTACATGAGATGAGTGAGTCGAACTTTGGTCGCTTAGACGTACCCATCTGGCCTGGGTATACACAATGCATGAGATGACCGAAATCGAATCCAGTTAATTAATTATATATCATTGGATTGGATTATTCGAAAGCAGAAACATAAAATAGAGGTGGTGTTTGGAAAATAAATGTATGTGGAACAATTGATGACAAAACTGGCGTCATTCACAATGAAATTCTTCTTCTTCTTCTTCTTGTTATGGTGTAGAGAGCTAAAAATACATTTTCTCTTCACTTATCTTCTCTATCGTGTCGTGTCTGCAAAAACAAGATACTTTCAATTCAGTCGACAAGAAGATCAAAGCCTTCTGGCGCTCGATTATTTGGTGCGGTGGCTGCCATTGTCGTGAATTCGTGACGCAGTGATCTGATCACCGACCATGTGATATCAAAATTGTTAGGAATGTAAGTGGATAGGATTTTGTTTATCAAGTATGAACCCTAAAGACTCCACAAGTTTAGGTAGAGAAGAGAATAACTAAAAATAGATTTTTAATTCTTCATTTATTCTTATTCCGCCAATACGCAAGTACAACCCTATATATAGATTAGAAACATAACTACCTATCTATATCCACTACAACCTGCTGACTTTATCAATTATAACCGTCGTCTTACTCTAACTACATCAATTTACCAAATATTAATTACTATTAATAGATTTACTAATAATAGAGATGTCCTAAATACATACTAATTAATATAGTAATGTTAGCCCATATCAATTCCTTTGCGCTTGAAAATGACATTGTTCTCAAGGTCCATATTCACAGCCATTTGTTGCGAAAGATGAATCACGTGCCATATCTTCAAACTCTTCGCAAAGGTTTTCATAGGAGGATAAAGGACGGTGGTTGAGTAATGGAGAAGCATTTTTATTGGAAGCCTATGTATCATGTGAAATGGGTGAGGTCCATCATGAGAACGAGTATGATAAGGCCTAGAAGTATGTCAAGATGATGGAGTGAAGGCCAAAGTATGGCGTGTATACCAACATCGAGTAGTAGATGAGGGATTGCCATGTCGAACCACACGAACGGGGCTTGTAGATTGCCGACGACGTGAACCTGAACACAGTGTGGAAGCATGAACATGATGATTGTCACGGTGAACCAAGTTTACATTAGCACGTACATCATGTTGTGAATTGTGCGAGAGTTGAGTGAGAATATTAAACCGTTGGTCCATGGATTCGAAACCCTATTTGATGCTTTGGTCATTGCGCACAAGACGTTCCTCCAAAGCCTCCAACTTGGAGGTCATTTGTTGTAGTAGACTATGAGGATGAATTTCATGTCTTCTATAGAGAGGAGTTCAAGAATGAAAGTGCCAAATGTTAGGAATGTAAGTGGATTATCTGTTTATGAAATTTGAACCCAAACGACTCCAAAAATTTAGGTAGAGAAGAGAATAACTAATATTAGATTTAATTCTTCATTAGTTGTTACTCTGCCAATACGCAAGTACAACCCTGTATAAAGATTAGAAACATAACTAGCTATCTATATCCACTACAAACGACTTACTCTATCCATTATAACCGGCTACTTACTCTAATTATATAAAATACTAATTACTATTAGCAGATTTAGTAATAACTGACATGTCCTAAATACATACCGTGTCAAGAATAAGGTCCACGAGATTGTTTGCTTTCAGTCTCCAAAGTTTTATGACAAAGTCTCACAAGGCCAAACTTAGGCTTGTTAAAAAACAAGAAACACACAAGAAGAAGATCGATTTTATTGATTCTCAGAGTTGTAGAGTGAATATATGATGAAACCTAGCTAGAGTGTTGTGTATTTATACTGCAAAGATGCAGCTACAACTTGAACTAATCTGGATGAATATCCATTTACAAAGATGCCGAAAACTCAAAATTAATGACAAAATCGGTTACAATTGATCAGGTGCTCCATCCTTGTGTTCGTCCTGGTATAAATCCGTCCGTTAATCTTCAAATCGAGGGTTGAGATCAAGTTGTACTGCTTGTACTAGTTTTCCGAGAGTTTTGTTCTTTTCTGCAGATTTGGGGAAGACGAACTGGGGGGCACGTTCCGGCGAATTGAGTGCGCGATCGTGGGACAAAACGTTTGACACGTTTTGTCCTGATTGGCCGGTTTCATCTGTTTCACGTTTACGCTTTATCCATCGATCCTTGTTCTCCTTTTCTTCATTCAATTCAGTCTCACATTCTTTGGCGCCTTCACTTTTGGTCCTCATAGTTTTAAACTTATTTCATTTAGCTTCTGTTGAATTACAATTTCTGATCCCTGAATTTATTCTTTTCTTCATGAATTTTCAATATTCCCTCTCCAGAGGAACATATGGATTTCTTATGTTCATCTTGATCATTGTATCTACAAGATTCGTAGAAACCACTGCTTTAGTAAATATATCTGCGAGTTGATTCTTACTACTAATGAAAACTACTTCTATATTCTTTTCTGTGATCTTTTCTGTTATGAAGTGACAATCAACTTCTATATGTTTTGTTCTCTCATGGAAAACTGGATTCTTAGTTAGGTAAATGGTTGATTGATTGTCACACATTAGTCTCACTGGATTAGTGATATTGATCCTTAAATCTTTCAATAATGATAGTATCCAAATTACTTCACAACAGGCAAAAGCCATAGCACTATATTCAGCCTCAGCTGATGATCTACTCAATGTGATTTGTTTCTTTGATTTCCAGCTCACAAGTGAGTTTCCTAGCATAATGCAATAACCAGAAGTGGATCTTCTTGTCATGGGACACCCTGCATAATCAGAATCACAATATGCAGTAAGTTTTTATCTTTTGACAGAAAAATTCCCAAACCAATGTCACTCTTAATATATTTTATTATTCTCAAAACTCCATTTAAGTGATCTTTGCATGGATTTTGCATGAACTGACTGAAGATTCCTACTGCAAATGTTATATCAGGTCTTGTAATAGTTAAGTAAATTAATTTTCCAATGAAGGTTCTGTAATAAGTAGGATCTTCTAGTGCTATTGAGCTATTCTGTGTAAACTTCACATTTTGTTCAATGGGAGTTACCACAGGTTTGCATCCCAATAGCCCTGCTGTCTGTATGATCTCAGATGCATATTTCTTCTGTGAGATATGCATTCCTTCATCATTTTGTGAAATTTCAAGTCCAAGAAAATATCTTAATTGACCTAAGTCTCTTATCTTAAAAGTATTTTTCAGTTTATGCTTAACAAGATCTATTTCATGTTTATGCTTGCTTCCTATTATTATATCATCTACATAGATCAATAAAGCAATAAAGTCATGCTCAGTTCCTTTAGTGAATAATGAGTATTCACATTTAGACTGAACAAATCCCAATTCTTTCAGATAGTTGGTCAATTTAGTGTTCCATTGTCTTGATGCTTGTTTTAAACCATATATAGACTTGTTTAATTTACAAACTAGTCTATTTGTATCTTCCCCCTGAATTGAAAGACATGGTGGTATTTTCATATAGATGTCTTCATCTAAATCACCATTTAAGAATGCATTATGAACATCAAGTTGGCATAAATACCAATTCTCTTTAGCTGCTAATGCCAGGAAGATTTTAACTGATGTCAATTTAGCTACTGGACTGAATGTTTCAGTATAATCAAAACCATATTGTTGTGTATATCCTTTTGCCACTAATCTGGCTTTATGTTTATCAATATTTCCATCTGATGTTAATTTTATTTTAAAAACAAATCTGCAGCCAATTGGTTTGATATCTGATGTTCTTTTAACTATTGTCCAAGTGTTATTGTCAATCAGGGCTTTTAATTCATTTTGTTTAGCATCTCTCCAATGCTTTTCTTTAACTGCATCTTCATAACTGTCAGGTTCATGTATAAGAGCTAAATTTATTGAATATTCTCTATAATGTTTAGAGAATTTGTTGGGAAATTTCTTGAGAAATTTGTTAGGAAATTTGTTAGATATTTTGTTAGAAATATCTGTTTAGATTTTGATCAGCAACATGATGACTTATCTTAGTCTCAGAAAGGTGATTAGTACTCTTGGTTCACTTGAACATGGTAAAAGAGGAAACTCACTAAGTATGATAGTCTAGCTAATCTTGTATAGGATGTTAGGTCTCAAAATGTAATTTTTATTTTATGAAGAGAAGACCAAGAAGAAGACATCCAAGCAGAACAAGCTCAACGACATTGAAGACTTGAAGAAATCAAGAAGATTATCAAATCGTTGTTCGATACCTTAGCGGATATCTTGAAGACACGAGCAGTTTTAAACAGATCAGGTCACAAGAGATATCTGAGAAATAAAAGGCCTATCTGAAAACAAGGAAAGTGTCCACAGATATCTATTCTCAGATACCTTGAGCATTAACCACATTTCTGAAAAAGAATTATATATTGCAAACAAAGTTGTTTCAATAAATAAGTGGTATCTGAAGATTGAAGATAAGGACGTGCAAAGAATCAGATAACACTAGTCTCTGATACAAAGCATAGTTGACACTACAGACAAAAGTATAGTACAATGCATTTAATGCACGGAGATGTCTGAATAAAAGCAACGGCAGCTCAAGAAGAAGACAAAACTCACATAAAGATTATACACAGATATCAATAGTTTGAATTTGAGCCTAACGGATACTATTCAAACGGCACTCAAATTCATCTATAAATATCAACACTTAGACTGCTTGAGAAGACACCTTAGACACACCTTGAACTGCATAAAAACGCTGAACATCTTACTCTCTCAAAGCAACTTACTTACTCACAAAGCTTTCTGTTGCGACCAAAGCATTTGATCTTGAGTAACACAGAAGTTCTAAGTGTCCTGATCCTAAACAAGCATAGCTATCTGTGAAAGAGTTGAAACGAAAGATCAAGTATCTGAGATTCATTCTCTTGAACATTTATCTAAGACTTGGGCCAGTAAAAAGAACAAGATACCATACATTGAAAAGTGTATTAAGTATACTTGATTCACAGAGCTATCTAAATAACTGAACAAGTTATTAAAGAAGCTCATCTGACAACTCAAACCAAAACCAACACATAACTGGCATGGATTTGGGAAACTAAGGAATAACTCCAAGGTTATTGAGTATAGGAAGTACTTAGCTTGGGAAGCTAGGGAATAACACAAAGGTTTCTGAGTACAGGAAGTACTTGGCTGTGAAAGCCGAGGAACAACTCAGGGGGAACATTTGGTTGGGAACCAATTGTTTAAGAATCTTAGAATAGGATTATTGTAATGTGAACTCAATTATCTATTCTAGTGAATTCTAGGTCTCTGATAGACCGAAGTGGATTAGTTGGAGGATTACGCCACCTCCAGATACCACTATACTTGCTGTGTTATTTACCTTTCTGTATTTACATTTCAGCAACACACACACACATTTTAACTGTTTCTGCACTTATCTTTATGAAGTCTTCCGCGCTCTGTTTCTAAGTATCAGATATCTGAATAGATATCTGAGAAATAGTTTTTATCGACAAAAGTTTTAAAAGACTATTCACCCCCCCCCCCCTCTAGTCTTTTACTTTGCCGTTATCTGGACCAACAAGTGGTATCAGAGCAGGAGGTTCACAAGCCTTCTGCACTGAACCTAGATCCCCAGATAAGTGAAGGAACTTTGTCCATTTTTGAGGACTATTTAATTTGTGTGTTAAGTGTGCAGGTATGTCTCTGAGTGATGCACCCATTCTCAAACCAGAGAATTACGAGAAATGGAAAAATAACATGATGCTCCACCTTGAAGCCATAAGTGACGAAATGATCGAAGTGATAAAGAATGGCCCAATAGTCATTCAACAACTCAAACAAGTCATGGAGGTTTCTAATGGTAGAGAAGAGATCAAAGCGAAGGATCTTCACAAACCGATGCGTCAACAAGCGGGAGATCTACTAGTCAAGTTATTTACGAACAAAAGCCCAGAGAACTCTGGACATCGGAAGATGCCAAGAGAAATCGTCTGGATGGTCAAGCTCGTAATATCATCATCAGATCGACACCGAAGCATATACAGTGTAAACTGTGGGGTGCTAAAACGGCGAAAGTTGCCTGGCAACTGATTGAAGAAATCTGTGCCGGAACTGAGAAAACCAAAAAAAAACAAGTTCGAAGTTCTCAAGTTGAAATTTCAAAATTTCAAACAAGGACCCACTGAAACTCTGGAAGAACTTGATTTCAGATGTACCACTCTCATGAGTGACATGGCAGCTCTTGGGGAAAGCAACAGATACTCTCAGTCAGAAAAGATTAAGACCATTGTCAGAAGCCTTAACCACAACTGGGAGCATACCAAATTCTTTTATTTTAACCAAGGAATGCCAAATATCACTCCAGTGGAACTTTTCTCTCATCTTGCTACTGTTGATTATGAGACAACTCAAAGAGAACAAACAACTGAAAAGTTGCTCTAATCACTCAAGGAACTTCTGAAAAGAAGAAAAGCAAGGAAGAAACTGAGGATGCTCTTGCTGTAAAGCAAATGAGCAAATATATCAGTCGAGAAATTGAAAGAAGAAAAGCCAAAGAGAAGCTGAAAAAGCATCTAGGCTCAAACTATCACCAGTACAAAAATATGCAAAGCTCGCTGAACAAGCCAGCTCAGAAAGCATCATGTACTGAGGAAGCAGAAATTGGAAACGATATCTATTTCTATTGTCAGAAACCTGGCCACTTCAAGAAGGATTGTCCTGCCCTCAACAAACTAAGGACAGGTGACAAGAAAGAGAGGAGAATCTTCAGAAGAAGCCAGAAAGCTTTGTTAACTGAAGAAAGAAAGAAAATCCAAACTCAACTGGATGCTCTAGACGTTGAGACAGATTCTGAAGATGACAATTCAGATGACTCAACCTTACCATCACCAGAATTATGTGGAGTTACTCATGATATAATCGACTTCGGCCTCAAGAAGAATGAAATGTGTGGAGTTGCTGAAATTGACGGTCCAGACATCTCCAACATAGAAAACTGTCTTATGGCTGATGAGGTAACACATACTTCTTGTTATACTTATGAAAGTGATGAAGAGGAAATAAAAAATCTAGAAAATCTCAGGAAAGAACTTGATATCTATGAAAGACAATTTCTAATGATCCGAGCTAGAGTCGAAAACCTTGAAAAAGAAAAGAATTCTCTTGCAAAGGAAAATTCTCAATTAGTTAAAGTATCTGAGAGAAAGGATGCTGAAAATGCATTTCTCCAAGCTCAGATATCTGAGACTGAAAAGTCACATAAAGAAGCAATGGCTGAATTACAAAAGAAATATGAAGATCTTCTTTCTGAGAACAAGGAACTCAAGAAGAAAGAATTATCTTTTCAATCTTATGCCAAAGCTAGTGAAACTCTTACTGAAGTACAATCTTACTTAAGAGATCCTTCAGAAAAGAAAGGACTTGGGCTGAATACACAGGCAGATTGTTCTATCACTCTGAATAAGAGTAAGGAGAGAAGAACATTTGTAAGTACTCAGCAAGACGGTTCCCATGCAATCTATAACATCGGTGAGAAGACAAAGATTGTTGACAAAGAAAAGCGATTGACTAAACCTTTGTGGAAAACAAGTCAAAAACAAACTGTTGGGCACGTCTACGAAAAGAAACACAACACGAAAAGTGTAAACACCCAGTGCTATGTCTCTCAAAAGGTAGAATTGCGGAGTGGCAAATTCTCCCATGTCACTTTTCGGAAAGAAATTGACCAACCAGAGACTAGCAAAGTCACGAGAAAAGATCTCAGATAGCTTCAAGTGCTCGAAACGGTATTGGCTACAAAGGCATCGGAAAACAACTTGCTCATGAGTACAAGCAGGAGCAAGAACGATGGCTGAAAGCTAGAATTGCTCAAAGCAATTATCAGAAGTGGAAGTTAAATCAAGCCACTGAAAATCTGAATGCCAGGGCTAGAAGAAATCTGGCAAGAAAGGCTAAGTTTGCTGAAAAGCAAACTCAGAAACCTGACAGGTATCTGAAAGCATCATATGGAGCACCTAGGAACACACCAAGGAAGAAAATAATTCTTACTAATGATAACATTCATTCAAATAGAATTCCTCCTTACGTTCCTGTCAGACAAAAGCATATTTCAAAGAAATTCATTCAAAAATGGATTCCTACTGGAAGAACTTTTAATTCTGACGGTTCCATCAAAGATATGAGAACCTAATCTCCTATTTCCTATTGTGTGCAGAATGCCTCCTGGACTAAAGCACAATGGCTATTTGATAGTGGATGCGGAAAGCACATGACAGGAGACAAAGCAAATCTGGTTGATTACAAAGCTTGCAACACAGGATCAGATATCAGATTTGCTGGAGGAGAATTAAATCCCTCTCTGGGATTTGGCAACGTCAAATTAGGGACTTTAACAATCACTGACGTATTACATGTTAAGGATTTGAAATATAATCTATTTAGCATGAGCCAGTTTGCAGACAAGGGTTTTACTATGAAATTCAAAGCTAAATACTACAAACTAATTGACAATGAGTCAAAGCAGACAGTCTTAGTTGGTCGGCGGAAAGGCAGTCTTTATGTTGCGGATAGGGCATCTGCCACAACTGAAGAATGTCTCATGGTGAGTCAATCCGGTCACGGAAGAGCCTTTGGTTATGGCACAAAAGAATGAGTCACTTGAACTTCAAAACTCTGAACAGACTTGTCAAGAAAGAGTTAGTGGTTGGCCTTCCCAGAACATCTTTCAGGAAGGATGGTATACATTACACTTTGTCAGATGGGGAAATAATCTAAGATCTCTTTCAAGTCCAAAATCAGACACTCTAGTGTTAGACCTCTGCAACTTTTACACATGGATCTTTTTGAATCATCTGTAACTAGTTATGCCGGAAAGAAGTATGGTCTAGTTGTTGTAGATGACTTCTCAAGATTCACTTGGGTTGTCTTTCTGAAACACAAATCTGATGCCAGGGTGGAGATACAAAACTTGCTGAAAAAGCTTGAAGTCATGAAAAATGACAAGGTATCTGCAATCGTAGCAGACCATGGTCTTGAGTTTGTCAACCAAGACATAAAGGAGTTTGTACCGCAAGGTATACAACACCAACTTTCCTGTAAGAACACCTCAACAAAACGGTGTTGCAGAAAGGAAAAACAGAACCCTTAAAGAAGCTGCAAGGACAATGCTAGCTGACACTGAGATAAGTGAAATCTATTGGGTTGAAGCTGTAAACACAGCCTGCTACACTCAGAACAGATGCTTGATAAACAAACACCATGACAAGACCCCCTATGAAATCTTGGTTGGTAGACCCCCTAATATCAAACATCTGAGAGTATTTGGTTGTAAATGTTTTGTTCGAAACAATGGGAAAGATTATCTGAGAACATTTCAACGAAAGGTAGATGAAGGTGTATTTCTTGGTTATTCCACAAACAGCAAAGCCTACAGAGTTTACAACAAAAGAACAAAGAAAATTGAAGAATCAATTCATGTTGTATTCTATGAAGGAAATAAGAAAACACCTCCTATTGATGAAATCTCAGAAATGTTCAAAGAACTATTACTGAGGGATCCTAAAGAAGAATCCTCAGAAAGGAGAAACATCATTATGGAAAGTGAGGATGACTCTGACGTAGAAAAGCTTGAAATGCCTAGTAACAACAAGATGACTCACAGACATGATGAAGAATTTCCTATGAGTCTTCCAGAAATGGAAAAGGATTCGAGAACCTTCATCATGAAGAGGTATCTGAAAATAAAGGCTTTGAAATGCAAGTTCGGATATCTCTAACACTGAAAAAGTGTCAGATATCCATGACATTTCCCATATGTCAGATATCTCAGATACTGAAAAAGTATCAAATCAAAATCTTAGTGATTCACATACAAATCACTTGGATATTGATCCGACTAGCACTAAACCTATGATGAGATGGATCAAAGATCATCCTGCAAAGGATGTAATTGGACCAATTAATCAAGGTGTTAGGACTAGGAGAGCAATAGCTGAAAATGCTAATTCTCTTTTTGGATGTTTCATCTCAAATATTGAACCTAAAAATATAGAAGAAGCACTAGGAGACCAAGACTGGATCTCTGCAATGCAAGAAGAGTTGGATCAATTTGAGAGAAACAGAATCTGGAAACTAGTTCCATTTGTAGAAGGAATATCTGTGATTGGAACTAAATGGGTTTTCAGAAACAAGATGAATAAATCTGGTGAAATAACCAGAAACAAAGCAAGATTGGTTGCCAAGGGATTTACCCAGACTGAAGGCTTAGATTTTGACGAGTCATATGCACCAGTTGCAGATTGGATGCAATAAGACTCTTTCTAGCCTTTGCAGCTCATAAAGATTTTAAAGTTTATCAGATGGATGTCAAAAGTGCTTTCTTGAACGGTGAACTTGCAGAAGAAGTTTATGTTGAGCAACCACCTGGCTTTGAAGTTTCCTCAGAAAGTAGAATGGTCTACAAACTACAGAAAGCTCTGTATGGACTGAAACAGGCTCCAAGAGCGTGGTATGACACTTTGGCCAAATACCTTCTGGAAAGTGGTTTAAAGAAAGGTGAAGTTGATAAAACTTTATTTACCTTAAATCATGACAGGAAACTACTCTTAGTTCAAGTATATGTTGATGACATTATATTTGGATCTAAGGACAAGCAACTTTGTGATGACTTTGCAAATCTCATGAAAAACAAGTTTGAGATGAGCATGATGGGAGAATTGAATTATTTCCTAGGATTGCAAGTCAAGCAACTCAATGATGGAATATTCATTAGTCAAACAAAGTATGCGAAAGATATGCTCACAAAATTCAATCTTAAGCCCTCTGAAAAGAATGCTAAGATACCTATGAGCATTGGGACCAAAATGACCTATACTGAATCAGATAAAAGTGTTGAAGAACATAAGTATAGGAAATTGATAGGTTCACTACTTTACCTCACTGCAAGTAGACCTGATATTCAATATGCCGTTGGAGTATGTGCTAGATTTCAGACAAATCCAATGCAAACACACTACAACATTGCTATGAAAATATTAAGGTATTTAAAGATACAGAGATGTAGGATTGTGGTATCCTAAAGAAAGTGGATTGAGTTTATTTGGGTACTCGAATGATTATCTTTGGATCAACGCTTGATAGGAAAATCACCTCAGGAACTTGCCAGTTTCTGGGTACTAGACTTATCTCATGGTTTAGCAAGAAGCAAAACTCAATTGCAACTTCTACCACAGAGGCTGAATATATTGCTGCTGGTTGTTGTGCAACACAAATTCTGTGGATACAACAACAACTTAAAGACTATGGACTCGATGAGAAGAAAACTCCCATTTTCTGTGACAACACAAGTGCTATTGCGATTACATAGAATCCTAAATTTCATGCCAGAACAAAGCACATTGATGTTAGACATCACTTCATCAGAGACCATGTTGAAAAGGGCAATATAGAGATATTCAAGATTGGCACTGAAGACCAACTTGCAGATATCTTCACTAAGCCACTACAAGAAAGTAGATTCTTAGCCTTAAGACATAGTCTTGGACTAATGGAACTACCAATGAACTGAAAAAGTTCAGGAATCTAGAACGGGCATCCAGAGAAGAGGTATCTGGAACGGGCATCCAGAGAAGAGGTATCTGGAATGGGCATCCAGAGAAGAGAAATCTGGAACAGGTATCCAGAAGTCAAAAGGGCTAAAAAGCAAAAAGATAGCTTAAGATCTCTGAGATGGGAACTCAGATATCTGAATCACTCTATAAACGGGGAACACAAAGGAGAATAGTACAACTATCTGCAGTCAACTTCTCTCTTGAAACTCGCATTATTTCTATCTTGATGAAAACCTTGGAAAAATCCTAAGTATAAGACAGATTCAGATGCGAACAGTGTCCTTGGTCATACAGAATCGTGATTCAGATAGCAAGTCGCCAAAATTCATTAAATGGGCACAATTACACTTGTTGATTGTGATCATTGCTGAAGAAGCAATGGTGACCCTTGATGAAATGAAGCGATTGATCTGTATGGTGGAAATTAATTCACAGTAAATAGTGGACTGTTGAAATTCAGACATGGCCCACTAAGCATTTAATGCCGAACTAGCTTTTGCTCACGCCTGCTTGCAAATCACAGATACGTACACACAAAATCAATTTGTATGTATTTGTCTGTTGGGATTCAACTTCTATATATATAGGATTTTGGCATAGGAAATCACTTTTGCCTAATCCGAAAACTCATCTTGCACAAAAATAGAAAATCCTTCTCTTGATTCTCTGCAAAACCTTCTATAATCTCTGCAAATCAAGATTAAGTTTTTCTGCAAAGAATTACTGAATCAAATCTCTTTTCAAACACCAATTTCAAATCCCTACACTATATAAAGAGATGGCCCCTAAAAGTTCAACCACACTGAAATCTCAATCCTCCTTTGATGCTTTGAAAAGCAAGCACCAGAGTTGGTTATTGTGAACAACCGACTGGTAGGAGATTTTAATCCTGACCATTGGACTTCAAGTCACAGAATGATTTGGGGTGGTTCCATGGTTGAGGAATACCTCACGGCTGGAATAGAGAACCAAGCCGACAGAAAGCTAATTCTTGACATGCTTGAAAAGGCACAAATCAAGGGCTTTCTATCTGCTCGCCCTAGTGGAATTTCATCACTCGATGTGTTGGAATTCTACAACAACTCGAGATTATTTCTGTGTTTACGAAAACCTTTGAAATAGTGTCATTAAAACCTCGATCGAGGAAAGGAAATCATACGGACTTAACAACTTTCTGTAAGTTGTTTGAGTTTCAAAATCTTGGAAAGGATTTTGAAATAAACACCAAGGATGAGTAACTCCTTGAAGGTGTTAAAGAACTTTACAGTGACGTGTGTGATCTTGAAAAATCAGATACACCCACTGAGTTCAAGCTTGCTGACATCCGAACTAGACATCTAATGGTTCACTGGGATGTACTGGCTTGCATTGTTCACAGATGCTTTGATGGTCTACAAGGAGGTCTTGACGGATAAGCGAACGGTGGATGATGATGTTCTTGCTGAATCAACAAGACAAAAGGCTGGAAAACCCTTTTAACTGGGGAAAGTACGCCTTTCTGAAGTTTGTGAAGAAGATTCAAGGCTTCGAGCCTAAGATTACCAAAGGACTAGCTGAGCCAAAGGCCACTGTAGGATATGGTCTGAAAATATGCTACATGCTGGAAAAGCTTGGCATTGAGCTCAGAGAGGCAATGAAATAGCCAAGATAACCTACTCTACAAACATGAGTATACAAACTTGATGAAAAAGGTTCTTGGGTCTCGGAAAGGTTCTAAGCGAAAGTGCGAAAAGGTATCTCGAAGAAAAGGTTGCGACCGAAGCCGAACTTCAAGAAAGAAGTCTGGCGCAAATCGGAAGACACACCTAAAGAGGTTGTCGATTCTCGGATATCTGCGGGCATTGCCGATGAACTAATAAAGCGGATGAAATCATCAATCTTTGAAAAGAGTTATCAACTACTGAACAAGTAGACTCAGCAAGAGAAAGTGCTTTCAGAAATGTTGCGACTAATGCAGAAAGCCTTGCTGATGAACTCATAAATGCTGCCAAAAGTGGTGAAAAACACCCATTATCTGCGAAACGCAGGAATAATGGACCAATCGGTTCTAATCTTGATGAGAGCTCTGACAATGAAGATGATGAACTGGTCATCTCTCAAGTCCTAGAAAGAACAAAGAGGGCTAAGGTTACTGAAACAGTAACTGGTGATAAGGTATCTGAAGAAGAACCTACACCACAGGTTTCTGAGCCTATAGCAAGGGTTGTTGGTGCAAACACATCATCAGGGAATGTTTCTCTTGCACAACTTCAAAAAGCCCTGATGAGTGGTATTTTAGTGCTGGCAGATGCTGATGAAAATGCCACATCTAAAAATCTGGAAGAACATTCTACTGATCAATCTTCTGCTTCCAGACAACCACAACAGCCACAAGTGGTTGATGAAATGGTAAATGAATTCCATTTCGAATTAACAGCAATACTGATATCTTTGAAGAAAATCCGCAAATGAGGGTTCCCCAACTCAATGAGAGGATCAAGCGAGATATCTCCTCGAATGATCAACTGGGGAAACAATGAGTTGCATACTCAGGAAAGGTGTGAAGTACCAGAAACTTCAAGCAAAGAAACTACACTGGGACAAGAAGACCAAAGTATAGAAAGGTCACAAGTTCCAGAGACCAATCAGCCTGAAATTGCTCAAGTAGATGACTGGTTTAACTCTTATCTTGTGAACATTTTATGCTTATACATCTTTTCTCATAAAAATTTCTTTGTTACAGGCTGAGTTAGAAACGCAGAAACAAGAGGAAGCTGAGAAGCTTGCCTCAGATACTGAAAAAGAGGTCCCTTCAACCTCAACTCTTGAGAAATCTAAGCATGTGCCACAGGTAAATGATTCTTAAAGAGAACTAATTTTTCAGTAAAAATGTTTATGTGCTCATTCATGTTAAATGTTTCTAACAGGCTCCAACTGAGAAGGAAGATGATAAGGCAGAAATGCCAGAGACAAATCCAGAGACCAACAAGGTTTCTGAAGAATACATCACTGAGCCTTCAAACTTGAAGGTATATGGAAATTGATGACTTGAAGAACCACCACCCTGGATAGACTTGGTATTTCCAGAGGGTGTTTTAGCTGCTAGGGGCTTTGCAGCTATGGGCTCAGTTAGGCTTTCAATTTTCCTTTTTCTGTGAAGAGGAGCTTCATCTTCATCAGTTTCCTCATCATCATCAAGATTAGATCTTGTGAGAGTTTTACAGCCTTCTTCATTGCCCAGGGACTTGATTTGACCTTCTTCTTCTTCTTCAGAAGATTCATCAATCCCTTTAACTTGTCTTCTCCTTGGAGCCTTGGTACTCCTTGGAGGTTTCTGTGCCATGGCCCTTCTTATCATTTTGGTTCCTTTAGTAGGTTTATGGGAAGCAGCTACTATTTGCAAAGCAGCTTGGCTTGAGGAGGGTTCATTAATTCTGAGTGGTGGCTGGGAAGTTTTTCTTCTTCCTTTCTGAGCCGCACCAGCTCTAGATCTCTTTTCGTTTGCTTCTCCTTCTTCCCATTCCCCCTGACTTTGAGGTCCAGATTTGTACAATCTTTCCCCCTTAGTCATTGTTGGCTGACTCAATCTCATAAAGATAAAGGAATCTAAATAATTATAGGCAGTGACCAACTTCTGAAGTTCGGCTTTGAGCTCCTGATTTTGCTTGATAAGTCCATTGTCCTTATCAGTGAGCTATCTGAATCACGATTCTGTATGACCAAGGACACTGTTCGCATCTGAATCTGTCTTATACTTAGGATTTTTCCAAGTTTTTCATCAAGATAGAAATAATTCGAGTTTCAAGAGAGTAGTTGACTGCAGATAGTTGTACTATTCTCCTTTGTGTTCCCCGTTTATAGAGTGATTCAGATATCTGAGTTCCCATCTCAGAGATCTTAAGCTATCTTTTTGCTTTTTAGCCCTTTTGACTTCTGGATACCTGTTCCAGATTTCTCTTTTTTCTTCTCTGGACACCCGTTCCAGATACCTCTTCTCTGGATGCCCGTTCCAGATACCTGAACTCTTTTAGTTCATTGGTAGTTCCATTAGTCCAAGACTATGTCTTAAGGCTAAGAATCTACTTTCTTGTAGTGGCTTAGTGAAGATATCTGCGGGCCTAGGATGGCATCTGCTTTTCCAGCAGTGTAACTTACCTCTTGGAAAGCTTTTTCAGCTAAAGATGCATCATCGTCCCTTATCATTCCCAGATCTTTCTGAGCAATGACTATGCTAGTGGTTCTCTAAGTGATGAGCTCAGTGAACTTCCTCATCTCAGAGGGGACGGAGGCAATTACTTCCTTGTTCTCTGAAGACATTTCCTTTTTAAGTTGTGTCAGTACTTGACACCTGTTCATGTATTCATGGGAGTGGACGTTTGGCAGTTTGCTGAATATTGTAGGAGCAATCAGCTTCCTTTTCAAGTGAGAAACCGCTAAATGTTCATTGCGGTGTTCTGCCAAAGTCTTGTCTTCTTCATCATCTGAGTAATCAGCCCAGTGATCTTCATCCTCTTGGACATTTTCATCGATTGTATCGAGTCCAGCAACCATCTCAGAGATTGGTTTCTTTCCTTTCTGGGAGGAGGATGGTACTTCTTTTGAAGATGATGCAGCCTTAGCATCATGCTTGACTTCAGATACTTCTTCAGTATCGAGTTCTTTGTTGAGTGCAGTTACAGCATCATGTAGCTCTTTGACCTCAGAGTAAGCAATCATCTCTTGCAGATATTGATCTTGTAGTTGATCTAGCTTATCTCTGGATCTAGCTATCTGGTCTTCCAGTTGAAGATGGAGCTGTTGTTCTTCTTCCAACAGTTGTCTGAGTTGAGTAGATCTGGATTGAGTATTTAACATCTTCTGTGCAATGTCCTCAGAATACTCAACTACTTGTGCTGTGACATTGTGTTGTTGGGAAGATGGATGATTCGACTTTTGAGGAGATGGAGGCGGAGATTTCTATGTTTGCCTCTCAGTTTGATTTTCAGCAGATGAGGTAGGATTTCTTCGTGAAATTCCTCCGGTCCCTGGTGCAGGGGCATCGTCATCATCCTTTTTGTCGTCATCCTTGCGGTGATGGTCAGTGGGAGGTTTGAAGTCATTTTCATTTATCTCTTCCTCCTCATCCTCTTCAGATACAAGATTAATTACGTCCGGGATAGTGATCTTCTGCCCATTAACTTCTTCTTGTTCAGAAGGTATGAATTGCAGCGTCTGGGGCAGGACTGGCTTGAAGGCCATCTGTAATCTTGTCTGACCATCTGCCTGTTCAAAGGCTTGTAGCAAACTGTGCGCCACTTCTCTGGAAAAGTCCTTCTGAGAATTAGCATGTATTGTTCTGTAGGGAACATTGCTTGGACATATGTTTGCAGGTCAAGAGCTCGTGCTCGTCTGGTTGGTTGATCAGTGATTCTCAATATTTCGGAGAGATCAGAGCACCTTAACCTCTGCCATTTTCTGAAGCATTGAATGTGCTTTGGCAGGGTTTGAGCCTTGAAGAAGTGAAGTAGGTCCCTTTTATCATCATCGGGAACCTGCTTTGCACCTGTTTGAGCCTGAAAGAAAGAGTTTTGAATGAATTTCAAAACTTTGGTAGATATCTGAGTGGTAGTGTAGTTTAGTTTCTGGATTACCTGAGTAAGTACTTCAGGCTGGACTCTGATCTTTGAGACAATTGGTGTCTCAGATATCTTGTTGTGAGGTGGAGACTTTGAAGTCTAGTCCTCAGCAACCTTTCTTTCTTGAACCTGAGAGAAATGCAATACTTAGGAAATAGTTTGAAAGAATCTATGCAAAAACATGCTTTTAATGAATTCTGATATGTGCTACTTACTTCCTCAAAAGGAAGCTCAGATTCATTTTTCTCAGATCCTTGTGCGTTTAAGTGTTCTTTGGTGATGTTGCCTTGGGGACTTCATCAATTTCCATTGATGCAGGGGAAGTCGCAACTTTATCCCCTTGCATTTCTACTTCTGAAATAGCCTGTAAGTAGAAAGTATTGAATATTAGAAGAGATAAAAGATAACCCAACATGAAGAATACTTGTCATTTGATTGTCATATACCTTCAAGTTTGAAGGCTCAGTGATGTATTCTTCAGAAACCTTGTTGGTCTCTGGGTTTGTCTCTGGCATTTCTGCCTTATCTTCTTCCATCTCAGTTGGAGCCTGTTAGAAACATTTTTAAATGAATAAGCACATAAACATTTCACTGAAACATGTCATCTTAAGAATCAAAAGTTACACGTGGTTCAGCTCGATTTCTTAAGAGACGAGGTTGAGGGAACCTCCTTTTCAGTTTCTGAGGTAAGCTTTTCAGCTTCCTCTTGTGTTTGTGTTTCTAACTCAGCCTGTAACAAAGAAATTCTTATGAGGTAACAAGATTTATAAGTATAAAATTTTTCACAAGGTAAGAGTTAAATCAATCATTTACCTGAGCAGTTTCAGGCTGATTGGACTCTAGAACTTGTGACCTTTCTATACATTGGTCGTCTTGTCCCAATGCAGTTTCTTTGTTTGAAGTTTCTGGTACTTCACACCTTTCCTGAGTATGCAACTCAGTTGCCTCCCCAGGTTGATCATTCTGAGGAGATATCTCAGTTTGATCCCTCTCATTGAGTTGGGGAAACTGCTCATTTGCAGGATTTTCTTGACATCTTGTATTCTTTGGTAATTCGAAATGGAGTTCATTTACCATTTCATCAACCACTTGTGGCTGTTGTGGTTGTTGTGGTTGTCTGGAAGTAGAAGATTGATCAGTAAAATGTTCTTCCAGATTTTTAGATGTGGCATTTCCATCAGCATCTGCCAGCACTAAAATACCACTCATCAGGGATTTTTGAAGTTGTGCAAGAGAAACATTCCCTGATGATGTGTTTGCACCAACAACCTTTGCTATAGGTTCAGCAACCTGTGGTGTAGGTTCTTCTTCAGATACCTTACCACCGATTCTTTTTGATAACCTTAGCCCTCTTTGTTCTTTCTAGGACTTGAGAGATGACTAGTTCATCATCTTCATCGTCAGAGCTCTCATCAGCATTGGGAACTGATTGGTCCATTATTCCTGCGGTTTCTGCAGATGGGGCTGGGTGTTTTTTCACCACTTTTGGCAGCATTTATGAGTTTATCAGCAAGGCTTTCTGCATTAGTCGCAACATTTCTGAAAGCACTTTCTCTTGCTGAGTCTACTTGTTCAGTAGTTGATAACTCTTTTTCAGCATTGATGATTTCATCTGAATTTATTAGTTCATCGGCAATGCCTGCAGATATCTGAGAATCGACAACCTCTTTAGGTGTGTCTTCTGATTTGCCAGCAGACTTCTTTCTTGAAGTTCTGGGCTTCTTGGTCGCAACCTTTTCTTCAGATACCTTTTCAGACTTTCGCTTCTTAGAACCTTTCTGAGACCCAGTAACCTTTTTCATCAAATTTGTATACTCATATTTATAGAGTAGGTTACTGTTGGCTATTTCAGCCGTCTCTCTGAGCTCAATGCCAAGCTTTTCCAGCAAGTAGCATATCTTCAGACCATATCCTACAGTGGCCTTTGGCTCAGCTAGTCCTTTGGTAATCTTAGGCTCGAAGCCTTGAATCTTCTTCACAAACTTCAGAAAGGCGTACTTTCCCCAGTTAAAAGGGTTTTCCAGCCTTTTGTCTTGTTGATTCAGCAAGAACATCATCATCCACCGTTCTTGGCTTATCTGGTCAGCACCTCCTTGTAGACCATCAAAGCATCTGTGAAGAATGCAAGCCAGTACATCCCAGTGAACCATTAGATGTCTGGTTCGGATGTCAGCAAGCTTGAACTCAGTGGGTGTATCTGATTTTTCAAGATCACACACGTCACTGTAAAGTTCTTTAACACCTTCAAGGAGTTCCTCATCCTTGGTGTTTATTTCAAAATCCTTTCCAAGATTTTGAAACTCAAACAACTTACAGAAAGTTGTTATGTCCAGAAGGATTTCCTTTCCTTGGACTGAGGTTTTAACAGACACTATTTCAGTGCCTTTAGAAACACAGGAAATAATCCTGGAGTTGTTGTAGAATTCCAACACATTGAGTGATGAAATTCCACTAGGGCGAGCAGATAGAAAGCCCTTGATTTGTGCCTTTTCAAGTATGTCAAGAATTAGCTTTCTGTCGGCTTGGTTCTCTATTCCAGCCGTGAGGTATTCCTCAACCATGGCACCACTCCAAATCATTTTGTGACTTGAAGTCCAATGGTCAGGATTAAAATCTCCTACCAGTCGGTTGTTCACAATAACCAACTCTGGTGCTTGCTTTTCAGCATGCGGTGGAGGATTGAGATTTCGGTGTGGTTGAGCGTTTAGGGCCATCTCTTTATATAGTGTAGGGATTTAGGCGAAACGTGTTTGAAAAGAGATTAGATTGATAATTCTTTGCGGAAAAACTTAATCTTGATTTGCGAGAGATTGTAGAAGGTTTTGCGAGAGAATCGAGAAGGATTTGCTATTTTTGTGCAAGATGAGTTTTGGATTAGGCAAAAGTGATTTCCTATGCCAAAATCCTATATATATAGCAGTTGAATCAATGCACAAATACATACAAATTGATTTTGTGTATGCGTATACATGATTTGCAAGCAGGCGTGAGCAAAAGCTAGTTCGGCATTAAATGCTTAGTGGGCCATGTCTGAATTTCAACAGTCCACTATTTACTGTGAATTAATTTCCACCGTACAGATCAATCGCTTAATTTCATCAAGGTTCACCATTGCTTCTTCAGCAATGATCACAATCAACAAGTGTAATTGTGCCCATTTAATGAATTTTGGGGACTTGCAGTGCCAATCTTGAGTATCACTATATTGCCCTTTTCAACATGGTCTCTGATGAAGTGATGTCTAACATCAATGTGTTTTGTTCTGGCATGAAATTTGGGATTCTGTGTAATCACAATAGCACTTGTGTTGTCAAAGAAAATGGGAGTTTTCTTCTCATCGAGTCCATAGTCTTTAAGTTGTTGTTGTATCCACAGAATTTCTGTTGCACAACAACCAGCAGCAATATATTCAGCCTCTGTGGTAGAAGTTCCAATTGAGTTTTGCTTCTTTCTAAACCATCAGATAAGTCTAGTACCCAGAAACTGACAAATTCCTGAGATGCTTTTCCTATCAAGCAGTGATCCAGCATAATCAGCGTCTGAGTACCCAGCTAAACTCAATCCACTTTCTTTAGGATACCACAATCCTACATCTACTGTACCCTTTACATACCTTAATATTTTCATAGCAATGTTGTAGTGTGTTTGCATTGGATTTGTCTGAAATCTAGCACATACTCCAACAGCATATTGAATATCAGGTCTACTTGCAGTGAGGTAAAGTAGTGAACCTATCAATTTCCTATACTTATGTTCTTCAACACTTTTATCTGATTCAGTATAGGTCATTTTGGTTCCAATTCTCATAGGTATCTTAGCATTCTTTTCAGAAGGCTTAAGATTGAATTTTGTGAGCATATCTTTTGCATACTTTGTTTGACTAATGAATATTCCATCATTGAGTTGCTTGACTTGCAATCCTAGGAAATAATTCATTTCTCCCATCATGCCCATCTCAAACTTGTTTTTCATGAGATTTGCAAAGTCATCACAAAGTTGCTTGTCCTTAGATCCAAATATAATGTCATCAACATATACTTGAACTAAGAGTAGTTTCCCGTCATGATTTAAGGTAAATAAAGTTTTATCAACTTCACCTTTCTTGAAACCACTTTCCAGAAGGTATTTGGCTAAAGTGTCATACCATTCTCTTGGAGCCTGTTTCAGTCCATACAGAGCTTTCTGTAGTTTATAGACCATTCCACTTTCTGAGGAAACTTCAAAGCCAGGTGGTTGCTCAACATAAACTTCTTCTGCAAGTTCACCGTTCAAGAATGCACTTTTGACATCCATCTGATAAACTTTAAAATCTTTATGAGCTGCAAAGGCTAGAAAGAGTCTTATTGCATCCAATCTGGTAACTGGTGCATATGACTCATCAAAATCTAAGCCTTCAGTCTGGGTAAATCCCTTAGCAACCAATCTTGCTTCGTTTCTGGTTATTTCACCAGATTCATTCATCTTGTTTCTGAAAACCCATTTAGTTCCAATCACAGATATTCCTTCTATAAATGGAACAAGTTTCCAGACTTTGTTTCTCTCAAATTGATCCAACTCTTCTTGCATTGCAGAGATCCAGTCTTGGTCTCCTAATGCTTCTTCTATATTTTTAGGTTCAATATTCGAGATAAAACATCTAAAGAGAGAGTTAGCATTTTCAGCTATTTCTCTCCTAGTCCTAACACCCTGATTAATTGGTCCAATTATATCCATTGCAGGATGATCTTTGATCCATCTCATCATAGGTTTAGTGCTAGTAGGATCAATATCCAAGTGATCTGAATGTGAATCACTAAGATTTTGATTTGATACTTTTTCAGTATCTGAGATATCTGAAATATGCATTTCAGCATTCTTATTTTCAGATACCTCTTCATGATGAAGGTTCTCAGTGACCTGTTCCATTTCTGGAATTCTCATAGGAAATTCTTCATCATGTCTGTGAGTCATCTTGTTGTTACTAGGCATTTCAAGCTTTTATACGTCAGAGTCATCCTCAGTTTCCATAATGATGTTTCTCCTTTCTGAGGATTCTTCTTTAGAATCCCTCAGTAATAGTTCTTTGAACCTTTCTGAGAGTTCATCAATAGGAGGTGTTTTCTTATTTCCTTCATAGAATACAACATGAATTGATTCTTCAATTTTATTTGTTCTTTTGTTGTAAACTCTGTAGGCTTTGCTTTTTGTGGAATAGCCAAGAAAAACACCTTCATCTGCCTTTGGTTGAAATGTTCTCAGATAATCTTTCCCATTATTTAGAACAAAACATCTACAACCAAATACTCTCAGATGTTTGATATTAGGGGGTCTACTAACGAAGATTTCATAGGGGGTCTTGTCATGGAGTTTGTTTATCAAACATCTGTTCTGAGTGTAGCAAGCTGTGTTTACAGCTTCAACCCAATAAATTTCACTTATTTCAGTGTCAGCTAGCATTGTCCTTGCAGCTTCTTTAAGGGTTCTATTTTTTCTTTCTGCAACACCATTTTGTTGAGGTGTTCTTACAGAGGAAAGTTGGTGTTGTATACCTTTGCAGGTACAAAACTCCTTTATGTACTGGTTGACAAACTTCGATTACCATGGTGCGATTCGATTGCAGATACCTTGTCATTTTTCATGACTTCAAGCTTTTTCAAGAAGTTTGGTATCTCCACCACGGCATCGATTTGTGTTTCGGAAAGACAACCCAGTGAATCTTGAGAAGTCATCTACAACCGGACCATACTTCTTTCCCGCATAACTAGTTCTGAGATGATTCAAAAGATCCATGTGTAAAAGTTGCGTTGGTCTAACACTAGAGTGTCGATTTTGGACTTGAAAGAGATCTTAGATTGTTTCCCCATCGTAGTGAGCAGATACCATCCTTTACGAAGATGTTCAGGAAGGCCAACCACTAACTCTTTCTTGGCAAGTCTATTCAGAGTTTTGAAGTTCAAGTGGCTCATTCTTTTGTGCCATAACCAGGTGCTCTTCAGGTGACCAGATTGACTCACCATGAGACATTCTTGATTGTGGCGGATGCCCAATCGGCAACATAAAGGCGCCTTTCGCCGACCAACTAAGGTATGCACTTTGATTCATTGTCAATTAGTTTGCAGATTTAGCTTTGAATTTTATAGTAAAACCTTGCATGGCTGGCTCATGCTAAATAGATTATATTTCAAATCCTTAACATGTAATGTCGTCGGTGATTGTTAAAGTCCCCAATTTGACGTTGCCAAATCCTAGAGAGGATTTAATTCTCCTCCAAAATCGATATCTGGTCACGTGTTGCAAGCTTTGTAATCAACGGTTGCTTTGTCTCTGTCATGTGCTTTCGCATCCACTATCAAATAGCCATTGTGCTTTAGTCTAGGAAGCATTACGCACCTGACAGAAGCAGGAGATTAGGTTCTCATATCTTTGATGGAACCGTCAGAATCAAAAGTTCTTCCAGTAGGAATCCATTTTTGAATGAATTTCTTTGAAATATGCTTTTGTCTGACTGGAACGTAAGGAGGAATTCTATTTGAATGAATTTTATCATTAGTAAGAATTATTTTCTTCCTTGGTGTGTTCCTAGGTGCTCCATATGATGCTTTCGGATACTGTCAGTTTACGAGTTTGCTTTCAACAAACTTAGCCTTCCTTGCCGATTTCTTCTAGTCGGCATTGATTTTCATGGCTTGATTTAACTTCCACTTGATAATTGCTTTGAGCAATTCTAGCTTTCGACCATCGTTCTTGCTCTGCTTGTACTCATGAGCAAATTGTTTTCCGATGCCTTTGTAGCCAATACCGTTTGAGCACTTGAAGCTATCGAGATCTTTTCTCGTGACTTTGCTAGTCTCTGGTTGGTCCAATTTCTTTCCAGAAAAAGTGACATGGGAGAATTTGCCAGCTCCTGCAATTCTACCTTTTTGAGAGACATAGCACTGTGGGTGTTTACACTTTTCAGTGTTGTGTTTCTTTTCAGAGACGTGCCCAACAGTTTTGTTTTTGATTTGTTTTTCCCACAAAGGTTTAGTCGCAACTGCCTTTCCTTTGTCAACAATCTTTGTCTTCTCACCGATGTTATAGATTGCATGGGAACCGTCTTGCTGAGTACTTACAAATGTTCTTCTCTCATTACTCTTATTCAGAGTGATAGAACAATCTGCCTGTGTATTGAGCGCAAGTCCTTTCTTTTCTGAAGGATCTCTTAAGTAAGATTGTACTTCAGTAAGAGTGTCACTAGCTTTGGCATAAGATTGAAAAGATAATTCTTTCTTCTTGAGTTCCTTGTTCTCAGAAAGAAGATTTGCATAATTCTTTCGTAATTCAGCCATTGCTTCTTTATGTGACTTTTCAGTCTCAGATATCTGAGCTTTGAGAGATGCATTTTCAGCATCCTTTCTCTCAGATTCTTTAACTAATTGAGAATTTTCCTTTTCAAGAGAATTCTTTTCTTCTTCAAGGTTTTCGGCTCTAGCTCGGATCATTAGAAATTCTCTTTCATAGATGTCAAGTTCTTTCCTGAGATTTTCTAGATTTTGTATTTCCTCTTCATCACTTTCATAAGTATAACAAGAAGTATGTGTTACCTTATCAGCCATAAGACAGTTTTCTATGTTGGAGATGTCTGGACCGTCAATTTCAGTAACTCCACACATTTCATTCTTCTTGAGGCCGAAGTCGATTATATCATGAGTAACTCCACATAATTCTGGTGATGGCAAGGTTGAGTCATCTGAATTGTCATCTTCAGAATCTGTCTCAACGTCTAGAGCATCCAGTTGAATTTGGATTTTCTTTCTTTCTTCAGTTAACAAAGCTTTCTGGCTTCTTCTGAAGATTCTTCTATCTTTCTTGTCACCTGTCCTTAGTTTGTTGAAGGCAGGACAATCCTTCTTGAAGTGGCCAGGTTTCTGACAATAGAAACAGATATCATTACCAATTTCTGCTTCCTCAGTACATGATGCTTTCTGAGCTAGCTTGTTCAGCGAGCTTTGCATATTTTTGTACTGGTGATAGTTTGAGCCTAGATGCTTTTTCAGCTTCTCTTTGGCTTTTCTTCTCTCAATTTCTCGACTGACAAATTTGCTCATTTGCTTTGCAGCAAGAGCATCCTCAGTCTCCTCCTTGCTTTTCTTCTTTTCAGAAGTTCCTTGAGTTACTAGAGCAACATTCTGTAACTTTTCGGTTGTTTGTTCTCTCCGAGTTGTCTCATAACCGTAGCAAGATGAGAAAAGTTCCTTTAGTGATATTTGGCATACCTTGGTTAAAATAAAAGAATTTAGTATGCTCCGGTTGTGGTTAAGACTTGACAATAGTCTTAATCTTCTCGATTGGGAGTATCATTGCTTTCCCAAGTCTTGCCATATTACTCATGAGTGGTAAACACGAAATCAAGTTCTTCGAGTTTGATGGGACCTTGTTTGAAATTTTGAAATTTCAACTTTAGAACTTCGAACTTGTTTTCCTTGGTTTCTCGGTTAAACAAACTGATTTCTTCAATCGGTTGCGAGCAACTTTCGTTTAGCACCCCAGTTTACCTTTGTATGTGCTCGTGTCGATCGATGATGATGTTACGAGCTTGACCATCCATGATTCCTCTTGGCATCTTCCGATGTCCAGAGTTCTCTGGCTTTGGTTCGTAAATAACTTGACGAGAGATCTTCCACTAGTTGACGATCTGCTTGTGAAGATCCTTCGCTTTGATCTCTGTCTCTTCCACGAAACCTCCATGACTTGCTTAAGTTGTTGAAAACCTATTGGGCCATTCTTTATTACTTCGATCATCTCGTCACTTATGGCTTCAAGGTGGAGCATCATGTTATTTTTCCATTTCTCGTAGTTCTCTGGTTTGAGAACGGGTGCATCACTCAGAGACATACCTGCACACTTAACACACAAATTAAATAGTCCTCAAAAGTGGACAAAGTTCCTTCACCTATCTGGGGATCTAGGTTCGGTCTGAAAGGTGGTGAACCTCACCTCTGATACCACTTGTTGGTCGGATAACGGCAAAGTAAAAGACTAGAGGGGGGTGAATAGTCTTTTAAAACTTTTGTCGATAAAAACTATTTCTCAGAGATCTGAATAGATATCTGATACTTAGAATCGAGCGGAAGACTTAATAAAGATAAGTGCGAGAAGCAGTTAATGTGTGTGTGTGTGTTCTTTGAAATGTAAATCTGAAAGGTAAATAACACAATAAGTATAGTGGTATCCGGAGGTGGCGTAATCCTCCTAATCCACTTGGTCTATCAGAGACCTAGAATTCACTAGAACAGATAATTGAGTTCTCCTTACAATAAACCTATTCTAAGATTCTTAACAATTGGTTCCCAACCAAATGTTCCCCCTGAGTTGTTCCCCGGCTTTCACAGCCAAGTACTTCCTGTACTCAGAAACCTTTGAGTTATTCCCTAGCTTCCCAAGCTAAGTACTTTCTATACTCAATAACCTTGGAGTTATTCTTTAGTTTCCCAAATCAAGTACTTCCTATACTCCGGTAACCTTGGAGTTATTCCCTGATTTTTCAAACTAAGTACTTCACATACTCCACTTGATTATGGTGTTGGTTTTGGTTTGAGTTGTCAGATGAGCTTCTTTAATAACTTATTCAGTTATTCAGATAGCTCTGTGAATCAAGGTACTTAATACACTTTACAGCGTATGGTATCTTGTTCGATTTTACTGACCCAAGTCTTATGATATCTGTTCAAGAGAATGAATCTCAGATAGTTGATCTTTTGATTCAACTCCTTCACAGATAGCTTTGCTTGTTTAGGATCAGGACACTTAGAACTTCAGTGTTTACTTAAGATCAAAAGCTTTGGTCGCAACAGAAAGCTTTGTGCGTAAGTAAGTTAATTTGAGAGAGTAAGATGTTCAGCGTTTTTATGCAGTTCAAGGTGTGTCTAAGGTATCTTCTCAAGCAGTCTAAGTGTTGATATTTATAGATGAATTTGAGTGCCGTTTGAATAGTATCCGTTAGGCTCAAATTCAAACTATTGATATCTGTGTATAGTACTGTAGCAGGTTTTGTCTTCTTCTTCAGAAGCTGCCGTTGCTTTTATTCAGACATCTCTGACCGTGCATTAAATGCATTGTACTATACTTTTGTCCTGTAGTGTCAACGGAACTATGCTTTGTATCAGAGACTAGTGTTATCTGATTCTTTGCACGTCCTTATCTTCAATCTTCAGATACCACTTATTTATTGAAACAACTTTGTTTGCAATATATAATTCTTTTTCAGAAATGTGGTTAATGCTCAAGGTATCTGAGAATAGATATCTGTGGATACTTTCCTTGTTTTCAGATATGTCTCTTATTTCTCAGATATCTCTTGTGACACAGTCTGTTTAAAACTGTTCGTGTCTTCAAGATATCTGGCTAAGGTATCTGAACAACGATTTGATAATCTTCTTGATTTCTTCAAGTCTTCAATGTCGTTGAGCTTGTTCTGCTTGGATGTCTTCTTCTTGGTCTTCTCTTCATAAAATAAAAATTACATTTTGAGACCTAACATCCTATACAAGATTAGCTAGACTATCATACTTAGTGAGTTTCCTCTTTTACAATGTTCAAGTGAACCAAGAGTACTAATCACCTTTCTGAGACTAAGATAAGTCATCATATTGCTGATCAAAACTAAACATATATTCTTAACAAAATATCTAACAAAATTTCCTAACAAATTTCTCAAGAAATTTCCCAACAAATTTCCCAACAAGGCCTTATCACGTGATGGTTTAGGATCCATCAAAATGATTTATCTTCTCACCATTTCAAAACCATCATTCAAACCCATTAAAAACATGAAGATTTTATCAATATCTTGCATCTTTTCAAACAGATCAGAGATGGTACAAGTGCAATTCTTGCAAACACAGCTTGGTACAGGCCTATAGTCACCTAACTCTTCGCATAAACCAGAAAGTTTAGAGAAGTAGTCAGTAACTTTTAAAATTTCCTGTTGCAACTGAAAAATGCATAGGTCATTAGGTTGAGCATACCTCACCTTTAGTTTGTACCAGCCTTCAGCTGCTGTTTTAACATATAGTAAAGTACTCTTGATGTCTGGTGACACAGAGTGCATCATCCAAGACATCACAATGGTGTTTGATCTAGACCAAGCTTTGATTTTATCTTCAGTATCATTAGCTGGTTTTGTTACAGTTCCATCTATGAAACCAACTTTGTTGCGAATGCTCAGAGACATAGTGAAAGCTCTTGACCAAGTATGATAATTACTTTTGGTCAGTAGAGGTATTATAGCACCTGAAATAGCTGTCTCTGAGTGATGGAGATACAGTGGACTGAAGGGATTCTCATGGATGGAAGTAACATGAGTAGAGTTGGGTGGGGTGTTCTCAGTGGTAGGAGGACTGTCAGACTCAGGTGAAGACATTGGTAGTGATTAGGTCGGAGCTTGAGTAAAAATACAGAGAAGGAATATGAGAGTTAAGACAGTAAAGGAAGAAATAAAACTGAAAATCAATAAACCTGTCTCTGGTGCCATGTTAGAAAACAAGAAACACACAAGAAGATCGATTTTATTGATTCTCAGAGTTGTAGAGTGAATGCATGATGAAACCTAGCTAGAGTGTTGTGTATTTATACTGGAAAGATGCGGCTACAACTTGACCTAATCTGGATGAATAACCATTTACAAAGATGCCGAAAACTCAAAATTAAAGACAAAATCAGTTACAATTGATCAGGTGCTACATCCTTGTGTTCGTCCTTGTATAAATCCGTCCGTTAATCTTGAAATCGAGGGCTGAGATCAAGCTGTAGTGCTTGTACTAGTTTTCTGAGAGTTTTGTTCTTTTCTGCAGATTTGGGGAAGACGAACTGGGGGCACGTTCCGGCAAATTGAGTACGCGATCGTGGGACAAAACGTTTGACACGTTTTGCCCTGATTGGCTGGTTTCATCTGTTTCACTTTTACGTTTTATCCGTCGATCCTTGTTCTCCTTTTCTTCATTCAATTCAGTCTCACATTCTTTGGCGCCTTCACTTTTGGTCCTCATAGTTTTAAACTTATTGCATTTAGCTTCTGTTGAATTACAATTTCTGGTCCCTGAATTTATTCTTTTCTTCATGAATTTCCAATAAGGATAATGGGCTTATTTGAAATTTAACAATAATTTCCGCATTATTATCAGTTGTCATTTTCGATATTTTATTAGAGTTGTAAACTTTTATATTTTTGTCATTTGAGGAAAAACTATATAATATTATATCTCACTACTTTTAATAAAATTAAAAAAAATTATTTAAACAATCAAACTAACAACTAATAAAGTTATAAATTAAACACTATATATATATATATATATATATATATATATATATGTATGTGTATGTGTATGTGTATGTGTATGTGTATGTGTATGTGTATGTGTATGTGTATGTGTATGTGTATGTATATATATGTATATGTATATGTATATATATATATATGTATATATATATATATATATATATATATATATATATATATATATATATATATACATAAGGCCCCACCTCGTCCCCACCGGATCTGTTCCCTGGAGTACCCCCAGAACCTTTCCTCTCCCCAGCCTTTTTGGCTTAAGAAGATGTGAAAGTGCGTTTATCTCTATAATATAAGAAGGGTGCGTTCCGAGGTGTGAAGTTGGAGAGAAGGGATGTCATAATTGGGGTTTTGAATAAGACGACTATATATATATATATATACATATATATATATATATATACATATATATATATTTATATATATATGTAGTGGTAGGATGTTCCTTGCATTATTTTGCATGTCAAGAAGAAAAATGGACAACTGGCATTGAACGGAGTGAGTATTTATAGTTAAAATATGTACATATATATATTTTTTTACACGAAGTTAAAAGTATATTGAAGCCCGAAAAGGAGTACAAATCAAACCCGAGAGGCATACCCCTAGCAGCGATTACAAGAAACAACCAACAAATCAACAAACAATGGAAACTATACACGAGCAAAACTCTCCTGTCTGCAAAACAAAGCTAGGCTAGTGACTAAACTCCTGGAACAACCACTCATTTAAGTCACTAACCCACACGCTTGCTAAACCAAACTAGGACACCTATCTACACTCCAAGGCAAAACAAAGGAAAGGAAATAGACCCTTATCCTTGCCAAGTCCATAATAGTCCCGTACTTTTCATCAAACAAGACAAAGTCAGCATACTAGAAGTATATATATACATATTTGCTACTTGAATCCAGCAAAAAGCTGTGTTCAAATCTTCTTCCAAGAAATCGATGGAAGGAAATCTGGCAGCTATTGACAAGTGTGCATGCGCCCAAACTCCAAGGGCTTCAAGAAACCAACAACACACCATTACACCCACAAAAACTCAGCAACAATCAAACTTTACTAGAACCCATCTCAAGTACAGGTTGGTTGTAGAGAGAGGGTGTATGAATATGGTGTTCGAAACAGAATGTAGAGAATAGTCTGCTGAGCAGAGGGTGGCCCTCGGTCCTTAAAACTTTGTTTGCCCCGCTCTGGTGCCTACGGTTAACAGCAAACATTCTCCCAAGATAGAACAGGAGAGAGTTAGAATTCTAGCACTGAATTGCTAACTCGTCGAACTTGGCAGAATAGAAGATTCAGGCTTTTTAGAGAGTAGTAGAGAAGGAAAGAAGGATTTGGATTGCTGTGTGTTGAAATCCGAATCTGGGGGTATATTTATAATGTGGAAGAGTTGCAGTCTGAATAGATGTAGCCTTTCGCGAACAGTCCCTGCAGAAACAAAAATTCCAACGGACACACCTTTAGAATTCTTCTGTTCGGTTACATCCCTTTAGCGAATGGATAACTCCGTTCAGCGAATGGACAAAATCATTCACAAGCAGCCCAAATGAACAGACAGATCTATTGGGCCTTTTCTGCTTCAGACTTTCTATTGGGCCTAACCAAAACACAATATGTTTCTGGCCCAAAATATTATAGTCAACTCAAGACCGCGACCCGCGAACCCACGGACCCTACGACTCACGTCCCACGTCCCGTGACCCGAGACCCGGGCCCGGCTCCTGGTAGAGCCAGGTGGGCGCGTGTGGTCAAGTGAAGGAGCATCTAGCTCCTCCCCCTTCCAAAACTATGGGTGCCCCTAAGGGCCCAAACTCTTAATCCAAGTCTTGGACTATTATGTAGTTCCTTCTTCCTGAATTTTAGCCATGTGGGACTTCTCCCATTCCAACTCTTGGCATTCCATATTCAATGCACCAACCAACACACTTTGAGCTTCAATTACTCTTTCTCCTTTCAATGAATTTTAGTAATTCTTTCTCAAATGTAATCCACTACTATAGTAGATTATTCACGTACAAGGAAACTTCATTTCCAACGTGTGGGGGCCCCTTCGGTTTGGGTGCAAAGACATGGACTAGCCTCATTGTAGACTAAAATTCTAACAATCCCCACATGAAAGAGGATTGATGCTCACAACACTTCAGGATGCTCCAACCCAGAATTTCTGGCGGAAAATCATATTGCATCTCGATCGATTGTGAGCAACATTAAATCTTCCCTAGTAGAATACCATCGGATTTACTTGCTACACGGTGGACGTGGTGCCTTGAACCGGTCGACGTTTTTTGTAAACCAATACAATGATATCAACAAAACAATTCTCCTTATTGCCTAGTTCCATTGTTTCATCCATTAAAGGCCTTGGACTAACTCGGATTCTTAAGTGTTTACGTTTGAAGCGGCCTAAACTTCACACTTAAATAGGTGATCTCGTTCTAAGAGCATCCTGCCAATGCTCCGCTCGTAAGCTAAAGAGATTAAGAATCTCTTCAGAGATCATTAAGAGTTCAGTGACTTAACCTCCACCCGTTTCTGCAGGAGCACTTAATGTCTTTCCCAGGGATGGTGCGGGTGGAGCAAAAAAGCTCCTAAGTGCTTTTACCTTGAAGTACAAAACTTCACGAGGCACGTACTGGTCCTTTACAGCTTAGTTTTTCCATTGAACCAAATTCTTGGGATCTCCAGTCAGTATGGTTGGGTTGCCACGACAAAGTTCCTTAATTAGTGGGTCTTAAGCCCATTCCCCTAGATAGGCAACTCACTTGATCTTTAGGTATAACTTTAGTTAGCGGATCCGCAATGTTATCCTTTGATTTCACGTAATCAATAGTGATAACCCCCATAGAGATCAATTGACTAATGGTCTTGTGTCAACGACGTATGTGTCTAGACTTGCCATTGTACATGTTACTTTCAACCTTTCCTAATGCTGACGTACTGTCACAGTGTATTGTCACAGAAGGCATAGTTTTCTCCTAACAAGGGATGTCCTCCAAAAATTCTCGAAGCCACTCTGCTTCTTCTCCAGCTTTGTTTAAAGCTATGAATTCCGATTCCATCGTGAATCGGGCGATGCAGGTTTGTTTAGAGGACCTCCAGGAAACAGCCCCGCCATCAATGGTAAACACATACCCACTTGTGGACTTGGTGTTTGCACTGTCAGAGATCCAGTTTGCATCAGTGTATCCTTCCAATACCGTTGGATATCTTCCATAGTGTAATCCCTAATTTATTGTGTACTTCAAGTAACTCAATAGATGATTTATTGCCTTCCAGTGGTCACTTCCTAGATTACGCATAAATCTGGCTAACTTGTTGACCGCATATGCAATATCTAGACGAGTGCAGTTCATCAGGTACATTAGACTGCCTATTATCCGAGCATATTGCACTTGCTCCACAGGATCACCATTATGTTTGTCTAAACATTGACTCCTGTTCAAAGGTGTTTTCACAGGTTGACAGTCAAAGACCCCAAATCTCTTCAAGACGTCTTCAACGTAATGAGATTGTGATAGTACCAAACCCTCGGACGTCTTAGAAATCTTTATTCCTAAGATTAAATCCGCCACACCCAAGTCTTTCATGTCAAAATGTTATTTCAACATTTGCTTGGTTTTCATGATCAATTCCATACTACTTCCGGTAATGAGCATGTCATCTATGTATAGGCATATCATGACAAAGGACTCAGCGTTCCCTTTTACATAGTTACACTTATCACATTCATTAATAGAAAATCCCTTTGACCTCAGCATGTTGTCAAACTTTTTGTGCCATTGTTTAGGAGGTCCATAAAATGATTTCACAAGGCGACAAACTTTCTTCTCTTTCCCTGGAACCGCGTACCCTTCAGGTTGTTCCATGTATATTTCTTATTCCAACTCTCCGTTTAGGAAAGCGGTATTAACATCCATTTGATGTATCTCAAGACCACGCAGCGCAACAATGGCTATGAATACTCTAATGGAAGTTAACGTCGACACAGGAGAGTATGTGTCAAAATAGTCAAGATCCTCCCTCTGTCTGTAGCCCTTGACCACTAGACGAGCCTTGTAATTATCAATGGTACCATCTACTTTATACTTGTGTTTGAGTATCCACATGCAACTCAGAGGTTTATTTCCCGGAGGAAGATCAACCAATTCCCAAGTATGGTTATGCAGTATGGATTCCCATCTCTCGTATCGGCTTATTTCAAGAAAGAAGCGGCGTTAGTTTTGGACATATTCTCTTGGATTGTCTTTTTTCGTTTTTCCACACCATAAAGCTAAAAAATCAAAAAAAATCCTCCTCTCTCCTCCTCTTACTTCTTACTTCTCCTAGGTTCATGATTCTTAATCTCATTCTCTTAATGTGAACTTCGGGGTTTTTGACATTTCTAAAGTAAACCTTCAAGTTCGGTGAACCTTGAGTGCAGAGCATTTTAGAGGTGGACCTTCAAATTCTGCCTTAGAGCCAGTTAGTTCAGGAACCCCCACATTTGAGCCTATTGCGGTTTCATAATCTCGTTTACGAGAGACTTTTTCCTTCTTTTCCTTCCTAGGAAAAACTTCTTCAAAGAAGCATGCATTTCTTGATTCTATAATAGTACCCTCATGGATATCGGTTATAGATTACTTATGCACTAGGAATTGATAGGCACTACTGCTTCTCGCATCCCCAGTGAATATGCATTCTACAGTTGTGGGTCCGATTTTTACTTGCTTTTGATTTAGGTACTTCTACCTTGGCCAAGCACCCCCCACACTTTCAAGTATTTTTATGATGGCTTGTGACCCTTCCATAGTTCATATGGAGTAACATCACGATTTTTCCGGGGTATTCTGTTAAGAATAGTAGTGGCCGTGAGAATAGCCTCCCCCCACAAATTATGGGGTAATCCAGAATCTAGTAATAGTGCATTCATCATTTCCTTGAGAGTGCGATTTTTGCATTCAGCAACAACATTAGATTGGGGTGAGTAAGGAGCAGTAGTTTGATGAATGATGCCAAACTGAGAGCAGTATTCTTCAAATGGTGCTCCATACTCTCCACCCCTATCACTTCGAATTACTTAATTCGAGTACTAAATTAGTTCTCAACTTCAGTCTTGTAATGTTTAAATGCTTCTAAGGTTTCATCCTTACTTCTTAGCAAGTAAACATAACAATACCTTGTGCTATCGTCAATAAAAGTAACAAAGTACTTTTTCCCTCCTCTAGTTTGCACAAACTTTAAATCACACAAGTCGCTGTGGATTAATTCTAGAGGAATAGTGGTTCTGTTCACTGAATGAAAATGGTGTCTTAGTTAATTTTGCCTCCACACAAACCTCGCACTTAGTTTGAGGATCGATTTCAAAGGAAGGCAAATGTTTCAATTTGATTAACTTTCGAATAGCATTGTAGTTTGTGTGTCCTAATCTATGGTGCCATAAATTAGAGAACTCAGACAAGTAGGTAGAATGCTTCATTTCATTGCTCTAAAATGAGCGAAGTACAGACATTACAGACATCTTAAAGAGCCCATCACTTATGTAGCCCTTTCCTACAAACTGACCATTCTTCAACATTACAAACTGACTAGACTCGAATGTAATTTTGAAACCAGCTTTGACCAACAGCGGTCCGGACACCAGATTCTTGCGGATATCTGGAACATGCATCACTTCATTCAGAATGAGTCCTTCCCAGAAGTCATCTTCAGAACCACCCTTCCAACTCCTTTCACCTCCGAAGTAGCATCATTCCCCATGAACAGCTTCTTGTCCTTCACCGGAGAGTAGGTAGAGAAGGAACCCTTGTCAGAACATGTGGCGGGTTGCACCCGTATCCATCCACCATTGCCTTGGATTCTCAACCAGGTTAGCCTCCAAGACCACATCAGCAAAGGAATTGACCAAATCCTCCACCATAGGATCCTCTTTTACTTCAGTAACATTGGCCTTTTCCTTCTTGAGGAAGTTGCAATCCGCCTTATGTGCCCAGGCTTCCCACAATTGAAGCACTTTCCCTTGATTTTCCTGGACGTTCCTGGATTCCCGGAATTCCTAGAATTCCCTTGAGACTTCACGTCCCCATCACGCTGCTTGGGCTTCTTGTTGGAATTCCCCTTGGACTTTCCCTTAGAATCCACCAGGTGAGCCTTGGCATCCATGGGCTGCTTTCCCTTGCCCAAAGCCCTTCGATTGTCTTCCTGAATCTGATGCTTAATGATCAATTCCTCAAGCCTCATCTCCTTGGTCTTTAACTTGAGATAACTCATGAATTCATTCCATGATGGTGGCAGTTTCTCAATCAATGAAGCAACCAGGAAAGCTTCATTATGCTTCATGCCCTCTTGTTCCAATTCGTGGAGAATCATCTGAAATTCCAGAACTTGACTCATGACAGACTTAGAGTCAGTCATCCTGAAGTTCAGAAACTTCCCCACAATGAACTTCTTCGTACCAGCATCATGTGCGCAGTACTTCCTGTCCAGTTTCTCCCACAATTCCCTTATAGAGAGCATCAGATATACAATTCAGAATGTAGTTCTTACACAGAAAGTCGATGTGGCCCCAAGCATCGTAGGCCAGTTGCCTTTTCCGATTTTCATTATTCACGGCTTGCACTTCCTTCGTAGCCATTGCGTCTGGATCGACCTCTTGTAGGTTGGGAGCAGCAGGAGGGTCAGTAGTAAGGAAATTTTCCAGCCCAATGGTTGTGAGGTAGAACTTCATCTTCTGTTTCCATTGCTTGAAATTCGTACCCAGGAAATTCTCCGATTTCTCCCCATGTTTAGCAGGACCAGCATTCACACGAACATCAGGTACTTCAACAGCAGTCGACATCTTCGAAACAGTAAACAAAGTCTTAAGTTGTTGGTTGTAGAGAGAGGGTGTATGAAGATGGTGTTCGAAACAAAATGTAGAGAATAGTCTGCTGAGCAGAGGGTGGCCCTCGGTCCTTAAGACTTTGTTTGGCCCGCTCAGGTGCCTATGGTTAACAGCAAACAGTCTCCCAAGATAGAACAATAGAGAGTTAGAATTCTAGCACTGAATTGCTAACAAGTCGAACTTGGCAGAATAGAAAATTCAGGCTTTTTAGAAAGTAGTAGAGAAGGAAAGAAGGATTTGGATTGCTGTGTGTTGAAATCTGAATCTGGAGGGTATATTTATAATGTGGAAGAGTTGCAGTCTGAATAGATGTAGCCTTTCGCCAACAGGACCCTGTAGAGACAAAAATTCCAACGGACACACCTTTAGAATTTTTCTGTTCGGTTACATCCCTTTAGCGAATGGACAAAACCGTTCAGCGAATGGACATAATTATTCACAAGCAACCCAAATGAACAGACACATCTGTTGGGCCTTTTCTGCTTCAGACTTTCTATTGGGCCTAACCAAAACACAATATGTTTATGGCCCAAAAGATTATAGTCAACTCAAGACCGCGACCTGCGAACCCACAGACCCTACAACCCTCGACGCGGGACCCGGGTCCGGCTCCTGGCGAGCGCGTGTGGTCAAGTGAAGAAGCATCTAGCTCCTCCCCCTTCCAAAACCATGGGTGCCCCTAAGGGCCCAAACTCTTAATCCAAGCCTTGGACTATTATGTAGTTCATTCTTCCTCAATTTTAGCCATGTGGGACTTCTCCCATTCCAACTGTTGGCATTCCATATTCAATGCACCAACCAACACACTTTGAGGTTTAATTACTCTTTCAACTTTTTAATGAATTTTAGTAATTCTTTCTCAAATGTAATCCACTACTATAGTAGATTATTCACGTACAAGGAAATTTCATTTCCAACGTGTGGGGGCCCCTTTGGTTTGGGTGCAAATACATGGACTAGCCTCATTGTAGACTAAAATTCTAACAGTACAAAGGCTGGATCAAACAGACATCCACCCTGCAACGAAAAATAAACAGACATCCACTCAACAAAAAGAAAGTAAGTCTGTTCCAACAGATAACCAGCCAACAAAGAACCTACAATCTATCAAGTTTAGAAAGAATACACTTAATAAACCTGTTAGTCCGAGAGGAGAACTTCTTGGAAATACAAAATCTTAAGTCAGCAGCCACCTCCCTCACTACCCCAATAATTGTACAAGTTTTATCTTCAAAACATTTAAGGTTTCTCCAGGGGCAGACCTAGGGGGCAGGGGGCGTTCGCCCCCACCTAAAATTTGGAAAAAAAAAATTTATAGGTAATATTTTCGTTAAATTTTGGATTTAGCCCCCCTTAACCCTCGGAAAAACCTTATATATGTACTTTTGCCCCCGAGGTTGAACTCCTAGGTCCGCCCCTGGGTTTCTCATTCTCCGAATTCCAGGAAAGGCTCCACACAGAGCAACAACCCTAACTTGATAAACCTGTGAATTATGATGAGAAGAATCTACAAACAGAGAATTGAATGGAGTCCCTACGGGACCATCCTTTAGTAAATTTTTTGAGTTTTGGTTCTTGGTTTGACATTTTTAATGCCTTGACATACTAGACCAAGTGGATGCATTTTTCTCTACATCAAGGATTGACTTTGAGCCTTCTTTAATAGATCTCCAAGGTTTTCTCCCTTTTATATTGATCTGAAGCGAAGCTCACGACTCTTAGAGCCATGGCTGAATGCATTTTCAAGCGCAATCCATAGAGCTCGGCAGGAGGTTGCACCAAGAGCGGCAGACATAGCTTCTTCCTTTAGAGTGGAAAGAAGCAGATTCAGAAGATTCTGATCCATGGTCAGCCATGTGTCGTATGCGGGATTAGGTGTTTCGACACCTGTAGCGGAGCGAGTAACCTTCTCTGGTGGGGAGAAAGTGCCATCGATGAACCCGATAATGTTCCGGTCAGTGAAGAGAGGGACGACTTGTCCCTTCCAAGACAGAAAGTTAGTGAGATCTAACCTGATGATGATAAGGTGGGATAAATTATTGAGATGGCAAAGGAGGGAGAGTTTGAGTAACAGGTTTAGAAATAGAGGAGGTGCCGGAACTAAGAGCCATGATCGTTAAATGGATTTTAACCTCTGACTCGTTGATACCATATAAAGGTCTGAATATGTTTTATATAAGCCACACTTGTGGTGTATTGCATTCCAGATTTATACGCACATGAAGCAGATATATATGAAAAAGATTTACAAGAGATAAACACTAATCAAATCTAATCTATCTCAACAACTATCTAGTTGGTTAAGTAAGATAAACATAAGTAACAATACAATCACAAATGAGATACTGACGTATGTGTAAGATTATAAGAATATATTTCTTATTATTGGATTCAATGATGAGTACATGTATTTATACAATGTGATAACTTGATCACCAAGTATTCTAATCTAAGTCTAATCTAACTAGGATTCTAGATATATACATATTCTAACACACCCCCGCAGTCGAAGCGGGAGGCTTGCGAATGCTTAGACTGTCACGAAAATCATCAAAGAGAATCTTCGGAAGTCCCTTAGTAAAAATGTCAGCAATCTGATAACGAGTGGGGACATGTAAGACTCGAACTTCACCTCTGGCAACCTTTTCGCGGACGAAGTGTATATCCATCTCTATGTGCTTCGTGCGTTGATGTTGGACTGGATTACCGGACAAGTAAATAGCACTAACATTGTCACAGTAAACGAGCGTTGCTTTATGAACCGGAAAGTGCAGTTCGAGAAGTAAATTACGAAGCCAACAAGATTCAGATACAACATTAGGAACACCGCGATATTCTGCTTCGGCACTGAAGCGAGAAAGAGTGGGTTGTCGCTTAGAAGACCAAGAGATGAGATTATCACCAAGAAAAACACAATAACCGGAAGTGGATCGCCTAGTATCTGGACAACCACCCCAGTCAGCATCCGTATAGGAAGTCAAGGTGTCCACTCGCGATTTATATAATTGCAATCGAAAGTCCTTGGTTCCTTGAATGTAGCGTATAATACGCTTGAGAGCATTCATATGATCAACCCGAGGATCGTGCATGTGAAGACACACCTGTTGAACCGCATAAGAGATATCCGGACGAGTGAATGTGAGATACTGAAGAGCACCAGCAAGTTGACGATATGTGGTGGGATCAGCGAATGGAGGAGCATCCGAGGAGCTGAGTTTCTGTTTAGTGTCGACCGGTGTTTGCGATGGAGATCAGGTTGACATGCCAGCTCTATCAAGAATCTCGTCTGCATATTGTTTCTGGGATAGAAATAAACCGTCCTTGTTTCGAAAGTTACTGATACCAAGAAGTAATCGAGAGGACCAAGGTCCTTCATAGCAAATTCGGCACTTAAGAAGGCCATAATCGAACTGCGAAGAGTGTCAGTGGATGCAGTGAGAATAATATCGTCAACATAGAGAAGAATATAGGCAATGTCAGAACCACGCTGGTAGATAAACAATGAATGGTCAACTTTGCTATGAGAGAAACCAACAGTCGCAATATGGTCAGCAAAGCGCTGGTACCAAGCCCTAGGTGCTTGCTTCAATCCGTAGAGAGATTTCTTCAGTAAACAAACATGGTCAGGAAATCTCGAGTCTCGGAACCCCAAAGGCTGATGCATGTAGACGGTTTCTGTAAGGTTACCGTGAAGAAACGCATTCTTAACGTCAAGTTGGTGAATTGGCCAAGATCGAGATACTGCAATGCTAAGTACGGTGCGAATAGAGGCTGGCTTGACGACAGGACTGAATGTCTCATCACAATCAACACCTTTCTGCTGAGATCGACCATCACCTACAAGACGAGCCTTATGTCGCTCAAAAGAACCGTCAGATTTCTTTTTATGACGAAAAATCCACATAGATCGAATAATATTTGCATTCTGTGGCTTAGGAACTAACTCCCAAGTCTTATTATCAATAAGAGCATTATATTCATCAAGCATTGCGGATTTCCAATTCGGGTCGGTTAAAGCATGGACGGGATTACGAGGAAGAGGTGAAAAATCGCAGGAGGAGGCAAAGTTAACGAAATTTGGACCATAGTATTTCGGATTCAATACGCGAGGCCGGGTGGAGGTAACGGTTGGCCTGGACTGGTCCAAACCGGTTTGGGGGAGTGCCTTGCAAAGGCGTAATCCGGAGGGTCGGCACGCTCAGGTGGAGCAGAACCGGCTGGAGGGTCGGCACGCTCAGGTGGAGCAGAATCAGGAGGGCCAGGTCAGATTGGCAAGTAACGGTGGAGAAGGGAGAGGCGGTTGCCAGAGGGGCGAACTGTTGGTCGAATGACCGGATCAAGCATATGATGAAGAATGGCGGGTTCGATTCCTGAATCCAAATACTCGTATGTGTTCGAGTTTGGCGTGTGCAGTGTGGAAAAAGGGAAAGTGGTTTCGTCAAAAACGACATGTCGAGAGACAAATATCTTACGACTAGAGATCTTATAACACTTGTATCCCCGATGATCGGAAGGATACCCCAGAAATACACACGGGACTGAACGAGCTTGGAGTTTGTTTATAGTGGGGGATGGGAAGAGGGGAAAACAAAGACAACCAAAAACACGAAGATGGTTATAGCTTGGAAGTTTGTTGTAGAGAATTTGAGTAGGGGAGGAAGAGTTAAGCACCTTCGAGGGAAGGATGTTGAGAAGATAAGTTGCGGTGGCAAGTGCATGATGCCAAAAGGTAGGTGGCATGGATGCGTGAGCAAGAAGTGTCCGGATTATATTGTTTAGGGAATGAATATGCCTTTCGGCTTTGCCGTTTTGAGATGAAGTGTGAGGACAAGAAAAACGGACGTGAATACCGTTAGTTTGGGCAAAGGAGTGAAATAGACCATTGTCAAATTCCTTGCCATTATCGCATTGTATATTCTTAATAGAAGTATTGAAATGGGTGCGAACAAAGGCATGAAACATAGTGAAGATAGCATACACTTGAGATTTCTTAGAGATAGGAAAGTGTTGGTCCAGATAACGGCAAAGTAAAAGACTAGAGGGGGGGGGGGTGAATAGTCTTTTAAACCTTTTGTCGATAAAAACTATTTCTCAGATATCTGAATAGATATCTGATACTTAGAATCAGAGCGCGGAAGACTTAATAAAGATAAGTGCAGAAACAGTTAATATGTGTGTTATGTTGCTGAAATGTAAATACAGAATTGTAAATAACACAGCAAGTATAGTGGTATCTGGAGGTGGCGTAATCCTCCAACTAATCCACTTCGGTCTATCAGAGACCTAGAATTCACTAGAACAGATAATTGAGTTCACCTTACAATAATCCTATTCTAAGATTCTTAACAATTGGTTCCCAACCAAATGTTCCCCCTGAGTTATTCCCCGGCTTTCACAGCCAAGTACTTCCTATACTCAGAAACCTTTGAGTTATTCCCTAGCTTCCCAAGCTAAGTACTTCCTATACTCAATAACCTTTGGAGTTATTCCTTAGTTTCCCAAATCAAGTACTTCCTATACTCCGGTAACCTTGGAGTTATTCCCTGATTTTTCAAACTAAGTACTTCCTGTACTCCACGCCAGTTATGGTGTTGGTTTTTTGTTTGAGTTGTCAGATGAGCTTCTTTAATAACTTATTCAGTTATTCAGATAGCTCTGTGAATCAAGGTACTTAATACACTTTACAGCGTATGGTATCTTGTTCGATTTTACTGACCCAAGTCTTATGATATCTGTTCAAGAGAATGAATCTCAGATAGTTGATCTTTTGATTCAACTCCTTCACAGATAGCTTTGCTTGTTTAGGATCAGGACACTTAGAACTTCAGTGTTACTCAAGATCAAAAGATCTGGTCACAACAGAAAGCTTTGTGAGTAAGTAAGTTGCTTTGAGAGAGTAAGACATTCAGCGTTTTCAAGTTATGTCGTGTGTCTAAGGTATCTTCTCAAGCAGTCTAAGTGTTGATATTTATAGATGAATTTGAGTGCCGTTTGAATAGTATCTGTTAGGCTCAAATTCAAACTATTGATATATGTATAGTAATCTTTAGCAGTTTTGTCTTCTTCTTCAAGTCGCTTGCTTTTATTCGCACATCTCCGTCTGCTCATTAAATGCATTGTACTATACTTTTGTCCTGTAGTGTCAACGGAACTATGCTTTGTATCAGAGACTAGTGTTATCTGATTCTTTGCACGTCCTTATCTTCAATCTTCAGATACCACTTGTATTTATTGAAACAACTTTGTTTGCAATATATATGTTTCTTTTTCAGAAACGTGGTTAAAGCTCAAGGTATCTGAGAATAGATATCTGTGGACACTTTCCTTGTTTTCAGATATGTCTCTTATTTCTCAGATATCTCTTGTGACACAGTTTGTTTGAAACTATTCGTGTCTTCAAGATATCTGGCTAAGGTATCTGAACAATGCTTCAGAATCTTGCAGCTTTCTTCAAGTCTTCAATGTCGTTGAGCTTGTTCTGCTTGGATGTCTTCTTCTTGGTCTTCTCTTCATAAAATAAAAATTACATTTTGAGACCTAACATCCTATACAAGATTAGCTAGACTATCATACTTAGTGAGTTTCCTCTTTTACAATGTTCAAGTGAACCAAGAGTACTAATCACCTTTCTGAGACTAAGATAAGTCATCATGTTGCTGATCAAAACTAAACAGATATTCTTAACAAAATATCTAACAAAATTCCTAACAAATTTCTCAAGAAATTTCCCAACAAATTTCCCAACAAATTTCCCCCTTTTTGATCAGTCAACGATGACTATCTTACCTATTACAAATCTGGATGAGTGAACAATCCAACACTTAATATTTTCTTAAGATCTTCAAATTTATTTAATTAAGTGCAGAAAGTAGACATCAACCAAATCACAAGGTGTGATCTTTGCTGACAAGTTATCTTTTATAGAATACTATCTGAGAGTAAGTTCTTCAGATAAGTTACAACTAAAGATTACTGATAACTTTAATACATAAAACAGTTAAGCTCAGCTAGCAAAAATACAAAACTACATAGTAAATTAGGACAACAGGAGTGACCAAGCTCCAAGTAAACATCCTAATAAACTAGTCTTCAAGTCTTCAACTCTTCAAGTCTTCAACTGTGTTTCTGTTGATCAGTCTGCAAATTTCCTATCTCCAAACCTTTTGATGTCATCAGAATAGTCATAGAGAAGAGTTCTGACAAGAATCTCTGTGTCTCTGGCAAATCCACAGACCTCTTTGTAGGTTTTGGTAGGATTTTTCTTGGCAAAATGTGACCACGATACTTTCCCCACTTCCAGGCATGCTCTATTCTGATATCTGAAAGCTTGAAGTATTCGTAGATAATCTTCAGATATCTGATGTCACCCTTGTATTGATCTTCAGTTAGATAGAACGATTCATAGGGTTCTACAACGAGTCTTGCTCTTGTGCCTGTTCCTGTGATGTACAGAATTTTGTGCACATCATCTGGCTTTCCATATGGACATTCATCAAAGAGGTCCTTTCTCATGGCTTCAGTTCTCTTGACAACTTCAAAATCCAACCATGCTTTGATGTGATTGGTGTTGATCAAGGTAGGTTTATCTTTTCTCCATGCCAAAAGTTGTTTATGGATTGGTTCTGGAAATCTTGAATTTACCAATAGATGCTTAAGTTCCAGAATCCAATAGCCATTTTTCTGATTGATGCACCAGAGATGAGGAATCATTGTCATACTTCACATACTCAATTTTGGCTTCTTCTGGCCTGAGTGGAAGTTGACTTTGTCTTTGCTCAGCTCTCAGTCTGTTCCTTCTCTGTCTTGAATTCCCTTTGGGGTTGTTGCTTGAAGAACCACCACCCTGGATAGACTTGGTATTTCCAGAGGGTGTTTTAGCTGCTAGTGGCTTTGCAGCTGTGGGCTCAGTTAGGCTTTCAATTTTCCTTTTTCTGTGAAGAGAGCTTCATCTTCATCAGTTTCCTCATCATCATCAAGATTAGATCTTGTGAGAGTTTTACAGCCTTCTTCATTGCCCAGGGACTTGATTTGACCTTCTTCTTCTTCTTCAGAAGATTCATCAATCCCTTTAACTTGTCTTCTCCTTGGAGCCTTGGTACTCCTTAGAGGTTTCTGTGCCATGGCCCTTGTTATCATTTTGGTTCCTTCAGTAGGTTTCTGGGAAGCAGCTACTATTTGCAAAGCAGCTTGGCTTGAGGAAGGTTCATTGATTCTGAGTGGTGGCTGGGAAGTTTTTCTTCTTCCTTTCTGAGCCGCACCAGCTCCAGATCTCTTTTTGTTTACTTCTCCTTCTTCCCATTCCCCCTGACTTTGAGGTCCAGATTTGTACATTCTTTCCCCATTAGTCATTGTTGGCTGACTCAATCTCATAAAGGAATCTGAGAGAGAGTTGAAGTTCCCTTGTAAATAATTATAGGCAGTGACCAACTTCTGAAGTTCGGCTTTGAGCTCCTGATTTTGCTTGATAAGTCCATTGTTCTTATCAGTGAGCTCTGCCAATGGGCCTAGGATGGCATCTGCTTTTCCAGCAGTGTAACTTGCCTCTTGAAAAGCTTTTTCAGCTAAAGACGCATCATCGTCCCTTATCATTCCCAGATCTTTCTGAGTAATGACTATGCTAGTTGTTCTCTGAGTGATGAGCTCAGTGAACTTCCTAATTTCAGAGGGGACGGAGGCAATTACTTCGTTGTTCTGTGAAGACATCTCCTTTTTAAGTTGTGTCAGTACTTGACACCTGTTCATGTATTCATGGGAGTGGACGTTTGGCAGTTTGCTGAATATTGTAGGAGCAATTAGCTTCCTTTTCAAGTGAGAAACCGCTAAATGTTCATTGCGGTGTTCTGCCAAAGTCTTGTCTTCTTCATCATCTGAGTAATCAGCCCAGTGATCTTCATTCTCTTGGACATTTTCATCGATTGTATCGAGTCCAGCAACCATCTCAGAGATTGGTTTCTTTCCTTTCTGGGAGGAGGATGGTACTTCTTTTGAAGATGATGCAGCCTTAGCATCATGCTTGACTTCAGATACTTCTTCAGTATCGAGTTCTTTGTTTAGTGCAGTTACAGCATCCTGTAGCTCTTTGACCTCAGAGTAAGCAATCATCTCTTGCAGATATTGATCTTGTAGTTGATCTAGCTTATCTCTGGATCTAGCTATCTGGTCTTCCAATTGAAGATGGAGCTGTTGTTCTTCTTCCAACAGTTGTCTGAGTTGAGCACTTCTGGTTTGAGTGTTTATTATTTTCTGATTGGTTTCTTCAGAAAGCTCAACTACTTGTTCAGTAGTAACTGCGTGTTGGTTAGAAGATGGATGAGTAGATTTCTGAGGAGATGGAGACGGAGATTTCTGTGAAGTCTTCTCAGTTTGCTTTTCAGCAGCTGAGGCATTGTTTCTTTGTGAAATTCCTCCGGTCCCTGGTGCAGGGGCATCATCATCATCCTTTTTGTCATTATCATCCTTTTGGTGATGGTCAGTGGGAGGTTCATCAAAGTAATTTTCATTCATTTCTTCCTCCTCATCATCTTCAGATACAAGATTGATCACTTCCGGGATAGTGATCTTCTGCCCATTAACTTCTTCTTGTTCAGAAGGTATAAATTGCAGAGTCTGGGGCAGGACTGGCTTGAATGCCATTTGCAATCTTGTCTGACCATCTGCCTGATCGAAGGCACGTATCAAACTATGCGCCACTTCTTTGGAGAAATCCTTATGCAATAAGGTCGCAACTGTGTACTGTTCGATAGAGAACATTGCATGGATGTATGTCTCCAAGTCAAGAGCTCGTGCTCGTCTGATTGGTTGATCTGTGATTCTCAATATTTCAGAGAGATCAGAGCACCTTAACTTCTGCCATTTCTTGAAGCATTGAATATGCTTTGGCAGGGTGTGAGCTTTGAAGAAGTGAAGTAGGTCCCTTGTCTCTTCAATGGGAACCTGCTTTGCATCTGTTTGAGCCTGAAAGAAAGAGTTTTGAGTGAGCTTCAAAACTTTTGTAGATATCTGAGTAGAAGTGTAGTTTAGTTTCTGTGTTACCTGAGTAAGTACTTCAGGCTCAGAGACTTGTTCTACTGAAACAATTGGTGTCTCAGATATCTTGTTGTGAGGTGGAGACTTTGAAGTCTGGTTCTCAGCAACCTTTCTTTCTTGAACTTCCTCAAAAGGAAGCTCAGATTCATTTTTCTCAGAAACTTGTGCAGTTTCTGGTGTTCTTTCGAGTGATGTTGCCTTGGGGGCTTCATCAATTTCCATTGATGCAGGGGAATTCGCAACTTTATCCCCTTGCATTTCTACTTCTGAAATAGCCTTCATGTTAGAAGGCTCAGTGATGTGTTCTTCAGAAACCTTGTTGGTCTCTGGGTTTGTCTCTGGCATTTCTGCCTTATCTTCTTCCATCTCAGTTGGAGCCTGTGGCACAGGCTCAGATTTCTCAAGAGTTGAGGTTGAAGGGACCTCTTTTTCAGTATCTGAGGCAAGCTTCTCAGCTTCCTCTTGTTTCGCTTCTAACTCAAATGTAACAAAGAAATTCTTATGAGGTAACAAGATTTATAAGTATAAAATTTTTCACAAGGTAAAAGTTAAACCAGTCATTTACCTGAGCAGTTTCAGGCTGATTGGTCTCTGGAACTTGTGACCTTTCTATACATTGGTCATCTTGTCCTCGGCGCTTTCTTTGTTTGAAGTTTCGTACTTCACACCTTTCCCGAGTATGCAACTCGATTGCCTCCTCCAGTTGATCATTACGAGTAGATGTCTCAGTTTGATCCCTCTCAGTGAGTTGGGGAACCTGCTCATTTGCAGGATTTTCTTCAGCATACTGTATTGCTGGTAATTCGAAATGGAGTTCATTTACCATTTCATCAACCAATTGTGGCTGTTGTGGTTGTTGTGATTGTGGTTGTTGTGGTTGTCTGGAAGCAGAAGATTGATCAGTAGAAGGTTCTTCCAGATTTTTAGTTGTGGCATTTCCATCAAGATTCCGCCAAAGACTAAAATACCACTCATCGTGGCTTTACGAAGTTGTGCAAGAGAAACATTCCACGATGATGTGTTTGCACCAACAACTTTGCTATAGCTCAAGAACTGTGGTGTAGGTTCTTCTTCAGATACCTTACCACCGCCATTCTTTCAGTAACCTTAGCCCTCTTTGTTCTTTCTAGGACTTGAGAGATGACTAGTTCATCATCTTCATCGTCAGAGCTCTCATCAGCATTGGGAACTGATTGGTCCATTATTCCTGCGGTTTCTACAGATGGGGCTTGGTGCTTTTCACCACTTTTGGCAGCATTTATGAGCTCATCAGCAAGGCTTTCTGCATTAGTCGCAACATTTCTGAAAGCGCTTTCTCTTGCTGAGTCTACTTGTTCAGTAGTTGATAACTCTTTTGCAGCATTGATGAGTTCATCTGCCTTTATCAGTTCATCGGCAATGCCTGCAGATATCTGATAATTGACAACCTCTTTGGGTGTGTCTTCTGATTTGCCAGCAGACTTCTTTCTTGAAGTTCTGGGCTTCTTGGTCGCAACCTTTTCTTCAGATATCTTTTCAGACTTTCGCTTCTTAGGACCTTTCTGAGACCCAGTAACCTTTTTCATCAAATTTGTATACTCATATTTATAGAGTAAGTTACTGTTGGCTATTTCAAATTGCCTATCCGAGCTCAATGCCAAACTTTTCCGAAGTAGCATATCTTCGCACCATATCCTACGGTGGCCTTTGGCTAGTCCTTTGGCAATCTTAGGCTCAAGCCTTGAATCTTCTTCACAAACTTGAAAGGCATTTTCCCCATTTAAAAGGGTTTTCCACCTTTTGTCTTGTTGATTCAAAGAAGAACATCATGATCCATCGTTTGGCTTATCCGGTCAAGACCTCCTTGTAGACCATCAAAGCATCTGTGAAGAATGCAAGCCAAGACATCCCAAAGGAACCAACAGATGTCCGGTTCGGATGTCGAAGCTTGAACTCGGTGGGTGTATCTCGATTTTCAAGATCACACACGCCATCAGAAAGTTCTTTAACACCTTCAAGGAGTTCCTCATCCTTGGTGTTTATTTCAAAATCCTTTCCAAGATTTTGAAACTCAAACAACTTACGAAAGTTGTTAAGTCCGTATGATTTCCTTTCCTTGGACTGAGGTTTTAACAGACACTATTTCAGTGCCTTCAGAAACACAGGAAATAATCCTGGAGTTGTTGTAAAATTCCAACACATCGAGTGATGAAATTCCACTTGGGCGAGCAGATAGAAAGCCCTTGATTTGTGCCTTTTCAAGCATGTCAAGAATTAGCTTTCTGTCGGCTTGGTTCTCTATTCCAGCCGTGAGGTATTCCTCAACCATGGCACCACCCCAAATCATTCTATGACTTGAAGTCCAATGGTCAGGATTAAAATCTCCTACCAGTCGGTTGTTTACAATAACCAACTCTGGTTCTTGCTTTTCAGCAGTACCAGTGGAGGATTGAGATTTCAGTGTTGAAGAGTTCTTGGAGGCCATCTCTTTATATAGTGTAGGGATTTGAAATTGGTGTTTGAAAGAGATTTGATTCAGTGATTCTTTTCAGAAAAACTTAATCTTGATTTGCAGAGATTGTAGAGGGTTTGCAGAGAATCAAGAGAAGGATTTGCTATTTTTGTGCAAGATGAATTTTCGGATTAGGCAAAAGTGATTTCATTTGCCAAAATCCTATATATATAGCAGTTGAATCCCAACAGACAAATACATACAAATTGATTTTGTGTGTACGTATCTATGATTTGCAAGCAGGCGTGAGCAAAAGCTAGTTCGGCATTAAATGCTTAGTGGACCATGTCTGAATTTCAACAGTCCACTATTTACTGTGAATTAATTTCCACCGTACAGATCAATCGCTTGATTTCATCAAGGGTCACCATTGCTTCTTCAGCAATGATCACAATCAACAAGTGTAATTGTGCCCATTTAATGAATTTTGGCTATTAGCTATCTGAATCGCGTCTTTGTATGACCAAGAACACTGTTTGCATCTGAATCTGTCTTATACTTAGGATTTTTCCAAGTTTTTCATCAAGATAGAAACAATGCGAATTTCAAGAGAGTAGTTGACTGCAGATAGTTGTACTATTCTCCTTTGTGTTCTCCGTTTGCAGATTGATTCAGATATTTGAGTTCCCATCTCAGAGATCTTAAGCTATCTTTTTGCTCTTTAGCCTTTTTGACTTCTGGATACCCGTTCCAGTTTTCTCTTTTCTCTTTTCTGGATACCTGTTCCAGATACCTCTTCTCTGGATGCCCGTTCCAGATACCTCTTCTCTGGATGCCCGTTCCAGATACCTGAACTCTTTCAGTTCATTGTTAGTTCCATTAGTCCAAAACTATGTCTTAAGGCTAAGAATCTACTTTCTTGTAGTGGCTTAGTGAAGATATCTGCAAGTTGGTCTTCAGTGCCAATCTTGAGTATCTCTATATTGCCCTTTTCAACATGGTCTCTGATGAAGTGATGTCTAACATCAATGTGCTTTGTTCTGGCATGAAATTTAGGATTCTGTGTAATCGCAATAGCACTTGTGTGGTCACAGAAAATGGGAGTTTTCTTCTCATCGAGTCCATAGTCTTTGAGTTGTTGTTGTATCCACAGAATTTGTGTTATGAACAACCAAAGACAATATATTCAGCCTCTGTGGTAGAAGTTGCAATTGAGTTTTGCTTCTTGCTAAACCATGAGATAAGTCTAGTACCCAGAAACTGGCAAGTTCCTGAGGTGCTTTTCCTATCAAGCAGTGATCCAGTATAATCAGCGTCTGAGTACCCAGCTAAACTCAATCCACTTTCTTTAGGATACCACAATCCTACATCTACTGTACCCTTTACATACCTTAATATTTTCATAGCAATGTTGTAGTGTGTTTGCATTGGATTTGTCTAAAATCTAGCACATACACCAACGGCATATTGAATATCAGGTCTACTTGCAGTGAGGTAAAGTAGTGAACCTATCAATTTCCTATACTTATGTTCTTCAACACTTTTATCTGATTCAGTATAGGTCATTTTGGTTCCAATGCTCATAGGTATCTTAGCATTCTTTTCAGAAGGCTTAACATTGAATTTTGTGAGCATATCTTTTGCATACTTTGTTTGACTAATGAATATTCCATCATTGAGGTGCTTGACTTGCAATCCTAGGAAATAATTCATTTCTCCCATCATGCTCATCTCAAACTTGCTTTTCATGAGATTTACAAAGTCATTACAAAGTTTCTTGTCCTTAGATCCAAATATGATGTCATCAACATATACTTGAACTAAGAGTAGTTTCCCGTCATGATTTAAGGTAAATAAAGTTTTATCAACTTCACCTTTCTTGAAACCACTTTCCAGAAGGTACTTGGCCAAAGTGTCATACCATTCTCTTGGAGCCTGTTTCAGTCCATACAGAGCTTTCTGTAGTTTATAGACCATTCTACTTTCTGAGGAAACTTCAAAGCCAGGTGGTTGCTCAACATAAACTTCTTCTGCAAGTTCACCGTTTAAGAATGGGCTTTTGACATCCATCTGATAAACTTTGAAATCTTTATGAGCTGCAAAGGCTAGAAAGAGTCTTATTGCATCCAATCTGGCAACTGGTGCATATGACTCGTCAAAATCTAAGCCTTCAGTCTGAGTAAATCCCTTGGCACCAATCTTGCTTTGTTTCTGGTTATTTCACCAGATTCATTCATCTTGTTTCTGAAAACCCATTTAGTTCCAATCACAGATATTCCTTCTGTAAATGGAGCTAGTTTCCAGACTTTGTTTCTCTCAAATTGATCCAACTCTTCTTGCATTGCAGAGATCCAGTATTGGTCTCCTAATGCTTCTTCTATATTTTTAGGTTCAATATTCGAGATAAAACATCCAAAAAGAGAGTTAGCAGTTTCATCTATTGCTCTCCTAGTCCTAACACCCTGATTAATTGGTCCAATTATATCCTTTGTAGGATGATCTTTGATCCATCTCATCATAGGTTTAGTGCTAGTAGGATCAATATCCAAGTGATCTGAATGTGAATCACTAAGATTTTGATTTGATACTTTTTCAGTATCTGAGATATCTGACATATGGGAAATGTCAAGGATATCTGACACTTTTTCAGTGTTAGAGATATCTGGAACATGCATTTCAGCATTCTTATTTTCAGATACCTCTTCATGATGAAGGTTCTCAGTAACCTGTTCCATTTCAGAGTCAGAGTCATCCTCACTTTCCATTTTGTTGTTACTAGGCTTTTCAAGATTTTCTACGTCAGAGTCATCCTCACTTTCCATAATGATGTTTCTCCTTTCTGAGGATTCTTCTTTAGAATCCCTCAGTAATAGTTCTTTGAACCTTTCTGAGAGTTCATCAATAGGAGGTGTTTTCTTATTTCCTTCATAGAATACAACATGAATTGATTCTTCAATTTTCTTTGTTCTTTTGTTGTAAACTCTGTAGGCTTTGTTGTTTGTGGAATAGCTAAGAAAAACACCTTCATCTGCCTTTGGTTGAAATGTTCTCAGATAATCTTTCCCATTGTTTAGAACAAAACATCTACAACCAAATACTCTCAGATGTTTGATATTAGGGGGTCTACCAACCAAGATTTCATAGGGGGTCTTGTCATGGTGTTTGTTTATCAAGCATCTGTTTTGAGTGTAGCAAGCTGTGTTTACAGCTTCAACCCAATAAATTTCACTTATTTCAGTGTCAGCTAGCGTTGTCCTTGCAGCTTCTTTAAGGGTTCTGTTTTTTCCTTTCTGCAACACCATTTTGTTGAGGTGTTCTTACAGAGGAAAGTTGGTGTTGTATACCTTTGCAGGTACAAAACTCCTTTATGTACTGGTTGACAAACTCAGTACCATGGTCTGTTCTGATTGCAAATACCTTGTCATTTTTCATGACTTCAAGCTTTTTCAGCAAGTTTGGTATCTCCACCCTGGCAACAGATTTTTGTTTCAGAAAGACAACCCAAGTGAATCTTGAGAAGTCATCTACAACAACCAGACCATACTTCTTTCCTGCATAACTAGTTACAGATGATTCAAAAAGATCCATGTGTAAAAGTTGTAGTGGTCTAACACTAGAGTGTCTGATCTTGGACTTGAAAGAGATCTTAGATTGTTTCCCCATCTGACAGGCAGAACAGATACCGTCCTTTTTGAAAGATGTTCTGGGAAGGCCAACCACTAACTCTTTCTTGGCAAGTTTATTCAGAGTTTTGAAGTTCAAGTGACTCATTCTTTTGTGCCATAACGGTGCTCTTACTGTGACCAGATTGACTCACCATGAGATATTCTTGATTGTGGCGGATGCCCAATCGGCAACATAAAGACCGCCTTTCGCCGACCAACTAAGGTATGCTTTGACTCATTGTCAATTAGTTTGCGATTTAGCTTTGAATTTTATAGTAAAACCCTTGTGCATAACCGGCTCATGCTAAATAGATTATATTTCAAATCCTTAACATATGTCGTCGGTGATTGTTAAAGTCCCCAATTTGACGTTGCCAAATCCTGAGAGGATTTATTTCTCCTCCAAAGAAATCGATATCTGGTCACGTGTTGCAAGCTTTGTAATCAACCAGATTGCTTTGTCTCTGTCATGTGCTTTACGCATCCACTATCAAATAGCCATTGTGCTTTAGTCCGTGAAGCATTACGCACACAACAGGAAACAGGAGATTAGGTTCTCATATCTTTGATGGAACCGTCAGAATTAAAAGTTCTTCCAGTAGGAATCCATTTTTGTATGAATTTCTTTGAAATATGCTTTTGTCTGACAGGAACATAAGGAGGAATTCTATTTGAAGCAATGTTATCATTAGTAAGAATTATTTTCTTCCTTGGTGTGTTCCTAGGTGCTCCATATGATGCTTTCAGATACATATCAGGTTTCTGAGTTTGCTTTTCAGCAAACTTAGCCTTTCTTGCCAGATTTCTTCTAGCCCTGGCATTCAGATTTTCAGTGGCTTGATTTAACTTCCACTTCTGATAATTGCTTTGAGCAATTCTAGCTTTCAGCCATCGTTCTTGCTCCTGCTTGTACTCATGAGCAAGTTGTTTTCCGATGCCTTTGTAGCCAATACCGTTTCAAGCACTTGAAGCTATCTGAGATCTTTTCTCAGCAGCTTTGCTAGTCTCTGTTTGGTCCAATTTCTTTCCAGAAAAAGTGACATGGGAGAATTTTCCAGCTCCTGCAATTCTACCTTTTTGAGAGACATAGCACTGTGGGTGTTTACACTTTTCAGTGTTGTGTTTCTTTTCAGAGACGTGCCCAACAGTTTTGTTTTTGACTTGTTTTTCCCACAAAGGTTTAGTCGCAACTGCCTTTCCTTTGTCAACAATCTTTGTCTTCTCACCGATACTATAGATTGCATGGGAACCGTCTTGCTGAGTACTTACAAATGTTCTTTTCTCCTTACTCTTATTCAGAGTGATAGAACAATCATGCTGTATTCAATTTGAGTCCTTTCTTTTCTGGAGGATCTCTTAAGTAAGATTGTACTTCAGTAAGAGTGTCACTAGATTTGGCATAAGATTGAAAAGATAATTCTTTCTTCTTGAGTTCCTTGTTCTCAGAAAGAAGATCTGCATATTTCTTTTGTAATTCAGCCATTGCTTCTTTATGTGACTTTTCAGTCTCAGATATCTGAGCTTTGAGAAATGCATTTTCAGCATCCTTTTTCTTAGATACTTTAACTAATTGAGAATTTTCCTTTGCAAGAGAATTCTTTTCTTCTTCAAGGTTTTCGACTCTAGCTCAGATCATTAGAAATTCTCTTTCATAGATATCAAGTTCTTTCCTGAGATTTTCTAGATTTTTTATTTCCTCTTCATCACTTTCATAAGTATAACAAGAAGTATGTGTTACCTCATCAGCCATAAGACAGTTTTCTATGTTGGAGATGTCTGGACCGTCAATTTCAGCAACTTCACACATTTCATTCTTCTTGAGGCCGAAGTCGATTATATCATAAGTAACTCCACATAATTCTGGTGATGGTAAGGTTGAGTCATCTGAATTGTCATCTTCAGAATCTGTCTTAACGTCTAGAGCATCCAGTTGAATTTGGATTTTCTTTCTTTCTTCAGTTAACAAAGCTTTCTGGCTTCTTCTGAAGATTCTTCTATCTTTCTTGTCACCTGTCCTTAGTTTGTTGAAGGCAGGACAATCCTTCTTGAAGTGGCTGTGTTTACGACAATAGAAAGCAGATATCGTTTCCAATTTACGCTTCCTCGATTACATGATGCTTTACGAATGGCTTGTTCAATGAGCTTTGCATATTTTGTCTTGGTGATAGTTTGAGCCTAGATGCTTTTGACTTCTCTTTGGCTTTTCTTCTCTCAATTTCTCGACTGACAAATTTGCTCATTTGCTTTGCAGCAAGAGCATCCTCAGTCTCCTCCTTGCTTTTCTTCTTTTCAGAAGTTCCTTGAGTTACTAGAGCAACATTCTGCAACTTTTCAGTTGTTTGTTCTCTCTGAGTTGTCTCATAATCAACCGCAGCAAGATGAGAGAAAAGTTCCACTAGAGTGATATTTGGCATACCTTGGTTAAAATAAAAGAATTTGGTATGCTCCCAGTTGTGGTTAAGACTTCTGACAATAGTCTTAATCTTCTCTGACTGGGAGTATTTGTTGCTTTCCCCAAGTGCTGCCATATCACTCATGAGAGTGGTAAATCTGAAATCAAGTTCTTCCAGAGTTTCAGTGGGTCCTTGTTTGAAATTTTGAAATTTCAACTTGAGAACTTCGAACTTGTTTTCTTTGGTTTTCTCGATTAAACGCATTTCTTCAATCGGTTGCCGAGAAACCTTCGCCGTTTAGCACCCACGCTTTACCTTGTATGTGCTCTGGTGTTGATCTGATGATGATGTTACGAGCTTGACCATCCAATCGATTCCTCTTGGCATCTTCCGATGTCCAGAGTTCTCTGGGCTTTGGTTCGTAAATAACTTGACCAGTAGATCTTCCACTTGTTGACGCATCTGTTTGTGAAGATCCTTCGCTTTGATCTCTGTCTCTTCCACTCAAAACCTCCATGACTTGCTTAAGTTGTTGAATGACTATTGGGCCATTCTTTATTATTTCGATCATCTCGTCACTTATGGCTTCAAGGTGGAGCCTCATGTTATTTTTCCATTTCTCGTAGTTCTCTAGTTTGAGAACGGGTGCATCACTCAGAGACATACCTGCACACTTAACACACAAATTAAATAGTCCTCAAAAGTGGACAAAGTTCCTTCACCTATCTGGGGATCTAGGTTCAGTGCAGAAGGCTGGTGAACCTCCTGCTCTGATACCACTTGTTGGTCCAGATAACGGCAAAGTAAAAGACTAGAGGGGGGGTGAATAGTCTTTTAAAACTTTTGTCGATAAAAACTATTTCTCAGATATCTGAATAGATATCTGATACTTAGAATCAGAGCGCGGAAGACTTAATAAAGATAAGTGCAGAAACAGTTAATATGTGTGTTATGTTGCTGAAATGTAAATACAGAATTGTAAATAACACAGCAAGTATAGTGGTATCTGGAGGTGGCGTAATCCTCCAACTAATCCACTTCGGTCTATCAGAGACCTAGAATTCACTAGAACAGATAATTGAGTTCACCTTACAATAATCCTATTCTAAGATTCTTAACAATTGGTTCCCAACCAAATGTTCCCCCTGAGTTGTTCCCCGGCTTTCACAGCCAAGTACTTCCTATACTCAGAAACCTTTGAGTTATTCCCTAGCTTCCCAAGCTAAGTACTTCCTATACTCAATAACCTTTGAGTTATTCCTTAGTTTCCCAAATCAAGTACTTCCTATACTCCGGTAACCTTGGAGTTATTCCCTGATTTTTCAAACTAAGTACTTCCTGTACTCCACGCCAGTTATGGTGTTGGTTTTTTGTTTGAGTTGTCAGATGAGCTTCTTTAATAACTTATTCAGTTATTCAGATAGCTCTGTGAATCAAGGTACTTAATACACTTTACAGCGTATGGTATCTTGTTCGATTTTACTGACCCAAGTCTTATGATATCTGTTCAAGAGAATGAATCTCAGATAGTTGATCTTTTGATTGAACTCCTTCACAGATAGCTTTGCTTGTTTAGGATCAGGACACTTAGAACTTCAGTGTTACTCAAGATCAAAAGCTTTGGTCACAACAGAAAGCTTTGTGAGTAAGTAAGTTGCTTTGAGAGAGTAAGACATTCAGCGTTTTCAAGTTATGTCGTGTGTCTAAGGTATCTTCTCAAGCAGTCTAAGTGTTGATATTTATAGATGAATTTGAGTGCCGTTTGAATAGTATCTGTTAGGCTCAAATTCAAACTATTGATATATGTGTATAATCAGAAAGGTGTTTTGTCTTCTTCTTCAGAAGCTGCCGTTGCTTTTATTCAGACATCTCTGTCCGTTCATTAAATGCATTGTACAATACTTTTTGTCCTGTAGTGTCAATGGAACTATGCTTTGTATCAGAGACTAGTGTTATCTGATTCTTTGCACGTCCTTATCTTCAATTTTCAGATACCACTTGTATTTATTGAAACAACTTTGTTTGCAATATATATGTTTCTTTTTAGAAACGTGGTTAAAGCTCAAGGTATCTGAGAATAGATATCTGTGGACACTTTCCTTGTTTTCAGATATGTCTCTTATTTCTCAGATATCTCTTGTGACACAGTTTGTTTGAAACTATTCGTGTCTTCAAGATATCTGGCTAAGGTATCTGAACAACAGTTTCAGTAATCTTGCGCAGTTTCTTCAAGTCTTCAATGTCGTTGAGCTTGTTCTGCTTGGATGTATTCTTCTTGGTCTTCTCTTCATAAAATAAAAATTACATTTTGAGACCTAACATCCTATACAAGATTAGCTAGACTATCATACTTAGTGAGTTTCCTCTTTTACAATGTTCAAGTGAACTAAGAGTACTAATCACCTGTCTGAGACTAAGATAAGTCATCATGTTGCTGATCAAAACTAAACAGATATTCTTAACAAAATATCTAACAAAATTCCTAACAAATATCTCAAGAAATTTCCCAACAAATTTCCCAACAGAAAGGTCCATAAAAACTTAGAAAAATCATCAAGAAAAAGCACATAATAGCGGTGTCCGCTTGAGCTAGCTATCGGAGAAGTCCAGAGATCACTATGCACAATATCAAAGGGAGAAGTAGTGTTTGACAATGAATTATGAAACGGCAATTTTATTTGTTTCCCCAAAGAACATGAGGGACAAAACTGATGTTTAAGAGCATTACAATGAATATAATTCTTGCTAGAGAGAGATCGAAGAGTAGTCTCTCCCGGATGCCCTAAACGACTATGCCATAAAGCAGGAGAAGAAACCGAAAAAGCAGAATTGAAGTGGGTGGCTTGCGTGTTGGGGTGGACTGGATAGAGGTCACCGGTGCTATCACATCTCATGATTCGTTTCCCCGTCTGTAAATCCTTGACAGAAAAGCCAGACGGGTTCAATAGAAACAGAGTTATCGGTGGTAAATTTGCGAACAGAGATGAGGTTTTTGACAAGGTTAGGGGTATGTAACACGTTTTTCAATAGAAGAGGATGGTGGGGCTGAGAGAAAGAAGTGTTACCATAACCTTTAATTGGAATCATATGACCATTACCAACAACAACTTGACGATTATAAGTGCTCGAATTGAAATAAGAAGAGAGAGTACCTTTGTCGGGTGTCATATGGGAAGAAGCACCGGTATCCATGTACCAGTTAGCATCTGGAGGAGTAAGTCCCAAGGTATGCATGGCTGCCTCGACGTTAGTTGGTGATGCACCAGAGAAGAATGCCTGGTGGTTAGGCGGACGAGGACCGAGAAGTCCCTGCTGACCGGGAGGGCGAGCAAGATGCGGCAGGGAGCCGTAGGATATGGGCAAGATGGCGGAGACCACGGCTGCCAAGGCCAGCCGTATGATTGCCATGGCGTGGTAGGCTGAGGAGGCTGCCAAGGTTGGGAGGAGGTCTCGGTTGGCTGTTCGAAATTGCTGCCACGGTTTTGGCGGTTTGGACCACCTTTGGGGTTGTTCTTCTTGTTTTTGGAGTTTGGGTACCTGCCAGAAGGAATAGAAGAAGAAGGAGAGATAACAGGGTTTGAGTTATTTCCAGAAGTGGTACTACCAGAAGAGATCAAAAGAGCCGAGCCACCGGCTTCTTTGTTGGCACGATGCTTGAGGGTGCGTTCCGCTAATTTGATGCGAGAACGAACACTTTCAAAGGAAGGGAGAGGATCCTGATTTTGCACATAGTCAACGGTGCCAGAATATGCCTCAGTTAAGCTACTGAGAAGACGGAGAACAAGACGGCTAGGAGAGACCTCTATACCCACGTCGGCAAGCCTATTGGCTAATGACTTAACATGATTGCAATAAGCCTCGGCAGAAGGGAAGTTGTCGAGGCGGACGTCAGCGAGTTCCTCTTCAAGATGGGTAGCTCGAGAACCTTTGTTATCCATGAATATCTGTTCAAGACGGGACCAAGCAGCAGCAGCCGTATCGTTCTTGACAAGAATGGCATGAAGAATGTCGAGAGATTGCATAGATCCATTAGTCTGACGGCATCAAGTCGATCATAGAGATCAACATCGGCTTCTTTGAGAGCCTTGATTTTGGCGATGGCGGTTTCTTCGCCGGAGGGATGATGTGATGCATAAGGTTATGCACCCGTGCTTGAACACGAATAACGTGACCCAAGAATGATACATACCGGTCTCATGATCCAATGTGATGGGAATCAGGGAGCGGACGTTGGTGATAGAGAGAGCGGGATGAAACTTGGGTGATTGATCAGACATGGTGGGTGCCGGAAAACTATTCAGAGAAGAGAGGAGAATTTATCGATTTAGCGTGAGGCTAAGTCGATGTTGTGTGGAGGCGTGAGGCCGGAAACAGGAGACGGAGCAGGCTGTTTTGGCGTGAGGCCGGAACACAAGGAGACAGGGGAAGAAAGGGGAGAGGCTGTTTGAGCGGCGTGAGGCGGAAAGCAGGGAAGAAGGAGGATCGAACAGCGGCGGCTAGCAGCGGAAGAGAGGGACCGATGTTCGGCGTGATACAATGTAAGATTATAAGAATATATTTCTTATTATTGGATTCAATGATGAGTACATGTATTTATACAATGTGATAACTTGATTACCAAGTATTCTAATTTAAGTCTAATCTAACTAGGATTCTAGATATATACATATTCTAACAGTATGAGATGAGGAATGTATTATTTCTCAACAGTATGAGCATTGCTTATGGTCTTCGTACTTCAATTCTTATTATTATAAGTACTAAGTTGTAACAACGTACATAAGACATGCAGTTAACGTATATAATTAATACAGTATGGGACTATGGGTTTGAGCCCGTTTACTCGAGTCAATTAATAATACACATACATATGCTTTAGTAATTATTTCTGAATCTGTTATTCATTTCAGTTTTACTGCTGCACAAGATGTCGAATGTCCACTGGATACGCATCAGTCGGCACGGTTGCATTGTATGCCTTTGTAGCAAAGACTAGATTCAACAACTCGGTAACATGAAAGTTGTCGTAAAACACATACTGGTTTCTGTTACCACATGGAACTTGGTTAGGAGCACATTGCCCGATTGATGAAAGCGGACAACAAGGGGCATTCACCACAGTAACTCCTACAAAAGGTATGTCAGTGGCTCTGATATTATGATAGAATTTCATTTATTTAAAATTAAGCTGATAGTGTACCAAGTACTGAAGGGTCTCCTGCTGCAATGCTGGTGATGTTTATGAAGGTGAATTTTGCATCGACCAGATTGGTATTGAAGTTTTCGATGAGAGAAACCAACTTGTTATTGAACAGCTGCACGTCGTTGTTAATGAAATCAACGCATGGAGATCCATTTGTCGGATATCTAGATAATTCTTCAGGTATACAACCTATTAATCCCAATCCGAACACTGCCATCTTTCTTGCTCCGGAGTCGTATAAGTCCTAATAAAATCATCGATGTAATCTTTAATTGAATTTATATCCAAATGGTAAACCTGCAGAATGTACGTCTAAAATCTCATATATAAAATGATCGATCATCAATTCATACTTACCTTTAACTGTCTTGACAATTGTTGAATTAATACTTCGGCATATTGATCAGGTGTATAGATTAAACTTGATGGATAGAATGGTGGTTGATAGTAGTTGTTAATGTAATCATTACTGCCCATGTTTACTGCATACAAGCACTTTCTCAGATCCTCCTTCACTGCAGCTCGACTTTTTCTCTGTGAAATCGCAAGCCGAGATATTGTTGTTTGGTGATTCACCACTTGTCTACTTAGGCTGATTCGATCACCCTAAATCAAACAAGATCACCATATATATCAGTGGTGGGCGCATTTTAATTTTATTACATGTCATGCGTTTAATAAAAAGCACATATATATGCTTAACTACCAATTTTATTCCAGACTCTTCGCGTATTCCAGCTCCTCCTGATGCATAGTTTACGCCTTTCATAATATTAGAGCCTCTTGCGGATGCAAATGGTGGAATTGGCTCAGAAAAGCCTAGGAACTCAGCTGCAAATTAACCCGAACATGATAATTATATTCTTAGAAGAATGATGTACCTTTTGTTGGGGAATTCAATTTTAGGTTAAGTGAGTTTGACCTTCGTCGTTTTGAAATTAATCTTAAATTTAACGTGGACATGTATCGCATGGAACTATATATACACGACACTAAGATAACATAGCAAACAAATGAGTCATGTATAAAGCTAGCTAGGGATATGAAGACGCACCAAGAAAATCAGGAATAATTTTTCCATTGCAGAATCGACCGGTTGGACCGTCTTGATAGTCGATACCGTAAGGCGGGTAATTTGCCTTGGCCCTTGTGACAAGGTTATTGTTATTGCCATTGTCAAATTGTGAGTCTCCAAAGAAAAACATGCAAGGAACAGCTTGTTGCTGAGAAACAATGAATAGAGGTTTCATTACAAAAACATAAAGAATGGTAACCAAAACCCATTTTGTGATAAAAGACGCCATTAATTGATTACAAATTTGATAATATACTATATGAATCTATGTTTGGTTGATTTGCCTGAAATAATATATGTAACCGCATGTCTATATATAGTGAACATAATCTACATACGTTCATAGAATAGGGTAGAATAAGATATGAACGAATTAATATTAATTAAATAAGTAGTAACCATATAATAAAATGACTCTATACCACAAGTCCACAACGTTACGCGCGGCATTATATTGGTAAATTGTAAATTTTGTCCCTTATGATAAAAAAAATTGCAATACACGTCTTCGAAATAGAAGCATTTCAATAAGCCCGCTTATAGTCCCCAGACCAACTCATGTGACATGCCACTTTCATAATACCATGTCAAAATTTAAATCCAAAAAAAAAAAAAAAAAAAAAAAAAACATTTTAGTAATTTAGTTGGTGATCAAAACTAAAATATATAATCCATAAAAAGTTCTTAGACTAAGTTGTTGACAACAACTAACATATGCTAACTACATAATCCACACTAGCTACTAAAACAATACAAAAATAAATAAATATAAAAACATTAAAACTCCATTTAATGGAACTTTAATGGAGCTTTGAATCTCTATTAATAGAATCAAGCTCCGTTCAGATCGGGCAGAGATGTGGTGAATGAAGCTAGAGAAGCTCTCTTACAACTTCATTACTGGAGTTTTAACAACTCCATTAGTTTTAAAAAGGACTGTTATGGGGTTGTTATAGCTCCATTACTCCATTTGTAATTTAAAAAAAAAATCTTCTTAATTATCACCTATCTTTTTTTAAATAATTTTTCTTTGTTATGAGAAATTATTTATTATTCCTTTTAATTTTGCCAAGAATTGACATGCAAGATGACATGAAGAGAAAATTATTGCGTAGACCAGATCTACCATTATTTCACCATGTGGTTGAGAATGATCTACATCTAATTTCTCACATGAAAGGGCCACGATGTTGAGCTAACTGCTAAGGAACAAATACGTATATTAGCGGACCAAATATTCCCGACTTTCACTTATTGGGGCACAACTAATATAAAAGAAAAGTTGGGGGACAAATCCAATATAATTCACCCTATTTAAATTTCGTTCATATTCAAATCTATCTACAGCCTGTATTAATTAGCTTACGTCGTAATTTAGAGAGTACTCCATATATATGAAGATTGTCAGAGGTCTAACAAAGACAGAGCAAGAATCTTCTAAATAATGGAAGAAATATATCTAGTAATAGTATATATATATAATTTGTTAGAGTTCTGGCTGGTACTCACTACATCCCCAAAAAAGAAATTCAACCTTAATTTATGCACGTTATGTACCATCTTGTGGTAACTTGTATTATGGTACTCACTACATCCCAAAAAAGAAATTCAACCTTAATTTATGCACGTTATGTACCATCTTGTGGTAACTTGTATTATGGTGCTTTTCTAATAAAAACTGCAATGTTTTTTGAATATCGAACGAAAATTACAAGTACTTTACCAAAACATTTTTTTAATAAACAACTAATCCTCTCCACCTCATTACAAAATACATTAGGAAACTCTCCTAAATCAGAATCATTGGTTCCAAGCAATCCTATATGAATATAAAAATGGCTCCATAGTCTAGTATCTATAAAATTTCATTTTGCCTAGTCGAGGGTGAAATGTACGATTTAACATACTTTTAGACCCTCATTTTTTGCCCAAAATTCAATATTTATATCATATTATGACCAATTACCACTTTCTTGTATATTTTGTAGTTGATGATCGTGTTTTCGAGGAATTACACCATTTTCGGTGCAAAAACGAGATATTTATGCCGAATCCGAAGAAATAAGGAAATACGATGATTCAACAATAAAAGGGGTTATAGGAGTCGAATCGAGGCACATGACCTACCGTTACGGAACTTATTCAAAATGCTAAAACTTTATAGAAGACCACTTTTCAAGATAACAAGGTTATGAAGTCCAAAAATAGCCTGGAAAACGAATCAGCAAACACCTGGCAAACGATCGAAGAGTGCGGCCCCCAAGGGACCGCAGAAGTCTATTGCAGTCCCCTTGGGACCACAATGGAGGTGCTGGAAGCTTCTAATGGTCCGGTCCAAGTCTGTTAACTCAAGGCCCGTCATTCTCCTTATATGATATGTTCGAAATTTGCCTGCTCTCCACACTATATAAGAGCACCATGGGTCTCATAATTCACACACCGCAGCTCTCTTGAGAGAGAAACAGTCCTGAGGGAAGAGAAAACCCTGGCCGTCAGCAACCAAGAAGAAGACCCCAAGCCGTCAAGGCTATTGAAGATCATGAACGAAGAACACAGCCGTCTAACAATAAGCAGATTCTTTCTTTAATTTTTGTTATTAATTTGGTATTGATGTTTACATATGTTATGACTTATGAATAGCTAAATCTTTTAGTAAAGGCGAATCGCCGAAACTCTGTTATGCTACTTCTTTAAATACCGTGATATATTAATGAATTAGTTTTAAATGTAATATGCATTTGTTCTTTATTCGGCCGACTTTCCATGTGGGGTACCATCTAACCGACTAGGTATTGGTAGAGGTATTACAATATCCTTTCTGACCTGTCTGAAAATGAGACGTGATAGTGTGTTGAGTGACACAACATACTATTGGTATAGCGCTGAGGATGTCAGGATTAGCTGCGACTTGATCCTCCTGACATGTACCCTTGCGGCCACTAGACGGCAAGTACGTCATTTTATTCTAAGTAGTTGGGTGTAGCACGGTAAGAGGGAAGGTTGGGGAACCTTTACGCTTTTTAAAATATTGATTACAAAACCTGTTTATTTACGATTCACTATTATATACTATCCTGCATTATAGATTAAGAATTAATTTCAAAACAACGATTGATAAACCTGTTTACGTAATTTTACGTACTTTTAATTAATCCCTGTCTTATTTGTTTGTTTCTATGATAAGTGTCAGTGGAGAACGACATCAAGAGTCAACCATCCACTATATTAATCATATTTGTGTAGAATAGTAAACTTCCAGCATTAATATAAATTTAAATCTTTGCGTGTGTTTGGAAAACAGCTGAGTACAACGATATTTGCTTTCCCAAGCACCCGTCAGAGGGTGAGAGCTTGTAACTAAATCTGAGTATCATTTTTTGGCGGTCTTAGAAGGAAAGTGTTATGATTCCGGATCTGGCTATTGATTAACCAATCAACCCAAAATCTCTTATGTTAGGCATAATGCTTAGAATACCAGGCTGGGTATTCTACTATATCAACTCTAGATCTATACAATCAAAGTGCTAAACAACAACAATCCCTATATCTCCATACATAGTAGATCAGACGTGACAGAAGAATACGGTGGCTACCTATCCACGAGACTTCCTGCAACCTAAGAGATGCCTACTCTAAAAAATTAACCTATGTTACACTCAAGTACTCAGAATACCTACTCTAAACATCTGTTCAAATAACACTCTGTTAACTATAAACTCATAACTTCGATGTATAAAATGATAAGAGTTTGGAGTTATTTATAACCTCTACAAAATGGCCCTAGCCCATGAAGCATATGCCTATAATATTCCTGCATATCTCTCCCTTGAATAATCCCTCTTGAAAGGCTGTGCGGAGTTTCCCCCTGTAGTTGGGATGGGTGCCCTCTTCTTCTTCATATTGGTCATCACGTCGTCGATACCTTCTTTCTTCGTCATCATAATGGTGTCGGTCCCTTTCAGAGACCCGGGAAGGAGTGGGGGTCATGACGGGTTCTACTGTCAACTCCTATGTTCTCCCCTCTAATAACCTGACGAGGATTCTTCTCTTCCCTGGTGATCCTCGCCCGTTGATTGAGTACATTTCTTATATCCTCGTTAGCCCTTTGATTGTGGGCCACCGATCGATTGGTGTTTCTGGTCTGAGGCTGTCCTCTCAAGTCCGTGACCTGATCAATGGGTGTTTGGGCTTGCTGGTTAGGGACATGAAGGACCGAGGCTGGCGGTTTATTGGCTGCGGGTGCTGGGGCTATGATTTGCATACCAATCCATTTGTGGCCACAGTCTTGGCTTGAAGCGTGGAGAGTATGTACTACACCTGTGCTTCTATAAGTCCGACCATAGAGAGGGGTCGACCACACCTTGGAAGGCGATGAGGGCCTTAATATCAGTAGCTGCAATGCTCTGAGAGACTTGATTTGCAACAGGCCCATGTCCCTATTTTGATACCGAGACGTCGGTACCATCACGAACATCATGCTCGAGGATGGCCATATTTTCCAATGCTGGATATATGGACGGAGTTTCAGGTCTGACCTTTGGATGCGGTAGCTCTAGAGATAGTGGCGACATTTGGCCTTCTAGCTTGTTTTTTAACCATGTGTTTTTGAAAGGATTCCCACATACGGCGTCAATATGATTTGGTATAAAAACGGTGAAGTCCTTTAGCTTAGGAATAAACTCTCCCGAGTTTAGATGAGGCTAATAAGTATACTTGAATCTTCGAGTAAGATCCACTTGAATCTTGTAGTAAGATCCACCGGCAAAAATAGGTTAGGGGTTGGACCCTTTTTGACTGTTTGTCTTAGACAAATACAAACCGAGCTTTGATTCAACTGTCTAGTCTCCGAGTTAAGGCTCGGTCTGATAAACTTAAAGAGTGGAATATTGCAAGTAGTTGAGTTACTTTAATGAGGAGCAAATGTGCTCCTATTTATAGGGAGAACTCCGAGGGATAAGGCCACGGGCAACCGGAGACTTGTCGGACCTATCAACTCTTGACACATGTTGTCGGAGCTCGTTGGGGCGTTTAGACCACGCGGTTGTGTTGGACTATAGGAGGTCAGTCTTCCTAGAGTCGGTCCCGACAATCTTGGTCATTTCTCCTCACTAATGTTTTCCTCCAGGAAGGGAGGTTGGTCGGACGTGTTTGTGTAGGGTCGGTTCGGCTCGAATAATGTTGAGTTCGTGTCGTGTTAGTAAAGGAGGTCGGTCTTCCTCATCCAACTACGAGAGGTCAGTCTCCTTGTCTTTGACACTGAGGGGCAGGCGGTCCCCTTGCCTTTCATACTGAGGAGCGATCTGGTTGACGGTTTCCTCAAAAAGGAATGATGGAATTGTCTTAATCCAACTTAGTACGTTGGTTTTTAGGTGGGGCTTATTTGTATATATCATCTTCAATAAACTACAAATCAATATCTGAACAAACTCGCCTCATCAAATTAATAGGATTCGTGACTCCCGCATGCAGCAGCTTATAATATACGTAATTGGGTGATGCACGCGTGCGTGTATAGTACGTACGTATTCCGATAATTATTTGGGTGTTATGGGCTGGGCATTGCTTGCAGGGAAAGTGATTACTTCGGTGTTAATTAAGTCAATACTATTAATAATATCTATACTATCTACCTATCTATCTACCTACGAGATAGTACTGAGCAAATGTTTCAAATTAGTTATTAGTCACGAGGTAATCGCATTTCAATGATACTTGTTATATACACTAAAAAAAACTTTATGGGATAGTATTACTATAAAAAAAAAATTACACAAATTGAGATGACATAAAGATAAAGAAAATTACTACCAAACCATTAAAAATGTATAATCGTATGACATGTATTGATGTGCAAGAATATTGTCCCTTGTGAAAATTTAAAACTCGAAATTAAATAGGTATCATGCACATAGGTAGCTGCGTGGATACTAGTACTTGTGTAATGCGTTACCAATGTTATTCGATTATTATTTTTTCTTTTTAAACATCAAAATATATTAATAAATCTTCGCAAATTTTACACGAGCATAAAGAATGCTCGATTAATTATAAGCCACGCACAAAGTATAAATTCACACCTTCCATAACCACTGTTTCCCTCGCAACGGCTTTTTCCTTGTTAAGGGGAGAGGGTTATCCAACTTATATGTTATTTGCATGATCTTCTCACAAGTGATGTGGGATATTCTAACACGCCTCCTTACGAGTAGGCCGTGGTTAGTTGGCTCTACACGTGGAATCTTAATAGCCATCTTTGGGCAAGTCAGAATTATCATCGGCTGGGGGCACCCATCATCAACTTGGGCCTGCTTTGATGCATATTATTAAGTTGGACCATCATCCCCTTAAAAGGCCTTATTAAGGAAAGAGGGTTATATAACTTATATGTTGTTTATATGATCTTCTCACAAGTGATGTGATGGAGTTGGACCATCATTTCCATAAAATGTCTTATTAAGGGGAGAGGGTTATCCAACTTATATGTTGTTTGCATGATCTTCTCACAAGTGATGTCGGTATTCTAACACGCCCCCTCACAAGTAGGCCGTGGTTAGTCGGTTCACCACATAGAATTATATTAGCCATCTTTGGGCAAGCCAGAATTATCATCATCAACTTAGGCCTGCTCTTATACCAGATGGAGTGAGACCATCATCCCCTTAAAAGTTCTTATTAAAGGGAGAAAGTTATCCAACTTATATGTTGTTTTGATATTCTCACCAGTGATGTTTGTATTCTATACATTCGAACCGCTGTTGGTCATATTTCTCTTTATCGAGAAATTGAAGAAGCCATACAGGGGTTTTCTCAAGCCCGTTCGTCTGGTACCTAACCAGAGTAAATCTTCGAGACTAGTACGAATTCAGATTTCTTTATTTATTTCATACAAGTCGCACTATAGGTCAATCCAAGAGTCATCCTTCTTGTCGTCTTCGTCTTCTGTTTCCTTTGTTCCAAAAATTAGGAAAGATAGTTGTGGAACACCAACGGGCATAATGAAAAGGAAAACAAAGATAGTTGGGTGTACCATCACCTAAATTTATGAGAGACAATACCAGGACCAAAAATCGAAGTTGTTTTCCTCCAATTTGCTATCATCAGCATGTTTCTATCAAACCACCTTTTGTACATGACCACATACTTATACCTTTATAATATTCCCACAATTCTAAATTATATTCTATATTGGCCAATACCCGCTCTAACCTATGGTATTTAATAAAAACAAGTGACAAATAATTTAAGATGTGGTCATAGAGCACACAACGTAACCGTCAATTCCACTAAATTGCACCATATATATATTTGCCAACATCTCTCCACTCTATACTATTTATCAAAACAAGATTCAAGCAATAAAGGTGATTATATTTTAATGTTATTTCTTTATATATGACCTTTTTTAATTATACGAAAGTAATAATGCATGTAGTTGTTAACTCCATATATATATATATATACATCTCCGTTTCCAGAGTGGGGTCTGCAGCTCAAATTAAAGCCATGAAACAAGTAGCTGGAAAATTAAAACTGGAACTGGCGCAATTTGTAGAATTAGAAGCCTTTGCACAATTTGCATCAGATCTTGATAAAGCCACCCAGAATCAATTGGCAAGAGGTCAACGATTACGTGAATTACTTAAACAATCCCAATCAGCCCCTCTCGCAGTAGAAGAATAGGTAATCACTATTTTTACCAGAGCTAAAATTACGTTCACGGGATTCGAACCCTAACTTCTACATGTACGCACCAGATTAAAATTGCATAAGTAAGATGCGCAAATCAAATTTAAATTGAATTGGAAAATTTATCACGCAATTCGCATGTCGTATTAGTGTAAACACATGGTGCACAATTACTTTGACCGGTCAACTTTATCCGACTTTGTCCATAAACAATAATAGTAAATAATTTAATAAAAGCATATAATGAAAATTTAATTACTAAATTTACATTATATGATTTTATTAAAATATTTACGATTATAATTTAAGAGTAATTTGTGTTAAACTCGAACATTTGACGCCATAATAATAAAATGGAAAGTTTTGTAGGGAATGGATGGAGTAATAGAAACTATCCAACTTGGGCTTTTCTATAGTCAGGCATGGTGGTGACCATGGACAGCCAATCACAAATTGAGACGTTTATTTACATTAAATGTATAAATACTGAAATTAAAAATATTGCTAATTCATAAAAATTATTTTTTTATTTTTTAAATTTTACAGGGTAAATTTATTTATTTTGATTATTATTTATATTTTTAAATTCAAATATTCATAGGGCGAAATAACGACCACTAGGAGCTAATGCGATCAAACTTACTAAGAACATGTGAAACATGATGGATTCTGTTACATAATGTCAACTGCATACATCCATCAACATGGTGGTAGTGGTATCATATTTCAACATCACATTAAGAATAGAAGAGGAGGCCATATTGTCCTTTTGCCCTGTTGAATATTACGAGGGTGGGCAGCCACAGAGCTAATTACATGGAGACCTATTCCAATCGATGGTTTATCAAAAATTATATACTCCTCCTTCCAAACAAAACTTTCAATTTTAATTTTGAACAGTCAACCGTCTTCAACTTTAACCACAAATTACACTTAAAATATGATAATAAATAATTTAATAAAATCATATAATGAAAATTTAATAATTAAATTTTTCATTATACGATTTTATTGAATCAAGAGTAATTTATAGTCTAAATCACAGTTGACCGAAGAATAATAAAATGAAAAGTTTTCTTTGGAAACCCATACTTCCTTTCTATAAAACTATTTCTCACATTTTAACATTTCCTCATCAATCAACTTCAACTGTGTTTTGGAATCACCCTCTCAAACAAATAGAAAGATCACAAAGCAACCCAATTGATATGACGAACACAAATTGCACAATCGATTACGTGGTAGCTAGCTTAAATCAAGCCTACAAACAAAGAAAAAGTTCAGAGATCTTATTACTCAATTAATCACACGATTACAAAAGCTAAAATCCATGAAATCATACCACAAATCACCTGATTTTGTGTACTTCTATTGCAAACTCTGAATCCTAATCAATACTGATTACTCCCTAAGTTGCTAACCCACTATCATGCGGTGCGGATCATCTACTCCATAAAATACCCCATTTTATACCCCGTTATTCTTATTGAACCATTTGGCACTATTAATTCAAATTAACAACAAATTAAAGTAACCATGGTTATTATGAAAACTACCGTTATGTTATTCTCATTTTTCCAATTGGGCGATTTACATCTGACACCCTTTTAATATAATCACAGAACACTTAAGTCCCTAATGTTTGAAATATTACGTTGAAGGACAAAAAATGACTTAAAATATAAGTATTTACAACAAAGGACAAAAGTCAATTCTCATCATTAGCATTAGAATTTTACCCCTTCATTTATACTTTTCTTTCCAATTTCATGTATCATTTTATTACATAGTTGACTCAAAAATTTCAAATTCTAGTAAACCAACTCCAAACTTGTAATTCTTAATAAAAAACACTAAAATTATATTTATAATTCCAACCCTTCTTATTTCTCAAATTAAAAAAATTAAATCATACATGGAGGTTTCCGATTATAAGCTCCCTCTGTCACCAATAAGATGAAGAGGAGATCTGATCAGTACAAGAAATCCCCCATTTAGCGACGGGGGATAGCGACGGATCAAATCCGTCGCTAATCTAGCGACGAATCGCTAGGTTTAGCGATGGATTTGAGACGGATTGAGCGAATTCGCTCAAGCCGTCTCAAATCCATTGCTAATCCGTCGCCAAATTAGCGACCAAAAATATCCGTCGCTATTTGGCGACGGATATTTTTATCCGTCCTTATTTAGGGACGGATATTATATCCGTCCCTAAATAAGTTGACCAAAATAAAAAAAAGAAAAAAATTAAAAAGAAATCGATTTTAGCGATGTATAGCGATTCGTCGCTAAAATGGTTATAGAAACGGGGCAGAACCCCTTTCTTCTCCATTTTCGTTTTTGCTTCTTCTTTCTTCCTCTCTTCTTCATTTCGCCATTTCCAATTTCCGACCAAAACTCCACCATTCCGGCCAATGTTGAAGTCTTTTCGAAGCTCGTGGGACAAGAAGTTCGGGTGGTCAATCAATTTCATCTTTCTTCAGCTTAATCGAAGGTATTTTGGCTAAAACCCTTAATTTGCCAAATTTGGGGATTTTGTTAATTTCGACTAATTTGAGCAATTGCATGTTTATTGTAAGTATGTAGTAGTTAGTTTAGCTTATATTACATAGTGTGTTACCTTTGAGATGTGCAATTGATATATTGATTGTGAATTTGGATTTTTAGTATAATGTTAGGATGTTTGTAAGTATGTAGGGCTTTTAGTTTGATATTTTCGTATATGTAGTAGGATTAGGAAGATTTAGTTGAGTGTTTTGAAACCCTTAATTGTTGACAAATTTGAAAATTTTGTTAATTTCGACTAATTAGATCAATTGTATGTTTATGGGAACTATAGTATACTAGCTAGTTAACTTTGTGCAACTGATATATCGTTTGTGAATTTGGATTGTTAATTAGTATAATGTTAGGATGTTTGTAAGTATGTAGTAATTTTGATTTGATAAATTCGTATATGCACTAGATTATGAAGATTTAATTAAGTGTTTTGAGATCATTTGGTGATTATATTAACGTAAAATGCATGTTATGAATCTAATAATTGTAGACGTGTCAGGCTAATAATCTAATTATGAATCCCGATCGTTCATGGATGTACCGTCGAATAGTTAATGGCAGAATTCAGTCTAGTTTTGTGGAAGGGGTTGAATCATTCATTACTTTTGCGCTTACACAGACTACTTGTTTGAGTGGGGGGAAGATGAAGTGACCTTGCCATGCGAACAAATGTAGGAATAAGAAATTTTTGCCTCCTGAACGGTAGTGGAGCACTTGAAACGTAAGGGGTTTGTGTCTGAGTATGAGGTATGGTGTTATCATGGTGAGACACGAGCACCGTTCATGGATTATGAGCATCTCTCAAAGCGTAAAAGGAAGCAGAAAAATGTGATCGGAAGTACTCAAAATATGTCTACATCTGATGCTAATTACGATCATGAACGGTTGGAGCAAATGGTGTATGATGTTGCGGGTCCATAGTTCATGGACACCAGGGAGCCGGTAACCGAGGGGGATGTGGAGGAGCCTCCGAGTCCTGCGGATCAGGTGTTCTTTGACTTGCTGGAATCAACAAAGAAGCCAATTTATCCGGGGTGTAGGCTCAACGAGTTGTCTTTGTTGGTTAGGCTAATGAGTTGTAAGGCTAATGGCCAGCAATCTGAAGCGAGCTTCAATGAATGGGTACAAGTAATGTCGGATCTTTGTCCTGAAGAAAACCTAGTTCCCATCAACTTTTACCAGGCGAAGAAAAGGATGCGGGGGATTGGGTTGCCCATGGAAACCATAGATTGTTGTGAGGATATGTGCATGATCTATTGGGGGGGGGGGGAGGATAAAGATCTACTGAAGTGCAAGTTCTGTGGTAAGGATTGGTACAAGCGTTACAAGGAGGGGGCTGCAAAGAAACGTCAGAAGAAAAATCTCCCACATAAGAAAATGTGGTATTTCCCTCTAGCACCTCGTTTGAAGAGGTTGTACGCTTCAAGTGCTTGTGTCGATAAAATGCGGTGGCACAAGGAGCGAGTAATCCCGGAAGAGGGTAGAATGGAGCATCCATCAGACTCGCCCGCATGGAAACAGTTCGACAAGACCTACCCGGAGTTTGCAGCCGAGCCTAGAAATGTACGATTGGGGCTTTGTACGGATGGTTTTAACCTGTTTGGAAAGGACCAGAAGTGCTCTTGTTGGCCAGTCATGCTGACACCGTACAACCTGCCCCCCGGTGAGTGCATGAAGGAACCATTCATGTTCTTGAATGTGTTGGTGCCCGGGCCAGATGATCCGTCACAGAAATTGGATGTGTTCTTGCAGCCCCTAATCAAGGAGCTGATTGAGTTGTGGGAAAATGGTATCCCAGCATATGATGTGTCAACGAAGAAGAACTTTACCTTGAGAGCAGCACTACTGTGGACCGTGAGTGATTTTCCTGCGTATTCAATGCTATCTGGAAGGAAAACCGCAATCTTTAATGCTTGTCCACTTTGTATGGAAGACACTGATGCATTTAGACTGAAGGAGAGCGGAAAGGAATGTTGGTTTGACTGTCATCGTAGTTTTCTACCAAAGGACCATACGTTTAGGAATAACAAGACTCAATTCTTGAAAAAAAAAGTAGTGAACAAAGGCGCGCCGAGACAATTTACTGGTGCAGAAATAATTGCGGAGATAGATAGGTTGGGTCTTATGAAAGTGACTGGACATGGGTCGGAGAAGCATAACGAGAAAATTAGCAAAAATTGTGGATGGAAGAAGAGAAGCATCTTTTGGGACTTGCTTTATTGGAGCAGTCTTCTTATACGTCACAACTTGGATTTCATGCACATTAATAAGAACGTGTTCGAGAACTTATTCAACACGATTTGCAACATTCCCGGAAAAACAAAGGATACCCCTAAATATAGAGCCGAGTGGGATACATGGTGCAAAAGGCCCGAGTTGACAAAGCAGAATGATAAGGGACAGTGGCCCATGGCATGCTACACAATTGACACTGAATCTAGGAACAAACTATTTGATTGGGTGAGGGGATTGAAGTTCCCCGACAATTACGCCTCGAAGTTGGGGCGGTGTGTGAATATGAAGAGGACAAAGATGTATGGGATGAAGAGCCACGATTGTCATGTGTTCATGGAGAGGCTTCTCCCTATTGCATTTCGAGAAATTCTACCTAAACCTGTATTGATTATTCTCACCGAGTTCAGCTTATTTTTCAAGAATTTATGTTCAAGGGTGCTTGACGATGAAGTGTTAGCAAATCTTGAAAGCAACATACCATTGATTCTATGCAAGCTCGAGCGTATCTTTCCATCGAGCTTCTTTGATTTTATGGAGCACTTACCAGTTCACCTCCCACATGAAGCGAGGCTTGCTGGACCGGTTCAGTATCGATGGATGTATCCATTCGAGAGGTGTGTAATCAAGGCAATCATTTACTTATAAAGTCTGAATTTCCCAAGTTACATTGTCTTACCTCAATATATATGCATTACAGGTACTTGGGGAAATTAAAGAGGTATGTCAGCAACAAAGGCAAGCCTGAGGGATCGATGGCCAGTGCATACATGCGAGGAAGGCGCAACCAACGCTCCTATTACTTTGGGGACCATGTCCCGACGAAGGCATCTAGGCCGTCCAGAAACGCAGACACATTTGAAGTTCAAGAGGATGATGACATTGCCATTTCAATTTTTAGGGTCTCAGGGAGACCTATTGTAGAAGAAAAGACAGAATGGCTGACGGATAAGGAGCTGAAGGCAGCCATATATTATGTCCTCTCGAACTGTGCTGAAGTTGACAAATTTATGTAGATTTATGCTCGGTGAGTAGCTTTCTTACTATAACACATGGATTTTAACTTCTAACTAATATATATATACATATATGTATATATATATATACATATATGTATATATATATACATATATATATATATACATATATATATATATACATATATATACATATATATACATATATATATACACATATATATATATATATATATATACATATATATATATATATATATATATATATATATATATATATATATATCTAATCATGTAATCGTGTCCACAGCCTTTTCAAAGAGAAGAATCCAACAATGGCAGATGACGTAATTGAAGAACTGCTTCAAGAGAAGTTGGAAACAAAATTTGCAGATTGGTTCAAGGAGTATGTACGAAATCCTGTCAACAAAGTCACATGTCCTTACTTAGATCTCTAGCAGAGGGACCAAACAAAAAGGTCTCCACATTCTCATCGTACATAGTAAATGGCCTTAGGTTTCACACAATTGAGTCTAACACCGCCATGGCCACAAGCAATTCTGGGGTGTGTGTCAGAGGGTAAGATCAAGATGCAACTGATGATTTGTATGATTTCTACGGGAACCTGAGACGAATTGTGCGGCTTGAATATCCGGGGTTTCCTTTGAAAAGAACCTTTATGTTTGCTGTTGACTGGTATGATCCTACTCCAAGTGGTACGAGAAAACACGAGCTCTATCATATGGTAGAAATTAACCATAGGAAGAGGTATCGTACTGAGTATGAATCATTTATCTTGGCGACTCAAGCACGCCAGGTGGTGTTTATTGAATATCCAAGCCTGAAATGCGATAAGGCGGACTGGTTGGCTGCGATGCATATACAGGCCCGCTCCAGAGTAGAGTACATTGATAAGGACAACTCAATTACCAACTCGTACCAAGATGAGGTCGTCGATCAAACAGCGAGAAAACCTATACATGCTGATGATGAGTTCATAGACCTGCATGAAGACCAATTTATAGACTTAACAATAGCCGAGGAGGACGAGGGTATGTGTGTATTGTATGCTTAGTTGTTATGTGTATATATGCTTAGTTGTTGATTATCCCAACTTTTTGTGCTTTAATATATGTCAAATGTATATGTTTTACATGCATATTCATATATTCTTTACTAACACATTTTTTCCTGTAATTTCTTATATGCTTTGCAGATGCCGCGCCAAAGGAAGTCCACATACCTTCCTCCCGGGTGTAGGGGTAGGGGGAGTCCATCGGGTTCTGGTGCGGGCAGTACACCAGCGAGTGGAGCTACTAGTCCTATGGTCGGCTATGACATTGGTGGGAGCAGCAGCCAGTCTGAGGTTCCAGAGACTCCACCGGGCTCTACGTCGAGATGAGGTATCTGAAACGGGTATTCAGATATTTAAGGCCACTGGGTAAGGGGGAACACAAAAGAAGAGAAGTCAACAAACAGTACTATATGTCAGAAGTAAACTATCTCTTGTGTTTTAAAAAATTTCCATTTTGTGATAATTTTCAAACAACACTGGAAGCTTAATTAATAAGTTCCGAAACCAGTTTGTCTCCTAGTTACAGGTTATTGAGTATTGAAAATGATTTAGGTAGCTATTAGCCAAATAGCATTAATTGGGCACAATAACATGTGTTGATTGCGATCATTGGTGAGAAAGCAATCTCAACCATTGAAATAATGGTGATACCAATTCAACGGATCAGATGCATCCCTTTAGCCCACTAGCGCAGTAACCCAATAATTGGCCCCACTCACATTTAATGAAAAACCACTTTTTCACCCATGCCTTGTCCAGATTGCGAGATACATAGATACATAATTCATTGGTATCTGTGTACTTGTATTGCTATATAAAGCAGTTTTTTGGCAAAAGAAAACACTTTCGCCTAAACTCACATTTTGCCTAGCACAAAAATAGCAAAATCCTTCATCCTTTCTATGCTAATCTTCTCTGAATGTGTTTGAATTTCAGCTAAGTTTTCTGCAAAGAATCACATAATCGAATTCGACCTTAATCTCTTTTGATCTCTCTTATCTACTACTTCTATTTAAAGAGATGGCACCTTAGAGAGCTAGATCTCAGAAATCCTAAGTGTCCACATCTGGAACTGCTGAGAAGCAAAATCCAGCTTTTGTTGTGACAAATCGGAGATTAGTTGCTGACTTCAACTTCTCCATGTGGAATCCCGACTCCAAGATACTCTGGGGAGGAGTACATGTCGATGAATACTTGCTTGGTGCTGTAAACAACCAAGCAGATATGAAGCATGGGCTTGCTTGCTCTGGAAAACCCACATGCACTTCTACTAAGGATGTGTTAGAATTTTGCAATAATTCCACCATCACTGAAGATTATGACACTGAAGAAGGTCCAAGGGGTTGACATAACCCTTGATGTGAAATCCTTCAGCAATCTATTTGGGTTACCCACCCAAGGTACTGATTATGTACCTGATACCTCAAACAATAGTGCAGAAATCTTCTACTCTCTCTATAGGAATCCTGAAAAGGATGATACTCCAACAAAGTTCGACAACTATGTTGTCAGGAGAAGACATCTTGTTAAACTTTGAGCTTTGATAGCCGTTATATTTGATTAGACAATATTCTAACGTCTCATTTGGTCTTTTTTAGCGGTCTTTGTGAGTCTTTGTCTTCAGTTTTGTAGTATTTTTAGTTCGTTTTTATGCTTTGGTGTTGTGTTTATATTTTGCAGAAATCGATGTCTTTTGACCTAAATGAGATCAAGCCACTTAGCATGGCTCGCCGCGGCGAGGAATTCAGTCCGCCGCGGCGAGATTTTACGAGCTTGTAATTGGAAATTGAAAGAAGGCTCGCTGCGGCGAGGAAATCAGTCTGCCGCGGCGAGATTTAGCGAATGGTTATCTTCTGTGATTTAAGAAGGGTCGCCGCGGTGAGATTTTGTGAATGAAGCTCCTTTCTTGAAGATTGTAGCTCGCATGTGAGGGATTTTCCTTGGCACAAAATTATCTGAGCTATATATTTTCGATTAAGAAGGCTCGCCGCAGCGAGCTATTCCTTCCGCCGGGGCGAGAAACACAGGATCAAAGTTTTGTTTTCCTTATTAGATTAGATTTTTGATTCATTCTTTTAAAAAACTTCTTTTTAACCTAGTTTTTGAAGAGAGCTCCTAGATTCCGACATTGACATTGAGACATCTTTGGAGCTTGGTTATTCATTGGTTTTATTCATCAAGATTATTGGTATTGATTTCTCCATTGCTTTGTTCTTTACAATTCGTTCTTTATCTTCATCGATTGAATTGTATGTTATTGCATGCGAGTTTATCATCTATGTTTTGTATGATTATTACCATGAATCTCTGTATGCAATTATCTATTATGAGTAGCTAAACACCTTTGAATACAGTAGTATGTGAAGATTATGCATATTCGTTCTAGGGTTTATCGATTCACTCATATAGGTTAGTCTCGTATAAAATCTTCGTGAAAACCTTCAATTCGATAAGTCCGTATTAAATTCTCTAAATTGTTCATGTTTAAGGATCGTGAATTGACGACTCACGATTTCTCCAGTATAATATTTTCTAAGAACAATTGGTTGAATCGAATTGATTGATTTGTTGTACAACAACCGTGTGACAAATATGAGTGTTATCCCTAGTTCGAATTAGCATAATTGGATCTTGCTACTGTATTCATCTTCCTCTCATTGTTAATCGTAATCTTAGCTTTAATCGATCTAGTTAGAAGTACACAAAAACCATCAATCAAAGTGTTACTTGCAAGTATCTGTTTACTCTCACTGCTACATAGCTTAATTAATTCCCTAGAGATCGATCACGAGTTAGGCTTTAGTCTGCAACTTCAGCTTAATCTCTAATTGATTTTTAGAGTATAATTTGAGCTTATCAAATTTGGCGCCGCTGCCGGGGAATTAATTCTTGCTGTAGCGTGTGAGTGTAATATTTTATTTGCTTTTTTTTTACTTACCTGCGATTTCTGAACTAACAGAAACTAAGATTTTTCGAGGTTTTTGATTTTGTAGAGGAATCTTTGCAGGTTTATGCCCGGTATAAGATCGCAAGGAACACCTTTGCAACCTCTAGTACCAGAGATCGATAGATACTACCATTAGCTTCGAAGTCAGAACTTAGAAGCTATTCAAATGGGTGACATCAACGAGAATACTCTCAGAGTCAACGGTGCTGTTGAGACCCCGGTGATCACCTATGGGACCTATATGCAGCCTGGCGAAATTAAGGCTGGGGGATCAACTATTGTGCTCTCTAACAATGCTAGGAACATGGAGATCAAGTCTCATCACTTCCATGAGATGCCTAAGTATTATGGGATGGCTAATGAGGATGTTATCCGGTTTCTCAAGGAGTTCGAGGGGCTGATTGCTAGGATTCCGCTTACTGTGGGCACAGTAACGGTTTTTGATGAGGAAATAAGGAAGAAGGTCTTTTCCATGTGTATGCAGGATAAAGCAAAGAGCTGGCTATTGAATCAACCTGAAGGTTCTCTGGCAACTTGGGATGATCTATACAGGGCCTTTATGAACAAGTTCTATCCAGCGGAGAAGACTAGGCAGCTTCGAGTGCAGATTGAAAAGTTCATGCAGATGAGTGATGAGAGCTTTTATGACGCCAGGGAGCGATTCCTGAACTTGCTCTCTCAATGCACCAACCATAGGTTGAGTGAGATGGATTTATGCAGTAAGTTCAATGAGGGACTCAACTGGGAAGCACAGAACATGGTGGATATGACTGTGTATGGCTCTATCGTTACAGCATCTCCAGCTGCATTGAATGAGGCTTTTGAGAAGCTTGCTGCCATCTCCCAGCTTAAGGGAACTAGAGGTAGACCAAGGAGAGCTGAAGCAAAAGCCGTGGAGCAAACACCAGGCCCTAGTACTATTGAATTGGCAGAACAGATTAAGGAGATGAGGATGCTTGGCACTATCCCTGCACCGGTGGCTCAAGTTAATGAGAGGTGTAATATGTGTGTTCAGGCATGGTGCTAGTATGTGTAGACTTCCTGAGACTATGGGGGAGAACCCAACTCCGGAGATTATTTGCTGGGTGCAAAACAGGTAGCGTGGTGGTTGGCAACCAAATCAGGGAATAAATGCAGGTGCTACTAAGGTGCAGCCCTTCAACCCCGACCGTTCCAATTTATCCTATGGAGGTAACTTCTATGAGAATGCACCACAGGAGTTCGAGCCTGCAGATTCCGATTCATGAGCTCCGTTTGACGAGGTCCAAAGCCTGATTCGCTCCGCCTACTAGTGCACCGCAAAACGCTGATCAGGAGATTAGAGCCCACATGGAGAGATCAGAGAGGTTCTGGGCAGAATCACATCGGAATCAAGCCAAGAATGACCAGAGGTTTGAGAGCATTGAGCAATCGCAAAAGAGGTTAGAGAAGACTCTTGGTGATCTGGTCGGCGCCTTCCAACAAAGAGAGAAGGGTAAATTCCCCGTGACTGTCGAGAATAACAGAGTACTTGCTGTGGAGGTAGCTTTTGACAAGCCAGGAGTAGTGAAGACTGTTATTACGACTTGCACATGTAACCATGATAAGGTGGTTTCCTAGGTTGAGGCAACACAGGTACAGGAAGCAAGAAAGGTGATAACATCTGGTCCTGCGATTCCAGGAGAGAAGGCGAATGCAGGACCCACTCAGATGATCCAAAAGGAAGAGAAGAGCATTAGTGATGCAAATAGTTTCGATTTGGTCGTCGGGATAGGCAGTTCTTCTGAGGTTACAGGTATTATTGATACTGGAGCTACAGTTAACTTGATGACACGAGACTTATGAGGAACTCAACATGAAGGGTCTAGAACCGAGAAGATGCTTTGTGACCATGGCTAATGGTACTCGAAGCAAATGCATGGAGTTGTTGAGGATGTTCCCGTAACCATTGGTGGAGATGTGTTTATGACTGATTTCGTGGTTGTCGAGTCACTGCAGGTGAAGATCAAAGAGATGGCCAAGGATATGCTGCTGCTTGGGCACCCTTTCATCAAGGCTACTCGTATGATAGTCGATCTTTATGGCCGTATATGTACTATCCAGGTTTGCGATGAGAAACGTGAGTTGCAAGCTGTCACCACATCATATTCTCCTGCATAGGTTGACACCAGGAATTACATTGCAGCACACACCGGTCCACTCTACACCTATTCTCGCTCACGAGTGAACATGGGAACAGAGAAGGCTGGTAACCTCAAGCTCAATTAGCTCCAACATGGAAGAAGACGAGCTAACGACTATAAACAAAAGCCCCCTTCTGTTTTTCATTCATTTAGACTAATTTTCATTCCGAACACTTGGTTGTTATTTCGTATTGTTAGACTATTTGTTTATGTGGTTTGCTTGTTTTTAGTTTAATTCTGTCTCTGGAAGGTGGGACCTTTGCACTGATACGAGGAAACTCGTAAACTCTAGCTGAGGCTTGGAGTTTCGATCTTACGACGCGAGGTTGAACTAGTGCAAGTGAATCTTTTGCGAAAAATTCAATCTCGCCACGGCGAAGCATCTTGCTCGCCATGGCGAGGTGGCCTCCCTTATACTATTCGTGCATTCGTAAGTTTTCGCCGCGGCGAAAAAAAAATCTGTAGTTTCATAAAAACTCGCCGCGGCGAGAACTTCTTCCCGCCGCGGCGAGCTAGTGTTGGCCCAGATTACGGCAAAGTAAAAGACTAGAGGGGGGGGGTGAATAGTCTTTTAAAACTTTTGTCGATAAACACGGTTTCTCAGATATCTGTGAAGATATATGATACTTAATTTCAGAGAGCGGAAGACTTTTCTGTGATAAGTGCACGTGCTCAGCAAGATAGGTGTAAAAACTTTGCAAGGTAAATAAAGCAAGTAATAAAATGCAGAAAGTAAATAACACAAGTCTTTTTATAGTGGTATCTGAAGGTGGCGTAATCCTTCAACTAATCCACTTCGGCCTTTCTCAGACCTAGAATCCACTAAGACATATAATTGATGTAACTTTACAAATATCTTCTCTCGATTCCTAATTACACTAGGTTCCCAACCAAGTGTTCCCCCTGAGTTATTCACCGGCTTTCACAGCCAAGTACTTCCTGGACTCAGAAACCTCTTTCCTGAAGGTGTTCCTTAGTTTCCCAAACTAAGTACTTCCTGTACTCCACGCCAATTAAGGTGTTGGTTAAGGTAGTTTGTCAGGTGAGATTCTTTAATAACTTGTTCAGTTATGCAGATAGCTCTGAGAATCAAGTATACTTAATAAACTTTGCAATGTATGGTATCTTGTTCTTTACTAACCCAAGTCTATGATAAATGTTCAAGAGAATGAATCTCAGATATCAAATCTTAATTCAACTCTTTCACAAATGGCAATGCTTGTTAAGGATCAGGACACTTAGAACTTTTGTGCTACTTAGAATCAAGAGCTTTGGTCGCAACAGAAAGCTTAAAGGTAAGTAGTGTGCTTGAGAGAGCTTGTGTGAGAATGTTCAATGTTCTAAGGGTGTGTTCTCAAGCAGTCTAAGTGTTGATATTTATAGATGAATTTGAGTGCCGTTTGAATAGTATCCGTTAGGCTTAAATCAAATTCAAACTATTGATATCTGAGTATAATCTTTGTAATCGTTTGTCTTCTTCTTCAGAAGCTACCGTTTTTGTTCAGACATTTCTGTCCGCGCATTTAATGCATTGTACTATACTTTGTCCTGTAGTGCCAACGGAACTATGAATTGTATCAGATATCTTATACTATCAGAATTCTCTGAAGCTTTGCACGTTCTTTTCCAGAGATTATCACAACTCCAGATACCACTTGTTGAAACAACTTGTTATAATATATTTCTTTTCAGAAACATAGTTTATGTCCAAGGTATCTGAGTGTAGATATCTGTGGGCACTTTCCTCGTTTCAGAAACCATTTATTTCTCAGATATCTTTTGCAACACTGTTTATTTAAAAATACTTGTGTCTTCAAGATATCTGGTCATAGGTATCTGAAAAACCCTTGTCTTCAGCAATCTTCTGCAGTCTTCAAATCTTCAAATCCGTTGAAGTTTTCCTGCTGGATGCCTTCTTCTTGGTCTTCTTTAGAGGAATAAAAATTACATTTAGAGACCGAACATCCTATACAAGATTTGCTAGACTATCATACTTAGTGAGTTTCATCATTTACAATGTTCAAGTGAACCAAGAGTACTAACCACCTTTCTGAGCTAAGATAAGTCATTAGGTTGCTGATCAAAATCTAAACAGATATTTCTAACAAATTTTCCCCATTTTGATCAGTCAACGATGACTATCTGACCTATTACAAATCTGGATGAGGAAACAATCCATCACTTCATCATTTCTTACGATCTTTCAATTTATATAATTAAGTGTAGAAAGTAAACATCAACCAAATCACAAGGTGTGATCTTTGCTGACAAGCTATCTTTTATAGATTGATATCTGAGAGTAGGTTCATCAGATATGTTACAAAGAAAGTTCAGATAACTTTTACAAGATAAAACATCAATAAGGTACAGTCAGGAAGATATAAAAGATTACATAGTAAATTAGGACAACAGGAGTAACCAAGCTCCAAGTGAACTTCCTAACAAACTAGTCTTCATGTCGTCAAAATCTTCAAAACAGTTCCATGGATCAATCTGCAAATTTCCTATCACCAAACCTTCTTATATCATCAGAGTAGTTATAGAGAAGAGTTCTGACAATCATCTCTGTGTCTCTGGCAAATCCACAGACTTCTTTGTAGGTTTTGGTAGGATTTTTCTTGACAAAATGCTTGACCCACAGATACTTTCACCATATCCAGGAATGCACAATCTTGATATCTGATAGCTTGAAATAATCATATATGATCCTCAGATATTTGATGTCACCCTTGTATTGTTCTTCATCCATGTAGAAGGACTCATAGGGTTCCGCAAAAAGTCTTGGCCTTGTGCCTGTTCCAATCAGATTGGGAATTTTGTGTACATCATCTGGCATTCCATAAGGACATTCATCAGAGAGGTCCTTCTTCATGGCTTTTATCCTGTTGATAACTTCAAAATCCAACCTGTTCTTGATGTGGCTGGTGTTGATCAAGAATGGTTTGTCTTTTCTCCATGCCATGAGTTGTTTATGGATTGGTTCTGGAAACCTTGAATTTAGCAGTAAATGTTTGAGTTCCAGAATCCAGTAGCCATTTTTCTGATTTATGCACCTGTAGACAGAGGAGTTGTTGTCAGTCTTCACATACTCAATTTTGGCTTCTTCTGGCCTGAGTGGAAGTTGAATTTTTCTCTTTTCAGCTCTTAGTCTATTCCTCCTTTGCCTTGAATTTTCCCTTGGGGGATTGCTTGAAGAATCACCCCGGATAGACTTGGTATTTCCAGAGGGTGTTTTAGCTGCCAAAGGCTTTGCAGCTATGGGCTCAGTTAGGCTATCAATTTTTCTTTTTCTGTGAAGAGGAGCTTCATCTTCATCAGTCTCTTCATCATCATCATCAAGATTAATTCTTATGAAAGTTTTGCAGCCTTCTTCATTGCCTAGGGATTTGATTTGGCCTTCTTCTTCTTCTCCAGAAGATTCTTCAATCCCTTTTACTTGTCTTCTCCTTGGAGCCTTGGTACTCCTTGGAGGTTTTTGTGCCATGGCCCTTGTTACCATTGAAGTACCTTCAGTTGGTTTCTGGGAAGTAGCTTGACTTGAGGAGGGCTCATTGATTCTGAGTGGTGGCTGGGAAGTTTTATTGTTTCTTCTTCCTTTCTGAGCAGCACCAGCTCTAGATTTCTTCTCATATCCTTCTCCTTCTTCCCATTCCCCCTGACTTTGAGGTCCAGATTTGTACAATCCTTCCCCCTTAGTCATTGTTGGCTGACTAAGTCTCATAAAGGATTCTGAGAGAGACTCAAAATGTCTTTGTAAGTAGTTATAGGCAGTGACCAACTTCTGAAGTTCAGCTTTGAGCTCCTGATTTTGTTTGATAAGTCCATTTTCCTTATCGGTGAGCTCTGCCAATGGGCCTAGTATGGCATCTACTTTTCCAACAGTGTAACTTGCCTCATGAAAAGCTTTTTCAGCTAATGATACATCATCATCCCTTACCATGCCTAGGTCTCTCTGAGCAATGTCTGAGTGATGAGCTCAGTGAAGGTCTTCATCTCTGGAGGGACTGATGTAATGGCGGCTTCATTTTGAGAAGATAACTGCTTATGCAGTTTAGATAGTACTTGAAATCTGGTCAAGTATTCACTGGAATCGTGGATATTTGGCAGTGGGTTGAAGATTTCAGGAGCAATTTGCTTCATTTTCGAGTGAGAAATCACCAAATGCTCATTTCGGTGTTCTGCCAATTTCTTCTCTTCTTCATCATCTGAGTCATCAGCCCAGTGATCTTCATCCTCTTAGACATTTTCAACATTTTCTAGTCCAGCAACTATCTCAGAGATGGGCTTCTTTCCTTTCAGAGAGGAGGATGGTATATCTTTTGATGGTGATGCAGCCTTAGCATCATGCTTTCCTTAAGATACTTCTTCAGTATCTAGCTCCTTAGTAATGGCATTTACAGCATCCTGGAGCTCTTTGACCTCAGAGTAAGCTACCATTTCTTTCAAGTATTGATCTTGAAGCTGATTAAGCTTATCTATGGATTTAACTAGCTCTTCTTCCAGTTGAAGATGGAGCTATTGTTCTTCTTCCAACAGTTGTTTGAGTTGAGCAACTCTGGTTTGTGTATTCAATATCTTCTGAGTTGTTTCCTCAGAGTGCTCAACTATTTGTTCAGTAGTGTCCTTTTGTTGTTGGGAAGATGGATGGTTGGATTTCTGAGGAGATGGAGGAGGGGATTGTTGTGATGTCCTCTCAGTGTGCTTTTCAGCAGCTGAGGCACTCTTCCTCTGTGTAATCCCTCCTGTCCCTGGTGCAGGGGCATCATCATCATCCTTCTTATCATCCGCTTCCTTGTGATAGTCAGAAGGAGAATCTTCATAGTCATTCTCATCAGTCTCCTTCTCTTCTTCATCTTCAGAGACCAGGTTGATCACTTCTGGAATAGTGACCGTTTGCCCATTAACTTCCTCTTGTTCAGAGGGTATGTACTGTAGAGTCTGGGGCAAACTAGGCTTGAATGCCATTTGCATTCTGGTCTAACCATCTGCCTTCTCAAAAGCTTATATGAGCTTGTGTGCAGCTTCTTTGATAAAGTCCTTATGCATCAGAGTAGCAAAAGAGTACTGCTCTGTTGGGAACATAGCATGGACATAATTCTCCAAGTCAAAAGCTCTGACTCTTCTCAATTTGTGATCAGTCACCTTTTTTAATTCAGTCAGATCTGAGCTTCTGAGCTTTTGCCACTTCCTGAAACACTTGAGATGTTTCTTGAGTGTGTGGTTCTTGAAGAATGTAAACAGGTCTTCTGTTGAGAATGCAGAAACCTTTGTCACACTTGTTTGAGCCTGAAAGAAAGAGTTTTGAGTTAGATTTAAAACTTGTGTAGATATCTGAGTATTTGTGTAGTTAGGTTTCTGAGTTACCTGAATGAATGCATCAGGCTCAGAGACTTGTACTACTGAGGTAGGGAGTTCCTCAGATATCTTGTTGTGAGGTGGGGACTTGGAAGTCTGGTCCTCATCAACCTTTCTTTCTGCTTGAACCTGAGATTAGAAACATAACACTTTGGAAATTTTATCAAGAAAATTTTTATTGACAAATCAGATATCTGAGAGGTCAATTACCTCCGTTGGAGGCTCAGATACTTGTCTCTCAGAGACTTGTGCAGTCTCTGGAATTTTTTCTTGTGATGAAGGCCTTGATGCCTCATCAATTTCCATATGTTATGAGGATTGAGTGGGCAACTCCTCAGCAATTTCTACTTCTTTTTGAACCTGTTAAGTAGAATGTGTTAGTTTGAGAAAAATGATTAGAGATTTGTTCTTTGAAGAATATAGATATCTAAAAGAAATACCTTCTCTGCAGAAGGTTCAGACACTTGTTCCTCAGAGACCTTGGAAGTCTCTGGATTCTTCTCTGAAGAGATAGACTTTTCAGTCTCTTCATTTTCTTCTCAGTTGGAGCCTATTAGAAACAAACACTTATTAGTCAAGTGTATAAAGCACATATCTGAGTTATATCTTAAGGAATTATTTTCTACCTGTGAGACATGCTCCTGTTCCTTAAGTGATGAGGCTATGGAAGCCTCCTTCTTAGATTCTGAGGTAAGCTTTACCGCTTCCTCTTGTTGTTGTGTTTCTGAATCAGCCTGTATAACAAAGAAATTTCATTAAATAACAAGATTTATCGGACACAAAAATATCACAAGTAAAGAGTTAAACCATTCAGCTACCTGAGCAATGTCAGGCTGATTGGTCTCTGGAAGTTGTGACCTTTCCTTGCATTGGTCTTGTTGTTCCATTTCAGCTTCTTTGTTTGAAGTTTTAGGTACTTCAGACCTTTCCTAAGTATGCAACTCAATTGCCTCCCCCGGTTGATCATTCTGAGTAGATGTCTCAGTTTGATCCTTCTCATTGAGTTGGGGAACCTACTCTTTTGCAGGATTTTCTTCAGCAAAGAAAGATGCTGGTATCTGTAACTCAAGTACCATTTCAGCAGTATCCACATCTGGCTATTGTGGTTGTTGTGCTTGAGATAGACTTTTGAGTGTTGAGACAATGGCAGTATCCTCCAACACTAGAGTATCACTCATCAGAGCATCTTCAATATGCTTCAGTCTTTGTTGCTCTGATGGTGTAATTTGTCCAGTGACCTTGGTCACGCTTTGCTTCAAGAACCTTTGAAGCAGTGCTTGTTCAAAGAACTTTGTGGTGTAGGTTCTTCTTCAGATACCTCTACACTAGTTACTTTTTCAGTAACCTTAGCCCTTTTTGATTTCTCAAGGACTTGAGAGATGACTAAATCATCATCTTCATCGTCAGAGCTCTCATCATCATTAGGAACTGATTGGTCCATAATCCCTGCGGTTTCTGCAGATAGGGCTTGGTATCTACCACTATTTTCTTTAGCAGCATTGATAAGTTCATCAGCAAGGCTTTCGGCAGTAGTCTTGACGTTTCTGAAAGCACTTTCTCGTGCTGAGTCTACTTGTACAGTAGTGGATACCTCTTTTGCAGCATTGATGAGGTCATCTGCATTGATGAGTTCATCAGAAGTGGCGGCAGGTATCTGGGAATCGACAACCACAATGGGTGTGTCTTCTGATGTGCCAGCAGACTACTTTCGTGAATTTCTGGGCTTTTTGGTCGCAACTTTTGCCTCAGATACCTCTTCAGTCTTTCGCTTCTTGGAAGCTTTCTGAGATCCAGTAACCTTTTTCATCAAGTTCGTATTTTCATATTGGTAAAGTAGGTTACTGTTGGCTATGTCAGCCTTCTCTCTGAGCTCAATGCCAAGCTTCTCCGGCAAGTAGCATATCTTTAGACCATAGCTCACTGTGGCCTTTAGCTCAGCAAGTCCCTTAGCGATTTTAGGCTCAAAGCCTTGAATCTTCTTTACAAACTTCATAAAGGCGTACTTGCCCCAATTAAAAGGGTTTTCCAGCCTTTTGTCTTGTTGTTGCAATAAGAATATCATCATCCAGCGTTCTTGGCTTATCTGTTCAGCACCTCCTTGTAGACCATCAAAGCATCTGTGAAGAATGCATGCCAACACATCCCAGTGAACTAACAGATGTCTGGTTCTAGTGTCAGCAAGCTTGAAATCAGTGGGTGTATCTTGTTTATCAGTGTCACACACACCACTGTACAGCTGTTTTACACCTTCAAGGAGATCTTCATCCTTGGTGTCTATTTCAAAATCCTTTCCAAGATTTTGAAGATCAAACAACTTACAGAAAGTTGTTATGTCCAAAAGGATTTCCTTTCCTTGGACCTTAGTTTTTATAGACACTATTGCAGTGCCTTCAAAAACACAGGATATAATCCTCGAGTTGTTGTAGAATTCTAACACATCCAATGAAGAAACTCCACTGGGAAGAGCAGATAGAAAACCCTTAATTTGTGCCTTTTCAAGCATGTCAAGAATCAGTTTCCTATCAGCTTGGTTTTCAATAGCAGCCGTGAGGTACTCCTCAATCATGGCACCACCCCAAATCATCCTGTGATTTGAAGTCCAATGATCGGGATTAAAGTCTCCTACCAATCGATTGTTCACTATAACCAACTCTGGTGCTTGCTTTTCAGCAGTACCAGTGGTAGAAGATTCGGATTTCTGGGTAGACGAACGTTTAGTAGCCATCTCTTTATATAGTGCAAGTGTTTGAAAGATTGAAAGAGATTTGGGTGAGAGATTAGTGATTCTTTGCAGAAAAACTAACAGAGATTTGCAGAGGTTGAAGAATGGTTTTTGCTATTCTTGTGCAAGGCAAAATGTCGGATTAGGCGAAAGTGATTTCTTTTGCCAAAATCCTATATATATAGCAACGTAATTCTAACAAACATATACATACAAATTGGTTTTGTATGTATGTATTTAATATTGCGATGGCGTGGGTAAAAGTTTGTTCGGCATTAAATGCATAGTGGGCCACGTCTGAATTTCTACAGTCCACTATTTACAGAGAATTAATCTCCGCCATTAAGATCAATCGCCCATTTCAACAAGGGTCACCATTGCTTCTTCAGCAATGATCACAATCAACAATTGTAATTGTGCCCATTTAATGAATTTTGGCTATTAGCTATCTGAGTCACGTTTCTATGTGAATGAGAACACTGTTTGTATCTGAATCTATCTTATTCATGTTGTCTTTTTGTTAGATATTTTGTTAGAATATCTGTTTAGATTTTGTTCAGCAACATGATGACTTATCTTAGTCTCAGAAAGGTGATTAGTACTCTTGGTTCACTTGAACATTGTAAAAGAGGAAACCCACTAAGTATGATAGTCTAGCTAATCTTATATAGGATGTTAGGTCTCAAAATGTAATTTTTATTTTATGAAGAGCAGACCAAGAAGAAGACATCCAAGCAGAAAGCTCAACAACTTTTGAAGACTTGAAGAAAACTGCACAAGATTACTGAATCTGTTATTCAGATATCTTAGCCAGATATCTTGTAGACGCGAACAGTTTCAAACAAACTGTGTCACAAGAGATATCTGAGAAATGAGATACATATCTGAAAACAAGGAAAGTGTCCACAGATATCTATTCTCAGATACCTTGAGCATTAACCACGTTTCTGAAAAAGAAACATATATTGAAAACAAAGTTGTTTCAATGAATAACAAGTGGTATCTGAAGAATGAAGATAAGGACGTGCAAAGAATCAGATAACACTGGTTTCTGATACAAAGCATAGTTCCGTTGACACTACAGGACAAAAAGTATAGTACAAAGCATTTAATGCACGAACAGAGATGTCTGAATAAAAGCAACGGCAAACTTCTGAGAAGAAGACAAAACCTTTCTGATCTTATACACAGATATCGATAGTTTGAATTTGAGCTAACGGATACTATTCAAACGGCACTCAAATTCATCTATAAATATCAACACTTAGGCGACTTGAGAGAACACACACGGAACAACTCGAGAACCTTGAATACGCTGTTGAAACATACGATCTCTGATCTTACTCTCTCAAAGCATCTTACTTATTATCAAAGCTTTCTGTTGCGACTAAAGCTTTTGATCTTGAGTAAACACTGAAGTTCTAAGTGTCCTGATCCTAAACAAGCAAAGCTATCTGTGAAGGAGTTGAATCAAAAGATCAACTATCTGAGATTCATTCTCTTGAACAGATATCATAAGACTTGGGTCAGTAAAATCGAACAAGATACCATACGCTGTAAAGTGTATTAAGTAACTTAGTTCACAGAGCTATCTGAATAACTGAAAAGTTATTAAGACGCTCATCTGACAACTCAAACCGAAACCAACACCAAAACCGGCGTGGAGTACAGGAAGTACTTAGTTTGAAAAATCAGGGAATAACTCCAAGGTTACCGGAGTATAGAAAGTACTTGATTTGGGAAGCTAAGGAATAACTCCAAGGTTATTGAGTATAGGAAGTACTTAGCTTGGGAAGCTAGGGAATAACTCAAAGGTTTCTGAGTATAGGAAGTACTTGGCTGAAGAAGCTAGGGAACAACTCAGGGGGAACATTTGGTTGGGAACCAATTGTTCAGAATCTTAGAATAGGATTATTGTAAGGTTATCTCAATTATCTGTTCTAGTGAATTCTAGGTCTCTGATAGACCGAAGTGGATTAGTTGGAGGATTACGCCACCTCCAGATACCACTATACTTGCTGTGTCATTTACGTTTCTGTATTTATACTTCAGCAACACACACACACTTATTAACTGTTTCTACACTTATCTTTATTAAGTCTTCCGCACTCTGACTAAGTATCAGATATCTATTCGGATATCTGAGAAACATTTGTTATCGACAAAAGTTTTAAAAGACTATTCACCCCCCCCCCCCTCTAGTCTTTTACTTTTCCGTTATCTGGACCAACACTTTTCACAGTTTTACACAAAGATAGAAATAATACAAATTTCAAGATAGTAGTTGACTGTAGACAGTTGTACTATTCTCTTTTGTGTTCCCCCTCACTGAGTGATCTAGATATCTGAGTACCCGTCTCGGAAATCTTCAAATAGCCATTTTACCCTTTAGCCTTTGGTTTCTGGATACCCGTTCCAGATTCCTCTTTTCTCTCCTTTGATATCTTCTTCAGATATCTGAACTTTTTCAGTTCTTTGGTAGCTCCATTAGTCCAAGACTATGTCTTAAGGCTAAGAATCTACTTTCTTGTAGTGGCTTAGTGAAGATATCTGCAAGTTGGTCTTCAGTGCCAATCTTGAGTATCTCTATATTGCCTTTTTCAACATGGTCTCTGATGAAGTGAAGTCTAACATAAATGTTCTTTGTTCTTGCATGAAACATAGGATTCTGAGTTATGGCAATAGCACTTGTGTTGTCACAGAAAATGGGAGCTTTCTCTTCATTGAGTCCATAGTCTCTGAGTTGTTGTTGTATCCACAATATCTGTGAAGCACAAAACACAGCAGCAATATATTCAGCCTCTGTCGTAGATGTGGCAATTAAATTTTATTTCTTTCTGAACCAAGATATCAATCTTGCACCAAGAAATTGACAAGTTCCTGAGGTGCTTTTTCTATCAAGCAATGATCCAGCATAGTCGGCATCTGAATAGCCAACCAAACTCAGTCCACTATCTTTTGGATACCACAATCCAACTTCTACACTACCTTTTACATACCTCAATATTTTCATAGCAATGTTGTAGTGTGATTGCATTGGATTTGTCTGAAATCTAGCACACACTCTATCTGCATATTGAATATCAGGTATACTTGCAGTGAGGTACAGTAGAGACCCAATCAATTTCCTATACTTGTGTTCTTCAACACTCTTGTCAGATTCAGTATAGGTCATTTTGGTTCTAATGCTCATGGGTATCTTAGCATTCTTTCCAGAAGGCTTTAGATTGAACTATTGAACATGTCTTTTGCATACTTTGTTTGACTAATGAATATTCCATCATTGAGTTGCTTGAATTGCAGCCCTAGGAAGTAATTCAATTCTCCCATCATGCTCATCTCAAATTTACATTTCATGAGTTCAGCAAAGTCTTCACAAAGTTGTTTGTCTTTAGATCCAAATATAATGTCATCAACATATTTTGAACTAAAAGTAGTTTCCCATCATGGTTCAATGTGAAGAGTGTTTTATCAACATCTCCTTTCTTGAAACCACTTTCTAGTAGGTATCTGGCCAATGTATCATACCATGCTCTTGGAGCTTGTTTCATTGTCTGAAATTTCAAGCTTATAGACCATCCTACTTTCTGAGGAAACTTCAAAACCTGGTGGTTGCTCAACATAGACTTCCTCAGCAAGTTCACCATTTAGGAATGCACTCTTGACATCCATTTGATAAAGCGTAAAGTCATTATGAGTGCAAAGGCTAGAAAGAGTCTTATTGCATCCAATCTTGCAATGGTGCATAAGATTCATCAAAATCTAGTCCTTGATGCAGGTGAATCCCTTGGCAACCAACCTAGCTTTGTTTCTGGTTATTTCACCAGATTCATTCATTTTGTTTCTGAAAACCCACTTGGTTCCGATTACAGATATTCCGTCAACAAATGGAACCAGTTTCCAGACTTTGTTTCTCTCAAATTGATCCAACTCTTCTTGCATTGAAGAGATCCAATCTTGATCCTTTAATGCTTCTTCTATAGTTTTAGGTTCAATATTTGATATGAAACATCCATAGAGACAATTTGCATTTTCAGCGATTGATCTTCTAGTTCTAACTCCTTGGTTTATGGGACCAATCACATCCTTTGCAGGATGATTTCTTATCCATTTCATAATGGGTTTTGAACTAGTAGGATCAATTTCATTTTGATTTGAATGTGTATCAATATGATCTTGATGGGATACTTGTGCAGTATCTGAGATGTCTGACACATGGGAAATGCCATGGATATCTGACACTCTTTCAGTGTTAGAGATATCTGGAACTTGAATTTCAGCAATCTCATTTTCAGATACCTCTTCATGATGAAGGTTCTTAGTAACCTGTTCCATTTATGGAATTCTCATAGGAAATTCTTCATCGTGTCTTACAGTCATCTGGTTGTTACTAAGCATAGGTTGATTTTCATTGTCAAACTCATCCTCTAATTGAATGATAGAATTGTTTTCTTTTGAGGATCCTTTTTCAGAATTTCTAATCATCAGTTCTTTGAACCTATCTGAGAGATCATCACACAAGAGTACTTTCCTATTTCCTTCATAGAATACTACATGAACAGATTCCTCAATCTTTTGCGTTCTTTTGTTGTAGATTCTATTGGCTTTGCTATTCAGAGAATAACTAAGAAATACTCTTTCATCTGCCTTTGGTTGAAATGTTCTCAAGTGTTCTTTTCCATTGTTAAGAACGAAACATCTGCAACCAAACACCCTTAGATGTTTGATAGTAGGGGGTCTACCATTGAAAAGCTCATAAGGAGTTTTGTCATGGTGTTTGTTAATCAAGCATCTATTTTAAGTGTAGCATGCTGTGTTTACAGCTTCAACCCAATAGATTTCACTTATTTCAGTGTCAGTAAGCATTGTTCTTGCCGCTTCCTTCAGGGTCCTATTCTTTCTTTCAGCAACACCATTTTGTTGTGGTGTCCTTACAGAAGATAGCTAATGTTGTATACCTTTGCAGGTACAAAACTCTTTTATGTACTGGTTCACAAACTCAGTACCATGGTCTGTTTTGATTACAGATACCTTGTCATTTTTCATGACTTCGAGCTTATTCAGCAAGTTGGGTATCTCAACCCTTGCATCAGATTTGTGTTTGAGAAAGACAACCCAAGTGAATCTTGAGTAATCATCAACAACAACCAGACCATACTTCTTTCCTGCATAACTTGTTACAAAGGATTCAAAAAGATCCATATGTAACAATTGCAGTGGCCTTTCACTGGAATATCTAGTTTTAGACTTGAAAGATGTTTTGGATTGTTTTCCCATTTGGCAAGCTGAGCATACACCTACTTTTCTATATGCCATTTTGGGTAAACCAACCACCAACTCTTTCTTGGCTAGCTTGTTCAGAGTTTTGAAATTCAAGTGACTCATTCTTTTATGCCATAGCCAATTTTCTTCAGTGTGGCCAGATTGACTGACCATGAGACATTCTTCAGTTGTGGCGGATGCCCAATCAGCAACATAAAAATTTCCTTTTCGCAGCAACCAAGACTGTCTGCTTTGACTCATTGTCAATCACTTTACGTAGTTTTGACTTGATCTTGACAGTGTACCCTTTGTCTACTAATTGACTCATGCTTAGAAGATTATATTTCAATCCCTTTACATGTAATACATCAGAGATTGTAAGGGCTCCAAAATCCAGATTGCCAAATCCTATAGTTGGATTTTCATCTCCTCCAGCAAACCTGATAATTGGTCCATCATTGCACTTTTTGTAGTCAATCAGATTTGCTTTGTCTCCTGTCATGTGCTTCCCACATCCACTATCAATATGCCACTTTGGATTAGTCTTTAGAGTGTTCTGCACAAAACAGGAAACAGGAGATTAGGTTCTAATACTAACAATGGAACCATCTGGAGTAAAGAATCTTTCAGTTGGAATCCATTTCTGAATGAATTTCTTAGGAACATTCTTTTGTCTAACAGGAACGTAGGGAGGAATTCTAGTTAAATGATTAGTATCATTGTTATCAAGAACTATTTTCTTCGTTGGTGTGTTCCTCGGTGCTCCATTAGGTGCTTTCAGATTCCTGTCAGGTTTCTGAGTCTGCTTCTCAGCAAACTTAGCTTTCCTTGCCAAATTTCTTCTAGCCCTGGCATTCAGATTTTCAGTGGCTTGACTCATCTTCCACTTCTGATAATTGCCGTGAGCAATTCTAGCCTTTAACCATCGTTCTTGCTCTTGTTTATACTCACGAGCAAGTTGTTTTCTCGATGGCTTTATAGCCAATACCATTCCGTGCACCTGGTGCTATTTGAGTTCTCATCTCAGCAGCTTTGCTAGTCTCTGGGTAGTCTATTTTCTTTCCAGAAAATGTGATATAGGAGAATTTGCCAGCTCCTGCAATTCTTCCTTTCTGAGAGACATAGCACTGTGGGTGATTACACTTTTCAGTGTTATGTTTCTTTTCAGAAACATTCCCAACAAATTTCTTTTGGACTTGTTTTTTACACAAAGATTTGGTCGCAACTGCCTTTCCTTTGTCAACAACCTTAGCTTTCTGACAGATACTGTAGGTTGTTTGGGAACCACCTTGCTGAGCATTGACAAATGTTCTTCTTTCATCACTCTTATTCAGAGTGGTAGAACTATCTGTTTGTGTGTCCAGCCCAAGTCCTCTCTTTTCTGAAGAATCTCTTAAATAAGATTGTACTTCAGTAAGAGTGTCACTAGCTTTGGCATAAGATTGAAAAGATAGTTCTTTCTTTTTGAGTTGTTCATTCTCAGAAAGAAGATCTTCACATTTCTTTTGAAGATTGGCCAATGCTTCTTCATGTGACTTTTCAGTCTCAGATATCTGAGCTTTGAGAGATGCAATTTCGGCATCCTTTTCCTCAGATATCTTGAGTAATTTTGAATTTTCCTTTTCAAGAGAATTCTTTTCTTCTTCAAAGATTTCGGCTCTAGCTCGGACCATTAGAAACTCTCTTTCGTAGAGATCAAGCTCTCTTCTGAGATGTTCCAGATCTTTGATTCCTTCCTCATCACTTTTATATGTATAACAAGAAGTATGTGTTACCTCATCAGCCATTAGACAAGGTTGAATGTTGGAGGTATCTGGGAAGATTTCTTCAGCCACTCCACACACTTCTTTCTTCGTTTGACCAAAGTTAATCACTTTATGAGAAACACTGCACATTTCTAGAGAAGGCAGTGTGGAATCATCTGAGTCTTCATCTTCAGAATCAGACTCAATGTCTAGAGCATCCAGTTGGAGTTGAATCTTTTTCCTTTCTTCAGTGAGCATAGCTCTCCGACTTCTCTTGAAGTTTCTTCTTCTATCTTTCTTGTCACCTGTCTTTAGTTTGTTGAAGGCAGGGCAATCCTTCTTGAAATGACCAGGTTTCTGACAATAGAAACAGATACGTTTCCGATTTCTGCTTCCTCAGTACTTGATGCTTTCTGAGCCGGCTTGTTCAGCGAGCTTTGCATATTTTTGTACTGGTGATAGTTTGAGCCTAGATGCTTTTTCAGCTTCTCTTTGGCTTTTCTTCTCTCTATTTACCGACTGACATATTTTCTCATTTGCTTGACAGCAAGGGCATCCTCAGTCACCTCCTTGCCTTCCTTCTTTTCAGAAGTTCCTTGAGCAACTAGAGCAACATTCTGCAACTTTTCAGTTGTTTGTTCTCTTTGAGTTTTCTCATAGTCAACAGTGGCAAGGTGAGAGAAAAGTTCCACTGGAGTGATATCTGGCATTCCTTGGTTAAAGTAGAAAAACTTTGTGTGCTCCCAGTTATGATTTAGACTTCTCACAATAGTCTTAATCTTTTCTGACTGGGTATATCTATTACTTTAACCAAGTGCAGCCATGTCACTCATAAGTGTTGTAAACCGGAAATCTAGGTTTTCAAGAGTCTCTGTGGGACCTTGTTTAAATTTTTGGAATTTGAGCTTCAAAACATCGAACTTATTTTCCTTTGTTTTCTCAGTGCCGGCAAAGATTTCTTCAATCAGTTGCCAGGCCACTTTCGCCGTTTTTGCACCCCACAGTTTACACTCTATGTGGTCTGGAGTAGAACGTATGATGATATTACGAGCCTGACCATCCAGTCGATTTCTCTTGGCATCTTCCGATGTCCAGAGCTCTCTGGGCTTTGGTTCGTAAATGACTTGACTGGCAGGTCTCCCGCTGGTTAACGCATCTGTCTGTGAAGACCCATCGCTTTGTTCTCTATCTCTACCATTAGAAACCTCCATGACTTGCTTGAGTTGTTGAATGACTATTTGGCCATTTTTTATTACGTCGATCATTTCGTCACTGATGGCTTCTAGGTGGAGCATCATGTTGTTCTTCCATTTCTCATAATTTTCTGGCTTGGGAATTGGGGCGTCACTTAAAGACATCCTGCAGCAAACACACTAAACAAACAAATCAAGTGTAGGTGAAAAGCAATTAGTGCGCACTTATCTGGGATCTAGGTTCAGTGCAGAAGGCTTGGGAACCTCCTGCTCTGATACCACTTGTTGGTCCAGATAATGGCAAAGTAAAAAGACTAGAAGGGGGTGAATAGTCTTTTAAAACTTTTGTCGATAAACACGGTTTCCTAGATATCTGTAAAGATATCTGATACTTAATTTTAGAGAGCGAAAGACTTTTCTGTGATAAGTGCACGTGCTCAGCAAGATAGGTGTAAAAACTTTGCAAGGTAAATAAAGCAAGTAATAAAATGCAGAAAGTAAATAACACAAGTCTTTTTATAGTGGTATCTGAAGGTGGCGTAATCCTTCAACTAATCCACTTCAGCCTTTCTCAGACCTAGAATCCACTAAGACAGATAATTGATGTAACCTTACAAATATCTTCTCTCGATTCCTAATTACACTAGGTTCCCAACCAAGTGTCCCCCTGAGTTATTCCCCGGATTTCACAGCCAAGTACTTCCTGTACTCAGAAACCTCTTTCCTAGAGTTGTTCCTTAGTTTCCCAAACTAAGTACTTCCTGTACTCCACGCCAATTAAGGTGTTGGTTAAGGTAATTTGTCAGGTGAGCTTCTTTAATAACTTGTTCAGTTATCCAGATAGCTCCGAGAATCAAGTATACTTAATACACTTTGCAATGTATGGTATCTTGTTCTTTACTAACCCAAGTCTATGATAAATGTTCAAGAGAATGAATCTCAGATATCAAATCTTAATTCAACTCTTTCACAAATGGCAATGCTTGTTAAGGATCAGGACACTTAGAACTTTTGTGCTACTTATAATCAAGAGCTTTGGTCGCAACAGAAAGCTTGAAGGTAAGTATTGTGCTTGAGAGATCTTGTGTGAGAATGTTCAATGTTCTAAGGGTGTGTTCTCAACTAGTCTAAGTGTTCATATTTATAGATGAATTTGAGTGCCGTTTGAATAGTATCCGTTAGGCTTAAATCAAATTCAAACTATTGATATTTGAGTATAGTACTGTAGTACGTTTGTCTTCTTCTTCAGAAGCTACCATTTTGTTCAGACATTTCTGTCCGCGCATTTAATGCATTGTACTATACTTTGTCCTGTAGTGCCAACGGAACTATGCATTGTATCAGAGATATTATACTATCAGAATTCTCTGATTCTTTGGACGGTCTTTTCCAGAGATTATCACAACTCCTGATACCACTTGTTGAAACAACTTGTTATAATATATTTCTTTTCAGAAACATAGTTTATGTCCAAGGTATCTGAGTGTAGATATCTGTGGGCACTTTCCTCATTTCAGAAACCTTTTATTTCTCAGATATCTTTTGTAACACTATTTATTTAAAAATGCTTGTGTCTTCAAGATATCTGGTCATAGGTATCTGAAAAACCCTTATCTTCAGCAATCTTCTGCAGTCTTCAAATCTTCAAAGCCGTTGAACTTTTCCTGCTGGATGCCTTCTTCTTGGTCTTCTTTAGAGGAATAAAAATTACATTCAGAGACCTAACATCCTATACAAGATTTGCTAGACTATCATACTTATTGAGTTTCCTCTTTTACAGTGTTCAAGTGAACCAAGAGTACTAACCACCTTTCTGAGCTAAGATAAGTCATTAGGTTGCTGATCAAAATCTAAACAGATATTCCTAACAGCTAGGTTTTTCAAATACTTTTTTCTTTTTCTTCTTCTTCACCGCCCCATTCCCTCTTCTTCCTCTTCCCGTTTCTTTTTCTTCTCTTCGCTCCAATCTCCCTTCTCCCTCAATTCTCCACCAAATTCCCCCATTCTCGTTGCAAATCAACAGGTTTTTCCTCCTCTCCTCGTTTCTTGCATCACTTTTGTGTGTTTTCAACCCATTTCTTCGGATTCAAAAGGTAAATTGGCTTGAACTTCCTTCTTCCTCTGTTATTTCGAGTTTACATACATTACATGGTTGATCGTCATTAGTTGTATTTGTTTGGGTGTAGTAGTTCGATTCTTATTGATGCATGGATCCCTTCCTCGTTGATTTTGGAACTTACTTGCGTTTTTCAATTTTTGCACTACTTCCCCATTTTTGCCAATTTATACTATCCTTCCCCACTGTTGCTCTGCTTATCACTACTCTTTTGCTTGTGAACTGACGTGAATCGAGCATTGGCCATGATATATAATCTCGTGTTGGTTTGGGGAATTTTGCATTCTCCCCTGTCATTGCTCTTTCGTTGTTTCTGGCCTTTTTTGATCATGAATCGGTTTGGGGAGGTAGTTATCTACCCCCATTGTTCTACACTAACACCTTTCTTGCAGGAATTATGTCTCGCAGAGCCACCGGCAGCAAACGCCATAGAGGCGAGTCCAGTAGCGCGGCCAAACAGAGAGGTCCTGTAGATGAGTTCTAACACCTGTCCATGGAAGGGAGGGCTTTTATGGAAGCAAATTTTATGGAGCCGAGGAAAGCATGGCCCGAGCGTGAATTGGCTCTCGATGAATTGGAGGATGCTGTCTACGCCCGAGTCTGGGCAAGGATCAGATATTTAGGCTGGAGCAGGCTCTTCGGCAAGCAGCTGTCCTTTGACCCGAAGCTAGTTCGGGAATTCTACATAAGCCTCCACGACTTAGCTGAATGGGTGATGACGATTTGCGGTGTCAGGATCCAGTTCTCACCTAGAAGTATTTGGGAATTCCTCCAGTGCAGGGTGTTCCAGGAAGACGATGACAAGTACAGCCACTGGGGCGACAATTTTCACAACCAGCAGTTTGAGAGGGACTTAGCCGAGTTTGTACTCCTACTGGTACCGATCCGTAGGACCACATGACCAAAACCACCATAGCCACCCACTTCCTCAAGCCAGAGGTTCGCCTTTGGAAACATCTGATACAATATAATTTCACCCCCAACTCATATTTTACCACCCTAACCCCACCCACAGCCCGCCTTATTCGAACGATCATGAACGGGCAGTTTGTTGACGCCCCAGATATCATTTTGGCAGAGGCTCAGTCCCGGAAAGCTAAAGGCAGTCTCCTCGGTTTTCCATGCCTTATTACCAATATCTGCCGATCCTTCAATATTCCAGGAATTCAGGGCTCTGAGAAACCCAAAGGAGCTCTGAAATCAGCTAGCGCCAGAGTCATCCTCGGCCTCCATCCCACTCCTATCAGGGGCGCCAATGACAGTGCAGAGCAGCCCGCTCCACCTGGAGTTACTTCGAGCAGATGCAAGCATAGTTTCAGGAGTGGGCAGGAACACAATATGCCCGGATTGAGGATCAGTACTCCCGAATCGAGGAGCACTACCGGCGACAGGAGGAGAGAGATAGGAGAGCTGAAGCTAGGGAGCAGCGTGAGCTTGAGCGCTTGGAGAGGCAGGAGGCACTCTGGAAGGCGCAACAAGATTTCTGGGAGCAGCACTTCGGTGGTGGCCCTTCTAGATCCGTGTGATCACCCTGTTGAGACAACACTATGGTTGGTCATTCTATACAGTTGTTCTTACACTATTTGTTGGTCCAGATAACGGCAAAGTAAAAGACTAGGGGGGGGGGGGTGAATAGTCTTTTAAAACTTTTGTCGATAAGCACAGTTTCTTAGATATCTGTGAAGATATCTATGAAGATATCTGATACTTAATTTCAGAGAGCGGAAGACTTTTCTAAGATAAGTGCACGTGTTCAGCAAGATAAGTGTAAGTACTTTGCAATATAAGTAAAACAAGTAATAAGCTGCAGAGAGTAAATAACACAAGTCTTTTTATAGTGGTATCTGAAGGTGGCGTAATCCTTCAACTAATCCACTTCGGTCTTTCTCAGACCTAGAATCCACTAAGATAAATGAGGTAACCTTACAGATATCTTTTCTTGATTCCTAAATACACTAGGTTCCCAACCAAGTGTTCCCCCTGAGTTATTCCCCGGCTTTCACAGCCAAGTACTTCCTGTACTCAGAAACCTTTTTGAGTTGTTCCTTAGTTTCCCAAACTAAGTACTTCCTGTGCTCAATAACCTTGGAGTTATTCCTTAGTTTCCCAAACTAAGTACTTCCTGTACTCCATGCCGTTTAAGGTGTTAGTTTTAGGTTTGTTTGTCAGGTGAGCTTCTTAAATAACTTATTCAGTTATTCAGATAGCTCTATGAATCAAGTATACTTAATACACTTTTCAATGTATGGTATATTGTTCTCTACTAACCCAAGTCTATTGTAAGTGTTCCAGAGAATGAATCTCAGATTTGAAATCTTAGTTCAACTCCTTCACAGACAACAATGCTCGTTAAGGATCAAGACACTTAGAACTTTTGTGCTACTTGGAATCAAGAGCTTTGGCCGCAACAGAAAGCTTGAAAGTAAGTAGTTTGCTTGAGAGAACTTGTGTGAGTATAAGTTCAGTGATCTAAGGTGTTCAGTGTGTGTTCTCAAGCAGTCTAAGCGTTGATATTTATAGATGAATTTTGAGTGCCGTTTGAATAGTATCCGTTAGGCTTAAATCAAATTCAAACTATTGATATCCGAGTATAGTACTGTAGCAGGTTTGTCTTCTTCTTCAGAAGCTACAACTTTTGTTCTGACATTTCTGTCTGCGCATTTAATGCACTGTACTATACTTTGTCATGTAGTGCCAACGGAACTATGCAAGCTTTCTGAGGCTTTGCACGTTCTTTTCCAGAGATCATCATAGCTCCAGATACCACTTGTTTAAACAACTTGTTATAATATGTTTCTCTTTCAGAAGCATATTTTATGTCCAAGGTATCTGAGTGTAGATATCGGTGGGCACTATCCTTGTCTCGGAAACCTTTTATTCTCAGATATCTTTTGCAACTCGTGTGTTTCGAAACACTTGTTTCTCAAGATATCTGGACATAGGTATCTGAAAAACCCTTGTCTTCAGCAATCTTGTGCAGTCTTCAAATCTTCAAATCCGTTGAACTTTTCCTGCTGGATGCCTTCTTCTTGGTCTTCTTCAGAAAATAAAAATTACATTTCGAGACCTAACATCCTATACAAGATTTGCTAGACTATCATACTTAGTGAGTTTCCTCTTTTACAGTGTTCAAGTGAACTAAGAGTACTAATCACCTTTCTGAGCTAAGATAAGTCATTAGGTTGCTGATCAAAATCTAAACAAATATTCCTAACAAATTTCCCCCATTTTGATCAGTCAACAATGACTATCTGACCTATTACAAATCTGGATGAGGAAACAATCCACCACTTAATCATTTCTTATGATCTTTTAATTCATATAATTAAGTGCAGAAAGTAAACATCAACCAAATCACAAGGTGTGATCTTTGTTGACAAGTTATCTTATATAAAAAATGATATCTGAGAGTAAGTTCATCAGATATGATACAAAGAAAGCTTACAGATAACTTTTTCAAGATTTAACAGAAAAGATCAATCAGCAAAATCACAGAAACTACTTAGTCAAATAGAACAATAGGAGTTACCAAGCTCCAAGTGAACATTCTAAATGACAAGTCTTCAAGTCTTCAAAAAATCTTCAAGTCTTCAAAACGGTTCCATGGATCAGTCTGCAAATTTCCTATCACCAAACCTTTTGGTGGGATATCTCTTGACAAAATGCTTGACCCACAGATACTTTTCCCATTTCCAGGCATGCTCGATTCTGATATTTGACAGCTTGAAGTATTCATAAATGATCTTCAGATATCTGATGTCACCCTTGTATTGATCTTCAGTTAAGTAGAAGGACTCATAGGGTTCCACCGCAAGTCTTGCTCTTGTGCCTGTTCCAGTAATGTTGGGAATTCTGTGCACCTCATCTGGCTTTCCATAAGGACAATCATCAGAGAGGTCCTTCTTCATGGCTTCTTTTATCTTGATTACTTCAAAATCCAACCATGCTTTGATGTGGTTGGTGTTAATCAAGATTGGCTTATCTTTCTCCATGCCATGAGCTGTTTATGGATTGGTTCTGGAAACCTTGAATTTACCAGTAAGTGCTTGAGTTCCAAAATCCAATACCCATTCTTTTGATTAATGCACCTGTAGACAGAGGAATTGTTGTCATTCTTCACAAACTCAATTTTGGCTTCTTCTGGCCTGAGTGGAAGTTGACTTTGTCTTTGTTCAGCTCTCAGCCTGTTCCTTCTTTGTCTAGAATTCTCCTTTGGGGGATTGCTTGTAGAACCACCCTGGATTGACTTGGTATTTCCAGAGGGTGTGTTAGCTGCTAAAGGCTTTGCAGCTATGGGCTCAGTTAGGCTATCAATTTTCCTTTTTTCAGTGAAGAGGAGCTTCATCTTCATCAGTCTCTTCATCATCATCAAGATCAATTCTTGTGAGACTTTTGCAGCCTTCTTCATTGCCCAGGGATTTGATTTGACCTTCTTCTTCTTCAGAAGATTCATCAATCCCTCTCACTTGTCTTCTCCTTGGAGCCTTGGTCCTCCTTGGAGGTCTTTTTGCCATGGACCTTGTTACCATTGTAGTTACTTCAGTTGGCTGCTGGGAAGTAGCTACTATTTGCAAAGCAGCTTGATTTGATGAGGGATCATTTATTCTGAGTGGTGGCTGGGAAGTTTTCTTGTTTCCTCTTCCTTTTTGAGCGGCACCAACTCTAGATTTCTTCTTTCCTTCCCCCTGATCTTGAGATCCAAATTCTTCCCCCTTAGTCATTGTTGACTGACTAAGTACCACAAAAGAATCTGAGAGAGACTCAAAATTCTTCTGCAAGTAGTTGTAGGCAGTGACCAACTTCTGAAGTTCAGCCTTGAGCTCCTGATTTTGTTTGATAAGTCCATTTTCCTTATCGATTTCTGCTCAATGGGCCTAGTATGGCATTTGCTTTTCCAGCAGTGTAACTTGCCTCATGAAAAGCTTTTTCAGCTAATGACATATCATCGTCCCTTATTATTCCCAGATCCTTCTGAGCAATAACCATACTGGTTGTTCTCTGAGTGATGAGTTCTGTGAACTTCTTCATTTCTGAGGGGACGGAGGCAATTACATCTTTGTTTTGTGAAGACATCTCCTTTTTAACATGTGCCAAAACTTGGTATCTATTCATCTAAGTGTTCATTGCGGTGTGCTGCCAAAGTCTTGTCTTCTTCATCATCTGAGTCTTCAGCCCAGTGATCTTCATCCTCTTGGACATTTTCAAGATTTTCTAGTCCGGCAACCATCTCAGAGATGGGCTTCTTTCCTTTCTGAGAGGAGGATGGTATGTCTTTTCTTTGTGATGCAACTTAGCATCATGCTTTTCTTTAGATACTTCTTCAGTATCTAATTCCTTAGCAATAGCATTTACAGCATCCTGGAGCTCTTTAACCTCAGAGTAAGCTACTGTCTCTTGTAAGTATTGATCTTGTAGTTGATTGAGCTTATCTCTAGATTTAACTAGCTCTTCTTCAAGTTGAAGATGGAGCTGTTGCTCTTCTTCCAACAGTTGTTTAAGTTGAGCAGCTCTGGTTTGAGTATTTAATATCTTCTGAGTTGTTTCCTCAGAGTGCTCAACTACTTGTTCAGTAGTGTCTTTTTGTTGTTGGGATTGCTGTGAAGGATGGGTGGATTTCTGAGGAGATGGAGGAGGGGATTGCTGTGATGTCCTCTCAGTGTGATTTTCAGCAGCTGAGGCATTGTTTCCTTGTGGAATTCCTCCTGTCCCTGGTGCAGGGGCATCATCATCCGTCATATCATCATCATCCTTTTTGTGATGGTCAGAGGGAGGTTCATCAAAGTTATTCTCATCTATTTCTTCCTCCTCATCGTCTTCATATACAAGATTAATCACTTCAGGAATAGTGATTTTCTGCCCATTAACCTCTTCTTGTTCAGAAGGAATAAATTGTAGTGTCTGGGGCAGGACTGGCTTGAATGCCATCTGCAATCTTGTCTGACCATCTGCCTGTTTGAAGGCTTGAACCAATTTGTGTGCCACTTCCTTGGAAAAATCCTTACGCATTAAGGTCGCAACTTGATATTGTTCAGTAGGGAACATTGCGTGGATATAGTTTTCCAGATGAAGAGCTCGTGCTCGTCTTGTTGGTTGATTTGTGATTCTCAGTATTTCAGAGAGATCAGAGCACCTTAACCTTTGCCATTTCTTGAAGCATTAAATATGCTTTGGCAAGGTATGAGTCTTGAAGAAGGGAAGAAGGTTTTCATAGTCATCATTTGACTCCTTCTTGGCACTACTTTGAGCCTGAGAGAGAGAGTTTTGAATTAGTTTCAAAACTTGTGTAGATATCTGAGTTTTAGAGTAGTCAAGTATCTGTGCAACAAAGAAAAGGCTCAGAAGGTTGGACTACTGAGGTTCCAGGTGCCTCAGATATCTTGGTGTGAGGAGGAGACTTGGAAGTCTGATCCTCAGCATCCTCTCTTTCTTTTTGAACCTGAGAATCATAACACTTAGGAAATTTTATAAAGAAAAATTCTATTTACAAAATCAGATATCTGAGAGGTCAATTACCTCCACTATTGGAGGCTCAGATACTTGTTGCTCAGAGACTTGTGCAGTCTCTGGAAATTTTTCTTGTGATGAAGGCTTTGATGCCTCATCAATTTCCATTTGTTGTGGGGATTGAGCGGGCAATTCCTCAAAGAACTTCTACTTCTTTTTGAACCTGTTAAGTAGAAAGTGTTTGAGAAAAATGATCAGAGATTTGTCTTTGAAGATTATAGGTATCTGAAATATATATATATATATATACCTTCTCAATAGAAGGCTCAGATACTTGTTCCTCAGAGACTTTGTGAGTCTCTGGTTGATTCTCTAATGAGTTGGGCTTCTCAGCCTTATCATTTTCCTTCTCAGTTGGAGCCTATTAGAAACATCCACTTGATTAGTTAAGTGAATTAACAAATATCTGAAAAGTAATGTCTTAGGGAATTCTCTATCACCTGTAGCACAGGCTCAGATTCCTTAAGAGGTGAGGTAGTAGCCTCCTTCTCAGTCTCTGAGGCAAGCTTTTCAGCTTCCTCTTGTTCTTTTGTTTCTAATTCAGCCTGTAACAAAGAAATTTTTATAAGTAACAAGATTGATTAACATAAAATTTCACAAGTAGAGAGTTAAACCATTCAACTACATGAGCATTGTCAGGCTGATTGGTCTCTGGAACTTGTGACCCTTCTATGCTTTGGTCTTGCTGTTCCATTATGGCTTCTTTGTTTGAAGTTTCTGGTACTTCAGACCTTTCCTGAGTGACTGACTCAGTTGCCTCCCTTGTTTGATCATTCTGAGCAGGTGTCTCAGTTTGATCCCTCTCTAGGAGTTGGGGAACCTGCTTGTTTGCAGGATTTTCTTCAGCATGTTGCATAGCTGATATGTCGAAATGGAGTTCATTTACCATTTCATCAACCACTTGTGGCTGTTGTGGTTGTGGTTGTTGTGGTTGTCTGGAAGCAGAAGTTTGAGCAGTTGAGAGCTCTTCCAAATTTTTAAGTGTGGTGTTGACATCAGCGTCTACCAACACTAGGTCACCACTCATCAGGGCTTCTTGAAGTTGTTTATACGTGATTTTACCTGATGGTGTGTTGGCACCAACAACCTTTGCTATAGGTGCTTGCTCAGCAACCTTTGAGCTAGTTGCTTTCTCAGCAACCTTGGACCTTTTGTTCTTCCCCTTTGCCTTGGTTACTTTTTCAGTAACCTTGGGGTCTGGGATCTTCTCCTCGTCCGATTCGTCATCGAAATCTGGAACAGAGTTATCAACAATCCCTGCTGCTTCTGCAGAAAGAGTTTGAACTTTTTCAACATTTATGAGTTCATCAGCAAGGCAGTCTGTAATAGTCTTCACATTTCTGAAAGCACTTTCTCTTGCTGAATCTACTTGTTCAGTAGCCGATGCCTCTTTTGCAGCATTGATGAGTTCATCTGCAGCGACGTCAGGTATCTGAGAATCGACAACCTCAATGGGTGTGCCTTCTGATTTGCCAGCAGACTTCTTCCGTGAAGTTCTGGGCTTATTGGTCGCAACTTTTCCCTCAGATACCTCTTCAGTCTTTCATTTCTTGGAACCTTTCTGAGATCCAGTAACCTTTTTCATCATGTTTGTATACTCATATTTGTAGAGTAGGTTACTGTTGGCAATATCTGCCGTCTCTCTAAGCTCAATGCCGAGACATTCCAGTAAGTAGCAAATTTGCAGTCCATAGCTTACTGTGGCTTTTGGCTCAGCAAGGCCCTTAACGATTCTAGGCTCAAAGCCTTGTATTTTCTTCACAAATTTCATGAAGGCGTACTTCCCCCAATTAAAAGGGTTTTCCAGCCTTTTGTCTTGTTGACTCAACAAGAACAACATCATCCAGCGTTCTTGGCTTATCTGGTCAGCACCTCCTTGTGGACCATCGAAGCCTCTGTGAAGGATACATGCCAACACATCCCAGTGGACCAAAAGATGTCTGGTCCTTATGTCAGCAAGCTTAAAGTCGATGGGTGTGTCTGGTTTGTCAAGATCACACACATTACTGTAAAGTTGCTTCACACCTTCAAGGAGATCTTCATCCTTGGTGTCAATTTCAAAATCCTTTCCAAGATTTTGAAGTTCAAACAGCTCACAGAAAGCTGTTTCGTCCAACAGAATTTCTTGTCCTTGGACTTTGGTCTTGATAGACACTATCTCAGTGCCTTCAGAGATCTTGGAAATAATTGTGGAGTTATTGTAAAACTCCAGAACATCCAGTGAAGAACTCCACTGGGAAGAGCAGATAGAAACCCCTTGATTTTTGCCTTTTCAAGCATATCAAGTACCAACTTCCTATCAGTCTGCTTTTCTATTGCAGCAACCAGGTATTCCTCAATCATGGCACCACCCCAAATCATCCTGTGATTTGAAGTCCAATGATCAGGGTCGAATTCTCCGATCAACCGATTGTTTGTTATAACTAGCACTGGTGCTTGCTTTTCAGCAGTACCAGCAGTAGTTTGGGATTTCTGAGAAGAAGCACGTTTGGGAGCCATCTCTTTAAATAGTGAAGTTTTTGAAAAACAAGAAAGAGATTTGGGTGAGAGATTAGTAATTCTTTGCAGAAAAACTAACAGAGATTTGCAGAGGTTGAAGAAGAGTTTTTGCTATTCTTGTGCAAGTCTGTAATCTCCACAGACATATCCATACAAATTAATTTTGTGTGTAAGTATCTGTGAATTGCAGGCAGGCGTGAATAAAAGTTTGTTCGGCATTAAATGCATAGTGGGCCCTGTCGGAATTTTTGCAGTCCACTATTTACTGAGAGTTAATCTTTGCCGTAAAGATCAATCGCTCAATTCATCAAGGGTCACCATTGCTTCTTCAGCAATGATCACAATCAACAAATGTAATTGTGCCCATTTAATGAATTTTGCCTATTAGCTTTCTGAATCACGTTTCTGTATGACCAAGAACACCGTTTGCATTTGAATTTATCTCACACTTGGTATTTGTCCAAGTTTTACACAAAGATAGAAATAATACAAATTTCAAGAGAGTAGTTGATTGTAGACAGTTGTACTATTCTCTTTTGTTTCCCCCCTCACTAAGTGATCTAGATATCTGAGTACCCGTCTCAGAAATCTTTGAATAGCAATTTTACCCTTTAGCTTTTGTTACTGGATACCCATTCCAGATTCCTCTTCTCTGGATACCCGTTCCAGATACCTTTTCTCTCTTCTTTGATATCTTCTTCAGATATCTCTTCTCTGAAATTTTTCAGTTCTTTGGTAGCTCTATTAGTCCAAGACTGTGTCTTAAGGCTAAGAATCTACTTTCTTGTAGTGGCTTAGTGAAGATATCTGCAAGTTGGTTTTCAGTGCCAATTTTGAGTATCTCTATATTGCCTTTTTCAACATGGTCTTTGATGAAATGGTGTCTAACATCAATGTGCTTTGTTCTTGCATGAAACTTAGGATTCTGAATTATGGCAATAGCACTTGTGTTGTCACAGAAAATGGGAGTTTTTTCTTCATTGAGTCCATAGTCTTTGAGTTGTTGTTGTATCCACAATATCTGTGAAGCACAACATCCAGCAGCAATATACTCAGCTTCTGTGGTAGATGTGGCAATTAAATTTTGTTTCTTGCTGAACCATGATATTAATCTAGCACCAAGAAATTGACAAGTTCCTGAGGTGCTTTTTCTATCAAGCAATGATCCAGCATAGTCGGCATCTAAATAGCCAACCAAACTCAATCCACTATCTTTTGGATACCACAATCCAACTTCTACATTACCTTTTACATACCTTAATATCTTCATAGCAATGTTGTAGTGTGACTGCATTGGATTTGTCTGAAATCTAGCACACACTCCAACTGTATATTGAATATCAGGTCTACTTGCAGTGAGGTATATTAGAGACCCAATCAATTTCCTATACTTGTGTTCTTCAACACTCTTGTCAGATTCAGTATAGGTCATTTTGGTTCCAATGCTTATTGGTATCTTAGCATTCTTTTCAGAAGGCTTTAGATTGAACTTATTAAGCATATCCTTTGCATACTTTGTTTGACTAATGAATATTCCATCATTTGCTTGACTTGCAGCCCTAGGAAGTAATTCAATTCTCCCATCATGCTCATCTCAAATTTACATTTCATGAGTTCAGCAAAGTCTTCACAAAGTTGCTTGTCTTTAGATGCAAATATAATGACATCAACATATACTTGAACTAAAAGTAGTTTCCCATCATCGTTCAATGTGAAGAGTGTTTTATCAACATCTCCTTTCTTGAAACCACTTTCTAGTAGGTATCTGGCCAATGTATCATACCATGCTCTTGGAACTTGTTTCAGCCCATACAGAGCTTTCTGAAGCTTATAGACCATCCTACTTTCTGAGGGAACTTCAAAACCTGGTGGTTGCTCAACATAGACTTCCTCAGCCAGTTCACCATTTAGAAATTCACTCTTGATATCCATCTGATAAACTGTAAAGTCATTATGAGCTACAAAGGCTAGAAAGAGTCTTATTGCATCCAATCTTGCAACTGGTGCATAAGATTCATCAAAATCTAGTCCTTGATGCAGGTGAATCCCTTGGCAACCAACCTAGCTTTGTTTCTGGTTATTTCACCAGACTCATTCATTTTGTTTCTGAAAATCCACTTGGTTCCGATTACAGATATTCCGTCAGCAAATGGAACTAGTTTCCAGACTTTGTTTCTCTCAAATTGATCCAACTCTTCTTGCATTGCAGAGATCCAATTTTGATCCTTTAATGATTCTTCTATTGTCTTTGGTTCAATTTTTGAGATAAACATCCATAGAGACAACTTGCATTTTCAGCGATTGCTCTTCTAGTTCTAACTCATTGGTCTATGGGACCAATCACATCCTTTGCAGGATGATTTCTTATCCATTTCATAATGGGTTTTGAACTAGTAGGATATCATTTTGATTTGAGTGTGAATCAATATGATCTTGATGAGATACTTGTGCAGTATCTGAGATATCTGACATATGGGAAATGCCATGGATATCTGACACTTTTTCAGTGTTAGAGATATCTGGAATTTGCATTTCAGCAAACTCTCTTTCAGATACCTCTTTATGATGAAGGTTCTCAGTAACCTGTTCCATTTCTGGAATTCTCATAGGAAATTCTTCATCATGTCTTAGAGTCATCTGGTTGTTACTAAGCATAGGTTGCTTTTCATCGTCAGACTCATCCTCTATTTGAATGATAGAATTGTTTCCTTCTGAGGATCCTTTTTCAGAATCTTTAATCATTAGTTCTTTGAACCTATCTGAGAGATCATCATTCAAGAGTACTTTCTTGTTTCCTTCATAGAATAGTACATGAATAGATTCTTCAATCTTTTGTGTTCTTTTGTTGTAGATTCTGTAACCTTTGCTATTCAGAGAGTAACCAAGAAATACTCCATCATCTGCCTTTGGTTGAAATGTTCTCAAGTATTCTTTTCCATTTTTAAGAACAAAACATCTGCAACCAAACACCCTTAGATGTTTGATACTAGGTGGTCTACCAATGAAAAGCTCGTACGGAGTTTTGTCATGGTGTTTATTAATCAAACATCTATTTCGAGTGTATCATGCTGTGTTTACAGCTTCAACCCAATAGATTTCACTTATTTCGATTAATAAAGCATTGTTCTTGCTGCTTCTTTTAGGGTCCTATTCTTTCTTTCAGCAACACCATTTTATTGTGGTGTTCTTACAGAAGATAGTTGATGTTGTATACCTTTGCAGGTACAAAACTCTTTGATGTACTGGTTCACAAACTCAGTACCATTGTCTGTTCTGATTACAGATACCTTGTCCTTTTTCATGACTTCGAGCTTATTTAGCAAGTTAGGTATCTCAACCCTTGCATCAGATTTGTGTTTGAGAAAGACAACCCAAGTGAATCTTGAGTAATCATCAACAACAACCAGACCATACTTCTTTCCTGCATAACTAGTTACTGAGGATTCAAACAAATCCATATGTAACAATTGCAATGGCCTTTCACTGGAATGTCTAGTCTTAGACTTGAAAGATGTTTTGGATTGTTTTCCCATTTGGCAAGCTGAGCATACACCTTCTTTTCTATATGCCATTTTGGGTAAACCAACCGCCAACTCTTTCCTGGCTAGCTTATTCAGAGTTTTGAAATTCAAGTGACTCATTCTTTTATGCCATAGCAATTTTTCTTTAGTGTGGCCAGATTGACTCACCATGAGACATTCTTCGGTTGTAGATGCTAGAGAGCAGCGTGACAGGAGCGAGACAGGAGAGTAGATGCTAGAGAGTAGCGTGAGATTGAGTGCTTGGAGCAGCAGGCCACACTATGGAAGGTACAGTAGGATTTCTGGGAGCAACGCTTCGGTGGAGGCGCTTCTAGATCAGCTTTATTCAACCTTCGGAAACATCGCTATGGTTAGTCATTCTATACAGTCGTTTTCTCTTACACTATTCAATGTTAGGGACTAGCAATTGTGTTGGTTTGGGGATGTTGTCATGTTGTCGATTGTATCATGAGCCTATGTTGTCTCGTATATTGTTTCCTGCTATTTTACATTTTGTTTCTAGAGTCTTTCGTGAGTCTGAGTTGTTCTTCCAAGTGACGAAAACTTCTATTGTGATTGTTAAATCTGCTTGCTGCTTACGTTTTGCACGATTCTCAGCTTAGATAGAGTAGTGAACTGAAGATCTCGTAAGTTTGTTTTTCCTGTAAATAGCAAGTTTGTTTGACTCTTTAGTCCAACAAGCCGGTGAGAAACTTTAAGCCGATGAAAAAATATTTTACCGGCGCTTGTGTGATCCTTTCGGGAAGTGCAAACCCTCTTGTTTGCGCCTTTTTCATTCTCACGTGTACTCAGTTAAGTTAAGTATGACGAGCGGCATGTTCTTCATGTTTCATTTTGTCGAAAGCCAGTGCATTGCGAAGAACCGGTTTGGGGAGAAGAAATCTACTGCGTTATGATGTTATTATTCAAATATTGTAATTTGTATCCCCCCTAATTAGTTGAATTGTCTCGGAGTGTATCTATGTTGCTTGTCATCACCGTAGTCGTGTTGGGCGTGTTTCAAATACTACCTATATACCGGCGTGGTCCTAAAAAGCCATATGTCCGTGAGGGTTGATGGCACGTACAGCAAACTAACACGCACAAAAGTGCGGACTTCGGTAAAATAGACACTACCAAAAAAGTGAGACTAAAAGAGTCCATAGTGGCCAAATTGATTAGAATTTAATTCATTTGATGCACATATTTGGTTTATGGAAGTTGGTTTTATGTCTTGGCAAGCTGCTATACGTAAGGAAAAAGTCCCCTCTGACATAACTAATTGAGTACATAGCATGAGGTATTTAAGGCACCTTTATGACGAGAGTCACCTTCCTTTTCTCTTATTGTTCTTGAGTGTTTAACCCACTGGACGCTTCCAAAGTGTGAGAGAGAATACTGTAGGGTTTCCTTGCGAGGGATTGGAGAGTTAGACTTAAGTGTTATTTATTTGAAAAACTCTCTTGCAGGATATTTTGTACACTATTTCTGTCAACGCCAGTTGAGTGCAACCCTTTTGTATCTTGTGAATTTAACGCTTACATTGGTAGAGTTCGGTCATTTGGAAGATTGACTCGTCTGTGTGTTATTATATGTTGTAGTCTAAGTCTAGTTTTCTTTAATTTGTTTGTTTGCTCGGGGACGAGCAAAGGTTCGGTTTGGGGATTTTGATGAGACAATATTCTAACGTCTCGTTTGGTCTTTTTTTGCGGTCTTTGTGAGTCTGTCTTTACTTTTGTAGTCTTTTTAGTTCGTTTTTACGCTTTGGTGTTTTGTTTGTGTTTTGTAGAAATCGTTGTCTTTTGAGTCGTATGAGAACAAGTCGGTTAGCATGGCTCGCCGCGGTGAGGGATTCAGTCTGCCGCGGCGAGATTTTACGAGCTTGGTATTGAAACATCCTGCATGGCTCGCCGCGGCGAGGAAATCAGTCCTCCGCGGCAAGATTTAGCTAGTGGTCATCTTCTGTAGTTTGAGAAGACTCGCCGCGGCGAGATTTTGCGAGTGGATCCTCTGTTTTGAAGATTGAAGCTCGCCGCGGCGGGCACCTTGCCTGCCGCGGCGAGATTATGCGAAGGTTATATATATTGCGATGAAGAAGGCTCGCCGCGACGAAGGATTCAATCCGCAAGTAGATTTTATAGTAGGATATATATTACGATTAAGAAGGCTCACCGTGGCGAGCTATTTCTTCCGCCGCGGCGAGAGACACAGTATTAGTTTTGTTTTCCTTATTAGATTATAATTTTGATTCTTTTTCTTTCATACTTTTTTTAACCTAGTTTGGAGAAAAAAAAGCTCCTAGATTCACACATTAACATTGAGACATCTTTGGAGCTTGATTATGCATTGAATTTATTCCTAAAGATTAATGGTATTGATTTCTCCATTGCTTTCTTCTTGCAATTCGTTCTTTATTCTCATTGATTGAATTGTATGTTATTGCATGCGAGCTTTTCATCTATGTTTCACATAATTTTTACCATGAATCTTTGCATGCAATTATCAAGTATGAGTAGCTAAACGCCTTTGAATAAAGTAGTATGTGAAGATTATGCATATTCGTTCTAGGGTTTATCAAAGCACTCATATAGGTTAGTCTCGTATAAAATCATCGTAAAAACCTTCAATTCGATAAGTCCGTATTAAATTATCTAAATTTTTCATGTTTAAGGATTGTGAATTGACGACTCACGATTTCTCCAGTATAATATTTTCTAAGAACAATTGGTATCGAATTGATTGATTTGCTGTACAACGACCGTGTGACAAATATGAGTGTTATCCCTAGTTCGAATCAGCATAATTGGATCATGCTACTGTATTCATCTTTCTCTCATTATTAATCGTAATCTTAGCTTTAGTTAAACTAGTTAGAAGTACATCCAAAACATCAATCAAATTTCTACTCGCAAGTATCTGTTAACTCTCACTGCTACGTAGCTTAATTAATTCCCTAGAGATCGATCACGAGTTAGGCTTTAGTCTGCAACAACAGCTTATTCTCTAATTGTTTTTTAGAGTATAATTTGAGCTTATCATATACCAAACTGTCACGCACAAAAGTGTGGACTATCGGTAAAAAAGACACCTATAAAAAATTGAGATTAAAAGAGCCCAGGTGGCCATGCACTGAATTCAATGAAGTATTATGAGATCTCAAGTTGTTTTGAAATGGATGAGGGGAGTAGTTTCAATTTTTGATTTTTCTGGAGGAATACTGTCATGTGCCAAAGTCCCTTTTGACTCAATGAGACGAGTACAATAGCACAAGATAATTGAGGCATCCTTGTGACGGAAGTCACTTTCCCAGTTTACTTTTTGCGCTATACCCTGTATGGATAATGAGAGTGAGTGATACACTTAGGGACTAGCGGGCTAGGCTTAATTGTTATTTACTTGAGAAACGATCGTGTCTGATTACCTGCTTACTATTTCTGGTTGTTTACATGGTTTTGAGTCTAGTGTGTTTAGGTTTTGTGTTTGCTCGGGGACGAACAGAGGTTCGGTTTGGGGATTTTGATGAGACAATATTCTAACGTCTTTAGTTTTGTAGTATTTTTAGTTTGTTTTTACGCTGTGGGGTTTTGTTTACATTTTGTAGAAATTGATGTCTTTTGAGCCGAATGAGAACAAGTTGTTTAGCATGGCTCGCCGCGGCGAGGAATTCAGTCCGCCGCGGCGAGCACTACAAGAAATTCGTCAAATAACGACGGAGACTAGCAACGAATCACTAGGTTTACCGACGGAATGGAGACGGATTGAGCGAATTTGCTCAATCCGTCTCTAATCCATCGCTAAATTAGCGACGGATATTTTTCCGTCGCTATTTGGCGACGGATAAAAATATCCGTCGTTATTTAGGGACGGATATATTATCCGTCCCTAAATAAGTTGACCGGATTAAAAATAAATAAAAAAAGTAAAATCGATTTTAGTGACGAATAGCTATCCGTCGCTATTTAGCGACGGACGTTAGCGACGGATAGCGATCCGTAGCTAAAATCAATATAGAATCGGGGAGTAGCACTTTTCTTCTCATTTTTCAGCAGCTTCTTCCTTCTTCCTTCTTCCTTCGCCATTTCCGCATTCCGACCAAATCTCGATCGTTCCGGCCAATTTTGGAGTCTTCTCGAAGCTCGTGCGACAAGGAACTCGTGTGGTCAACCAATTTCATCTTTTTTCAGCTAAATCGAAGGTATTTTGGCTAAAACCCTAACTTTGTCAAATTTGGGGATTTTGTTAATTTCGACTAATTTGAGCAATTGCATGTTTATTGTAAGTATGTAGTAGTTAGTTTAGCTTATATTACGTAGTGTGTTAACTTTGAGATGTTCAATTGATATATTGATTGTGAATTTGGATTTTTAGTATAATGTTAAGATGTTTGAAAGTATGTAGGGTTGTTAATTTGATATTTTGGTATATGTAGTAGGATTAGAAAGATTTAGTTGAGTGTTTTGGAACCCTTACTTGTTGACAAATTTGGGAATTTTGTTAATTTCAACTAATTAGATCAATTGTATGTTTATGGGAGCTATAGTATACTAGCTAGTTAACTTTGTGCAATTGATATATTGATTGTGAATTTGTATTGTTAATTAGTATAATGTTAGGATGTTTGTAAGTACGTAGTAATTTTGATTCGATAAATTCGTATATATACACTAGATTATGAAGATTTCATTAAGTGTTTTGAGACTATTTGGTAATTATATTAACGTAAAATGCATGTTATAAATCTAATAATTGTAGACGTGTCAGGCTAATCAAATAATTATGAATCCCGATCGTTCATGGATGTACCGTCGCATAGTTAATGGCAGAATTCAGTCTAGTTTTGTGGAAGGGGTTGAATCCTTCATCACTTTTGCGCTTACACAGACTACTTGTTTGAGTGGGGGGAAGATGAAGTGCCCTTGCCATGCGAACAAATGTAGGAATAAGCAATTTTTGCCTCCTGAACGGTAGTGGAGCACTTGGAACGTAAGGGGTTCGTGTCTGAGTATGAGGTATGGTGTTATCATGGTGAGACACGAGCACCGTTCATGGATTATGAGCATCTCTCAAAGCGTAAAAGGAAGCAGAAAAATGTGATCGGAAGTACTCAGAATATGTCTACATCTGATGCTAATTATGATCATGAACGGCTGGAGCAAATGGTGTATGATGTTGCGGGTCCATAGTTCATGGACACGAGGGAGCCGGTAACCGAGGGGGATGTGGAGGAGCCTCCGAATCCTGCAGATCAGGTGTTCTTTGACTTGCTGGAATCAACAAAGAAGCCGATTTATCCGGGGTGTAGGCTCAACGAGTTGTCTTTGTTGGCTAGGCTAATGAGTTGTAAGGCTAATGGCCAGCAATCTGAAGCGAGCTTCAATGAATGGGTACAAGTAATGTCGAATCTTTGTCCTGAAGAAAACCTAGTTCCCATCAACTTTTACCAGGCGAAGAAAAGGATGCGGGGGATTGGGTTGCCCATGGAAACCATAGATTGTTGTGAGGATATGTGCATGATCTATTGGGGGGGAGGATAAAGATCTACTGAAGTGCAAGTTCTGTGGTAAGGATTGGTACAAGCGTTACAAGGAGGGGGCTGCAAAGAAACGTTAGAAGAAAAATCTCCCACATAAGAAAATGTGGTATTTCCCTCTAGCACCTCGTTTGAAGAGGTTGTACGCTTCAAGTGCTTGTGTCGATAAAATGCGGTGGCACAAGGAGCGAGTAATCCCGGAAGAGGGTAGAATGGAGCATCCATCAGACTCACCCGCATGGAAACAGTTCGACAAGACCTACACGGAGTTTGCAGCCGAGCCTAGAAATGTACGATTGGTGCTTTGTACGGATGGTTTTAACCCGTTTGGAAAGGACCAGAAGTGCTCTTGTTGGCCAGTCATGCTGACACCGTACAACCTGCCCCCCGGTGAGTGCATGAAGGAACCATTCATGTTCTTGCATGTGTTGGTGCCCCGGGCTAGATGATCTGTCACAGAAGTTGGATGTGTTCTTGCAGCCCCTAATCAAGGAGCTGATTGAGTTGTGGGGAAATGGTATCCCAGCATATGATGTGTCAACGAAGAAAAACTTTACCTTGAGAGCAGCACTACTGTGGACCATGAGTGATTTTCCTGCGTACTCAATGCTATCTGGAAGGAAAACCGCGAGCTTTAATGCTTGTCCACTTTGTATGGAAGACACTGATGCATTTAGACTGAAGGAGAGCGGAAAGGAATGTTGGTTTGACTGTCATCGTAATTTTCTACCAAAGGACCATACGTTTAGGAATAACAAGAGTCAATTCTTGAAAAAAAAAGTAGTGAACAAAGGCGCCCCGAGACAATTTACTGGTACAGAAATAATTGCGGAGATAGATAGGTTGGGTCTTATGAAAGTGGTGAACTGGTGAGAAGCATAACGAGAAAATTAGCAAAAATTGTGGATGGAAGAAGAGAAGCATCTTTTGGGACTTGCTTTATTGGAGCAGTCTTCTTATACGTCACAACTTGGATTTCATGCACATTGACAAGAACGTGTTCGAGAACTTATTCAACACGATTTGCAACATTCCCGGAAAAACAAAGGATACCCCTAAATCTAGAGCCGAGTGGGATACATGGTGCAAAAGGCCCGAGTTGACAAAGCAGAATGATAAGGGACAGTGGCCCAAGGCATGCTACACAATTGACACTGAATCTAGGAACAAACTATTTGATTGGGTGAGGGGATTGAAGTTCCCCGACAATTACGCCTCGAAGGTGGGGCGGTGTGTGAAAATGAAGAGGACAAAGATGTATGGGATGAAGAGCCACGATTGTCATGTGTTCATGGAGAGGCTTTTCCCTGTTGCATTTCGCGAAATTCTACCTAAACCTGTATTGATTATTCTCACCGAGTTGAGCTTATTTTTCAAGAATTTATGTTCAAGGGTGCTTGAGGATGAAGTGTTAGCAAATCTTGAAAGCAACATACCATTGATTCTATGCAAGCTCGAGCGTATCTTTCCATCAAGCTTCTTTGATTTTATGGAGCACTTACCAGTTCACCTCCCACATGAAGCGAGGCTTGCTGGACCGGTTCAGTATCGATGGATGTATCCATTTGAGAGGTGTGTAATTAAGGCAATCATTTACTTATAAAGTCTGAATTTCCCAAGTTACATTGTCTTACCACAATATATATGCATTACAGGTACTTGGGGAAATTAAAGAGGTATGTCAGCAACAAAGGCAAGCCTGAGGGATCGATGGCCAGTGCATACATGCGAGAGGAAGCTGCAACCTTCTGCTCCTATTACTTTGGGGACCATGTCCCGACGAAGGCATCTAGGCCGTCCAGAAACGCAGACACATTTGAAGTTCAAGAGGATGATGACGTTGCCATTTCAAGTTTTAGGGTCTCAGGGAGACCTATTGTAGAAGAAAAGACAGAATGGCTGACGGATAAGGAGCTGAAGGCAGCCATATATTATGTCCTCTCGAACTGTGCTGAAGTTGACAAATTTATGTAGATTTATGCTCGGTGAGTAGCTTTCTTACTATAACACATGGATTTTAACTTCTAACTAATATATATATACATATATGTATATATATATATACATATATGTATATATATATACATATATATATATATACATATATATATATATACATATATATACATATATATATATATATATATATATAATCGTGTCCACAGCCTTTTCAAAGAGAAGAATCCAACAATGGTAGATGACCTAATTGAAGAACTGCTTCAAGAGAAGTTGGAAACAAAATTTGCAGATTGGTTCAAGGAGTATGTACGAAATCCTGTCAACAAAGTCACATGTCCTTACTTAGAGTCTCTAGCAGAGGGACCAAACAAAAAGGTCTCCACATTCTCATCGTACATAGTAAATGGCCTTAGGTTTCACACAATTGAGTCTAACACCGCCATGGCCACAAGCAATTCTGGGGTGTGTGTCAGAGGGTAAGATCAAGATGCAACTGATGATTTGTATGATTTCTACGGGAACCTGAGACGAATTGTGCGGCTTGAATATCCGGGGTTTCCTTTGAAAAGAACCTTTATGTTTGCTGTTGACTGGTATGATCCTACTCCAAGTGGTACGAGGAAACACGAGCTCTATCATATGGTAGAAATTAACCATAGGAAGAGGTATCGTACTGAGTATGAATCATTTATCTTGGCGACTCAAGCACGCCAGGTGGTGTTTATTGAATATCCAAGCCTGAAATGCGATAAGGCGGACTGGTTGGCTGCGATGCATATACAGGCCCGCTCCAGAGTAGAGTGCATTGATAAGGACAACTCAATTACCAACTCGTACCAAGAAGAGGTCGTCGATCAAACAGCGAGAAAACCTGTACATGCTGATGATGAGTTCATAGACTTGCATGAAGACCAATTTATAGACTTAACAATAGCCGAGGAGGACGAGGGTATGTGTGTATTGTATGCTTAGTTGTTATGTGTATATATGCTTAGTTGTTGATTATCCCATCTTTTTGTGCTTTAATATATGTCAAATGTATATGTTTTACATGCATATTCATGTATTCTTTACTAACACATTTTTTCCTGTAATTTCTTATATGCTTTGCAGATGCCGCGCCAAAGTAAGTCCACATACCTTCCTCCCGGGTGTAGGGGTAGGGGGAGTCCATCGGGTTCTGGTGCGGGCAGTACACCAGCGAGTGGAGCTACTAGTCCTATGGTCGGCTATGATATTGGTGGGAGCAGCAGCCAGTCTGAGGTTCTAGAGACTCCACCGGGCTCTACGTCGAGATGAGGTATCTGAAACGGGTATTCAGATATTTAAGGCCATTGGGTAAGGGGGAATACAAAAGAAGAGAAGTCAACAAACAGTACTATATGTCAGAAGTAAACTATCTCTTGTGTTTTAAAAAATTTCCATTTTGTGATAATTTTCAAACAACACTGGAAGCTTAATTAATAAGCTCCGAAACCAGTTTGTCTCCTAGTTACAGGTTATTGAGTATTGAAAATGACTTAGGTAGCTATTAGCCAAATAGCATTAATTAGGCACAATAACATGTGTTGATTGCGATCATTGGTGAGAAAGCAATCTCAACCATTGAAATAATGGTAATACCAATTCAACGGATCAGATGCATCCCTTTAGCCCACTAGCGCAGTAACCCAATAATTGGCCCCACTCACATTTAATGAAAAACCACTTTTTCACCCACGCCTTGTCCAGATTGCGAGATACATAGATACATAATTCATTGGTATCTGTGTACTTGTATTGCTATATAAAGCAGTTTTTTGGCAAAAGAAAACACTTTCGCCTAAACTCACATTTTGCCTAGCACAAAAATAGCAAAATCCTTCATCCTTTCTATGCTAATCTTCTCTGAAAGTGTCTGAATTTCAGCTAAGTTTTTCTGCAAAGAATCACATAATCGAATTCGACCTTAATCTCTTTTGATCTCTCTTATCTACTACTTCTATTTAAAGAGATGGCACCTTAGAGAGCTAGATCTCAGAAATCCCAAGTGTCCACATCTGGAACTGCTGAGAAGAAAAATCCAGCTTTTGTTGTGACAAATCGGAGATTAGTTGCTGACTTCAACTTCTCCATGTGGAATCCCGACTCCAAGATACTCTGGGGAGGAGTACATGTCGATGAATACTTGCTTGGTGCTGCAAACAACCAAGAAGATATGAAGCATGGGCTTGCTTGCTCTGGAATACCCACATGCACTTCTACTAAGGATGTGTTAGAATTTTGCAATAATTCCACCATCACTGAAGATTATGGCACTGAAGAAGTGCGCATCACAACGAAGGTCCAAGGGGTTGACATAACCCTTGATGTGAAATCCTTCAGCAATCTATTTGGGTTACCCACCCAAGGTACTGATTATGTACCTGATACCTCAAACAATAGTGCAGAAATCTTCTACTCTCTCTATAGGAATCCTGAAAAGGATGATACTCCAACAAAGTTCGACAACTATGTTGTCAGGAGAAGACATCTTGTTAAACTTTGAGCTTTGATAGCCGTTATATTTGATTAGACAATATTCTAACGTCTCATTTCGTCTTTTTTAGCGGTCTTTGTGAGTCTTTGTCTTCAGTTTTGTAGTATTTTTAGTTCGTTTTTACGCTTTGGTGTTGTGTTTACATTTTGCAGAAATCGATGTCTTTTGACCTAAATGAGATCAAGCCACTTAGCATGGCTCGCCGCGGCGAGATTTTACGAGCTTGTAATTGGAAATTGAAAGAAGGCTCACTGCGGCGAGGAAATCAGTCTGCCGCGGCAAGATTTAGCGAATGGTTATCTTCTGTGATTTAAGAAGGCTCGCCGCGGTGAGATTTTGTGAATGAAGCTCCTATCTTGAAGATTGTAGCTCGCTGCGGCGAAGGGATTTTCCCGCCGCGGCAAAATTATACGAGAGCTATATATTTTCGATTAAGAAGGCTCGCCGCAGCGAGCTATTCCTTCCGCCGGGGCGAGAAACGCAGGATCAAAGTTTTATTTTCCTTATTAGATTAGATTTTTGATTCATTCTTTTAAAAAACTTCTTTTTAACCTAGTTTTTGAAGAGAGCTCCTAGATTCCGACATTGACATTGAGACATCTTTGGAGCTTGGTTATTCATTGGTTTTATTCATCAAGATTATTGGTATTGATTTCTCCATTGCTTTGTTCTTTACAATTCGTTCTTTATCTTCATCGATTGAATTGTATGTTATTGCATGCGAGTTTATCATCTATGTTTTGTATGATTATTACCATGAATCTCTGTATGCAATTATCTATTATGAGTAGCTAAACACCTTTGAATACAGTAGTATGTGAAGATTATGCATATTCGTTCTAGGGTTTATCGATTCACTCATATAGGTTAGTCTCGTATAAAATCTTCGTGAAAACCTTCAATTCGGTAAGTCCGTATTAAATTCTCTAAATTGTTCATGTTTAAGGATCGTGAATTGACGACTCACGATTTCTCCAGTATAATATTTTCTAAGAACAATTGGTTGAATCGAATTGATTGATTTGTTGTACAACAACCGTGTGACAAATATGAGTGTTATCCCTAGTTCGAATTAGCATAATTGGATCTTGCTACTGTATTCATTTTCCTCTCATTGTTAATCGTAATCTTAGCTTTAATCGATCTAGTTAGAAGTACACAAAAACCATCAATCAAAGTGTTACTTGCAAGTATCTGTTTACTCTCACTGCTACATAGCTTAATTAATTCCCTAGAGATCGATCACGAGTTAGGCTTTAGTCTGCAACTTCAGCTTAATCTCTAATTGATTTTTAGAGTATAATTTGAGCTTATCAAATTTGGCGCCGCTGCCGGGGAATTAATTCTTGCTGTAGCGTGTGAGTGTAATATTTTATTTGCTTTTTTTTACTTACCTGCGATTTCTGCACTAACAGAAACTAGGATTTTTTGAGGTTTTTGATTTTGTAGAGGAACCTTTGCAGGTTTATGCCTGGTATAAGATCGCAAGGAACACCTTTGCAACCTCTAGTACCAGAGATCGATAGATACTACCATTAGCTTCGAAGACAGAACTTAGAAGCTATTCAAATGGGTGACATCAACGAGAATACTCTCAGAGTCAACGGTGCTGTTGAGACCCCGGTGATCACCTATGGGACTTATATGTAGCCTGGCGAAATTAAGGCTGGGGGATCAACTATTGTGCTCTCTAACAATGCTAGGAACATGGAGATCAAGTCTCATCACTTCCATGAGATGCCTAAGTATTATGGGATGGCTAATGAGAATGTTATCCGGTTTCTCAAGGAGTTCGAGGGGCTGATTGCTAGGATTCCGCTTACTGTGGGCACAGTAACGGTTTTTGATGAGGAAATAAGGAAGAAGGTCTTTTCCATGTGTATGCAGGATAAAGCAAAGAGCTGGCTATTGAATCAACGTGAAGGTTCTCTGGCAACTTGGGATGATCTATACAGGGCCTTTATGAACAAGTTCTATCTAGCGGAGAAGACTAAGCAGCTTCGAGTGCAGATTGAAAAGTTCATGCAGATGAGTGATGAGAGCTTTTATGACGCCAGGGAGCGATTCCTGAACTTGCTCTCTCAATGCACCAACCATAGGTTGAGTGAGATGGATTTATGCTGTAAGTTCAATGAGGGACTCGACTGGGAAGCACAGAACATGGTGGATATGACTGTGGATGGCTCTATCGTCATAGCATCTCCAACTGCATTGAATGAGGCTTTTGAGAGGCTTGCTGCCATCTCCCAGCTTAAGGGAACTAGAGGTAGACCAAGGAGAGAAGAAGCAAAAGCCGTGGAGCAAACACCAGGCCCTAGTACTATTGAATTGGCGGAACATATTAAGGAGATGAGGATGCTTGGCACTATCCCTGCACCGTTGGCTCCAGTTAATGAGAGGTGTAATCTGTGTGTTCAGGCATGGTGCTAGTATGTGTAGACTTCCTGAGACTATGGGGGAGAACCCAACTCCGGAGATTATTTGCTGGGTGCAAAACAGGTAGCGTGGTGGTTGGCAACCAAATCAGGGAATAAATGCAGGTGCTACTAAGGTGCAGCCCTTCAACCCCGACCGTTCCAATTTATCCTATGGAGGTAACTTCTATGAGAATGCACCACAGCAGGTTCGAGTACGCAGATTCGATTCGCTTGGCTCCGTTTGACGGTCCAAGACAAGATAGCTACGCCTACTAGTGCACCGCAAAACGCTGATCAGGAGATTAGAGCCCACATGGAGAGATCAGAGAGGTTCTGGGCAGAATCACATCGGAATCAAGCCAAGAATGATAAGAGGTTTGAGAGCATTGAGCAATCGCAAAAGAGGTTAGAGAAGACTCTTGGTGATCTGGTCGGCGCCTTCCAACAAAGAGAGAAGGGTAAATTCCCCGTGACTGTCGAGAATAACAGAGTACTTGCTGTGGAGGTAGCTTTTGACAAGCCATGAGTAGTGAAGACTGTTATTACGACTTGCACTTGTAACCATGATAAGGTGGTTTCCTAGGTTGAGGCAACACAGGTACAGGTAGCAAGAAAGGTGATAACATCTGGTCCTGCGATTCCAGGAGAGAAGGCGAATGCAGGACCCACTCAGATGATCCAAAAGGAAGAGAAGAGCATTAGTGATGCAAATAGTTTCGATTTGGTCATCGGGATAGGCAGTTCTTCTGAGGTTACAGGTATTATTGATACTGGAGCTACAGTTAACTTGATGACACGAGACTTATGAGGAACTCAACATCAAGGGTCTAGAACCGAGAAGATGCTTTGTGACCATGGCTAATGGTACTCGAAGCAAATGCATGGAGTTGTTGAGGATGTTCCCGTAACCATTGGTGGGGATGTGTTTATGACTGATTTCGTGGTTGTCGAGTCACTGCAGGTGAAGATCAAAGAGATTGACAAGGATATGCTGCTGCTTGGGCACCCTTTCATCAAGGCTACTCGTATGATAGTCGATCTTTATGGCCGTATATGTACTATCCAGGTTTGCGGTGAGAAACGTGAGTTGCAAGCTGTCACCACATCATATTCTCCTGCACAGGTTGACACCAGGAATTACATTGCAGCACACACCGGTCCACTCTACACCTATTCTCGCTCACGAGTGAACATGGGAACAGAGAAGGCTGGTAACCTCAAGCTCAATTAGCTCCAACATGGAAGAAGTCGAGCTAACGACTATAAACAAAAGTCCCTTCTGTTTTTCATTCATTTAGACTAATTTTCATTCCGAACACTTGCTTGTTATTTCGTATTGATAGACTATTTGTTTATGTGGTTTGCTTGTTTTTAGTTTAGTTGTGTCTCTGGAAGGTGGGACCTTTGCACTGATACGAGGAAACTCGTAAACTCTAGCTGAGGCTTGGAGTTTCGATCTTACGACGCGAGGTTGAACTAGTGCAAGTGAATCTTTTGCGAAAAATTCACTCTCGCCGCGGCGAAGCATCTTGCTCGCCATGGCGAGGTGGCCTCCCTTATACTATTCGTGCATTCGTAAGTTTTCGCCGCGGCGAGCTAGTGTTGGCCAAGATTACGGCAAAGTAAAAGACTAGGGGGGGGGGGGTGAATAGTCTTTTAAAACTTTTGTCGATAAACACGGTTTCTCAGATATCTTTGAAGATATATGATACTTAATTTCAGAGAGCGGAAGACTTTCCTGTGATAAGTGCACGTGCTCAGCAAGATAGGTGTAAAAACTTTGCAAGGTAAATAAAGCAAGTAATAAAATGCAGAAAGTAAATAACACAAGTCTTTTTATAGTGGTATCTGAAGGTGGCGTAATCCTTCAACTAATCCACTTCGGCCTTTCTCAGACCTAGAATCCACTAAGACATATAATTGATGTAACCTTACAAATATCTTCTCTCGATTCCTAATTACACTAGGTTCCCAACCAAGTGTTCCCCCTAAGTTATTCACCGGCTTTCACAGCCAAGTACTTCCTGGACTCAAAAACCTCTTTCCTGAAGGTGTTCCTTAGTTTCCCAAACTAAGTACTTCCTGTACTCCACGCCAATTAAGGTGTTGGTTAAGGTAGTTTGTCAGGTGAGCTTCTTTAATAACTTGTTCAGTTATGCAGATAGCTCTGAGAATCAAGTATACTTAATACACTTTGAAATGTATGGTATCTTGTTCTTTACTAACCCAAGTCTATGATAAATGTTCAAGAGAATGAATCTCAGATATCAAATCTTAATTCAACTCTTTCACAAATGGCAATGCTTGTTAAGGATCAGGACACTTAGAACTTTTGTGCTACTTAGAATCAAGAGCTTTGGTCGCAACAGAAAGCTTAAAGGCAAGTAGTGTGCTTGAGAGAGCTTGTGTGAGAATGTTCAATGTTCTAAGGGTGTGTTCTCAAGCAGTCTAAGTGTTGATATTTATAGATGAATTTTGAGTGCTGTTTGAATAGTATCCGTTAGGCTTAAATCAAATTCAAACTATTGATATCTGAGTATAGTACTGTAGAAGGTTTGTCTTCTTCTTCAGAAGCTACAGCTTTTGTTCTGACATTTCTGTCTGCGCATTTAATGCACTGTACTATACTTTGTCATGTAGTACCAACGGAACTATGCAAGCTTTCTGAGGCTTTGCACGTTCTTTTACAGAGATCATAATAGCTCCAGATACCACTTGTTTAAACAACTTGTTATAATATGTTTCTCTTTCAGAAGCATATTTTATGTCCAAGGTATCTGAGTGTAGATATCTGTGGGCACTATCCTTGTCTCGGAAACCTTTTATTCTCAGATATCTTTTGCAACTCGTGTGTTTCGAAACACTTGTTTCTCCAAGATATCTGGACATAGGTATCTGAAAAACCCTTGTCTTCAGCAATCTTGTGCAGTCTTCAAATCTTCAAATCCGTTGAACTTTTCCTGCTGGATGCCTTCTTCTTGGTCTTCTTGGAAAATAAAATTACATTTCGAGACCTAACATCCTATACAAGATTTGCTAGACTATCATACTTAGTGAGTTTCCTCTTTTACAGTGTTCAAGTGAACTAAGAGTACTAATCACCTTTCTGAGCTAAGATAAGTCATTAGGTTGCTGATCAAAATCTAAACAGATATTCCTAACAAATTTCCCCCATTTTGATCAGTCAACAATGACTATCTGACCTATTACAAATCTAGATGTGAAAACAATCCACCACTTAATCATTTCTTATGATCTTTTAATTCATATAATTAAGTGCAGAAAGTAAACATCAACCAAATCACAAGGTGTGATCTTTGTTGACAAGTTATCTTATATAAAAAATGATATCTGAGAGTAAGTTCATCAGATATGATACAAAGAAAGCTTACAGATAACTTTTTCAAGATTTAACAGAAAAGATCAATCAGCAAAATCACAGAAACTACTTAGTCAAATAGAACAACAGGAGTTACCAAGCTCCAAGTGAACATTCTAAATGACAAGTCTTCAAGTCTTCAAAAAATCTTCAAGTCTTCAAAACGGTTCCATGGATCAGTCTGCAAATTTCCTATCACCAAACCTTTTGGTGGGATTTCTCTTGACAAAATGCTTGACCCACAGATACTTTCCCCATTTTCAGGCATGCTCGATTCTGATATCTGATAGCTTGAAGTATTCATAAATGATCTTCAGATATCTGATGTCACCCTTGTATTGATCTTCAGTTAAGTAGAAGGACTCATAGGGTTCCACCGCAAGTCTTGCTCTTGTGCCTGTTCCAGTAATGTTGGGAATTCTGTGCACATCATCTGGCTTTCCATAAGGACAATCATCAGAGAGGTCCTTCTTCATGGCTTCTTTTCTCTTGATTACTTCAAAATCCAACCATGCTTTGATGTGGTTGGTGTTAATCAAGATTGGCTTATCTTTTCTCCATGCCATGAGCTTTTTATGGATTGGTTTTGGAAACCTTGAATTTACCAGTAAGTGCTTGAGTTCCAGAATCCAGTACCCATTCTTTTGATTAATGCACCTGTAGACAGAGGAATTGTTGTCATTCTTCACAAACTCAATTTTGGCTTCTTCTGGCCTGAGTGGAAGTTGACTTTGTCTTTGTTCAGCTCTCAGCCTGTTCCTTCTTTGTCTAGAATTCTCCTTTGGGGGATTGCTTGTAGAACCACCCTGGATTGACTTGGTATTTCCAGAGGGTGTGTTAGCTGCTAAAGGCTTTGCAGCTGTGGGCTCAGTTAGGCTATCAATTTTCCTTTTTTCAGTGAAGAGGAGCTTCATCTTCATCAGTCTCTTCATCATCATCAAGATCAATTCTTGTGAGACTTTTGCAACCTTCTTCATTGCCCAGGGATTTGATTTGACCTTCTTCTTCTTCAGAAGATTTATCAATCCCTCTCACTTGTCTTCTCCTTGGAGCCTTGGTACTCCTTGGAGGTCTTTTTGCCATGGACCTTGTTACCATTGTAGTTACTTCAGTTGGCTGCTGGGAAGTAGCTACTATTTGCAAAGCAGCTTGATTTGATGAGGGATCATTTATTCTGAGTGGTGGCTGGGAAGTTTTCTTGTTTCCTCTTCCTTTTTGAGCGGCACCAACTCTAGATTTCTTCTTTCCTCCCCCCTGATCTTGAGATCCAAATTCTTCCCCCTTAGTCATTGTTGACTGACTAAGTACCACAAAAGAATCTGAGAGAGACTCAAAATTCTTCTGCAAGTAGTTGTAGGCAGTGACCAACTTCTGAAGTTCAGCCTTGAGCTCTTGATTTTGTTTGATAAGTCCATTTTCCTTATCAGTGTGCTCTGCCAATGGGCCTAGTATGGCATCTACTTTTCCAGCAGTGTAACTTGCCTCATGAAAAGCTTTTTCAGCTAATGACATATCATCGTCCCTTATTATTCCCAGATCCTTCTGAGCAATAACCATACTGGTTGTTCTCTGAGTGATGAGTTCTGTGAACTTCTTCATTTCTGAGGGGATGGAGGCAATTACATCTTTGTTTTGTGAAGACGTCTCCTTTTTAAGATGTGCCAAAACTTGGTATCTATTCATGTATTCATGGGAGTGGACATTTGGCAGTTTGTTGAAAACTTCAGGAGCAATTAGCTTCCTTTTCAGATGCGAAACCGCTAAGTGTTCATTGCGGTGTGCTGCCAAAGTCTTGTCTTCTTCATCATCTGAGTCTTCAGCCCAGTGATCTTCATCCTCTTGGACATTTTCAAGATTTTCTAGTCCAGCAACCATCTCAGAGATGGGCTTCTTTCCTTGCTGAGAGGAGGATGGTATGTCTTTTGCTGGTGATGCAGCCTTAGCATCATGCTTTTCTTTAGATACTTCTTCAGTATCTAATTCCTTAGCAATAGCATTTACAGCATCCTGGAGCTCTTTAACCTCAGAGTAAGCTACTGTCTCTTGTAAGTATTGATCTTGTAGTTGATTGAGCTTATCTCTGGATTTAACTAGCTCTTCTTCAAGTTGAAGATGGAGCTGTTGCTCTTCTTCCAACAGTTGTTTAAGTTGAGCAGCTCTGGTTTGAGTATTTAATATCTTCTGAGTTGTTTCCTCAGAGTGCTCAACTACTTTTTCAGTAGTGTCTTTTTGTTGGTGGGATTGCTGTGAAGGATGGGTGGATTTCTGAGGAGATGGAGGAGGGGATTGCTGTGATGTCCTCTAAGTGTGATTTTCAGCAGCTGAGGCATTGTTTCCTTGTGGAATTCCTCCTGTCCCTGGTGCAGGGGCATCATCATCCGTCATATCATCATCATCCTTTTTGTGATGGTCAGAGGGAGGTTCATCAAAGTTATTCTCATCTATTTCTTCCTCCTCATCGTCTTCATATACAAGATTAATCACTTCAGGAATAGTGACTTTCTGCCCATTAACCTCTTCTTGTTCAGAAGGAATAAATTGTAGTCTGGGCAGGCTTGAATGCCATCTGCAATCTTGTCTGACCATCTGCCTGTTTGAAGGCTTGCACCAATTTGTGTGCCACATCCTTGGAAAAATCCTTACGCATTAAGGTCGCAACTTGATATTGTTCAGTAGGGAACATTGCGTGGATATAGTTTTCCAGATCAAGAGCTCGTGCTCGTCTTGTTGGTTGATTTGTGATTCTCAGTATTTCAGAGAGATCAGAGCACCTTAACCTTTGCCATTTCTTGAAGCATTGAATATGCTTTGGCAAGGTATGAGTCTTGAAGAAGGGAAGAAGGTTTTCATAGTCATCATTTGACTCCTTCTTGGCACTACTTTGAGCCTGAGAGAGAGAGTTTTGAATTAGTTTCAAAACTTGTGTAGATATCTGAGTTTTAGAGTAGTCAAGTATCTGTGTTACATGCAGCGATGAATCGAGAAGGTTGGACTACTGAGGTTCCAGGTGCCTCAGATATCTTGGTGTGAGTAGGAGACTTGGAAGTCTGATCCTCAGCATCCTCTCTTTCTTTTTGAACCTGAGAATCATAACACTTAGGAAATTTTATAAAGAAAAATTCTATTTACAAAATCAGATATCTGAGAGGTCAATTACCTCCAGTATTGGAGGCTCAGATACTTGTTGCTCAGAGACTCGTGCAGTCTCTGGAAATTTTTCTTGTGATGAAGGCTTTGATGCCTCATCAATTTCCATTTGTTGTGGGGATTGAGCGGGCAATTCCCCAGCAACTTCTACTTCTTTTTGAACCTGTTAAGTAGAAAGTGTTTGAGAAAAATGATCAGAGATTTGTCTGTGAAGATTATAGGTATCTGAAATATATATATATATATATACCTTCTCAATAGAAGGCTCAGATACTTGTTCCTCAGAGACTTTGTGAGTCTCTGGTTGATTCTCTAATGAGTTGGGCTTCTCAGCCTTATCATTTTCCTTCTCAGTTGGAGCCTATTAGAAACATCCACTTGATTAGTTAAGTGAATTAACAAATATCTGAAAAGTAATGTCTTAGGGAATTCTCTATCACCTGTAGCACAGGCTCAGATTCCTTAAGAGGTGAGGTAGTAGCCTCCTTCTCAGTCTCTGAGGCAAGCTTTTCAGCTTCCTCTTGTTCTTTTGTTTCTAATTCAGCCTGTAACAAAGAAATTTTTATAAGTAACAAGATTGATGAACATAAAATTTCACAAGTAGAGAGTTAAACCATTCAGCTACCTGAGCATTGTCAGGCTGATTGGTCTCTGGAACTTGTGACCCTTCTATGCTTTGGTCTTGCTGTTCCATTATGGCTTCTTTGTTTGAAGTTTCTGGTACTTCAGACCTTTCCTGAGTGACTGACTCAGTTGCCTCCCTTGTTTGATCATTCTGAGCAGGTGTCTCAGTTTGATCCCTCTCTAGGAGTTGGGGAACCTGCTTGTTTGCAAGATTTTCTTCAGCATGTTGCATAGCTGATATGTCGAAATGGAGTTCATTTACCATTTCATCAACCACTTGTGGCTTGTGGTTGTGGTTGTTGTGGTTGTGCAGGCGAAGTTTGGAGCTTGAGAGCTCTTCCAAATTTTTAAGTGTGGTGTTGACATCAGCGTCTACCAACACTAGGTCACCACTCATGAGGGCTTCTTGAAGTTGTTTATACGTGATTTTTCCTAATGGTGTGTTGGCACCAACAACCTTTGCTATAGGTGCTTGCTTAGCAACCTTTGAGCTAGTTGCTTTCTCAGCAACCTTGGACCTTTTGTTCTTCCCCTTTGCCTTGGTTACTTTTTCAGTAACCTTGGGGTCTGGGATCTTCTCCTCGTCCGATTCGTCATCGAAATCTGGAACAGAGTTATCAACAATCCCTGCTGCTTCTGCAGAAAGAGTTTGAACTTTTTCAACATTTATGAGTTCATCAGCAAGGCAGTCTGTAATAGTCTTCACATTTCTGAAAGCACTTTCTCTTGCTGAATCTACTTGTTCAGTAGCCGATGCCTCTTTTGCAGCATTGATGAGTTCATCTGCAACGACGTCAGGTATCTGAGAATCGACAACCTCAATGGGTGTGCCTTCTGATTTGCCAGCAGACTTCTTCCGTGAAGTTCTGGGCTTCTTGGTCGCAACTTTTCCCTCAGATACCTCTTCAGTCTTTCGTTTCTTGGAACCTTTCTGAGATCCAATAACCTTTTTCATCATGTTTGTATACTCATATTTGTAGAGTAGGTTACTGTTGGCAACATCTGCCGTCTCTCTAAGCTCAATGCCAAGACATTCCAGTAAGTAGCGAATTTGCAGTCCATAGCTTACTGTGGCTTTTGGCTCAGCAAGGCCCTTAACGATTCTAGGCTCAAAGCCTAGTATTTTCTTCACAAATTTAATGAAGGCGTACTTCCCCCAATTAAAAGGGTTTTCCAGCCTTTTGTCTTGTTGACTCAACAAGAACAACATCATCCAGCGTTCTTGGCTTATCTGGTCAGCACCTCCTTGTGGACCATCGAAGCCTCTGTGAAGAATACATGCCAACACATCCCAGTGGACCAAAAGATGTCTGGTCCTTATGTCAGCAAGCTTAAAGTCGATGGGTGTGTCTGGTTTGTCAAAATCACACACATTACTGTAAAGTTGCTTCACACCTTCAAGGAGATCTTCATCCTTGGTGTCAATTTCAAAATCCTTTCCAAGATTTTGAAGTTCAAACGACTCCACGAGAAATTGTTTGTCAGCGAATTTCTTGTCCTTGGACTTTGGTCTTGATAGACACTATCTCAGTGCCTTCAGAGATCTTGGAAATAATTGTGGAGTTGTTGTAAAACTCCAGAACAGCCAGTGAAGAAACTCCACTGGGAAGAGCAGATAGAAACCCCTTGATTTTTGCCTTTTCAAGCATATCAAGTACCAACTTCCTATCAGTCTGCTTTTCTATTGCAGCAACCAGGTATTCCTCAATTATGGCACCACCCCAAATCATCCTGTGATTTGAAGTCCAATGATCAGGGTCGAATTCTCCGATCAACCGATTGTTTGTTATAACTAGCACTGGTGCTTGCTTTTCAGCAGTACCAGTAGTAGTTTGGGATTTCTGAGAAGAAGCACGTTTGGGAGCCATCTCTTTAAATAGTGAAGTTTTTGAAAAACGAGAAAGAGATTTGGGTGAGAGATTAGTAATTCTTTGCAGAAAAACTAACAGAGATTTGCAGAGGTTGAAGAAGAGTTTTTGCTATTCTTGTGCAAGTCTGTATGTTGGATTAGGCGAAAGTAATTTCTTTTGCCAAAATCCCATATATATAGCAATGTAATCTCCACAGACATATCCATACAAATTAATTTTGTGTGTAAGTATCTGTGAATTGCAGGCAGGTGTGAGTAAAAGTTTGTTCGGCATTAAATGCATAGTGGGCCCTGTCGGAATTTTAGCAGTCCACTATTTACTGAGAGTTAATCTCTGCCGTAAAGATCAATCGCTCAATTCATCAAGGGTCACCATTGCTTCTTCAGCAATGATCACAATCAACAAATGTAATTGTGCCCATTTAATGAATTTTGGCTATTAGCTTTCTGAATCACGTTTCTGTATGACCAAGAACACTGTTTGCATCTGAATTTATCTCACACTTGGTATTTGTCCAAGTTTTACACAAAGATAGAAATAATACAAATTTCAAGAGAGTAGTTGACTGCAGACAGTTGTACTATTCTCTTTTGTTTTCCCCCTCACTAAGTGATCCAAATATCTGAGTACCCGTCTCAGAAATCTTTGAATAGCAATTTTAACCTTTAGCCTTTTGTTACTGGATACCCATTCCAGATTCCTCTTCTCTGGATACCCGTTCCAGATACCTTTTCTCTCTTCTTTGATATCTTCTTCAGATATCTCTTCTCTGAAATTTTTCAGTTCTTTGGTAGCTCTATTAGTCCAAGACTGTGTCTTAAGGCTAAGAATCTACTTTCTTGTAGTGGCTTAGTGAAGATATCTGCAAGTTGGTCTTCAGTGCCAATTTTGAGTATCTCTATATTGCCTTTTTCAACATGGTCTTTGATGAAATGGTGTCTAACATCAATGTGCTTTGTTCTTGCATGAAACTTAGGATTCTGAATTATGGCAATAGCACTTGTGTTGTCACAGAAAATGGGAGTTTTTTCTTCATTGAGTCCATAGTCTTTGAGTTGTTGTTGTATCCACAATATCTGTGAAGCACAACATCCGGCTGACAATATATTAAACACGTGGTAGATGTGGCAATTAAATTTTGTTTCTTGCTGAACCATGATATTAATCTAGCACCAAGAAATTGACAAGTTCCTGAGGTGCTTTTTCTATCAAGCAATGATCCAGCATAGTCGGCATCTAAATAGCCAACCAAACTCAATCCACTATCTTTTGGATACCACAATCCAACTTCTACTGATTACTTTTACATACCTTAATATTTTCATAGCAATGTTGTAGTGTGGTGCATTGGATTTGTGAAATCTAGCACACTCCAACTGCATATTGAATATCAGGTCTACTTGCAGTGAGGTATATTAGAGACCCAATCAATTTCCTATACTTGTGTTCTTCAACACTCTTGTCAGATTCAGTATAGGTCATTTTGGTTCCAATGCTCATTGGTATCTTAGCATTCTTTTCAGAAGGCTTTAGATTGAACTTATTAAGCATATCCTTTGCATACTTTGTTTGACTAATGAATATTCCATCATTTGCTTGACTTGCAGCCCTAGGAAGTAATTCAATTCTCCCATCATGCTCATCTCAAATTTACATTTCATGAGTTCAGCAAAGTCTTCACAAAGTTGCTTGTCTTTAGATCCAAATATAATGTCATCAACATATACTTGAACTAAAAGTAGTTTCCCATCATCGTTCAATGTGAAGAGTGTTTTATCAACATCTCCTTTCTTGAAACCACTTTCTAGTAGGTACCTGGCCAATGTATCATACCATGCTCTTGGAACTTGTTTCAGCCCATACAGAGCTTTCTGAAGCTTATAGACCATCCTACTTTCTGAGGGAACTTCAAAACTTGGTGGTTGCTCAACATAGACTTCCTCAGCCAGTTCACCATTTAGAAATTCACTCTTGATATCCATCTGATAAACTGTAAAGTCATTATGAGCTGCAAAGGCTAGAAAGAGTCTTATTGCATCCAATCTTGCAACTGGTTCATAAGATTCATCAAAATCTAGTCCTTCAGTCTGGGTGAATCCCTTGGCAACCAACCTAGCTTTGTTTCTGGTTATTTCACCAGACTCATTCATTTTGTTTCTGAAAATCCACTTGGTTCCGATTACAGATATTCCGTCAGCAAATGGAACCAGTTTCCAGACTTTGTTTCTCTCAAGTTGATCCAACTCTTCTTGCATTGCAGAGATCCAATTTTGATCCTTTAATGCTTCTTCTATTGTCTTTGGTTAAATTTTTGAGATAAACATCCATAGAGACAACTTGCATTTTCAGCGATTGCTCTTCTAGTTCTAACTCATTGGTCTATGGGACCAATCACATCCTTTGCAGGATGATTTCTTATCCATTTCATAATGGGTTTTGAACTAGTAGGATATCATTTTGATTTGAGTGTGAATCAATATGATCTTGATGAGATACTTGTGCAGTATCTGAGATATCTGACATATGGGAAATGCCATGGATATCTGACACTTTTTCAGTGTTAGAGATATCAGGAATTTGCATTTCAGCAAACTCTCTTTCAGATACCTCTTTATGATGAAGGTTCTCAGTAACCTGTTCCATTTCTGGAATTCTCATAGGAAATTCTTCATCATGTCTTAGAGTCATCTGGTTGTTACTAAGCATAGGTTGCTTTTCATCGTCAGACTCATCCTCTATTTGAATGATAGAATTGTTTCCTTCTGAGGATCCTTTTTCAGAATCTTTAATCATTAGTTCTTTGAACCTATCTGAGAGATCATCATTCAAGAGTACTTTCTTGTTTCCTTCATAGAATACTACATGAATAGATTCTTCGATCTTTTGTGTTCTTTTGTTGTAGATTCTGTAGGCTTTGCAACTCAGAGAATAACTAAGAAATACTCCATCATCTGCCTTTGGTTGAAATGTTCTCAAGTATTCTTTTCCATTTTTAAGAACAAAACATCTGCAACCAAACACCCTTAGATGTTTGATACTAGGTGGCCTACCAATGAAAAGCTCGTACGGAGTTTTGTCATGGTGTTTATTAATCAAACATCTATTTTGAGTGTAGCATGCTGTGTTTACAGCTTCAACCCAATAGATTTCACTTATTTCAGTGTCAGCAGGCATTGTTCTTGCTGCTTCTTTTAGGGTCCTATTCTTTCTTTCAGCAACACCATTTTATTGTGGTGTTCTTACAGAAGATAGTTGATGTTGTATACCTTTGCAGGTACAAAACTCTTTGATGTACTGGTTCACAAATTCAGTACCATTGTCTGTTCTGATTACAAATACCTTGTCATTTTTCATGACTTCGAGCTTATTCAGCAAGTTAGGTATCTCAACCCTTGCATCAGATTTGTGTTTGAGAAAGACAACCCAAGTGAATCTTGAGTAATCATCAACAACAACCAGACCATACTTCTTTCCTGCATAACTAGTTACTGAGGATTCAAACAAATCCATATGTAACAATTGCAGTGGCCTTTCACTGGAATGTCTAGTCTTAGACTTGAAAGATGTTTTGGATTGTTTTCCCATTTGGCAAGCTGAGCATACACCTTCTTTTCTATATGCCATTTTGGGTAAACCAACCGCCAACTCTTTCCTGACTAGCTTATTCAGAGTTTTGAAATTCAAGTGACTCATTCTTTTATGCCATAGCCATTTTTCTTCAGTGTGGCCAGATTGAATCACCATGAGACATTCTTCGGTTGTAGATGCTAGAGAGCAGCGAGACAGGAGAGTAGATGCTAGAGAGTAGCGTGAGATTGAGTGCTTGGAGCAGCATGCCACACTATGGAAGGTACAGTAGGATTTCTGGGAGCAACGCTTCGGTGGAGGCGCTTCTAGATCAGCTTTATTCAACCTTCGGAAACATCGCTATGGTTAGTCATTCTATACAGTCGTTTTCTCTTACACTATTCAATGTTAGGGACTAGCAATTGTGTTGGTTTGGGGATGTTGTCATGTTGTCGATTGTATCATGAGCCTATGTTGTCTCGTATATTGTTTCCTGCTATATTACATTTTGTTTCTGGAGTCTTTTGTGAGTCTGAGTTGTTCTTCCAAGTGACGAAAACTTCTATTGTGATTGTTAAATCTGCTTGCTGCTTACGTTTTGCACGATTCTCAGCTTAGATAGAGTAGTGAACTGAAGATCTCGTAAGTTTGTTTTTCCTGTAAATAGCAAGTTTGTTTGACTCTTTAGTCCAACAAGCCGGTGAGAAACTTTAAGCCGATGAAAAAATATTGTACCGGCGCTTGTGTGATCCTTTCGGGAAGTGCAAACCCTCTTGTTTGCGCCTTTTCATTCTCATGTGTACTCAGTTAAGTTAAGTATGACGAGCGGCATGTTCTTCATGTTTCATTTTGTCGAAAGCCAGTGCATTGCGAAGAACCGGTTTGGGGAGAAGAAATATACTGCGTTATGATGTTATTATTCAAATATTGTAATTTGTATCCCCCCTAATTAGTTGAATTGTCTCGGAGTGTATCTATGTTGCTTGTCATCACCGTAGTCGTGTTGGGCGTGTTTCAAATACTACCTATATACCGGCGTGGTCCTAAAAAGCCATATGTCCGTGAGGGTTGATGGCACGTACACCAAACTAACACGCACAAAAGTGCGGACTTCGGTAAAATAGACACTACCAAAAAAGTGAGACTAAAAGAGTCCATAGTGGCCAAATTGATTAGAATTTAATTCATTTGATGCACATATTTGTTTTATGGAAGTTGGTTTTATGTCTTGGCAAGCTGCTATACGTAAGGAAAAAGTCCCCTCTGACATAACTAATTGAGTACATTGCATGAGGTATTTAAGGCACCTTTATGAAGAGAGTCACCTTCCTTTTCTCTTATTGTTCTTGAGTGTTTAACCCACTGGACGCTTCCAAAGTGTGAGAGAGAATACTGTAGGGTTTCCTTGCGAGGGATTGGAGAGTTAGACTTAAGTGTTATTTATTTGAAAAACTCTCTTGCAGGATTTTTTGTACACTATTTCTGTCAAAGCCAGTTGAGTGCAACCCTTTTGTATCTTGTGAATTTAAAGCTTACATTGGTAGAGTTCGGTCATTTGGAAGATTGACTCGTCTGTGTGTTATTATATGTTGTAGTCTAAGTCTAGTTTTCTTTAATTTGTTTGTTTGCTCGGGGACGAGCAAAGGTTCGGTTAGGGGATTTTGATGAGACAATATTCTAACGTCTCATTTGGTCTTTTTTTACGGTCTTTGTGAGTCTTTGTCTTTACTTTTGTAGTCTTTTTAGTTCGTTTTTACGCTTTGGTGTTTTGTTTATGTTTTGTAGAAATCGTTGTCTTTTGAGTCGTATGAGAACAAGTCGGTTAGCATGGCTCGCCGCAGTGAGGGATTCAGTCTGCCGCGGCGAGATTTTACGAGCTTGGTATTGAAACATCCTGCATGGCTCGCCGCGGCGAGGAATCAGTCCTCCGCGGCAAGATTTAGCTAGTGGTCATCTTCTGTAGTTTGAGAAGACTCGCCGCGGCGAAGGAATTAGTCTGCCGCGGCGAGATTTTGCGAGTGGATCCTCTGTTTTGAAGATTGAAGCTCGCCGTGCCCGCCGCGGCGAGATTATGCGAAGGTTATATATATTGCGATGAAGAAGGCTCGCCGCGACGAAGGATTCAATCCGCCGCGGCGAGATTTTGCGAGTAGGATATATATTACGATTAAGAAGGCTCACCGTGGCGAGCTATTTCTTCCGCCGCGGCGAGAGACACAGTATTAGTTTTGTTTTCCTTATTAGATTTCTCCATTGCTTTCTTCTTGCAATTCGTTCTTTATTCTCATTGATTGAATTGTATGTTATTGCATGCGAGCTTTTCATCTATGTTTCACATAATTTTTACCATGAATCTTTGCATGCAATTATCAAGTATGAGTAGCTAAACGCCTTTGAATAAAGTAGTATGTGAAGATTATTCGTTCTAGGGTTTATCAAAGCACTCATATAGGTTAGTCTCGCATAAAATCATCGTAAAAACCTTCAATTCGATAAGTCCGTATTAAATTCTCTAAATTGTTCATGTTTAAGGATTGTGAATTGACGACTCACGATTTCTCCAGTATAATATTTTCTAAGAACAATTGGTTGAATCGAATTGATTGATTTGCTGTACAACGACCGTGTGACAAATATGAGTGTTATCCCTAGTTCGAATCAGCATAATTGGATCATGCTACTGTATTCATCTTTCTCTCATTGTTAATCGTAATCTTAGCTTTAGTTAAACTAGTTAGAAGTACATCCAAACCATCAATCAAATTTTTACTCGCAAGTATCTGTTAACTCTCACTGCTACGTAGCTTAATTAATTCCCTAGAGATTGATCACGAGTTAGGCTTTAGTCTGCAACAACAGCTTATTCTCTAATTGTTTTTTAGAGTATAATTTGAGCTTATCATATACCAAACTGTCACGCACAAAAGTGTGGACTATCGGTAAAAAAGACACCTGTAAAAAATTGAGATTAAAAGAGCCCAGGTGGCCATGCACTGAATTCAATGAAGTATTATGAGATCTAAAGTTGTTTTGAAATGGATGAGGGGAGTAGTTTCAATTTTTCGATTTTTCTGGAGGAATACTGTCATGTGCCAAAGTCCCTTTTGACTCAATGAGACGAGTACAATAGCCAATAGCACAAGATATTTGAGGCATCCTTGTTACGGAAGTCACCTTCCCAGTTTACTTTTTGCGCTATACCCTGTATGGATACTGAGAGTGAGTGATACACTTAGGGACTAGCGGGCTAGGCTTAATTGTTATTTAATTGAGAAACGATCGTGTCTGATTACCTGCTTACTATTTTTGGTTGTTTACATGGTTTTGAGTCTAGTGTGTTTAGGTTTTGTGTTTGCTCGGGGACGAACAAAGGTTCGGTTTGGGGATTTTGATGAGACAATATTCTAACGTCTTTAGTTTTGTAGTATTTTTAGTTTGTTTTTACGCTTTGCTGTTTTGTTTACATTTTGTAGAAATTGATGTCTTTTGAGCCGAATGAGAACAAGCTGTTTAGCATGGCTGCATGCGGAATTCATCCATTGCGAGCACTACAAGAAATTCGTCAAATAGCAACGGAGACTAGCAACGAATCACTAGGTTTAGCGACGGATTGAGCGAATTTGCTCAATCCGTCTCTAATCCGTCGCTAAATTAGCGACGGATATTTTTCCGTCGCTATTTGGCGACGGATAAAAATATCCGTCGTTATTTAGGGACGGATAATATATCCGTCCCTAAATAAGTTGACCGGATTAAAAAAAAATGAAAAAAAGTAAAATCGATTTTAGCGACGGATAGCTATCCGTCGCTATTTAGCGACGGACGTTAGCGACGGATAGCGATCCGTCGCTAAAATCAATATAGAATCGGGGAGTAGCACTTTTCTTCTCATTTTTCAGCAGCTTCTTCCTTCTTCCTTCTTCCTTCGCCATTTCCGCATTCCGACCAAATCTCGACCGTTCCGGCCAATTTTGGAGTCTTCTCGAAGCTCGTGCGACAAGGAACTCGTGTGGTCAACCAATTTCATCTTTTTTCAGCTAAATCGAAGGTATTTTGGCTAAAACCCTAACTTTGCCAAATTTGGGGATTTTGTTAATTTCGACTAATTTGAATAATTGCATGTTTATTGTAAGTATGTAGTAGTTAGTTTAGCTTATATTACGTAGTGTGTTAACTTTGAGATGTTCAATTGATATATTGATTGTGAATTTGGATTTTTAGTATAATGTTAAGATGTTTGAAAGTATGTAGGGTTGTTAATTTGATATTTTGGTATATGTAGTAGGATTAGAAAGATTTAGTTGAGTGTTTTGGAACCCTTACTTGTTGACAAATTTGGGAATTTTGTTAATTTCAACTAATTAGATCAATTGTATGTTTATGGGAGCAATAGTATACTAGCTAGTTAACTTTTTGCAATTGATATATTGATTGTGAATTTGTATTGTTAATTAGTATAATGTTAGGATGTTTGTAAGTACGTAGTAATTTTGATTCGATAAATTCGTATATATACACTAGATTATGAAGATTTCATTAAGTGTTTTGAGACTATTAGGTAATTATATTAACGTAAAATGCATGTTATAAATCTAATAATTGTAGACGTGTCAGGCTAATCAAATAATTATGAATCCCGATCGTTCATGGATGTACCGTCGCATAGTTAATGGCAGAATTCAGTCTAGTTTTGTGGAAGGGGTTGAATCCTTCATCACTTTTCCTGAAATTTCATATATGCTCTTGCAGATGCCGCACCGAATGAAGTCGACATACCTTCCTCCCGGGTGTAGGGGTTCTAGTCCAGCGGGTTCTAGTAGTACACCAGCGATTCATGGTACTAGTCGTCTCGTTGGATACGACATTGGTGGGAGCAGCAGCCAGTCTCAGGTACCAGAGACTCCACCGGCCTACACGACACATGCTCCTGTTGACTACCCCTCTGACGGGTGTCCCTACTTGACTTTGACGGACAGTGCTACATTCCAGGGTAAGCCGGTGTTATTCCCCAACGGCAGGAACAAGTAAGTATTATGGATTTGTAGAACATACACTTAAGATAAATATATGTTACATGATTTTACTAATGAATATTCATTTCTTGTTTGTCTCATTGATAACAGTTTTTGGCCTCCGGATGCCTTGGACAAACTAGGCAAAATCTTCAGGGGGAGGCAGGAGATGCCGGGACAGGGAGGCGAGAAGTGGTCTAACAACCCAGACCGGATGAAGCACTTTTACTTCGACGAGCTGCGCGTAAGCTTAAATGTTACAATGAATGATTTATTTGTTATTTTTATCATTGTGTTAATGTGTGTAGTATGTTAGCCACTATATCTGTGAGTGGTATTTTAGCCACTGAACTTGGGTGATATGTTAGTCACCATTGTGTTAGTCAATTTTAGGATAATGTGAGTGGTATGTTACCACTAAGCTTGTTTTGATGTGTTAGTCACCATTCATGAACTTGTTGTGTCATTTGAGTGGTATGTTAGCCACTAAACTTGGTGTTATATTTAAATTGTTATCTTTCTTTAAACTTGTGTAATTATTACTTTGAATGGGCACTGTGGGAGGCGTACTGGAATGATCCCTTCATCCAGGATCAAGCGTACAAGAACAGACAAAACCCTTTGTCTGAGCCGCGAGATGGTACGGGCACTGCCAGACATCACTATGGGTCGCGAGCTGTTGTTACAGATCATGTGATGGAGGTTAGTAAATATGTTGTTTATGACTTGTAATATGATACATAACAGTTTTTTGCTTTCATTTCAATCAACTAACTACTTGTTTGCACATACGTTTTTTTAGGACAATAGAGGATAGCCGAAGAGTGCTCTGTACCACTTCAAGAAGGCTAAGCTGTAGAATGGCATCTGGACTGACGTGAGGGCCGAGCGTATTGCGGTACGCTTCTTTCTTAAGGTTAACATTTGTATTTGAGTATTTTAAAGTGATTCCTAAAATTACATCTCATTTCGTATGCAACCAACAATTGCAGAGTGAGGTCGAGAGGATGATCGACGGTCATGAGCTGTCAATTGAAGAGCAAGAACAGATCTTCTTCGAGGTCAACGCAATGGACAACAAGGGTCGAATGTATGGATTGGGAAGTTTGGGCCCTTCCATGAGTTCTGGTAGCTTCTCAGTGTCCCAGGGACCAGGATCGCGATCTAATCTCTACACACAGGACCAGGTTCAAGAGGTGATGACTCCTCTCCACCAGGAAATAGCTGCGACCAAGGCAGCTTACGAGCAAGTGCTTGAGGAACAGGCTCGTATGGCTCAGCGGATGGACGCTTTGACCCATATGTTCAGCAGTTCTTCCTAGTCTCACCCACCGCCTCCTCCCGATTATTCTTAGTTACATCAGACTTATTATGTACTTGTTATGGATAATTTGACACTATTTCACCTTCTTCTTGTTTCGGATAATTTATATTGTTTCGGATATATTAATGCAATTTAATTATTTCGGGTATATTATCTATGATTATATTATGTGAAAAAATAGGTGAAATGTGAAATAGAAATATAAAAAAAAAAAAAAATTAAACAGTGAATTTAGCGCCGGAAAAAAATTCGTCGCTAAATTCACGAACAAAGGGCGAATTAGCACATTGAATTTAGCGATGGATTTTTTCCGTTGCTAAATGTCAAGCGAACTAAGGCCGACTTAGTGGTGGGATTTAGCGACGAAAACGATCCGTCGCTAATTGGCGATGGATAAGTAATCCATCGCCAATTCGGACAGACCGATCAACGGATTAATCCGTCGCCAATTCGGACGGACTGGTCAACAGATTAATCCGTCGCCAGTTCGTCGTTATTTAGCGAAGGAATACTTATCCGTCGCCAAAAAAAATAGTGACGACTGGTTTGGAGACGGAGGATTATCCGTCGCTAAGGATTTAGCGACGGATCGGCACAGCTTTAGCGACGGATAATTCCATCGCTAAAATTGGTTTTTTTTGTAATGGAGATTTTACGAGCTTGCAACTGGAAATTGAAGGACGGTTCGCCGCGGCGAAGAAATCAGTCCGCCGCGGCGAGATTTAGCGAGTGGTTTTCCTTTGTGATTTAAGAAGGCTCGCCGCGGCGAAGGAATTGGTCCGCCGCGGTGAGATTTTGCGAATGAGCTCCTGTTTTGAAGATTGTAGCTACGCCATGGCGGGATTTTCTGCCAGGCGAGATTTTAATGAAGCTTTATAGATTGCGATTAAGAAGGCTCGCCGCGGCATCAACGTTTTGTTTTCCTTATTAGATTAGAATTTTGATTCTTTTCTTTCATAACTTCTTTTAACCTAGTTTTGAGAAAAGCTCGGAGATACACACATTGACATTGAAACATCTTTGGAGCTTGGTTATTCATTGATTTTATTCATCAAGATTATTGGTATTGATTTCTGCATTGCTTTGTTCTTTACAATTCATTCTTTATCTTATCGATTGAATTGTATGTTATTGCATGCGAGTTTATCATCTATGTTTCATATGATTTTTACCATGAATATCTGCGTGCAATCATCAAATATGAGTAGCTAAACACCTTTGAATACAGTAGTATGTGAAGATTATGCATATTCGTTCTAGGGTTTATCAAATCACTCATATAGGTTAGTCTCTTATAAAATCTTCGTAAAAACCTTCAATTCGATAAGTCCGTATTAAATCCTCTAAATTGTTCATCTTTAAGGATCGTGAATTGACGACTCACGATTTCTCCAGTATAATATATTCTAAGAACAATTGGTTGAATCGAATTGATTGATTTACTGTACAACAACCGTGTGACAAATATGACTGTTGTCCCTAGTTCGAATTAGTATAATTGGATCTTGCTAATGTATTCATCTTTCTCTCATTGTTAATCGCAATCTTAGCTTTAGCTAAACTAGTTAGAAGTATAACCAACCCATCAATCAAATTGTTACTCGCAAGTATCTGTTTACTCTCACTGCTACGTAGCCTAATTAATTCCTTAGCGAACGACTCTGTGGTTTAGCTTTGTCTGTCTATAACAACTGCTTACTACTTTGTCTTCTAAGTATTAATTTGAGCACATCAAGGCCCTTGTAGGTGCCGAAGCTAAGTACGTTAAGATTGAGAAGTTAGCCTTCGCGCTAGTCTACACGGCCCGACGACTAAAGCCTTACTTCAAATCTCATAGAATTGTGGTGCTCACAAACGAGCCACTCAAGCATGTCCTTGGTAAGCCAGATCAGTCAGGACGTCTATCCAAGTGGGCAATTGAATTAAGTGAGTACGATATCGGGTATTAGGCTTCGTCAGCCAAGAAAGCACAAGTCCTTGTCGACTTCTAGTAGATTACCCCGAAGAAGTTGGAGAAGCGACCGACAGTCCGCAAGAAGATGTAAGTTATGTAATGCTCACTCAGGAAAAATATCATGACGGGTCATTTGAAAGTGATGACCGACTTTGGACTAAGTATCAGGAACCCATGGACGATTCCCTAAGGGTGAAACACATGTTCCTCCTAGATGAAGTAGCCAACTTCCCAACACCTGCATCTTCTGCCAAGAAGCAGGAAGATGGGAAAGCCCCCGCTCTCGCGATGGAAACAAAACCTGAAGGCGATGAATGTTGGATACTACAGGTGGACGGATCCTCTACTGGACGACTAGGAGGAATTGGGATCCTCCTTGAGAGCCCATATGGCGCTAAGCTAGAATACGCCATCACCCTCAACTTTAAGGTCACAAACAATGAGGCCAAATACGAGGCGCTCCTCACCGAGTTAAGAATGGCAAGATCTCTCCAAGTGAAACGAATCAAAGCCTATATTGATTCTCAGCTCGTCAAGTCCCAGTTTTTCGGATCTCATACCGCTAAAGGACCCAACATGATCAAGTACTTGGAGCTCCTCAAGAAAGAAGTTGAGCACTTTGAAGAATTCGGGTTGGAACAATTCAACAGGGAATGGAATGAGAAGGCTGACGCTCTTTCAAAGTACTCCTCTGCCTTAGGAATTTTGGACACAAGGAGTATCATCCTGATGACTCTCACAGATTCTTCCTTGGTAAACCCCGCTGGTCAAGTCTTCCTCTTAGGCACCGAAAGGAGCTGGATGACCGACATATTCTCCTACCTCAAAGATGGATCTCTATCGTCAGACCCCAGAGAAGCAAGAAGGATCCTATGCCGAGCCAATAGGTACTTTATTCTGGGAGAAGATCTCTACAAGAGATCTTTCACCGGCACTCACTTAAGATGCCTTGGACCTCATGAGGCAAAGACCGTTCTGGAAGAAGTCCATGCAGGAAGTTGCGAAAGTCATTCAGGGGGACGAACCTTGGCTAAGAAGGTCATAAGGCAAGGGTATTATTGGCCTACCATTGATAAGGATGCCGCTAACTTTGCTCGTCCCTGCGAAGATTGCCAATACTATGCCAACATACCACATCGCCCAACAAACCCTATGATTCCATCAATCGTAGCTTGTCCATTTGATCAATGGGGAATAGACATAGTTGGTCCCTTTCCCCATGGTACACACCAAAAGAAGTTCCTTATTGTCGCAGTTGAGTACTTCACCAAATGGGTTGAGGCCGAAGCAGTGGCCACCATCACAGAGAGCCGAGTAAGAACTTTCATTTGAAAGAACATCATCTGCCGCTTTGGACTTCCTAGAGTCACAGTCTCCGATAACGGAGCACAATTCTCTGGAGTAAGGTTGAAAGAGTGGCTTCAATCCTTCAAGATAGAACAACGCTTCACTTACGTCGGCTACCCTCAAGCCAATGGTCAAGTTGAAGCTACCAACAAAACCATTGTGAAGATTTTGGAAAAGAGGCTGAGAACCTCACAAGATAGCTGGGTAGATGACCTCGATGGATTCCTATGGGCGCACCGGACAACAGCTCGCACCTTTACTCAGGCGACACCCTTTGCACTAGTCTATGGCTCATAGGCGGTCATTCCCTCTGAAATTGCCGTGGACACCCAAAGGATCCAACAATACAAACCTGTTGGAAATGAAATCGCAAGAATCTATGACCTTGAGCTCCTCGAGGACAAAATAAGTAAGGCACTAGCTAATATCCTATGCTATCAAGCTATGTCTGCCCGGGCTTACAACAAGCATGTTCTTCCCAAGGGTATACAAGTTGGGGACTTAGTCCTCCGAAGAGCTGACATCTTAAGCAATGTTGGTAAACTCAAGCCCAAGTGGGAAGGACCCTATAAGGTCATTGGGGCTAGGGTCAATGGCAGCTTCGAGCTAGAAGATGATCAAGGAAGAGCCCTGAAGAGAACATGGAATGCTAGGAACTTACAAAAGTTCTACGCCCAGAGTTGCTTCCCTAAAGCATACCACGTCAGTTGCTAAGTTTTTGTCATTTTCTTTTCTTGGCCTCGAAGCCCACCAGTTGTACTTGAATTTCCGTCAAATCAATACAAATTTTTTGCAAAAACAACTGCGCTATAGACAAATAAACACACTGCCTCGGACCTTTCAACAAGGATCCGAGTCAATTGCGGAATAGATAACAGGCAAACTTTTTTTTCGAGAGAATACTAGTGTAGTTAGTTCGGACGAAAAGATATAACAAGCCGAAGAAAGAAATTGCAACATCCAGGATAGTAATTACAAAGTTCGGACATACTCATCCGAGTCACTTAAAGCAGAAGGAAAGTACATATCATTCTTTACAAACATACAGTTATCGGCGGAATATTCAGCATCCGAAACGGACCAACCGTCTCCATTCGGAGCCTGAGCCTCCTACCGGAACAAGAATAGCATCCTTTCGGAGCAAACAAGTTAAAGCGCCCTTTTAGAAACAACCCTTGTGACCGAGCCATAATTCCTTTACATCGATCCTGTGCTTTCCACAGCAGAACAGCCAGAGAACGGAGTTCACTCTCCAAAGCAAGCTTAAGACGGTCCGGGCACAGTAGCAAAAGGAATCAGACAGAAGAGACGAACAACTTAAACCAATTGATCTCCAGATAGCGTATCTTGACTTCGAACAAAAGACGAGTTGAATCCGATCGGGTATCTCTGGTACAAAGAGGCAGTTCAATGGCCTTCTCAGACGATCCGCATCTTCCACCACAACCACTTTCTGGTTCACACCCTTTGGGCACCACAAGAAAATTGTAAATGGAGGAAGAAGCAGGCATGACTCTTGTACAACCCGGAACAACTAACCGAAGTAAAGAGTTTATACAGCTTCATTTTTGGAGTTGTATAGTTGCCTTTGTCGGACATGATTGCGGCACACCATCAAGAATGACTCATTGGAAGAAATAGGGAAGAAGAAAGGAAGAAGAAGAGGAGAGGAGAAGGGTTTCCATACAATTTTATCATTTTCTTTATTAAAGTTTTGAATTTTAATTTATTTTACTATTTTTGAATTCATTTGGAATGAAACTATCTATTTGGAGCGAGAAAGTGATGGTGTGGGAGGTTTTGTCAACGGGAGGGGGGAGGGCATGTGTAATTGTTTTAAATCTGTTGTGAATCTGTTTTGGACCCCAATTGCATGGGTAGTATATGTATTTTTCCGCTCAATATCATTGTTTTAGGCATGACGTAGACTTATTAAGATCAGCCTCATTGTCGAACAATGAGATGGTATATTATTATATTTCCAATCCATGGTGCATCAATGTAAATCACTATAATGAATAGGGCAGTATTTTGGCACCAAAATTGTGCTTAGTACATAAAAAGTAACAAGTTACTCATGGAGCAGGTGGATTCTTCCAGGGTTGGCATATAGGACCAACGGACGGTCCAATTTTTTCTACACTCCATGTACAACCTTTACGGCAGAACCATTTTACACTGTTGGTGTAAACACCATAGCTGCCAGAACCATAAGTCGTAGTGAAAATGCAATAATATTTTATATTACCGAAAAAATTTGGTTTGAATGTAAACTTGAATTCTTGGCCTGTAGTAAGATATTTGTCACCAAAATCATCATCACCAGAGAAACTTATTACAACCTATTACTTATGGTAAGATACTTGAATGTAAACAGTGAGCTTTCGCGGTTTGACCTTCCAACCTATTACTTATGGTAATTGTGACCGCATCTGCTGTGATTACCAACACAATGACTAAAATTTTGAATGAGGCAAATTCTTTATTCATGATTGTCATTCGTCTCAATAAACTTGTGCTGTAAGTTCTTGATGATCGTTTTACGAGGCATGTGTATTTATATGTGGAGTATAGTGTATGTACAAATTGAATTATGTAGATCAATCAATGTAGTTATTATCACCACAAATATCATTATTCCAATTATAGAATGATTATGTGCACCATAGAGATATATCAGGAGTACTGATTTTTCTCCCATTATTGCAAAAGAACTCATGTTAGAATTACAAATCGTAAAAATTTGAGACTGTTCATATTCTATCCATTCTCCTCTTCTCCTAGGTTTTTTTGTTAAATCCAAACACATAATGTTGGTAATATACGTCTATAATAATCGTTATAAAATGTAATTTATATGAATTTAAGATATTTTATATTTATTTAACATATTCATCAATTAATTATTTTTAATCTGTATAAGTAAAAGATTAGCACGTGGTGAAAAGTATCTGGCTTCGCCCTTGTACTCCTATATTCCGACAATTTTATATACAATGCTACAAATAAAAAGGATAAAAATTTAATAAAACACTTTGAATTTTTAAGGGACATTGATCAATAAGATACCCGATGTCCATCATTATAGTGAAACATTTTGTTCAATCTGATTGACGAGGTAAAATATATTTTACAAGAAAGATACTTAAAACAGGGGGGTCGACAATGTTGAGTTACCTTCTCAATCCGACTTGGATCTACCCGTGACTTGAGGTCTAGATAAATGTACTTTCATCTCATGATGTAATATGCGATGCCATATGTTCATATGTTACAACCAAATATTGAGGGTGTTGGTCCAGATATACGGCAAAGTAAAAGACTAAAAGCCTAGATATACAACACCTTATATCTATGTATACCCTACTTTTTGATATGCAATAACATTGCTATATTTGAGAAAAGGACCCAGATTCAACTTTCAGACCAATTCAAAAGAGAACAGAGGTTATTGTATATGATTTTGATGCTACGACTACAACTCTTCTCTATCTTCATCAGTTATTAAGTTGTGGAATTCAAATTGGGGAGATAACTATTACATCTCCCTAAATTTCGACTTTGTCTTCTTTTTAATATGCAATTACACTCACTGATATATGTAAGTAGTGGTGTTCAGATAATGTTTTATCTGAAAGACTAGCTATTGTGATTGCATCTCACTTATTGAGAATAAAATGTATTCAATCCCTCGATGATGTAGAACTTTATTACTTAATTAAATTTGTGTTGTTTTGAAGCATTTTTTATGTTAAATTGCTCATAGAAGACTTGATATAAAGATATGTTTCAAATATTTTATCTTCGTGAGTGCAGAAAATAGGCGTTCTCAATCTTCTGGAATCAGAGTGAAGTAAATGGCTTGATATAAGAATAAATGTCTTCTATTCGTTGGAAAAGCCCTTGTTTGATTGGTTGGTTACAATTAAAAGTGTGGAAGTTAATAGTTTTGTTAACATTGTTTGTCTTATTTATCATGCTCATGACGAAAGCCCAATGTACCTATATATACATCCGATTGGAGCTAGTTGTAGAGCTCATTTGGCGCTGTCTAAAGCTCCTTTTAGAGCTGTTGATCAGCTCCAGTCGGGGCTAATTTACAGCTCTGATCGGACCTGTTTATACAGCTTCATTTTTGGAGTTTTATAGTTGCCTTTGTCGGACATGATTGCGGCACACCATCAAGAATGATTCATTGGAATAAATAGGGAAGAAGAAAGGAAGAAGAAGAGGAGAGGAGAAGGGTTTCCATACAATTTTATCGTTTTCTTTATTAAAGTTTTGAATTTTAATTTATTTTACTATTTTTGAATTCATTTGGAATGAAACTATCTATTTGGAGCGAGAAAGTGATGGTGTGGGAGGTTTTGTCAACGGGAGGGGGGAGGGCATGTGTAATTGTTTTAAATCTGTTGTGAATCTGTTTTGGACCCCAATTGCATGGGTAGTATATGTATTTTTCCGCTCAATATCATTGTTTTAGGCATGACGTAGACTTATTAAGATCAGCCTCATTGTCGAACAATGAGATGGTATATTATTATATTTCCAATCCATGGTGCATCAATGTAAATCACTATAATGAATAGGTCAGTATTTTGGCACCAAAATTGTGCTTAGTACATAAAAAGTAACAAGTTACTCATGGAGCAGGTGGATTCTTCCAGGGTTGGCATATAGGACCAACGGACGGTCCAATCTTTTCTACACTCCATGTACAACCTTTACGGCAGAACCATTTTACACTGTTGGTGTAAACACCATAGCTGCCAGAACTATTACTTATGTAAACACCATAGCTGCCAGAACTGTTGGTGTAAACACCAGAGCTTTCGCGGTTTGACCTTCCAACCTATTACTTATTGTAATTGTGACCGCACCTGCTGTGATTACCAACACAATGATTAAAATTGTGAATGAGGCAAATGCTTTATTCATGATTGTCATTCGTCGCAATAAACTTGTGCTGTAAGTTCTTGATGATCGTTTTATGAGGCATGTGTATTTATATGTGGAGTATAGTGTATGTACAAATTGAATTATGTAGATCAATCAATGTAGTTATTATCACCACAAATATCATTATTCCAATTATAGAATGATTATGTGCACCATAGAGATATATCAGGAGTACTGATTTTTCTCCCATTATTGCAAAAGAACTCATGTTAGAATTACAAATCGTAAAAATTTGAGACTGTTCATATTCTATCCATTCTCCTCTTCTCCAAGGTTTTTTTGTTAAATGTTGTGCTTCGGAGTGCTATGTAAACACAAGGGGATCACGACCACGTTCGACAACTTCCGGAAGCTGTTCAATATCACTCCAAGCAGGCCCTATCAATTCTTCTATACTCTAGTAGTTCGGCAAGCTGACACCTTCTTCGAGGATCCGATCTCCTCGTTAGGGATCAAATAGTGGCAGAGGTATATTTTCGTCCGAGCGGCCTTGAAACCTGGACAGTCCGACGCTCAAAGGGTCCAGTGGAACTTTGAGAAGGCATTTTTCTGAGGGACACTTCCAGACTGGAGGCCCACGGCTCGGAACATTTCACAGTGGATGCAAGCCCTCCATACAAAAGAGGAACCGGAGAAGTACTTCTTCCGTGGGTTGATATGTCAACCACTTCCGTATCTGGCCGGACTATAGTGTTCGAGTTTTTGTGATGATAAAGAGGATTTTAGTAAATGACTCGAAGATGTGCTATGATTCGAGTCACCGCTGTTAGAAATAACTTTTTTTTGTATTTCTAACTTTTATTGGCTCGGGCCTGCTTCCCATTGTTGCTTTATTATGTATCTTGTCGCTTCGTATGAATCCTTATCTGTGTTCAGTGTTTTGTAGATTTTTGGTTCGAGTACACAATGTCGGCCATGAGAGAGCTCAAGAGGCAACAACTGAAGGCCCAAAAGGAGGAGCAGAGGTAGGGTCTTCGAGACCAGGTGATTAAAACGTCCACCACCCTTCCTATGGCCGAGCCTCGGAATGCTGCAACTTTTGATCAAGATCTTGAAGGAGGAGGCCGAGAGCAAAGTCCGCCACCGGACAAGGGGAAGACCGTGGCTGCCAAGGGTGCCAAAAGACCTCTGAAGCCAGTAAGAAAGGAGGTCGGAGCTAGTGGCTCAACTGGTGTGAAGCATCCCTCCGAGGGCCCGGTCCCTCCTACCAAGAAGGGTAAGGGTCCAATGGTCAAAGACTCGGATTTTGAGTCCGAGGTTGCGCGGTTGGCTTCTGTTCCGGAGCTGTAAAGGATTATGGAGCTGGTTGCTGCTCACCGGAAGGTAATCGTAGTTCCGAATGCACGTGTAAGTTTTCCAATCTCTTGAAAGTGCATCTTTTACTAACTCGGACATTTCTGTTTTTGTTTCTAGCTTACTGCTGCTGTCCGAGCATGTTCCGAGGTGGCGGGTCGGAGGGCCACCTTGGAAATGTAGTTATCCAAGTCCGAGGCGAGCAGAGTGGCCGAGGCGAACAAGGTCGTGGTTTACAAGGAGAAGTTCAAGAAGGCACTTGCCACGCAGAAGGAGTTCGAGGCCGAAAAGGAAAAGCTGAAGAGTGCAATTCGGGCTTTCGAGACGAACTTCGAGGCCTATAGGGAGGGCATGAGCGACTTCACTGCGATCTCCCGGAACTTCAAGGACCGCATGCTCGAGATTCTTCTGACGGTCCGAACCGAGGCTGTTCAGGATTACTTGAACTCGGATGCACATCGGTTCCATTTGGACACCAAGTATGATGCATGTGTGCTGTATATGTTTGTTCAAAGTATCTTTGGCTCGGTCGGCTGGAATTACATCCGAGGCACCTTACAAACGTAAACTTGGGGTGAGAAACAAACAAACTTAAAGGATCGGTTTTGACTCTTTCAGCTATGGTCCGAGCAGACCGTTTCAAATCAATGTGTTTATAATATCAGAAATATCTTTGTATTATTCTGCTCAAGTAATTGTGGCTCGGACCGTCCCTAGAAAAAATAGGTCGAGTAAACTTTATAGGTCCGGGTACACGTAGGTTAAAGTGTATCGAACTTGAGCGTCCGAATCATAAAGTCTTGTAAATGATGAGTCGTTCCATGAGTTGAGGAGTGGTTCGAAGTATGAATTTAGTCCGAACCATTCGATTCTTCGATGGGTCTGAAGTGGAGTCCCAATAGTAAAGGCCCAACTCAGGTCCAAGCCCATTGGTAACCGTTACATTGCACGCGTCCCAATGTGATTGATCGATGGCGTCTATAAATACCTTGACATTGTACAACTAATTTGACCGTTTTTTATTTGTAGCAATGAGTGATTCGGATCCTTTAGTTCAGATTCTATCGATTGGGTCGACTCCGACGTTCCTATGTGTGATCCGCCTGGTCGTAGCCTTTCACTTGTCCGAGGGGCTTGTATGAGTCGGATCTCACTGGGTACGATGAGATCGGACAACTCGTATCTTATTGGAATTCTTAGACTGGTTCGGAGGGTCGATTCCTGGACCCATCCGTCTCTTCCACCATTTACCATTTTCTGTGAGTGTCTTCCAAAATCGAAAATGGTTATGGTTGAAGAGGTAGATGGTTTAAGGAGCTTCTTAGTAGGCACTTCATTTGGACTCATTTATGTGGGAGCTTCGGATAAATCACGCGTCGGTTTGGAGGATCAGTTCCTGGATCCGTCTGCCTCTGCAACACTTCAACATGTTCTATGAGTTGTTGCCGAACTCAAAAATATTGGTGGCTACAGAGCTAGATGGTCCGAGGATTATGCCGTTCAGATTTCATTGCTTGGGATGCCATGACTCAGCTCGGTTGTTGAGAAACTCTTTTTTTTTTTTTTTTTTTTACTTCGGATCTCTGAATCCGAATCTTTAGTTCTTACACTTTTGTGCAAGTTTGTAAGACAAATCTTAGGAGTTCAGTCATGTGGTATTTTGTAAAGGAAATGTCTATGGCTCGGAAAAGTGAGTTCGAAGAGTAGAATTAAGTCTGAGATAGACGTGATAAAAAAAGATAGAAGTTGTATTGATTTGACGTAAATTTAATTACAACTGGTGGGCTTCTGGGCCAAAGAGCAAAAACAGGCAAAAGTAAGTAACTGACGTAGTTCTTAAGCATAAAACTTCTGAAGGTTCTTGGCATTCCAAGTTCTCTTCAAGACCCTTCCCTGATCATCTTCTAACTCATAGCTTCCATTGACCCTTGCTCCAATGATCTTGTAAGGACCTTACCATTTAGGTTTGAGCTTTCCAACATTACTGAGAATGTCTGCCCTTCTAAGAACTAGGTCTCCCACCTGTAGATCCTTAGTATAGATGTGCTTTTTGTAGGCTCGGGCAGTTGTCGCTTGATATCGATGGATGTTAGCTAGTGCAGTGTCTCTTTTGTCCTCAAGAAGCTCCAAGTCTTAGATTCTTGCCACTTCATTCTCAATTGGTTGGTACTGTTGAATCCTTTGAGTTTCAACTGTGATTTTCGATGGAATGACTGCTTCAGTGCCACAGACTAACGTAAAGGGTGTCTCCTGAGTAGCAGTTCTAGCGGTGGTACGGTGAGCCCAAAGTACCCCGTCCAAGTCGTCCGCCCAACTCCCTTGAGAAGTCCTGAGCCTCTTTCCTAGCATCTTAACAATTGTCTTGTTCATTGACTCTACTTGGCCATTAGCTTGGGGATAGCTAACTGATGTGAATCGTTGTTCTATCTTGAAGGATTTGCACCATTCCTTGAGTTTAGCTTCGGAGAATTGAGCTCCATTGTCTGAGACAAGGATCCTAGGTAGTCGAAAGCGACAGATGATGTTTTTCCAAATGAAAGTTATCACTCGGTTCTTAGTGATGGTTGATATGGCTTCCGCTTCGACCCATTTGGTAAAGTATTCCACAGCAACGATGAGGAACTTCTTTTGGTGAGTTCCACGGGGGAAAGCACCGACTATATCTATCCCCCATTAATCAAACGGACAGGCTATGATTGACGGAATCATAGGGTTTGTAGGGCGGTGAGGAACGTTGGCATAGTACTGACAATCATCACATGCTCGAGCAAAGTTTGAAGCATCCTTATCAACTGTTGGCCAATAATAACCTTGCCTTATGACTTTCTGAACCAAAGCTCGGCCTCCGGAGTGACTCCCACAACTTTCGCTATGTATCTCCTCCAAAACAATTTTAGCCTCTTGAGGTCCAAGGCACCTCAAATGAGTGCCACTGAAAGACATCTTGTAAAGATCTTCCCCAAGGATAAAATATCTAGTGGCTCTGCAAAAGACTCTCCTTGCTTCCTTTGGATCTGAGGGCAAAGATCCATCCTTGAGGTAATTGAAGATGTCTGTTATCCAAGTCTTCATTGCTTAAGAGCAAGATATGCAAGCCCGGACTCGTGATTGAAGAAGTCCTAAGAGTCAATAGGATGATACTTCTAGTGTCCAATGCTCCCGAAGCAGATGCATACTTTGAGAGTGAGTTAGCTTTCTCATTCCATTCCCTATCGAACCTTTCCAACGTCTATTCTTCAAATTCCTTGATGAGTCGGTTTTATACCGTCTCATTTGGTCTTTTTTACCGTCTTTTTATCATCCTTGAGTATAGTTTTATTTAGTTTTCTTAGAGTATTTTTACTTGTTTTGTTCTTTGTGTGTTTTGTAGATTTTTGGCTAAACCGCGCTAATTGAAGGCAAAATAGGGTATTTTATATGCATCTACAAGATTTGGAGTTTAATGCCTCATATGGATGCTAGAAGTGGAGCGGGAAGGCCCAAATATCAAGAATCGGAGTCAAAAGGCATCAAAGGGGCAAAATAGTCACTCTCTCGAAATGGCGACGCCTTGATTTGATAAGCAAGATCCCACATCCTTGCTTATTGTCGAACCGATGATGCGATTCGATTCTTGGCGACCTCGTTTCTTCTTGTCAGAATCGCATGCGATGCGATTTTGTTTCCTAATTCGCCCAGACCTAGTTTTTCTCCTTTCTATTATTTAGAACAAGACATAATTACTTTTCATATTCAATTCTATGGTGAAGAACATACGTTTGCTCTAGAGCTAGACCAAGTTTCAAGGCAATTACCCGATTTGAGGTAATTGAACTGTTTTCGCTTGTAATTCGAAGATTGACGTTGATTGGGAGATTATCTACACTACTTTGGCATCGATTCATTTTCGTTCTACAATTTCTACCTAGGGTTTGTGACAACGAAGGGTAAAATTGTATCAATTTATTCGGATCTCTATTTTGTGCTTGAGATTATGTTTATTGCTAGTATGATTATGCTTTCGCTTGTCATGAGTAGCTAAACAACCTTATTATGGGGTGGTGACTGATTCAATGCATGATAGCTAGGGTTTATGTGATTCGAAGTTGTTGGTCCAGATAACGGCAAAGTAAAAGACTAGAGGGGGGGGGGGTGAATAGTCTTTTAAAACTTTTGTCGATAAAAACTATTTCTCAGATATCTGTGTAGATATCTGATACTTAGATTCAGAGCGCGAATGACTTAAGATAGATAAGTGCAGAAACAGTTAAAGTGTGTGTGTGTGTGTTGCTGAAATGTAAGTACAGAGAAATAAATAACACAGCAAGTATAGTGGTATCTGGAGGTGGCGTAATCCTCCAACTAATCCACTTCGGTCTTCCAAAGACCTAGAATTCACTAGAATAGATAATTGAGGTCACCTTACAAAAATCCTATTCTAAGATTCCTTAAACAAATGGTTCCCAACCAAATGTTCCCCCTGAGTTGTTCCCGGCTTTCCACCAGTACTTCCTGTACTCAGAAACCTTTTTGAGCTATTCCCTAGCTTCCCAAGCTAAGTACTTCCTATGCTCAATAACCTTGGAGTTATTCCTTAGTTTCTCAAACTAAGTACTTCCTGTACTCCACGCCAGTGATGGTGTTGGTTTTGGTTTGAGTTGTCAGATGAGCTTCATTAATAACTTTTCAGTTAATCAGATAGCTCTGTGAATCAAGTATACTTAATACACTTTGCAATGTATGGTATCTTGTTCTTTTTACTGACCCAAGTCTTAGATAAATGTTCAAGAGAATGAATCTCAGATACTTGATCTTTCAATTCAACTCTTTCATAGATAGCAGTGCTTGTTTAGGATCAGGACACTTAGAACTTTAGTGCTACTTAATATCAGGAGCTTTGGTCGCAACAGAAAGCTTTGAGGATAAGTAGTTTGCTTGAGAGAATATGTTGTTCAGTGTGTTTATGGAGTTCAAGGTGTCTTCTCAAGTAGTCTAAGTGTTGATATTTATAGATGAATTTGAATGGCATTGAATAGTATCCGTTAGGCTTAAATCAAATTCAAACTATTGATATGTGTGTATAGTACTGCAGCAGGTTTGTCTTCTTTTTCAGAAGGTACCGTTGCTTTTATTCAGACATCTCTGTCCGTGCATTAAATGCATTGTACTGTACTTTTTGTCCTCAGAGTGCAGCGGAACTATGCTCAGTATCAGAGACTAGTATCATCTGATTCTTTGCACGTCCTTATCTTCAATCTTCAGATACCACTTTATTGAAACAACTTTGTTGCAATATATTTCTTTTTCAGAAATGTGGTTAAGGCTCAAGGTATCTGAGAGTAGATATCTGTGGGCACTTTCCTGGTTTTCAAAAAACCTTCTAGTTCTCAGATATCTCTTGTGACACAGCTTGTTTAAGACTATTCGTGTCTTCAAGATATTTGACCAAGGTATCTGTAAAACTGTTTCAGTAATCTTGTGCAGTTTCTTCAAATCTTCAATGTCGTTGAGCTTGTTCTACTTGGATGTCTTCTTCTTGGTCTTCTCTTCATAAAATAAAAATTACATTTTGAGACCTAACATCCTATACAAGATTAGCTAGACTATCATACTTAGTGGGTTTCCTCTTTTACAATGTTCAAGTGAACCAAGAGTACTAATCACCTTTCTGAGACTAAGATAAGTCATCATGTTGCTGATCAAAATCTAATCAGATATTTCTAACAAAATATCTAACAAATTTCCTAACAAATTTCCCCCTTTTTGATCAGTCAACGATGACTATCTGAGCTATTACAAATCTGGATGAGTGAATAATCCAACACTTAATTATTTCTTGATTTTTCAATTCATTCAATTAAGTGCAGAAAGTAAACATCAACCAAATCACAAGGTGTGATCTTTGCTGACAAGTTATCTTTTATAGAATACTATATGAGAGTAAGTTCTTCAGATAAGTTACAAAGAAAGATTACAGATAACTTCAATACATAAAACAAGTTTAGCTCGATTAAAAAAAACCTGACAAAACTACATAGTAAATTAGGACAACAGGAGTAACCAAGCTCCAAGTAAACATCCTAATAGACTAGTCTTCAAGTCTTCAAGTCTTCAACAGTAGTTCTATGGATCAGTCTGCAAATTTCCTATCTCCACACCTTTTGATGTCATCAAAATAATCATAGAGAAGTGTTCTGATGAGCATCTCAGTGTCTCTGGCAAATCCACAGACCTCTTTGTAGGTTTTGGTAGGATTTTTCTTGACAAAATGTTTGACCCACAGATACTTTCCCCACTTCCAGGCATGCTCTATTCTGATATCTGAAAGCTTGAAGTATTCGTAGATAATCCTCAGATATCTGATGTCACCCTTGTATTGATCTTCAGTTAGATAGAACGACTCATAGGGTTCCACAGCGAGTCTTGCTCTAGTGCAATCGGTGATATTGATTACGTGCACATCATCCGCTTTCCATATGGACATTCATCAGAGAGGTCCTTTCTCATGGCTTCAGTTCTCTTGACAACTTCAAAATCCAACCAGGCTTTAATGTGATTGGTGTTGATCAAGGTTGGCTTATCTTTTCTCCATGCCATAAGTTGTTTATGGATTGGTTCTGGAAATCTTGAATTTACCAGTAGATGCTTAAGTTCCAGAATCCAATAGCCATTTTTCTGATTGATGCACCTGTAGACAGAGGAATCATTGTCATTCTTCACATACTCTATTTTGGCTTCTTCTGGCCTGAGTGGAAGTTGACTTTGTCTTTGCTCAGCTCTCAGTCTGTTCCTTCTCTGTCTTGAATTCTCTTTGGGGTTGTTGCTTGAAGAACCACCCTGGATAGACTTGGTATTTCCAGAGGGTGTTTTAGCTGCTAGGGGCTTTGCAGCTATGGGCTCAGTTAGTCTTTCAATTTTCCTTTTTCTGTGAAGAGGAGCTTCATCTTCATCAGTTTCCTCATCATCATCAAGATTAGATCTTGTGAGTGTTTTACAGCCTTCTTCATTGCCCAAGGACTTGATTTGACCTTCTTCTTCTTCAGAAGATTCATCAATCCCTTTAACTTGTCTTCTCCTTTGAGCCTTGGTACTCCTTGGAGGTTTCTGTGCCATGGCCCTTGTTATCATTGTAGTTCCTTCAGTAGGTTTCTGGGAAGCAGCTACTATTTGCAAAGCAGCTTGGCTTGAGGAGGGTTCGTTGATTCTGAGTGGTGGCTGGGAAGTTTTCATGTTTCTTCTTCCTCTCTGAGCCACACCAGCTCCAGATTTCTTCTTCTTCTCCTTCTTCCCATTCCCCCTGACTTTGAGGTCCAGATTTGTACACTTTTCCCCCCTTAGTCATTGTTGGCTGACTCAGTCTCATAAAAGAATCTGAGAGAGAGTTAAAATGCCCTTGCAAATAATTGTAGGCAGTGACCAACTTTTGAAGGTCGGCTTTGAGCTCCTGATTTTGTTTGATAAGTCCATTGTCCTTATCAGTGAGCTCTGCCAATGGGCCTAGGATGGCATCTGCTTTTCCAGCAGTGTAACTTGCCTCTTGGAAAGCTTTTTCAGCTAAAGACGCATCATCGTCCCTTATCATTCCCAGATCTTTCTGAGCAATGACTATGCTAGTTGTTCTCTGAGTAACGAGCTCAGTGAACTTTTTCATTTCAGAGGGGACGGAGGCAATTACTTCCTTGTTCTGTGAAGACAACTCCTTGTTCAGATGAGCCAGTATTTGGTATCTGTTCATGTATTCATGGGAGTGGACATTTGGCAGTTTGCTAAATATTGCAGGAGCAATCAGCTTCCTTTTCAAGTGAGAAACCGCTAAATGTTCATTGCGGTGCTCTGCCAAAGTCTAGTCTTCTTCATCATCTGAGTAATCAGCCCAGTGATCTTCATCCTCTTGGACATTCTCATCGATTTTGTCGAGTCCAGCAACCATCGGGAGGAGGATGGTACTTCCTTTGAAGATGATGCAGCCTTAGCATCATGCTTAATTTCAGATACTTCTTCAGTATCGAGTTCTTTGGTGATGGCATTTACAGCATCCTGTAGCTCTTTAACCTCAGAGTAAGCAATCATCTCTTGCAGATATTGATCTTGTAGTTGGTCAAGCTTGTCTCTGGATTTAGCTATCTAGTCTTCCAGTTGAAGATGGAGCTGTTGTTCTTCTTCCATCAATTGTCTGAGTTGAGCAGTTCTGGATTGAGTATTAAACAATTTCTGAGTGATTTCCTCAGAATCCTCAACTACTTGTTCAGTATTAACCTTTTGTTGGGAAGATGGATGAGTTGACTTTTGAGGAGATGGAGACGGAGATTTCTCTGCTTTCCTCTCAGTTTGCTTTTCAGCAGTTGAGGCATGATTTCTTTGTGAAATTCCTCCGGTCCCTGGTGCAGGGTCATCATCATCATCCTTTTTTTCTGTGTCATCCTTTTGGTGATGATCAGTGGGAGGTTCATCGAAGTCGTTTTCGTTTATCTCTTCCTCCTCATCATCTTCAGATACAAGATTGATCACTTCAGGAATAGTGATCTTCTGCCCATTAACCTCTTCTTGTTCAGAAGGTATAAATTGCAGTCAGGCGACGGCTTGAATGCCATCTGTAATCTTGTCTGATCATCTGCCTGTTCAAAGGCTTGTATCAAACTATGCGCCACTTCTCTGGAGAAATCCTTATGCAATAAAGTCACAACTGTGTACTGTTCGGTAGGGAACATTGCATGGATATATGTCTCCAAGTCAAGAGCTCGTGCTCGTCTGGTTCGTTGATCTGTGATTCTCAATATTTCAGAGAGATCAGAGCACCTTAACCTTTGCCATTTCTTGAAGCATTATATATGCTTTGGCACGGTTTGAGCTTTGACGAAGGGAAGTAGGTCCCTTTTCTCATCATTGGGAGCCTGCTTTGCACTTGTTTGAGCCTGAAAGACAGAGTTTTGAGTGAGCTTCAAAACATTTACAGATATCTGAGTAGAAGTGTAGTTTAGTTTCTGAGTTACCTGAGTAAGTACTTCAGGCTCAGAGACTTGTGCTACTGAGACAATTGGTGTCTCAAATATCTTGTTGTGAGGTGGAGACTTGGAAGTCTGGTCCTCATCAACCTTTCTTTCTTGAACCTGAGAATTAAAATTATCACAATACTTAGGAAATTTTATCAAGAAAAACTTTAAGTGACAAATCAGATATCTGAGAGGTCAATTACCTCCATGGGAGGCTCAGATACTTGTCGCTCAGATACTTGTGCAGTCTCTGGAATCTTTTCTTGTGATGAAGGCCTTGATGCCTCATCAATTTCCATAGGTGCAGGGGATGTCGCAACTCTGTCCCCTTGCACTTCTACTTCTGAGTGAGCTTGTGAGTAGAAAGTATTGAGTAATTTAGAAGAAGTTTAAGATAACCCAAGGTGAAGAATTTTTATCACTGATTTTCGTATATATATATATATATATATATATATATACCTTCATATGGGAAGGCTCGATGATGTGTTCTTCAGAAACCTTGTTGGTTTCTGGGTTCTTTTCTGGCATTTCTGCCTTATCTTCCTCTTTCTCAGTTGGAGCCTGTTAGAAACATTTACTTTAATCACATGAACATATGACTGAAAAGTGTTATCTTAAGAATCAATTTATTACCTGTGGCACAGGCTCAGATTTCTTAAGAGGTGAGGTTGGGTGAACCTCCTTCTCAGTTTCTGAGGCAAGCTTCCCAGCTTCCTCTTGTTTCTGTGTTTCTAACTTAGACTGAAACAAAGAAATTTTATATGTAACAAGATATATATAAGCATAAAGTTTCACAAGATGAGAGTTAAACCATTCAGCTACCAGATCCATGTCAGGCTGATTGGTCTCTGAAACTCGTGACCCTTCTATACTTTGGTTTTCTTGTTCCAGTAACACTTCTTTGTTTGAAGTTTCAGGTACATCACACCTTTCCTGAGTGTGCAACTCAGTTGCCTCCCCTTGTTGATCATTCTGAGTAGATATCTCAGTTTGATTCCTCTCATTGAGTTGGGGAACCTGCTCTTTTGCAGGATTTTCTTCAGCATACTGCATTGCTGGTAATTCAAAATGGAGTTCATTTACCATTTCATCAACCACTTGTGGCTGTTGTGGTTTTGGTTGTTGTGGTTGTCTTGAAGCAGAAGATTGGTCAGTGGAGTGTTCTTCCAGATTTTTAGATGTGGCGTTTCCATCAGCATCTGCCAGCACTAAAATACCACTCATCAGGGCTTTTTGAAGTTGTGCGTAAGAAATGTTCCCTGATGATGTGTTTGCACCAACAACCTTTGCTATAGGTGCTTGTTCAGCAACCTGAGGTGTAGGTTCTTCTTCAGAAACCTTTTCACCAGTTACTATTTCAGTAACCTTAGCCCTTTTTGTTCTTTCTAGGACTTGAGACATGACTAGCTTGTCATATTTATCGTCAGAGCTCTCATCAGCATTAGGAACTGATTGGTCCATTCCTCCTGCGGTTTCTGCAGATAGGGCTTGGTGTTTTTCACCACTTTTGGCAGCATTTATGAGTTCATCAGCAAGGCTTTTTGCAATAGTCTTCACATTTCTGAAAGCACTTTCTCTTGCTGAGTCTACTTGTTCAGTACTTGATAACTCTTTTGCAGCATTGATGAGTTCATCTGCCTTTATCAGTTCATCGGCAATGCTTGCAGATATCTGAGAATCGACAACCTCAATGGGTATGTCTTCTGATTTGCCAGCAGACTTCTTTCGTGAAGTTCTGGGCTTCTTGGTCGCAACCTTTTCTTCAGATACCTTTTCAGACTTTCGCTTCTTAGAACCTTTCTGAGACCCAGTAACCTTTTTCAACAAGTTTGTATACTCATATTTGTAGAGTAGGTTACTGTTGGCTATTTCAGCCGTCTCTCTGAGCTCAATGCCAAGCTTCTCCAGCAAGTAGCATATCTTCAGACCATAGCCTACTGTGGCCTTTGGCTCAGCTAGTCCTTTGGCGATTTTAGGCTCGAAGCCTTGAATCTTCTTCACAAACTTCATGAAGGCGTACTTTCCCCAGTTAAAAGGGTTTTCCAGCCGTTTTTCTTGTTGATTCAGCAAGAACATCATGATCCATCGTTCTTGGCTTATCTGGTCAGCACCTCCTTGTAGACCATCAAAGCATCTGTGAAGAATGCAAGCTACATCCCATGAACCATCGGATGTCTGGTTCGGATGTCGAAGCTTGAACTCGGTGGGTGTATCTCGATTTTCAAGATCACACGTCAACATCTGATTCTTTAACACCTTCAAGGAGATCATCGTCCTTGGTGTTTATTTCAAAATCCTTTCCAAGATTTTGAAACTCAAACAACTTACAGAAAGTTGTTAAGTCCAGAAGGATTTCCTTTCCTTAGACTGAGATTTTGACGGACACTATTGCAGTGCCTTCAGAATCACAGGAAATTATCCTGGAGTTGTTGTAGAATTCCAACACATCGAGTGATGAGATTCCACTTGGGCGAGCAGATAGAAAACCTTTGATTTGTGCCTTTTCAAGCATGTCAAGAATCAGTTTTCTGTCGGTTTGGTTTTCAATTGCAGCCGTGAGGTATTCCTCAACCATGGCACCACCCCAAATCATTCTGTGATTTCAAGTCCAATGGTCAGGATTAAAATCACCTACCAGTCGGTTGTTCACAATAACCAACTCTGGTGCTTGCTTTTCAGCAGTACCAGTGGAGGATTGAGATTTCAGTGTAGAAGAATTCTTTGGGGTCATCTCTTTATATAGTGTAGATTTGGATTGGTGTTTGAAAGAGATTTGATTTAGTAATTCTTTGCAGAAAAACTTAATCTTGATTTGCAGAGATTGTAGAAGATTTGCAGAGAATCAAGAGAAGGTTTTGCTATTTTTGTGCAAGTCGGAATTTTGGATTAGGCGAAAATGATTTCTTTTGCCAAAATCCTATATATATAGCAATAGAATCTCAACAGACAAATACATACAAATTGATTTTGTGTACGTATCTGTGATTTGCAAGCAGGCGTGAGCAAAAGCTAGTTCGGCATTAAATGCAAAGTGGGCTTTGTCAGAATTTTTACAGTCCACTATTTACTGTGAATTAATTTCCACCGTATAGATCAAACGCTTAATTTCATCAAGGGTCACCATTGCTTCTTCAGCAATGATCACAATCAACAAGTGTAATTGTGCCCATTTAATGAATTTTGGCTATTAGCTATCTGAATCACGTTTGTGTATGACCAAGAACACTGTTTGCATCTGAATCTGTCTTATACTTAGGATTTTTCCAAGTTTTTCATCAAGATAGAAATAATGCGAATTTCAAGAGAGTAGTTGACTGCAGATAGTTGTACTATTCTCCTTTGTGTTCACCGTTTAAAGAGTGATTCAGATATCTGAGTCCCTGTTTCAGAGATCTTAAGCTGTCTTTTTGCTCTTTAGCCTTTTTGACTTCTGGATACCCGTTCCAGATTTCTCTTTTCTCTGGATGCCCGTTCCAGATTCATGAACTCTTTCAGTTCATTGGTAGTTTCATTAGTCCAAGACTATGTATTAAGGCTAAGAATCTATTTTCTTGTAGTGGCTTAGTGAAGATATCTGCAAGTTGGTCTTCAGTGCCCATCTTGAGTATCTCTATATTGCCTCTTTCAACATGGTCTCTGATGAAGTGATGTCTAACATCAATATGCTTCGTTCTGGCATGAAATTTAGGATTCTGTGTAATTCCAATAGCACTTGTGTTATCACAGAAAATGGGAGTTTTCTCTTCAATGAGTCCATAGTCTTTAAGTTGTTGTTGTATCCACAGAATTTGTGTTCCACAACAACCAGCAGCAATATATTCAGCCTCTGTGGTAGAAGTTGCAATTGAGTTTTGCTTCTTGCTAAACCATGAGATAAGTCTAGTACCCAGAAACTGACAAGTTCCTGAGGTGCTTTTCCTATCAAGCAGTGATCCAGCATAATCAGCGTCTGAGTACCCAGCTAAACTCAATCCGCTTTCTTTAGGATACCACAATCCTACATCTACTGTACCTTTTATATACCTTAATATTTTCATAGCAATGTTGTAGTGTGTTTGCATCGGATTTGTCTGAAATCTAGCACACTCCCAGCGTATTGAATATCAGGTCTACTTGCAGTGAGGTAAAGTAGTGAACCTATCAATTTCCTATACTTATGTTCTTCAACACTCTTGTCTGATTCAGTATAGGTCATTTTGGTTCCAATGCTCAAAGGTATCTTAGCATTCTTTTCAGAAGGCTTTAGATTGAATTTAGTGAGCATATCTTTTGCATACTTTGTTTGACTAATGAATATTCCATCATTGAGTTGCTTGACTTGCAATCCTAGAAAATAATTCATTTCTCCCATCATGCTCATCTCAAACTTACTTTTCATGAGATTTGCAAAGTCATTACAAAGTTGCTTGTCCTTAGATCCAAATATGATGTCATCAACATATACTTGAACTAAGAGTAGTTTCCCATCATGGTTTAAGGTAAATAAAGTTTTATCAACTTCACCTTTCTTGAAACCACTTTCCAGAAGGTATTTGGCCAAAGTGTCATACCATGCTCTTGGAGCTGTTTGATCCATCTGAGCTTTACATGGTTTATAGACCATTCTACTCTCTGAGGAAACTTCAAAGCCGGGTGCTTGCTCAACATAAACTTCTTCTGCAAGTTCACCGTTCAAGAATGCACTTTTGACATCCATCTGATAAACTTTAAAATCTTTATGAGCTGCAAAGGATAGAAAGAGTCTTATTGCATCCAATCTGGCAACTGGTGCATATGACTCATCAAAATCTAAGCCTTCAGTCTGGGTACATCCCTTGGCAACCAATGTTGCTTTGTTTCTGGTTATTTCACCAGATTCATTCATTTTGTTTCTGAAAACCCATTTAGTTCCAATCACAGATATTCCTTCCACGAATGGAACTAATTTCCAGACTTTGTTTCTCTCAAATTGATCCAACTCTTCTTGCATTGCAGAGATCCAGTCTTGGTCTCCTAATGCTTCTTCTATATTTTTGGGTTCAATATTTGAGATGAAACATCCAAAGAGAGAATTAGCATTTTCATCTATTGCTCTCCTAGTCCTAACACCTTGATTAAGTTGTCCAATCACATCTTTTGGAGGATGATCCTTGATCCATCTCATCATAGGTTTAGTGCTAGTAGGATCAATATCCAAATGATTTGAATGAGAATCACTTGGATTTTGATTTGATACTTTTTCAGTATCTAAGACATTTTGCTCCTTAGAAGGGCAATTAATGTCTGACACTTGTTCAGCGTTTGAGCTATCTGGAACATGTCTTTCAGAGAGATTATTTCCAGAGATAGCTTCATGATGAACATCTTCAGTTTCCATCTCTGGAAGTTTCATAGGAAATTCTTCATCATGTTTGTGAGTCATCTTGTTGTTACTAGGCACTTCATGCTTTTCTACGTCAGAGTCATCCTCACTTTCCGTAATGATGTTTCTCCTTTCTGAGGATTCTTCTTCAGAATCCCTCAACATTAGTTCTTTGAACCTTTATGCGTGTTCATCATTAGGAGGTGTTTTCTTGCTTCCTTCATAGAATACAACATGAACTGATTCTTCAATTTTCTTTGTCCTTTTGTTGTAAATTCTGTAGGCTTTGCTATTCGTGGAATAGCCAAGAAATACACTTTCATCTGCCTTTGGTTGAAATGTTCTCAGATAATCTTTTCCATTGTTTAGAACAAAACATCTACAACCAAATACTCTCAGATGTTTGATATTAGGGGGTCTACCAACCAAGATTTCATAAGGGGTCTTGTCATGGTGTTTGTTTATCAAACATACATTACGGCGTGGTTTGTGTTCTGACTTCAACCCAATAAATTTCACTTATTTCAGTGTCAGCTAGCATCGTCCTTGCAGCTTCTTTAAGGGTTCTGTTTTTCCTTTCTGCAACACCATTTTGTTGAGGTGTTCTTACAGAGAAAAGTTGATGTTGTATACCTTTGCAGGTACAAAACTCCTTTACGTACTGGTTGACAAATTCAGTACCATGGTGCATTACGATTGCGATACCTTGTCATTTTCATGACTTCAAGCTTTTTCAGAAGTTTGGTATCTCCACCAAGGCGTCAGTTGTGTTTGGAAAAGACAACCCAAGTGAATCTTGAGAAGTCATCTACAACAACCAGACCATACTTCTTTCCTGCATAACTAGTTACAGATGATTCAAAAAGATCCATATGTAGTAGTTGCAGTGGTCTAACACTAGAGTGTCTAGTTTGGACTTGAAAGAGATTTTGGATTGTTTCCCCATCTGACATGCAGAACAGATATCATCCTTTCTGAAAGACGTTTTGGGAAGGCCACTAACTCTTTCTTGGCAAGTTTGTTCAGAGTTTTGAAGTTCAAGTGACTCATTCTTTTGTGCCATAACCAGTGCTCTTCTGTGTGACCAGATTGACTCACCATGAGACATTCTTCAGTTGTGGCAGATGCCCAATTGGCAACATAAAGACTGCCTTTCCGCCGAACAACCAAGACTGTCTGCTTTGACTCATTGTCAATTAGTTTGCAGTATTTTGCTTTGAATTTTATAGTAAAACCTTTATGCATAAGCGGCTCATGCTAAATAGATTATATTTCAAATCCTTAACATATGTCGTCAGTGATTGTTAATGTTCCCAATTTGACGTTGCCAAATCCCAGAGAGGGATTTAATTCTCCTCCAACAAATCTGATATCTGGTCCTGTGTTGCAAGCTTTGTAATCGACCAGATTTGCTTGGTCTCCTGTCATGTGCTTTCCGCATCCACTATCAAACAGCCATTGTGCTTTAGTCCAGGAAGCATTATGCACATAACAGGGAACAGGAGATTAGGTTCTCAATTTATAGTTGGAACCATCAGGACTAAACAATCTTCCAGTAGGAATCCATTTTTGAATGAATTTCCTTGGAACATTCTTTTGTCTGATAGGAACATAAGGAGGAATTCTGATTGAATGATTATCATTATTAAGAATTATTTTCTTCCTTGGTGTGTTCCCAGGTGCTCCATTGGTGCTTTCAGATACCTGTCAGGTTTCTGAGTTTGCTTTTCAGCAAACTTAGCTTTCCTTGCTAGATTTCTTCTAGCCCTGGCATTCAGATTTTCAGTGACTTGATTCAACTTCCACTTCTGATAATTGCTTTGAGCAATTCTAGCCTTTAGCCATCGTTCTTGCTCTTGTTTGTATTCATGAGCAAGTTGTTTCCCGATGCCTTTGTAGCCAATACCGTTTCGAGCACTTGAAGCTATCTGAGATCTTTTCTCAGCAGCTTTGCTAGTCTCTAGTTGATCCAATTTCTTTCCAGAAAAAGTGACATGAGAGAATTTGCCAGCTCCTGCGATTCTACCCTTTTGAGAGACATAGCACTGTGGGTGTTTACACCTTTCAGTGTTGTGTTTCTTTTCAGAGACGTGCCCATCAGTTTTATTTTTGACTTGTTTTTCCCACAAAGGTTTAGTCGCAACTGCCTTTCCTTTGTCAACAATCTTCGTCTTCTGACCGATACTATAGATTGCATGGGAACCATCTTGCTGAGTACTTACAAATGTTCTTCTTTCCTCACTCTTATTCAGAGTGATAGAACAATCTGTCTGTATCCATTCAAGTCCTTTCTTTTCAAGGATCTCTTAAGTAAGATTGTACTTGATGAAGTGTCACTAGCTTTGGCATAAGATTGAAAAGATAATTCTTTCCTTTTGAGTTCCTTGTTCTCAGAAAGAAGATCTTCATATTTCTTTCGTAATTCAGCCATTGCTTCTTTATGTGACTTTTCAGTCTCAGATATCTGAGCTTTGAGAAATGCATTTTCAGCATCCTTTTTCTCAGATATCTTAACTAATTGAGAATTTTCTTTGCAAGAGAATTCTTTTCTTCTTCAAGATTTTCGGCTCTAGCTCGGATCATTAGAAATTCCCTTTCATAGATGTCAAGATCTTTCCTGAGATTTTCTAGATCTTTTATTTCTTCTTCATCACTTTCATAAGTATAACAAGATGTATGTGTTACCTCATCAGCCATAAGACAGATTTCTATGTTAGAGATGTCTGGACCGTCAATCTCAGCAACTCCACACATTTCATTCTTCTTGAGGCCGAAGTCGATTATATCATGAGTAACTCCACATAATTCTGGTGATGGTAAGATTGAGTTATCTGAATTGTCATCTTCAGAATCTGTCTCATAGTCTAGAGCATCCAGTTGAGTTTGGATTTCTTTCTTTCTTCAGTTAATAAAGCTTTCTGGCTTCTTCTGAAGATTCTTCTATCTTTCTTGTCACCTGTCCTTAGTTTGTTGAAGGCAGGACAATCCTTCTTGAAGTGACCAGGTTTCTGACAATAGAAGCAGATATCGTTTCCAATTTCTACTTCCTCGATTACATGATGCTTTCGAAATGGCTTCGATGAGCTTTGCATATTTTTGTACTGGTGATAGTTTGAGCCTAGATGCTTTTTCAGCTTCTCTTTGGCTTTTCTTCTCTCAATTTCTCGACGGACATATTTGCTCATTTGCTTTGCAGCAAGAGCATCCTCAGTCTCTTCCTTGCTTTTCTTCTTTTCAGAAGTTCCTTGAGCAACTAGAGCAATATTCTGCAACTTTTCAGTTGTCTGTTCTCTTTGTGTTGTCTCATAATCAACCGTAGCAAGATGTGAGAAGAGTTCCACTGGAGTGATATTTGGCATACCTTGATTAAAATAAAAGAATTTAGTATGCTCCCAGTTGTGGTTAAGACTTCTGACAATTGTCTAAATCTTTTCTGACTGAGAGTATCCGTTGCTTTCCCCAAGTGCTGCCATATCACTCATGAGAGTGGTAAATCTGAAATCAAGTTCTTCCAGAGTTTCAGTGGGTCCTTGTTTGAAATTTTGAAATTTCAACTTGAGAACTTCGAACTTGTTTTCTTTGGTTTTCTCAGTTCCGGCACAGATTTCTTCAATCAGTTGCCAGGCAAATTTCGCCGTTTTAGCACCCAGCAGTTTACACTGTATGTGCTCAGGTGTAGATCTGATGATGATATTACGAGCTTGACCATCCAGACGATTTCTCTTGGCATCTTCCGATGTCCAGAGTTCTCTGGGCTTTGGTTCGTAAATAACTTGACTAGTAGATCTCCCACTTGTTGACGCATCAGTTTGTGAAGATCCTTCGCTTTGATCTCTATCTCTACCATCAGAAACCTCCATGACTTGTTTAAGTTGTTGAATGACTATTGGGCCATTTTTTATTACTTCGATCATTTCGTCACTAATGCTTCAAGGTGGAGCATCATGTTATTTTTCCATTTCTCGTAGTTCTCTGGTTTCAGAACGGGTGCATCACTCAGAGACATTACTGCACACTTAACACACAAATTAAATAGTCCTCGTAAATGGACAAAGTTCCTTTACCTATCTGGGGATCTAGGTTCAGTGCAGAAGGCTTGTGAACCTCCTGCTCTGATACCACTTGTTGGTCCAGATAACGGCAAAGTAAAAGACTAGAGGAGGGGGGGGGTGAATAGTCTTTTAAAACTTTTGTCGATAAAAACTATTTCTCAGATATCTGTGTAGATATCTGATACTTAGATTCAGAGCGCGGAAGACTTAAGATAGATAAGTGCGGAAACAGTTAAAGTGTGTGTGTGTGTTGCTGAAATGTAAGTACAGAGAAATAAATAACACAGCAAGTATAGTGGTATCTGGAGGTGGCGTAATCCTCCAACTAATCCACTTTGGTCTTCCAAAGACCTAGAATTCACTAGAATAGATAATTGAGGTCACCTTACAAAAATCCTATTCTAAGATTCCTTAAACAAATGGTTCCCAACCAAATGTTCCCCCTGAGTTGTTCCCCGGCTTTCACAGCCAAGTACTTCCTGTACTCAGAAACCTTTTTGAGCTATTCCCTAGCTTCCCAAGCTAAGTACTTCCTATGCTCAATAACCATGGAGTTATTCCTTGGTTTCTCAAACTAAGTACTTCCTGTACTCCACGCCAGTGATGGTGTTGGTTTTGGTTTGAGTTGTCAGATGAGCTTCTTTAATAACTTTTCAGTTAATCAGATAGCTCTGTGAATCAAGTATACTTAATACACTTTGCAATGTATGGTATCTTGTTCTTTTTACTGACCCAAGTCTTAGATAAATGTTCAAGAGAATGAATCTCAGATACTTGATCTTTCAATTCAACTCTTTCACAGATAGCAGTGCTTGTTTAGGATCAGGACACTTAGAACTTTAGTGCTACTTAAGATCAGGAGCTTTGGTCGCAACAGAAAGCTTTGAGGATAAGTGGTTTGCTTGAGAGAATATGTTGTTCAGCGTGTTTATGGAGTTCAAGGTGTCTTCTCAAGTAGTCTAAGTGTTGATATTTATAGATGAATTTGAATGCCGTTGAATAGTATCCGTTGAACAAATCAAATTCAAACTATTGATATCTGTGTATAATCTTTACGAGTTTGTCTTCTTTTTCAGAAGGTACCGTTGCTTTTATTCAGACATCTCTGTCCGTGCATTAAATGCATTGTACAGTACTTTTTGTCCTGTAGTGCCAACGGAACTATGCTCAGTATCAGAGACTAGTATCATCTGATTCTTTGCACGTCCTTATCTTCAATCTTCAGATACCATTTTATTGAAACAACTTTGTTGCAATATATTTCTTTTTCAGAAATGTGGTTAAGGCTCAAGGTATCTGAGAGTAGATATCTGTGGGCACTTTCCTGGTTTTCAGAAAACCTTCCAGTTCTCAGATATCTCTTGTGACACAGCTTGTTTAAGACTATTCGTGTCTTCAAGATATCTGACCAAGGTATCTGTAAAACTGTTTCAGTAATCTTGTGCAGTTTCTTCAAATCTTCAATGTCGTTGAACTTGTTCTGCTTGGATGTCTTCTTCTTGGTCTTCTCTTCATAAAATAAAAATTACATTTTGAGACCTAACATCCTATACAAGATTAGCTAGACTATCATACTTAGTGGGTTTCCTCTTTTACAATGTTCAAGTGAACCAAGAGTACTAATCACCTTTCTGAGACTAAGATAAGTCATCATGTTGCTGATCAAAATCTAAACAGATATTTCTAACAAAATATCTAACAAATTTCCTAGCAGAAGTGCATCGGGATTCGACTACTTGTGCTTTTTAGATCAATTACTATTTCTGCTATCATGTTTGATGATCTCCTAGACAAAATCACTATTAGATTAGACATTTAATCAATACACCTAAATGTCTTTCGTCTTGCTTGATTTAACAGTTAGTTGCAAACGGTGATAGTAGGCTAGTAAAATTGATTGTAGCCTAGTGAAACTGACACCTTCATTAGTGCTATTTGTTTTTGAACTCAAGACTGTGAAACCTTGCATAGTCAATCCTGTGAATCGCATAGATCCTGCTAGCTGGCTTGTTGACGTTACCACTCCATAATTTCCCCCATTCATATTTTAATCTCATTAGTGTTAATTCGGTTTCTAGTAATTGCAAGTAGTTATTCACTTTTGTATATCATCTCGCTGCTGAAGCAAACCAACATTTACAGCGTTTCATATTGTTACTTTTATTCGTAAACAAAGACTCAGCCTAGTTAAGTCCTTCGAGACCGACCTCGGGGTTAACTTTCCTGCACTATAGATTTTTGTTGTGTTGAGAATTAACTCTTGGCTTTTAAATAAATTTAGAACTTTGATTTGACACATCAAGTTTTTGGCACCGCTGCCGGGGACTTAACTCCTTTGTTAAGTTTACGAATTCTTGTGACAGTATTTTTCTTTTTGTATTTTTAATTCACTGTTTTTCTGTTCTCTGCGCCGAACGCATCCCCTTTCAGGTAGTGCATGAATGGAAGAAGAGGTCTTGATTCGCCCATTGTACCGTTTATTGACGACATTGATAGGTGTTACAGCAAGCAGGGAAGGATCAGAGAGACAGTAAGAGCACCGGTATTTCAGGAGCATATCGAAATGGCTAATGAACCACCACCTTCCATGGTTGTTATCTTCGCACCACCTCTGGGCAACCACCGCGCCAGCATTGTCGTCCCGGACAATGTGAAGAATTTTGATATTAAGGGGCATCTTATGGCCCCACTTCCGAAGTTCTATGGACAGAAGAATGAGGATGTCATGGGATTTCTGCTAGAGCTGGAACTGTTCATTGGGAACCTAGCTAAGGGTGAGGGTGTCACTGATAATGATCTAAGGATGAAGGTTTTCCCTCTGTGTTTGAATGACATGGCACGGACGTGGATGAATGGCTTTGACAAAGGAAGCCTAACCACATGGCCCCAGGTATACAGTGCATTCATGCAAATGCATTACACCCAATCTAAAACTTCTACGATTAGGTAACAAATCAGCACCTTTACCCAGATGTATGACGAGTCTCTATATGAGGCGTGGGATAGGTTCAAGGGTCTTCTCTCTCAGTGTCCTCATCACAGGTTCTCACAGGATGATCTAAATCAGTATTTCTATGATGGATTAAATGAGAACCAGCAAGCTTTAATATATGTGTCAGGTGGGGGTAGCATGATGGAGTTGACCGCGGATGCTCTAAAGGACAAGTTCGCTAAGCTGGCACGGAATAACAAGCATAGGAACCCCCGGAGAAACACTAAGGGGCAAAGAGGTGAAGCTAACGCCACCTTCGACGAATGACAGTGATCGAGCGCAGAGAGTGCAGCGCTTACCAATGAAATCAGGCAACTTAAGGCACATGCCTTTAATAGTAGCACCAACTTATCTACTGAAGTTTGTGGAGTCTACAAGAACCCTGGACACGGAGCTAATATGTGCAGGTCTGATCTAGCCATGGAAAGGAAGCAGCCGAAGCAGAAGCACTACAGGAGGAGGTATGCTGGGTCCAGCAGGGACCGGATGGGAAACCGGTTTACTGGCAAAAAAGGAACAACTTAAATGCGCAACGAGGAGGGTACCAGAAACCTCCCACCAATTAGTTTAGTCGACAGGGTGACAGATCCCTGTTGAGCTATGCCAATGATAACTGGGAGAACCCAACCCTAAGAGTTTAGGAAGCCCAACTAGCAGGTAGCTCTGGATTAGCTGATGATTTTAGGAGCTTCATGAATGAGTCGCGAGAGTTTATGCGCGAGACCAAGGTATACCTCCAGTCCACTGACTTCCGTATTGGGAAGCTAGAGAAGGATAACAACAAGATTCACGGCGTCCTTCAGCAGCTACTTGATAAGAACCAGGAGAGGGAGAAAGGAAAGTTCCCTGGTGCCCCGGATAGGGCAATGGCGATCAAGGTTATAACAGAAACTCCGGTTGAGGTGACCATTTCGGGAGATGAGACCCGTGTTGAGGTTTCAAAACAGATTTGTGCAACTTTTAAGTGTGCAGTATTTGTTCCGATTGCTAGAGAAGCGACAGTGGAAGAGGTGATGACCCCCAGTAATCCTGTTGATGAGTTGACTCCCGAACAAGAGGGAGATTCAGGTATTGTGGATCAGGATCTGGTTTATGCAACAGATGAGGATTCTGTGAGTATGGTGGGCACTACGGAGGTAGGAGCAAGATGCATTCTGGCCAAGGAAGAAGAGGGCACGGAGAATGGAACAGAGTACCCCCCCCAAGGTAAGAAGAGCTTTCATATTATCGTGGGGATGGGTACCTCGAAAGTCATAGCAACCTTGGATACTGGAGCTATCGTTAACACTATCCCGTACAGCCTTTTCAAGGGATGTAGTTTCACGAGACTGGAGGAGATGAAAGCTCGTCTATTGATGGCGGATGGGTCGCATAGGCGCCCTTTTGGACTTGCAAGGGATGTTGCAGTCAAGCTGAATGGGGAGACGGTCCTCACTGATTTTGTTGTCTTGAAAGACATTCGAGAAGAACAGAAGGAGGCACCCGATACAGTCTTACTTGGGTGGCCATTTTTACTCGCCTCTAAAATGGACGTTAGTGTGATTAGGCGCACAACAACGTATGAGGTGAATGGTCGAGTGGGAATAGTGAAGGCATTAGAATACCTCCCTAAGGAATTTATTCGGAAGGAGTATTCTGCAAGTTTCATGGGACCCCTCTATGTAATCTCTCAGGAGCAAAGCAAAAGAAGTGCAAGCAAGGGGAAGTCTAGTACCCAATATCGTGTCAACTAGAGTGCGAAAGTCAAGCTAGATACTTAAAACAAGCGCTTCCCGGGAGGCAACCCGGGCATTACTTGGTTTTTAGATAGCTCACATTGCATTCACGTTCATTCCTTCTTTTATTTAAAAAAAAAATTAAGTCGGAAGTAGTATACTGGCGACGCCAGTTTCCTACCTAGCGATGCCAGTTAGTTAGCAGAAACTAACTGGCGTACGCCAGTTAGTAAACTAGCGATGCCAGTTAGTTTACAGAAACTAACTGGCGTATGCCAGTTTATAAACTGGTGATGCTAGTTGGTCTTTCTTTAAACCCACCCGTTTCTTTTTCTTTCTTTCTCTCCTCCTCACTTCTCCTTCTTCTCTCTTCCTGTCCTCTCTTCCTCAATAACTGAAAGCTTGCCACAAAAAAAAAAAAAAAAAAAAATCTCCATCCTCCCTTTTTTCTCCTCCATTCTTGGAGCTACTCATATCATCCACTCATTATCCGAATCCAAGGTAAAATCTCAAGAACCCTAACTTTTGCAATTTGGGGATTTTCGATCTTTGGCTGAAATTGAGCTTTCTTATGATATTATCTTAGTACTTGTTTATCATTGAGCATGTTGTCAATTTTGTCGATTCCCATGCTATTTGTGATTTGTGAATTGGGTATGATAGTTGGACTTTGTTGGTCGATTTGAGCTGGTTTGAGTTTGCTAGTAGTAAGGTTCACTTATTCTAAGTGTTTTTTGAGCTATACAGGAGTCCCAGTCTGCTCTGCAGCAACAGTACACTCAGCTCGCTGGGGACCATCTCTAGTCTAGGTTTGGGGAGGGAGGTAGCTTTCATATACTTATCCATATATGTGTCTATGTTGTGTCTTTTTATCTTTTTGTGTGTCTTTTTCTCATTTTCGTGATCTTCTCTTGTGTGTAAGTCTGACTCCCAAGTCGAGCGTCTATTGCATGTACTAAACCTGTTTAATGCTTTTGCTTTGACTGATCCTCGACTATTAGCAGTTTGCATGTTTAAGTTTGCTAAGTTCGTTTCTGTTGTAAATAAAAAGTTTGTTCTAATTCTGTAGTCCAAAAAGCCTGTGAGTAAACCTTAGCCAATGAACAAATATTGTACCGGCGCCTATGTGATTTAATTCGGGAAGTGCAAACTCCCTTGTTTGCGTCTTATCATTCTCATGTGTACTCTGTGTAAGTTAAGTATGACGAACGACATGTTTTACATTCTTATTTGCTTATGCCAAACCCAGTCCAAGAACAAGTTTGGGGAGGTTTATGTGCCCTACTTGTATTGATAAAGACTGTGATCAGGCTTTTCGTTCTCTCAAAAAAAATAAAAAAATTAAATAAGTCTCGGAGTGGATCTATGGTACTAGTTACCACCGTTAGTCGTGTGGGCACGTTTCAGATACTACCTATATACCGGCGTGGCCATTAAAAGCTATATGTCCATGAGGGTTGATGGCGTGTACACCAAACCAGCACGGACAAAAGTGCGGACTTTCGGTAAAACAGACACTACCAAACAATTGAGACAGAAAAAATATATAAGCATATGGGTCAAATATAAGACTGCAAAAAAGAGTATGCCAAAAGTAAAAAATAATATATTGAAAAAAGAGAGAACGATTGCCTTTTTATGGGTCTACTGCTGATTGGTACAGAGCTATGAAAAAGACCCTTCCAACTTAACTGACTGAGTACGTTGCATGAGGTATTTGAGGCATCTTTGTGATGCAACTCACCTTCCTTATCTCTTTATATGCTTATGTGATTGCTCCAGGAGTGTGAGAGAATAGATGCAAAGGATCCACTTGTGAGGAACTGCTGTTTTAGACTGAAGTTCTATTTAATTTGGAAACGAACTTTTTGAACTCGTGCATGTTATTCTGTGAATGTCAGTGTGATGTCAAAGCTTTTGCATTTCTTGGGTTTGTTATTTGCAATCGTAGACTAGGTAGCTTGGGAGCTAGACTTTTTATTTTGTGTCTATGTGTTTTTTGTATTTTCTAGGTTTTTTAGAGAGTTTGTTCCTTGAGGACAAGCAAAAGTTCGGTTTGGGGAGTTTGATGAGTCGGTTTTATACCGTCTCATTTGGTCTTTTTTACTGTCTTTTTGTCATCCTTGAGTATAGTTTTATTTAGTTTTCTTAGAGTATTTTTACATGTTTTGTTCTTTGTGTGTTTTGTAGATATTTGGCTAAACCGCGCTAATTCAAGTCAAAATGGTGTATTTTATATGAATCTACAAGATTTGGAGTTCCAATGCCTTGTATGGATGCTAGAAGTGGAGCGGGAAGGCCAAAATATCAAGAATCGGAGTCAAAAGGCATCAAAGGGGCAAAATAGTCACTCAGAGAATCGGCGACGCTGATTTGATAATCATGACGCCAAAGATCCCATCATTGCTTATCGCCAAATGGCGGCAACGATTTGAGATCGACGCCAGCTGATTATCACGACCCAGTTTCTTCTTGCCATTACTGTACGATGCGATTTTGTTTCCTAATTCGCCCAGACCTAGTTTTTCTCCTTTCTATTATTTAGAACAAGACATAATTACTTTTCATATTCAATTCTATGGTGAAGAACATACTTTTGCTCTAGAGCTAGACCTAGTTTCAAGTCAATTACCCGATTTGAGGTAATTGAACCGCTTTCGCTTGTAATTCGAAGATTGACGTTGATTGGGAGATTATCTACACTGCTTTAGCATCGATTCGTTTTCGTTCTACAATTTCTACCTAGGGTTTGTGACAACGAAGGGTAAAATTGTATCAATCTATTCGAATCTCTGTTTTGTGCTTGAGATTATGTTTATTGCTAGTATGCTTATGCTTTCGCTTGTCATGAGTAGCTAGACACCCCTATTATGGGGTGGTGACTGATTTAATGCATGCTAGCTAGGGTTTATGTGATTCTAAGTGCATCGGGATTCGACTACTTGTGCTTTTTAGATCAATTACTATTTCTTCTATCATGTTTGATGATCTCCTAGAAAAAATCACTATTAGATTAGGCATTTAATCAATACACCCAAATGTCTTCCAGCTTGCTTGATTTAACAGTTAGTTGCAAACGGTGATAGTAGGTTAGTAAAATTGATTGTAGCCTAGTGAAACTGACGCCTTCATTAGTGCTATTTGTTTTTGAACTCAAGATTGTGACAACTTGAATAGTCAATTCCGTGAATCACATATATCCTGCTAGCTAGCTTGTTGACGTTACCACTCCATAATTTCCCCCATCAATATTTTAATCTTGTTAGTGTTAATTCGGTTTCTAGTAATTGCAAGTAGTTATTTACTTTAGTATATCATCTCGCTACCGAACCAAACCAACATTTACTGCATTTCATATTGTTACTTTTATTCGTAAACAAAGACTCAGCCTAGTTAAGTCCTTCGAGACCAACCTCGGGGTTAACTTCCCTGCACTATAGGTTTTTGTAGTGTTGAGAATTAACTCTTGGCTTTTAAATAAATTTAGAACTTTGATTTGACACATCAGTCCTCTACCTCTTTTTTGAGCAACTCCAAGTGTTTGATCATGTTAGGGCCCTTAGCGGCAAAGGCCCTGAGAACTCAGATTCAACTAGTTGTGAGTCGGTGTAAGCTTTGATCCTTCTCACTTGGAGGGATTTTGCCATCTTGATTCCGACGAGGAGTGCCTCGTACCCAGCTTCATTGTTGGTTACCTTGAAGTCAAGTGTGATGGCATAATCCAACTCAGCACCTTCAGGGCTCTAAAGGTGTATTCCAATACCTCCAAGTCTACCGGTAGAAGATCCATCTACCTGTAGTGTCCAAGTGTCTTTTCCTTGCTCTTTGGGTGCTATGGAAGTATCGGTGTTCTTATCTTCTGGGATCTCCCCTTGCGTCTTGATGGAAGATGCAAGTACATGAGCGTTTGGTAATTCATCCAAAAGGAACATGTGCCTCACCCTGAGAGAATCGTCCATAGGTTCAGATGAGAATCCCTTGAATTGAGTGTCACCATAGACTCTCGCTTGCTTGGGGAGGTTCATTCCTTGTGTTATCATCAAGCACTCAACTTCTCTCACCTTTTCATTGACATTTTCCTCATCCTTCTCTGGGTAATCGACTAAGAAGTCGGCTATGATTTGCGCTTCCTTTGCTGATGGAGCTTGATATCCGATATCGTACTCGCGTAGCTCGATTACCCATTTGGGCAGGCGGCCAGATTGATCTGGCTTTCCAAGGACTTGTTTCAACGGTTCACTGGTGAGAACCACAATCTTGTGTGACTTGAAGTAGGGCTTTAACCTCCGAGCAGTGTATACAAAAGCATATGCCAATTTCTCAATTCGACCATATCTAGTCTCTGCTCCAGCTAGAGCCTTGCTCAAGTAGTAGACATGCATGTAATCGTTCGCTTGGATCCGAACCAGCACGGAACTCATAGCCTCGTTGGTAACTGCCAGATTTAAGTAGAGGGGTTCTCCTTCTACTAGTTTGGCTAACAGTGGTGTTGAGAGGAGATATTTCTTTAAACTGTCAAAAGCTTCTTCACACTCTTTGGTCCACTCAAACTTGTCCCCTTTCCTCAATATCTTGAAGAAGGGTAGGTTCTTTTCCGCTGATCTGGAGATGAAGCGGCTTAAGGACATAACTCGCCCTATGATCTGTTGGACTTCATTGAGGGTTTTCGGTTGTGGTAGGTCTAGAATAGCCTTGATCTTTTCCAGGTTGGCACTGATGCCTCTCTCTGTGACCATGTAATCGAGAAACTTACCCCCTTTAACTCCAAAGATGCATTTCTTAGGGTTCAGTTTCATCCCGTATATCCTCCAGATAGAGAAGCAATTGCTAAGGTGCTCGATGTGTTGCTCCTCTGTCTTGCTCTTAACCAACATGTCATCGACGTATACTTCCATTGTTTTGCCAATCTCTTCTTTGAACATTTAATTTACCAGACGTTGGTAAGTGGCTCCAGCATTTTTCAGTCCAAATGGCATAACCTTGAAGCAATAAACTCCTCTAGCCGAAAAGAAGGTTGTCTTCTTAATGTCTTCTTGAGCCATTCTGATTTGATAAAACCCCTGATAAGCATCCATGAAGCTTAGAAGAGCACATCCGACTGTGGAGTCCACCAGTTGGTCAATCTGAGGCAAGGGATAAGGATCCTTTGGGCAAAACATGTTAAGCTTAGTAAAGTCATTGCACATCCTCCATTTCCTGGGAGCCTTCTCGACGAGAACCACATTGCAAACCCAATCTGAACTATGAGTTTCATCTAAACTTCAATGCTCATCTCAGTTCCAATCCTAGTTTTCTTTTCAGGACTCCTTTCTATCAATTGGATCTCCTTTAGGGTCTCATGAGGTTCAATCCTTGTAGCCTTAGGAAATTTCTCCTTAAGAGCTCCAGCTCCTATCTCTTCTTTAGGAGGTGTAGGAGGCGCGGGCGAGAGTGAACCGGGCTTGTCAGCGACCACAAGAACGGGAGCTGAGGCGTTTCTGGTTGACATAATATAGCACTCCCAAGCTTCCCTGATGTTTCCTACTTCTTCTCCTACACCGTTTGGAGTAGGAAATTTGACCCTATTGTGCAGTGGAGATAAAATGGCTTTGAATTGATTGAGGCCTGGTTGTCCTAAGATAACATTGTAATCAAAGACACTATCCACAATCACGAAGAGAACTGTCTGAGTCACTTTTGTTGGGAAAGTCCCCATGGAAACTTGTAGGGGGATACTTCCAATGGGATGAATTGTAGAACCTCCGAATCCCACTAGTGAAGAATGGACTCTTCCATACTCGATTCTTCCCAAATTCATTTGATCCACAGTTCTCTTGGACATGATGTTAGACGAGCTTCCAGTATCAATAAGCACCTTATTAACCTTGTAAGTGGCAATGACCAGGGAGATCACCAGCGGAACGTCCGGATCTCTGAGATCTCCTCCTCCAGACGTTGGGGGAGGTATTTCACTGTCATCAAAAGAGATCAAGTTCGATCCTCTCAAAGGAGGAGCATAATCTCTATCGTTGTTCCGTAGATGTTGGGCGGTTCTTTCTCTAGCATTCTGACTGTCTCCTCCACTTGGACCTCTTGCTATGGTGTTGATAACTCCACTATAGAGAAGGTTTTCCGTTTCTATGTTTCCAGAGTACTCCTCGTATCGCCGAGCTTGTTGGGGAGGGATCCCCATGGGAGGTGGTGGTAAAGACCCTGTCGTAGTTTTCTGATCACGCTCTGCTCTCCTTCTTTCATTCCTTTGGTGGCGGGAAGGTTCCTCTTCGTAAACTATCTCTTTTAGCTTGCCACTTCTTATCAAACCTTCAATCTCAGTTTTCAGCTGGACGCAGTCTTCCGTGGAATGGTCTTTGTACTTATGGAATCTGCAGTATACTTTAGAAGCCTTGTTTCTTTTACTATTCCTTGTTGGCTTGGGCCATTGAACGTCCACACTCTTTTCAACAATAGATGCCAAGATATCGGATCTAGGTCTATTGAGGTGAGTGTACTCTGCATACCTCCTGGGAGGAGTTCTCTCCCTACGAAATTCTCTTTTATCTTTAAAATCTTTTCTTTGCTCAAATCTTCTAGGACGAGGCAAGGGATCCAGTCTCATCGGCTCTTTTCCCTTCCTAGTCCCGGCTCTTACTGGAACGTTCCTCCTATACTCCTCACCATACAAGACCCCCTCACATATATCTTCCAAGTATTTTTCATTTGGAATCTCTTCGTTGGAGAGTTTCTTCCTGAGTTCGTCATTATAGGTATTGGCGTATAGGTATCGGACCCATTCTTTAATGCTGTGAGACTCAACTTTACGTACTTGAGCGTTGAACCGTTCTAGGAAGGTCCTAAGATCCTCATTGTCTCTTTGGATAATTCCAGCCAAGTGCTCTACTGATCTTTTCCTCTTCTTCGCCTTCTGAAATCTCTTCAAAAAGAGAGAGACCACATCCTCATAGGACTTGATTGAACCATCGGGTAGAGTGGTCCACCAATCCATCGCTTCTCCAAAGAGGGTGGATGAGAAGTTGAGAGCTTTCATGTTGTCATTCAATCCAATGGTGTCCGTCTTACTCTCATACCTAGTGAGATGTGCAACAGGGCAAGTGTCTCCATGGTAACGTTCGAGGTTTGGGATAGTGCAATCAGGACGCTTTCTCTCTCTTCTGATTGCATCACATAATGGGTTTGGAGCTCTCATCATCACCTTCTCATGAGCCTTAACCATTTTGCCTAAGTTAGCAATCTGGGTCTCCAAAGCCTTTTGTTGAATATAGATTTGTTCAGCAATAAGTCTCTCGCCCGTTCTTGGGTTGATGGCCATGTTATCAGGAAGGTCATCGACTTGGACTACCGCGATACTTTTCGCTACCTGGTCTCTTGGTCTGGTTTGGAGAGCAGCATGGCAACTGGTACCGGTTTCATCCAGCCTAGGTCTCACTGGGGTCCTCTCATGATGCTCCTAAGATGCAGTAGCTCTCCTGTTGATAAGATTGCGCAGATCATCTTGTCGACCTTGTTCTCCTATCCTTTCCAAGACATGGCGATGCTCATTCCTGGACTGAGCAGGTTCTGTCTGCCTTGGAGCTGCCAATAGCGGAGTAGGTTGGACGTTGTTGGATACAAAGCAACCTTGACTAGTAGTGAGCAAAAGGTCGAACTGATTCTCATTCATCCCAAACTCATTTGGACGAACGATTTGGCCGTTTGGAACAGTGAAGTTCCTTCCCGGCGGAGGACCATGTGTTCCTGATAGAGGAACATGTCCTTCCACTCCAAGGACTGTTACTCCCAATCCTTGGGTCCTCATTGGTGGATCAGCGATTCTTTCATCCTCTGAGGAGGCACTGGCAGTGTGAACATCACTTGGATATTCCTCTCGATTCCTCGATGCAATCCTAGCCAATCGTGTTCTCCTAGTAGGAGGTCTACCTCGTGGCCTTGGAGCGGGAGTTCCAACTGTAGTAGTGACGGTTGTTGTCGACTTTCTCTGCCATTGCTTATAGAGCTATGAAACGTTTTGTAAAGATTCCCATAGACGGTGCCAAAATGTTGAGGGTGAAGTCCCCCAAACTCTAAGTTCTTCCTAAATCGTCTAAGTCCAAATCACTGCAAATCGTACCTGGTCAAGGTCCAAACCACTCCAAATTCCAAAGCACTAATGGGTAAGAACCTGCCCAAGTAACTTTGGGGGTGGGGGGGGGGGTTTGGACCAAAGACCCGGTTTGCGTAGTGTCAAATCGGGTAAAGACTTTACTTGAGAGAGACTGAAGATCTACTTTGTACAGTGTTCTAGATTAGTTCATAAAGATGACTTGACTTACTTTATCATGGGAATGTGTGCCATATATATATACAGATTTCCCAAAGGGGATGGACTCCGTTGGATCGCGCCAAGTGTAACGCTCGGATCGCGCCAACAATGCTCGATTATGCCCATGGCCCATTAGAAAGACTCAACACATTTCCCTTTTGGGCTTTCGAGGGTAGATTAGTCATTGTCCGAGAGAAAATAGAGACTTCTGGAGTTCGTCTCGAACCTTCGTCCAAGAGTGTAGATCCGAGGGTTTGGTCCGGGTCATCGTCCTGTCTGAAGGCAACTTTCACAAACCACAAGGTATAGTGACTCGGACCTTGATAGCCTCGGATCCCACTTTCTCTCTTGGTGCTTGACTCCTTATGAGTTTAGGGGCTTATGTCCGAACCATTGTCTGGGTCGGACCCTCATGATCTCGGACCGTAGTTTGGGTCGGACCTACTGTCTTTCGAGGTCCAGTTCACCGTTCTACTCAGGAGGGTCGGACCAGAGGTGACCTTAGGGTCGGACCTTGACGCCTTGGACCTTAGTCAGCCTGAACCGCCTTAGGATTCATTCCAAAAGCGTCTATGACGGATTTGAAATATTTCTGTATCAACAAAAAATGCCATAGGCCCCAGCATACAGTAGTGAGGTTACAGGATATCATCAGGAAGTGATTCCCCACCTTCACAGTCAATCAAAATATTCTGAGCAAGAGAATGAGCTAAAGAGTTGCCCAATCTTAGAATATATGAAAAACTAACATATGACGAGCCAGTTCTCTATCTCCTCTCATTACGCCGCAAATGACGAGCTAAAAAATATGCTATCTTCACTGAATAGAACCCATGGTTGGTGTAATGCCAAACACGGATATTTGGCGCCGTAGAGGTGTCCACTGGAATAGACATGATGGCTTTAGCGTCATCTTCCCAAAAAAGAGTGTGAATTAAATTTGTATCCCAAGTTTCCATCTGCTGATCAATCAAGTTCGATACAGTCACTTCTCCTAACTCATATAAATCCAGCGTAAAGGGTCTTAAGCCATAGTCCCGGGGCAGCTAGTTATCCCCCCATATTCGAATATTCTGACCACTTCCGACTTTCCAACGCACCCCTTGTTTAACTAGATTCATAGCACTAAATATGCTCTTCCAAGTAAAAGAGGCATTAGTCTTAAGGATCGCTTCCAAAACATCACTATGAAGAAAGTACTTAGCTTTTAGAACAGGCCTAAGGAGAGAATCCGGAAATTAGATAATTCTCCAAAGTTGTTTGCCAAGCATGGCAAGATTGAAAGACCGGAGGTCTCTAAACCCCATACCCCCATCTCTCATGCTATGGCACAAAGCATCCCAATTAACCCAGTGAATTTTATCTTGACCTCCATTCCCCCACCAGAATTTGGAAATGATAGGCTCAATCTTAGACAAAAGGTAATTCGGGAGTTTAAAGCACCCCATCACATAGGCCGGGATAGACTGAAGGACTGACTTAATAAGAACCTCCTTCCCCGCTTTAGACAAGAATTTTTCCCCAATCCTCTAATTTTTCTCCCACACCCGCTCCCTAAGCCAACTAAACACGTCCTTCCTTGATCTCCCATCTCCGTAGGTAACCCCAGGCACTTCTCATGCTTATCTACTAATCTAACAGGAAGAACTCCCCTTACCTCCTCCTCCCTCGCACTCAAAGTATTACGACTAAACACCACCGTAGATTTCTCAATATTAATCTCTTTCCCAGAAGCAAGACTATAACGAGTAAGTAAATCAAAAATCTCACGGGCTGCCACAACAGTAGCTTGACAAAAAAGCAGAGTATCATCAGCAAATAAAAGGTGAGAAATCCTCGGTGCACTAAGACTAATAGCCAACCCAGTTAACACCCCCCTCCGTTCAACATACATAATAAGTGAACTAAAGGCCTCCGTACAAAAAATAAATAAGTAAGGTGAGAGGGGATCCCCCTGACGGATCCCCCTCCCTGGCTGGAAAGGGTCTAACCGTTCACCATTCAGAATGATCGAATATTGGACAGTTTTAACAGACATCATATTCAGATCAACAAATCTCTGCTCAGATCTTAATCTAAGCAACACTCTTTCAAGGAAAGGCCACTCAACCCTGTCATAAGCTTTACACATGTCTAGTTTTAAAGCCATAAAACAATTATTGCCCTTTGTTTTTTGTTTTAAAAAATGATTCACCTCATAAGCTACTAGCACATTATCAGTGATAAGTCTATTCGGCACAAAAGCTGACTGGGTTTCAGAAATAATGGAAGACATGTGCTTTTTCAGTCTATTAGTGATAGTCGTAGACACAATTTTGAAGATCACATTACTGAGACTATTGGGTCTGAACTGAGTGATTAATTCTAGAGTTTGGCACTTAGGGATGAGGATAATATGGGTGAAATTCAGATTTGGTTCCAAAATATGATCATTCAAGAAAGCAAGAACACAATCAATGACACTACGACCAACAGTAGACCAAAATTTATGAAAGAGAAAACCAGGCATACCATCGGGGCCAAGGATTTGAGTGGGTACATATCGAAAAAAGACTTTTTTACCTCGTCAGGAGTGAATAGTGGACTAAGGTCCACATTGACAGCCGCATCGACCTTCGAACCCATAGTTCCTAAAACAGAATCAATGGATGTTGTATCCGGCTCTTTTGAAGTAAAGATGCAAGAATAATACCCCTGAACAATCCGCACCATATCCCTCTAATCCTCACATAAATCGCCATTTTCATCGTTGATCTATTCTAAATCACCAGGCCCAATTTGCAGCTGTCCAGATTTGAGAGAAGGCCCAAATCATCGGTCCAATTATCCTGGACCAGTTTCACACAATCCGTAGATTTCACCCACACGGCCTCAAAATCAAATCGCTTATTGGGCCTTCTTTGATAATGTCTGGGTCCATCAAGGATTAACAGTAGGGCTGAATGATCAGAGGCCCTTGTGAATACGTGTTTTACTTGGGCCTGCGGAAATTGATCGATCCACCCCCTTGTCGCCACTGCCCCATCCAATCTTTCCCGAATAGTATCTGATTCCTCCTGATTGTGTGAAAGGGTAACCCATGAAACTCAAATCACTAAGGTCGTTATGTACCAGACACGCCCTCCAAGTTTTTCACCATGTGTGAGAATCTCATTAAAATGTCCCATACAAACCCAATCGCGATGTGAAGCATTACCCAATCGTCGAAGTAAATTCCAAGTCCTTTTCCTTAAGTTTGCATCCGGCTCACCATAAAAGCCCGTAAAGTGCCATAACACACCATTACCACTATGACGAACATTAGCATCGATATGGTTCTTAGTGAAACTCTGTATCGTCACATCAACATCCTTAGACCAAAGAAGTGCCAAACCTCCCGAAAGACCACTGGAGCTACTAAAATATTAAAAAAATTAATCTTCTGCTTTAAATTATCTATCTCATGGTCCCCAACTTTGGTTTCCATGAGAAAGATAATCTGGGGATTAAAATTCCGAATAAATTTGCCCAACGCTCGAACTGTCCAAAGGTTCCCCAAACCTTGACAGTTCCATGAAAAGCAACTCACTGGGATAGGCGAAGGTTGCTCAGCAACCTCCGCCTCTGGTACAGTGTTCACAATAAACTCCTCCACACGTCCTTTTTTATTACATACAATTGCATTATCCTTGCCTTTCTTCGGACCAGCCTTATTCTTCAGACCCACCTGTTTGACAGTACTACAAGGTCGACCACGTTTCCTGGGCACAGGGGTAGAACCAAACACCTCCACATTATTCGACATAGGTTGTAAGGGTAGGGATAGGGGCAAACTATTGGGTTTGAATTTTTTAAACGGGCGGGGATTGGCCTGGAAAAGAATAGTAGGCTGGGATAATGTACTTTGGTCAAGTTTAGGCTGGGCATGGGCAACTAGTGGGCCGTATGAGAGAGGAGGATTACTAACAGAGGGTCCTGGGCTAAGTGGTGTAATTGGTAGTTCTTGGTCCAGTATTATTTGGTCATCAGTGGGCTTGGGTGAGGGTTGGTAAATAATGATTTGGGCCTGGTTATTTGGTGAAGTTCGAAGAGGTGGGAGAATGTAGGGCTTAGCAGATGAAAGAGAAGGTTGACTTTCCACAAAAATATCTTTGCCTTTCGAAATTCGATTTACGAGATTTGAGCTACTTTCCATCTTATCGCCAACTGACTTCGCCAAACTCGCGCTATCACCACGCAAAGATTGAGTTTGTTCAAGGAAAGGATCATTACCATAATTAGCTTGACTTAGGGATTTACCAATAATTCCCTTCCTCACTTCACCGGAAGAACGATTACAGCCTCCGCCAAGACTACTGTGCAGACTGCCATGGACGATTTTTCTGGACTGAGGACCATAGCTAGCCCTGAGCCAATCTCCGTAAGCTAACTTGTCACTGGCTATCTTATCTTATCTTGATCTCCGATTAAGTCAAATCATTCGTGACTATCTTGGACAAGGTGACCCAGAACTCCGCAGTAATAACAGAAATTCGTCAAGCGCTCATAGGCAAACTGGATTTGGATTTTCTGCCTATCCGGATCCTATAAACTCATCACCCGAGTAAGTGGTTTGGTTATGTCATTGGCTACACGGATTCGAAGAACACTACCTCCAGGCTTTCTATTCGCCTCTTCATCATAATAAACAAGAGAGCCCAGTGCATTACCCATGTAGTCCGCAACTTTTTTATTCATAAAGCCAAACGGCAAAACAGAAACATGGACGTCGAAATCACATTTATCAAGAGGCACCACCATAGGATCAGAACCAGTAGGAACAGGTGAAAGAACCACAAGATTCTTGTCAAATGCCCACGGTCCTTTCCAAATCACACGTTTCTTCTCCACCACATGAGCGAGTTGGATTAAGATACGGTTAGAACCAAGTTTCTGGAAACTAGCACCCTTTGCCAAATCCCAACCTCCCAACATTGCCTTTTCGGACGACTCAAGATGCACATTTTTCCTTGTTAAAATTCGACCCATCAAGCATAAGTCGAGATCAACCGTACTCGATTGCCAAACATCAGCCGCGATCTCAATAGCTTTTCCTCATGAGAAGTTAATCTCATCTGATTACCAACCCGATCGATGAGATCATTATCCATCACAAGAAGAGAGCCAAGAAACCAGCCTGCCCTGACAACGAAAAGGGAACTATGGGTGTAAATGGTGCTGAAGTCAATGAGAATGGCCGAGAGAAACACTGTAGGCAAAGGTAGATGTTAGAACTGTTGGACCGGGATTGGTACTCTACACAAGTTTCAGACGATGTTGACTATAGACGATAGAACTGTTGGACCGGGATTGGTACTCTACACAAGTTTCAGACGATGTTGACTATGGTATAGATTCAACAATGTCTTCAACAAGATGTCGACAAAGATGAACAAAGAATGAATGCAGCGGTTTGCAGCGGATAAAAATACTGAACACCACAGATAAATTCTAGCCAATATATATAAATTATACTGACCGTGCCTTAGGCTAAATTTCTAATATCAAGAAAAGTAGAATTACAAAAACTAGGTATAATCAATCACAAATTAATTATTAAACTGCAAAGACTAGACCTAGAATAGATAATCAAAAACCTATTCTAGTTCGAAGGCACTAAAGTAAATCTCAATCCTTAGAGACTACTCACAAGTGAATTCGACAACAATGCCTGGTAAACACAAGAAAAACTATCTCTCAATATTTTATGAATTGATACTATGGAAGGCTCATTTTCTTGTAAGCATTCTTCTTGTCTATACAGGTGTAGAGAAGTCGAAGAGAACCAGGCAGACAAGTTCGAACAGCACAAGGAAGAAGAACGCCGCTTGCTTCCTGTTTCTTACGTCCTGTTTTGAGGAAAAATCCTCAAGTGAATATCTCCAAGATCTTTATTTCCTTCTTGCTTAGATTGCATTCCTTGTGTCCAAAGCAAATCAAACTCCTTCCTTATTCAAGTTTCCTGCGCCCAGATCTTCCAAACTGCATTTGGATTCTTTCCAGCTCTTCCAGATTGCATTGGGTTTTTTCCTTGAGGCCCAAGCTAACCAATATGGATCCATTAAGCAATGTTGAAGCCCAACTTGTTATTTCCTACAAAATATCCATAGAAAAACAACTACAATTGTTGAACCGGTTAATAAACGAAGAAAGGTTGAATGAATAAACTAAGTGAAATAAATTGCACTTTCAATTTCCCCCTTATTTCTTGTCTTTCTTCACAAAACCAAAAAAAGTAGTTAGTAGTAAAAACAAGACAATATCAAGCAACTCCCCCTTGCTACAAGAACTCCCCCTTAATACAAAATACCAAGAGTTCAATTGAACCAAACATTCTCCCCCTTTTTGTGAGGAAGGAAAGAAAACAAAGTTCTTTGTAAACTTCAACATCTTGGTAGTCTATTGAAGACCTGCAGACAAAGTACCAATGCCTTGAAACGATGTTGACTCAACATTGTCGTCAACACTAGCAAAGGAGGTAGCGGAAACAGGAATAGAGGTTGGATCAGTTGGAGGGCAGTGTTAGGATAAGAGTGGATGGTCATTTACACAACTTACAAGATAAGTCATGATGGTTGTTGTTGGGTTTGTGCTAGAAAGATTCCTGCAAATATATATCAAAGCATACAAATTGTACACAACTGTTAATTGAGGATTAAAGTAGCAAGTAGTCCAGTTATCCGTCGAGTCAAGAAATCAGATAAAATTAGACAATCCTTAGGGAGGTTGACTAAATATCTTAACCCTAACATGGTGACTTTTCAAGTAGGAACAAATGCAAACCCAAGGAACTACAAGACACATCTACTACCCCTCAAACCCAAAAACAAGCATAACAGGAAAGAAATGACACATCAACTCAAAGAATAAGGCATATAAAGTCTCTGTTGAACTGAATGTTGACTCATCATTGAGGGTAACATCGAAAAATCAAACCACTCTTATTGTAAGCTATCCAGGAAACCAAGTAAGGAGAGTGCAGATCAGGTTAACACCACTTAATGCTGAAGGTAAAACAGAAAGAGAGGGAAATACCAAAGAAACACACTCAACATCACCTCAATGTTTTAAAGAAAATATCTTGATTTTAAGTGGTAATGACCATGAGACAGTGAACCATGTCAAATAATTGGAACACGTATGAATCCCGTCCAAAGACGAAGCCTATGTGGAGTAAGGTAAACACACGTCTCATGGCATAGAAGACACTCATTAGCCACATTGGGCAAATTGGTACTCAATTTTGCAAGTGATCCAGCAGCATTACGAAGATCATCACTTTTGTGCGTGTCAGTTGAAAGTTCAGGCCATCAACCCTCACGCATTGGCCACGCCGGTATGTGGGTAGTATTTGGTCCTGCCCAACACGACCCTCGATGGAAACACTTCGAGCCCTTTTTCTTTGATTTCATTTAATTGTTGGAACAAAAGCACGAGGTAACATCAAGTGCGAAGCAAGGTACTAGTAGCAAAAATAACCAAAATCAGCACAAATGGATTTTGTATGAAAACAAACACACTCCAAACTAGAGACCTTTAAACTTGGTTTCAAGCAGTCTTTTAAAAACAATGAACCCCTTTTTAGAGCTGGGCAACAGTAACAACTAGAGATAGGCACAGAAGCACAAAAACAGAAACAAGAAGCAAACACAAAATACATCACATTTTCTAACTGCCAATGTTGACTGTGATGTTTAGTCAACATTAGGTTCAACAACGAAGATCACAGAGAGCACAGACCAAGAGATCTTCTAAGATTGAAGAATCTCTCACTATATAAAGGCTTGGTAAAAATATCAGCAAGTTGATTGGTTGTATCTATGTGTTCTATGTTAATTACTTGCAGATTGACCAAATACCTAAGAATATGATGCCTAATGTCTATGTGTTTCGTGCGTGAGTGTTGAACAGGGTTCTTAGAAATATTTATGGCACTAAGGTTATCACAGAACATCAACAGGGTATCACTTTGCAGACCGTAGTCGTGCAGCATATTTTCCAACCATACTAGTTGAGTCACACAACTCCCAGCTACTACATATTCAGATTCAACAGTTGTGAGTGACACACAGTTCTGTTTCTTGCTATACCAAGACACTAAATTAGAACCAAGATAAAAGCAACCTCCACTTGTGGGTTTTCTATCATCTAGATCACCAGCCCAATCAGAATCACTAAATTCCACTAGATTAGTGTTTGTATCACATGCATACCATAATCCAAGATTAACAGTTCCTGATATATATCTAAGTATTCTTTTAACTACATTCAGGTGTGGGATTATTCAGGTTAGACTGATACCTGGCACACACACACACAGAGAACATGATGTCGAGTCGGCCTAATCAGATGTATATGCCGATCATTGATCTCATAATGTCAATCAACATCGATTCCGCCACTTTATAGAGGTAGACATAGGAGTACTGCACGGCTTAGAGTTCTCTAGACCAAACTTTTTGATCAGATTCCTGGCATATTTCTCTTGAGACAAAAAGAGACCATACCTTTGTTGCTAAATCAGGAGACCAAGAAAATAGTTGAGATCCCCTATCATACTCATCTCAAAGGTACCTGTCATAGCTTGGACAAATTGATCTACCATGGAAGTATTAGTCGAGCCGAACACCATATCATCAACATAGATTTGTGCGATGCAAAGATCTTTTCCTTATCTAAGAATGAACAAGGTTTGATCACCCTACCCTTTTTGTAAAACCAAAGTTGATAAGAAACTCAGTTAGTCTAGCATACCAAGCTCGAGGAGCTTGCTTTAGACCGTATAAAGCCTTTTTGAGTTTAAAAACATGGTTAGGGTGGTTGGTATCTTCAAATCCTTTGAGTTGTTCGACATAACTTTTTATCAATATAACCATCGAGAAAAGCCCCTTTACATCCATCTGTTTCAGTTTAATGTTCAAAGCACAGGCTATGGGTAAAAGAAGTCTAATTGATTCGAGTCTAGCTACGGGAGCAAAAGTTTAATCAAAATCGACTCCTTCCACTTAAGTGTACCCTTGTGCAACAAGACGGGCTTTATTTTTCACCACAACACCATTTTCATCACTTTAGTTTTTGAAAATCCACTTAGTACCTATGATATTAATATTGGAGAGACGAGGGACTAAAACCCAAACTTCATTAGTTCTGAATTGGTGCAGTTCATTTTGCATTGCCTCTGACCAGTAATCATCTTTCAAAGCTTCATTCACATTCTTAGGTTCAAAGACAGAGACAAAACAAGAAGAGCTTACCTCTTGGTAGTGTGTGGACATACTTACCAGATCTTTGTAGTTTCGCCTAGTGTTCTTCCTCAGATTCATCCCTTCATTCAGATCTCCAATCACTTGAGTGCTAGGGTGATTTCTTCGAATTCTAGGAGGAGCATCACGTCTGATGTTGTCCAGAGGTTCAGTTGTCTCCTGTTCAAGTTCTTCTCCTTTTTCAGATACAGATTCATCTGAGGAGCTGTCAGACAGTGTTGTTTGGGGCAGTGTTGAGTCAACAGTATTCTCAACATCGATCAGTTTTTCACTGACAGTCTCTGGAGCTTCTGGTTTAGTACCTACACTAACTTGTTTATGAGCAAATGGGACAGAATCATCAAAAGTAACATTCACAGATTCCTGAATGTTTGCGTCCTTGGATTGTAAACTCTAAACGCATGAATATTAAGTGAATATCTAACAAATATACCTTTGTGACTCTTAGCATCAAACTTCCCTAGATGTTCCCTATCATTAAGTATATAGCATGCACAGCCAAAGACATGAAAGTACTTAAGATTAGGCTTCTTACCATTCAAGATCTCATAGGGAGTTGTTGTAGTTCCTAGACTAAGGTATACACAATTAATGATGTGGCAAGCTGTGTTGATAGCTTTAGCCCACAACCTTTTAGATAGATTCATGGAACTCAACATACCCCTAGCCATTTCTTGCAAAGTTCGATTCTTTCTTTCGGCTACTCCATTTTGTTAGGGAGTTTTAGGAGCAGAAAATTCATGGAAAATTCCTTTATTTTTGCAAAAGGCAGCAAAGGACTGATTTTCAAATTCCCAACCATGATCAGTTCAATTCTTTGAACAATAGAAGAGTACTGATTTCTAATCCTAGTATGCAATTTCTTGAAAGAATCAAACGTTTCAGATTTTTCTTTTAAAAAAACTTACCCAGGAAAATCGAAAAAATCATCAACTATGATAAAAATGTACCACTTACCACCAAGACTTTCAACCTCAATGGGACCCATAAGATCCATATGCATTAGTTTAAAGCAATTAGAGGTACCTATTTTCTGTCCTTTTGGCTGAATAGACTGATGAACAGTTCTAGTCTGTATACCTTTTAGACAGTCACCACATACATGCTTCCCTGCATTGTCAGGTGAAGTAGCAACAAATAAAGCAACATTGCATACTATCTTTTCTCTGAGTGCACGATATTTCTTAGACTTTTCTTTCTGATTTTTCACAGTTCCAGTAGGTTTAGCTTTCTATACTGGTGCAACTGATGTTTGAACCTTAGAAACTGACACTGTTGACTTCGATGTTGAGGCAACATTAACATCAACATTAGCTGTTTCAATTTTATTGTTCTTGTCTATACAGGTGTAGAGAAGTCGAAGAGAACCAGGCAGACAAGTTTGAACAGCACAAGGAAGAAGAACGCCGCTTGCTTCCTCTTTCTTACGTCCTGTTTTGAGGAAAAATCCTCAAGTGAATATCTCCAAGATCTTTATTTCCTTCTTGCTTAGATTACATTAGATGTTGATACTGAAAGTAGTAAGGTTTAATGTGTCCAGTTTTGAGACAGTACTGACACACAAAAGTTTTCCTCTTATCTTTATTCAAAACACCTTTTTCATTTACAAAAATTGGTCCATCAATTAGTTCAGAAAGTGGTTTAACAGTTACCTTAGAGCAATCAGTGTCAGGTTTAAAATAAAAACATCAGAGGCAGAAGAGTCATAAGAACCAGAATAATCCAAACCAGTAGTTCCCTCATTACCCATATCAAGAATCTCATCAAGCATAGCAGCAGCAGAGTACCACTTATCAATGAGTTTCTTAGCACTATCTAGTTCAAAGGTTACCTTTTCAAACTCAGAGTCTTTCCGAGTCAAAGCCACTTCAAGTTTCACTGTGGTTTCTTTTAGGTTCTCATTCTCCTTTTCAAGACGCTTTGCCTGTTTCTTGATCTTCTTCCATTCCATTAGGAAAGATTCATACATAAGCTTCAGTTCCTCCACCATTTGTTCAGGAGTGAACTCTTCTTCAAAAGGATAATCTACACACACATCAACTGAACCATGCAAACAGTTATAGTTAGTGGAACAGGTTACTCCAGAATCTGAAATTCATCATCTAGTATCCTTTCACAGTTCTGAGAGTCATCATAATCAAAGTAGATCATCTGCAATGATGATGAGTTGTCACAGTTGACCAAACATTGGTTCCCAAACATCGTCCAGAACAGATGACAGAGAAGCAACATGATTATTTGTAGTTCCAGTTTCCTGTTCATCACCTGAATCATCACTAAGACAAGCAAGCAAAGTTTTACCCTTCTTGCGAATTGTGTTAGCACATTCACTTTGAAAGTGACCCCAACTTTGACATTCAAAACATCTAACCTTTTCTAACTTTTTGGGATCAAAAGCAGGAAGTTCAATGGTTTTCTTGAACTTATTAGCAGTCTTAGGAGTACTTTGAGAGCTACTTCTTGGGTTAACCTTAAAATTGGTTATGTTGAATTTTTTAAGAAGCTTGTTGTACTCTTTAGGAAACATCTCATTAGTCATCTCATCAGATTCATAACTACTGCTTTCAGGCTCAGAAACATTCGACTTAGAGTGAAGGGAAAGACTATGGCTTTTCACACCTTGTTGCTCATTCTGTTGGAGCTCATAATTTTTCAAGTTGTTCATCAAGGAATGAAAGTACATAGTTGCAAGATTTTTTGTATATTCTGAAACAGTGCGTTTTGTATCAAATTTTGAAGAAAGAGTACGAATGACTTTGCTAACAAGTTGTTTGTTTGAAATAGGTTCACCTAAAGTCTGAAAATCATTCAGCCATTCTTAAATTTTCAAATTTTGAATTAAGCATACTAAGTTTAGTTTGCTTCACACTGCTATCACCTTCACAAGGATTTTTAAGCAAGTCTCAAGCTTGTTTAGCAGTAGTACAATTCTGAATAATTTTGAACATATGAGCATCAACATGAGCAAAAATGGCATTTAAGGCTTTTTCATTATAGGAACATTCAGCATATTCCTCACATGTCCATTGATTTTCCAGTTTTGGAATGACATCTCCATCAGCATCCAGACCTATGGTAGGTGCCCTGTAGCCTTCAAGAACAGATTTCCAGGAACGGACTTCAATTGATTTGATGTGCCCAGTCCGACGGTAAGTAGTTGTAGTTCGACCCATCCAGCACAGGTGGCCTGTTAGCATTAAGATTGACAGAGTCCATTGTAGCAGTACCAAATTCAGACACCAATTAATTAGGTGGTTGGCTCTGATGCCACTTGTTAGAACTGTTGGATCGGGATTGGTATCCTGGACAAGTTTCAGACAATGTTGACTATGGTGTTAGTCAACAATGTCTTCAACAGTAATCGACAGCAGTGAATAGTAACGAACAGAACAGAGCAGTTTGTAGCGGATAAAAATACTGAACACCACAGATAAATTCTAGCCAATATATATAAAATATACTGACCGTGCCTTAGGCTAAATTTCTGGGAAAATGGCAAATTTAGTCACTTAACTATGCGTGCTTGGCGCGTGCAGTACCAAGTTCGAAAACTTGGCAAATTTAGTCCAAAAACGTATTTATCATTGGCAATCATCATCATAATTTCAAACTTAATGCACCAAATTCATCAAAATTTATCTACATGGCACACTTGGTCACGGTTCGGTAGTATTTGTTAATCTTTATGGCAATGCATTTCTCCATGTAGCACCTACCTCGTCAATATGAAAAACGCCACCGCCGACGACAAGAATAATTTTTACCTCAAATTTATTGTTTTTGCAAACATGACCTTTCAAAATAATATTTAAAAATTTTAAATAATCATCTAAATATTAAAAAAAAAATACTCCCTTAATTTATCCAATTATTTATTTATCTTCCTACCCAATCAATTCTTTTTTTTTTTTCGTTATTACGTTATTATGAGTCCAATCTTAAAATATAAAAATCAAACATAAAAAATTCATTAGATTGGAATTACGTAGCATAAATATAACATATTCGGAAAAAAAATTCAGAAATCAATGCAGGAACAACTATCAACTAAATTTCACAAACAAATTAATAAAGAAAAAATTAATTATAAAAATTAACTCGGGTCCAAAACTAAAAATACAATAAAATGAGAAAATTTTTTGTGGTTAAATTAAATTTAATTGGTGACGAAAGTTATTTAGTCATTAAATTTGAGGTTAGGATGATTTTTGCTAACAAACCTATACTTTGTGGACCAAATTTGCCTGGTTTTGAAATTTGATACTGTTCGGGCCAACCACGTATGGTTTAATGCACTAAATTTGCCGAATTTCCAAACTTGGTACTACGCGTGCCAACTACGTATAGTTAAGGGACTAAATCTGTCATTTTCCCCTAAATTTCTACTATCAAGAAAAGTAGAATTACAAAAACTAGGTTTAATCAATCACAAACGAATGATTAAACTGCAAAGACTAGACCTAGATCAGATAATCAAAAACCTATTCTAGTTCGAATACACTAAAATAAATCTCAATCCTTAAAGACTAATCATAAGTGAATTCGACAACAATGCCTAGTAAACACAAGAAAAACTCTCTCTCAATATGCTATAGATTGATACTATGGAAGACTCGTTTTCTTGCAAGCATTCTTCTTGTCTATATAGGTGCAGCCAAGTCGAAGAGAACCAGGCAGCCAAGTTCGAACAGCACTAGGAAGAAGAACGTCGCTTGCTTCCTGTTTCTTACGTCCTGTTTTGAGGAAAAAAATCCTCAAGTGAATATCTCTAAGATCTTTATTTCCTTCTTGCTTAGATTGCATTCCTTGTGTTCAAAGCAAATCAAACTCCTTCCTTATTCAAGTATTTCCTGCGCCTAGATCTTCCAAAATGCTTTTGGATTCTTTCCAACTGTTCCAGGATGCGTTGAGTTTCTTCCTTGAGGCCCAAGTTAACCAATCTTGATCCATTAAGCAATGTTGAAGCCAAACTTGTTATTTCCTACAAAATATCCATAGAAAAACAACTACAATTGTCAAACCGGTTAATAAACGAAGAAAGACCGAATTAATAAACTAAGTGCAATAAATTGCACTCTTAGTAGAAAAGCTGCTAAACACCAGAGAAAGGTTAAGCAAGGTCAAGCAAAGAGATTAAATAGACTTCGACACAAAACAAAGCACTAGGAACTTAAAGGCGAATCTTTTTAAATTTTTAAAAATATTTTAACTCGAGAAGGTCTTCTACGAGACATCCCCTAGATAAAGACATAAAAACATACTTTCTAATATTACATATTAACCCCAATAAAAAACTAATTGCCAAAAACAACCCAACCCAAGGGCCAAAAGGTGGATCTTACTATAGTAATATGGGTCGGTATAAATACACAAAACCATCAGCTAAAACCCCAGCTTTCACGCATTTAATCTGCCATTTTCTCATTCTTCTTTCTCGCTCTTCTTTCTCTCTCTAGTTTCTATCACCGGAAAACGGTGAAAACCACCGGAAAAACCGTGAAAACAACCAGAATTCAGCCGTGAAATTCATCGATTCATCTCGCCATTGAAGATTGTGCTCTCGCCATTCTCGATCTGCTGTTATATCTTCCGAAAATTGTCAAAAACGTATATAGAAAAGGTTTGAACATATTACTGTGATTTTTTTGTGATTTGATTGAAAAATAATGCTACATAATTGATCGATCATGTTGTTACACTGCTACGTATTTGTTTTCATGTTTTCGTTGAGGATTTAGCTAGATAGTTGATCGATCGCATGTTTTCGTTGTGATTTTCAGTTGTTGTTGATCGTAGATGAAGGTTTTAGTATGTTTTCCTTGTGATTTTCACTAGTTGTTGATCGTAGATGCCAGATTCAGCTGGAGCAAATTCAACAACTGAGGTTGCTGATGTACTTGTATAACTTCAAAATACAGGTCATGTTCTATAATATTTTTACCATGTTCAACGCAATTTGTCCCATGATTCCATATTGTAGTTATTCTGTCACCGTTATTGAGTAATTTTTAATATATCCCATGATCTCTATCATATGCTCCACGGTCTCTGCATATGCCACCAGTAGATACTTATTTTGAACTGTACCCCATGATCTCGGTAATGCACCACATGATTCCATGTTCAGTGGTTTAAATGTCACCAGTAGAGACTCGTTTTGAACTGTAACCCATGATCTTTGTCATATGCTCCATGATCTCTGCAATGCACACCATGATTCCATGTTCAGCGGTTTACATGTCACCAATAGACTTGTTTTGAATTGTAAACTATGTTCTCGGTCATATGCTCCATGATCTCTGCAACGCACCCCATGATTCCATGTTCAGTTGTTTACATGTCACCAATAAACTTGTTTTGAACTGTAACCCATGTTCTCTGACCTATGCTCCATGATCTCTACAACGCACCCCATGATTCCATGTTATGTTGTTTATATGTCACCAGTAGAGACTTATTTTGAAGTGTACCCCATGATCTTTGTCATATGCTCCATGATCTATGCAATGGACCCCATGATTCCATATAATGTTGTTTACCTGTCACCAGTAAAGACTTGTTTTGAACTGTAACCCATAATATATGTCATATGCTCCATGATCTCGGCAATGCATCACATGATTCCATGTTCAGTTAGTTACTATTAGGAATATCTGTTTAGATTTTGATCGCAACCTAATGACTTATCTTAGCTCAGAAAGGTGGTTAGTACTCTTGGTTCACTTGAACACTGTAAAAGAGGAAAATCACTAAGTATGATAGTCTAGCAAATCTTGTATAGGATGTTAGGTCTCTGAATGTAATTTTTATATCTTTGAAGAAGACCAAGAAGAAGACATCCGGCAGAAGAGTTCAACAAATTTGAAGATTTGAAGACTGCACAAGATTGCTAAAGACGAAGGAAATTGGTCTCATCAGATACCTATGTCCAGATACCTTTAAAAAAACAAGTGTTTTTCAATAAACAAGTTTTGCAAAAGATATCTGAGAACACAAGGTTTCTAAATGAGGAAAAGTGCCAACAGAAACCTACACTCAGATATCTTGGATAAAACTATGTTTATGGGAAACAATGTTTCAACAGGTATCTCAATATGAGAAGGTCTCTGGAAAGGGACATGCAATGCTTTAGAAAGCGTGCATAGTTCCGTTGGTACTACAGGACAAAAATAGTACAATGCAATAAATGCGCAGACATAGACATCTGAACAAAAGAGCAAATCTCTGAAAAGAGACAACGTCTTCTGCAGTACTGTTAGGAATATCTGTTTAGATTTTGATCAGCAACCTAATGACCTATCTTAGCTCAGAAAGGTGGTTAGTACTCTTAGTTCACTTGAACACTGTAAAAGAGGAAACTCACTAAGTATGATAGTCTAGCAAATCTTGTATAGGATTTTAGGTCTCTGAATGTAATTTTTATTCCTCTAAAGAAGACCAAGAAGAAGGCATCCAGCAGAAAAAGTTCAACGGATTTGAAGATTTGAAGACTGCACAAGATTACTGAAGACAAGGGTATTCAGATACTTATGACTAGATATCTTGAAGACACAAGCGTTTTTAAATAAACAGTGTTGCAAAAGATATCTGAGATATAAAAAGTTTCTGAGACAAGGAAGGTGCCCAAATATATCTACACTCAGATCCTTGGACATAAACTATGTTTCTGAAAAGAAATGTATTATAACAAGTTGTTTCAACAAGTGGAATCTGGAGTAGTGATAATCTCTGGAAAAGGACGTGCAAAGCTTCAGAGAACTCTGATAGTATAAGATCACTGATACAATGCATAGTTCCGTTGGCACTACAGGACAAAGTATAGTACAATGCATTGAATGCGCGGACAGAAATGTCTGAACAAAAATGGTAGCTTCTGAAGAAGAAGACAAACGCACTACAGTACTATACTCAGATATCAATAGTTTGAATTTGATTTAAGCCTAACGGATACTATTCAAACGACACTCAAATTCATCTATAAATATCAACACTTAGACTGCATGGGAACACACCTTAGAACACTGAACTCACATTGAATACTCTCACATAAGCTCTCTCAAGCATACTACTTACCTTCAAGCTTTTTGTTGCGACCAAAGCTCTTGATTCTAAGTAGCACAAAAGTTCTAAGTGTCCTGATCCTTAACAAGCATTGTTATTTGTGAAAGAGTTGAACTAAGATTTCATATCTGAGATTCATTCTCTTGAACACATATCATAGACTTGGGTCAGTAAAGAACAAGATACCATACATTGAAAAGTGTATTAAATATACTTGATTCATAGAGCTAACTGCATAACTGAACAAGTTATTAAAGAAGCTCACCTGACAAACTACCTTAACCAACAGCTTAATCAGTGTGGAGTACGGAAGTACTTAGTTTGGGAAACTAAGGAATAACTCCAAGGTTACTGAGCATAGGAAGTACTTAGTTTGAGAAACTAAGGAATAGCTCAAAGTACTTGGCTGAGAAAGCTGGGGAATAACTCAGAGGAACACTTGGTTGGGAACCTAGTGTAGTTAGGAATCGATAGAAGATACTTGTAAGGTTACCTCAATTATCTGTCTTAGTGGATTCTAGGTCTGAGAAAGGCCGAAGTGGATTAGTTGAACCTAGTGTTATTTACTTTCTGAATTTATTACTTGCTTTATTTACCTTGCAAAGTATTTACACCTATCTTGCTGAGCACGTGCACTTATCACAGAAAAGACTTCAGCTCTCTGAAATTAAGTATCAGAAATCATCACAGATATCTGAGAAACCGTGTTTATCGACAAATGTTTTAAAAGACTATTCACCCCCCCCCCCTCTAGTCTTTTACTTTGCCGTTATCTGGACAACCAAGTGGTATCAGAGCGGGAGGTTCCCAAGCCTTCTGCACTGAACCTAGATCCCAGATAAGTGCCCACTAACTGCTTTTCACCTACACTTGATTTGTTTGTTTAGTGTGTTTGCTGCAGGATGTCTTTAAGTGACGCCCCAATTCTCAAGCCAGAGAATTATGAGAAATGGAAGAACAACATTATGCTCCACCTAGAAGCCATCAGTGACGAAATGATCGACGTGATAAAGAATGGCCCAATAGTCATACAACAACTCAAGCAAGTCATAGAGGTTTCTAATGGTAGAGATAGAGAACAAAGTGATGGGTCTTCATAGACAGATGCGTCAACCAGTGGGAGACCTGCCAGTTAAGTTATTTACAAACCAAAGCCCAAAGAGCTCTGGACATCGGAAGATGCCAAGAGAAATCGACTGGATGGTCAGGCTCGCAATATCATCATACGTTCTACTCCAGAGCACATACAGTGTAAACTGTGGGGTGCAAAAACGGCGAAAATGGCCTGGCAACTGATTGAAGAAATCTGTGCCAGCACTGAGAAAACGAAGGAAAATAAGTTCGAAGTTTTGAAGCTCAAATTCCAAAACATTAAACAAGGTCCCACAAAGACTCTTGAAGAACTAGATTTTCGATTTCCAACACTTATGAGTGACATGGCTGCACTTGGTGAAAGTAATAGATATACCCAGTCAGAAAAGATTAAGACTATTGTGAGAAGTCTCAATCATAACTGGGAGCACACAAAGTTTTTCTACTTTAATCAAGGAATGCCAGATATCACTCCAGTGGAACTTTTCTCTCACCTTGCCACTATTGACTATGAGACAACTCAAAGAGAACAAACAACTGAAAAGTTGCAGAATGTTGCTCTAGTTGCTCAAGGAACTTCTGAAAAGAAATAAGGCAAGGAGTTGACTAAGGAAGCTCTTGCTGTAAAGCAAATGAGAAAATATGTCAGTCAAGAAATTGAGAGAAGAAAATCCAAAGAGAAGCTGAAAAATCATCTAGGCTCAAACTATCACCAGTACTAAAATATGCAAAGCTCGCTGAACAAGCCGGCTTAGAAAGCATCAAGTACTGAGGAAGCAGAAATTGGAAACGATATCTGTTTCTATTGTCAGAAACCTGGTCATTTCAAGAAGGATTGCCCTGCCTTCAACAAACTAAAGTCAGAAAGCTATGCTCACAGAAGAAAGGAAAAAGATTCAACTCCAACTGCATGCTCTAGATGTTGAGTCTGATTCTGAGGATGAAGATTCAGATGATTCCACACTGCCTTCTCCAGAAATGTGCGGTGTTTCTCATGATGTGATTGACTTTGGTCAAAAGAAGAAAGAGGTATGTGGAATGGCTGAAGAAATCTTTCCAGATATCTCCAACATTGAACCTTGTCTAATGGCTGATGAGGTAACACATACTTCTTGTTATACTTACGAAAGTGATGAGGAAGGAATCAAAGATCTAGAACATCTCAGAAGAGAACTTGATCTCTACGAAAGAGAATTTCCGATGGTCCGAGCTAGAGCCGAAATCTTTGAAGAAGAAAAGAATTCTGTTGAAAAGGAAAATTCAAAATTACTCAAGATATCTGAGGAAAAGGATGCTGAAATTGCATTTCTCAAAGCTCAGATATCTGAGACTGAAAAGTCACATAAAGAAGCATTGGCCAATCTTCAAAAGAAATGTGAAGAACTTCTTTCTGAGAATAAAGAACTCAAAAAGAAAAAACTATCTTTTCAATCTTATGCCAAAGCTAGTGACACTCTTACTGAAGTACAATCTTATTTAAGAGATCCTTCAGAAAAAAGAGGACTTGGGCTGGACACACAAACAGACAGTTCTACCACTCTGAACAAGAGTGATGAAAGACGAACATTTGTCAGTTCTCAGCAAGGTGGTTCCCAAACAACCTACAGTATCGGTCAGAAAGCTAAGGTTGTTGACAAAGGAAAGGCAGTTGCGGCCAAACCTTTGTGGGAAAAACAAGTCTAAAAGAAATCTTTTGGGAATATTTCTGAAAAGAAACATAACACTGAAAAGTGTAATCACCCACAGTGCTATGTCTCTCAGAAAGGAAAAATTGCGGGAGCTGACAAATTCTCCTATGTCACGTTTTCTGGAAAGAAAATAGATTACCCAGAGACTAGCAAAGTTGCTGAGAAAAGATCTCAGATAGCACCAGGTGCTCAGAATGGTATTGGCTATAAAGCCATCGGGAAACAACTTGCTCGTGAGTACAAACAAGAGCAACAACGATGGTTAAAGGCTAGAATTGCTCATAGCAATTATCAGAAGTGGAAGATGAATCAAGCCATTGAAAATCTGAATGCCAGGGCTAGAAGAAATCTGGCCAGGAAATCTAAGTTTGCTGAGAAGTAGACTTAGAAACCTGACAGGTATCTGAAAGCACCAAATGGAGCACCAAGGAACACACCAAGGAAGAAAATAGTTCTTAATAACAATGATACTAATCATTTAACTAGAATTCCTCTTATGTTCCTGTTAGACAAAAGAATGTTCCTAAGAAATTCATTCAAAAATGGATTCCTACTGGAAGATTCTTTAGTCCAGATGGTTCCATTGTTGGTATGAGAACCTAATCTCCTATTTCCTGTTTTGCGCAGAACACTCTAAAGACTAATCCAAAGTGGCATTTTGATAGTGGATGTGGGAAGCACATGACAGGAGACAAAGCAAATCTGATTGACTATAGAAAGTGCAATGATGGACCAATTATCAGGTTTGCTGGAGGAGATGAAAATCCAACCATAGGATTTGGCAATCTGAAGTTTGGATCCCTTACAATCTCTGAAGTACTACATGTAAAGGGATTGAAATATAATCTCCTAAGCATGAGTCAGCTAGTAAACAAAGGGTACACTGGCAAGATCAAGTCAAAACTATGTAATGTGATTGACAATGAGTCAAAGCAGACAGTCTTGGTTGCAAGGCGTAAAGGAAATCTTTATGTTGCTGATTGGGCATCCACCACAACTGAAGAATGTATCATGGTGAGTCAATCCGCCACATCAAGAAAATTGGCTATGGCATAAAAGAATGAGTCACTTGAATTTCAAAACTCTGAACAAGCTAGCCAAGAAAGAGTTGGTGGTTGGTTTACCCAAAATGGCATATATAAAAGAAGGTGTATGCTCAGCTTGCCAAATGGGAAAACAATCCAAAACATCTTTCAAGTCTAAAACTAGACATTCCAGTGAAAGGCCACTGCAAATGTTACATATAGATCTTTTTGAATCCTCAGTAACTAGTTATGTAGGAAAGAAGTATGGTCTGGTTGTTGTTGATGATTACTCAAGATTCACTTGGGTTGTCTTTCTCAAACACAAATCTGATGCAAGGTTTGAGATACCCAACTTGCTGAATAAGCTCGAAGTCATGAAAAATGACAAGGTATCTCAGAATCGTAATGCACTTGTGATCGAAGTTTGTGAACCAGTACATAAAAGAGTTTAGTACCTGCAAAGGTATACAACATCAACTATCTTCTGTAAGGACACCACAACAAAATGGTGTTGCTGAAAGAAAGAATAGGACCCTGAAAGAAGCAGCAAGAACAATGCTTGCTGACACTGAACTAAGTTAAATCTATTGGGTTGAAGCTGTAAACACAACATTGCTACACTCAAAATAGATGTCTGATTAACAAACACCATGACAAAACTCCTTATGAGCTTTTCACTGGTAGACCCCCTAGCATCAAACTTCTAAGAGTGTTTGGTTTCAGATGTTTTGTTCTTAACAATGGAAAAGAGTACTTGAGAACATTTCAACCGAAGGCAGATGAAGGAGTATTTCTTGGTTATTCTCTGAATAGCAAAGCCTATAGAATCTACAACAAAAGAACGCAAAAGATTGAGGAATTTGTTCATGTAGTATTCTATGAAGGAAACAAGAAAGTACTCTTGAATGATGATCTCTCAGATAGTTTCAAAGAACTGATGATTAAAGATTCTGAAAAAGGATCCTCAAAAGGAAACAATTCTATTATTCAAATAGAGGATGAGTCTGACGATGAAAAGCAACCATTGCTTAGTAACAACCAGATGACTCTAAGATATGATGAAGAATTTTCTATGAGAATTCCATAAATGGAACAGGTTACTGAGAACCTTCATCATGTAGAGGTGTCTGAAAATGAGATTGCTGAAATGCAATTTCCAGATATCTCTAACACTGAAAGAGTGTCAGATATCCATGGCATTTCCCATGTGTCAGATATCTCAGATACTATACAAGTATCCCTTCAAGATCATATTGATTCACACTCAAATCAAAATTATATTGATCCTACTAGTTCAAAACCCATTATGAAATGGATAAGAAATCATCCTGCAAAGGATGTGATTGGTCCCATAGACCAAGGAGTTAGAACTAGAAGAGCAATCGCTGAAAATGCAAATTGTCTCTATGGATGTTTCATATCAAATATTGAACCAAAAACTATAGAAGAAGCATTAAAGGATCAAGATTGGATCTCTGCAATGCAAGAAGAGTTGGATCAATTTGAGAGAAACAAAGTCTGGAAACTGGTTCCATTTGTTGACGGAATATCTGTAATCGGAACCATTTAGGTTTTCAGAAACAAAATGAATGAGTCTGGTGAAATAACCAGAAACAAAGCTAGGTTGGTTGCCAAGGGATTCACCCAGACTGAAGGACTAGATTTTGATGAATCTTATGCACCAATTCCAAGATGGAATGCAATAAGATTCTTTATAGCCTTTGCAGCTCATAATGACTTTACAGTTTATCAAATGGATGTCAAGAGTGCATTCCTAAATGGTGAACTTGCTGAGGAAGTCTATGTTGAGCAACCACCAGGTTTTGAAGTTTCCTCAGAAAGTAGGATGGTCTATAAGCTTCAGAAAGCTCTGTATGGGCTGAAACAAGCTCCAAGAGCATGGTATGATACATTGGCCAGATACCTACTAGAAAGTGGTTTCAAGAAAGGAGATGTTGATAAAACACTCTTCACATTAAACCATGATGGGAAACTACTTTTAGTTCAAGTATATGTTGATGACATTATATTTGGATTTAAAGACAAGAAACTTTGTGAAGACTTTGCTGAACTCATGAAATGTAAATTTGAGATGAGCATGATGGGAGAATTAAATTACTTCCTAGGGCTGCAAGTCAGGCAACTCAATGATGGAATATTCATTAGTCAAACGAAGTATGCAAAGGACATGCTCAACAAGTTTAATCTAAAGCCTTCTGAAAAGAATGCTAAGATACCTACGAGCATTGGAACTAAAATGACCTACACTAAATCTGACAAGAGTGTTGAAGAACACAATATAGGAAATTGATTGGGTCTCTACTGTACCTCACTGCAAGTAGACCTGATATTCAATATGCAGTTGGAGTGTGTGCTAGATTTCAGACAAACCCAATGCAATCACACTACAACTTCGCTATGAAAATATTGAGGTATATAAAAGGTACTGTAGAAGTTGGATTGTGGTATCAAAAAGACAGTGGATTGAGTTTAGTTTGCTATTCAGATGCCGACTATGCTAGATCATTACTTGATAGAAAAACCACCTCAGGAACTTGTCAATTTCTTGGTGCTAGATTGATATCTTAGTTCAGCAAGAAACAAAATTCAATTGCTACATCTACCACAGAGGCTGAATATATTGCTGTTGGGTGTTGTGTTTCACAGATATTGTGGATACAGCAACAACTCAGAGACTATGGACTCAATGAAGAGAAAACTCCCATTTTCTGTGACAACACAAGTGCTATTGCCATAACTCAAAATCCTAAGTTTCATGCAAGAACAAAGCACATTGATGTTAGACACCACTTCATCAGAGACCATGTTGAAAAAGGCAATATAGAGATACTCAAGATTGGCACTGAGGACAACCTTGCAGATATCTTCACTAAGCCACTACAAGAAAGTAGATTCTCAGCCTTAAGACATAGTCTTGGACTAATGGAACTAGCAAAGAACGGAAAAAGTTCAGATATCTGAAGAAGATATCAAAGGAGAGAGAAAAGGAATCTGGAACAAATATCCAGAAAAGAGGAATCTAGAACGGGTATCCACATAAGAGGAATCTGGAACGGGTATCCAGAAACCAAAGGCTAAAAGGTAAAATGGCTATTGGAAGATTTCTGAGACGGGTACTCATATATCTAGATCACTCAGTGAGGGGGAACACAAAAGAGAATAGTACAACTGTCTACAGTCAACTACTATCTTGAAATTTGTATTATTTCTATCTTTGTGTAAAACTGTGAAAAGACAACAAGTATAAGATAGACTCAGATACAAACAATATTCTCATTCACACAGAAACGTGACTCAGATAGCTAATAGCCAAAATTCATTAAATGGGCACAATTACAATTGTTGATTGTGATTATTGCTGAAGAAACTGTTGAGGGTGTAACTCCCCAACTACTTAGATTTTATTCAACTCCACTAATGGGTGCCAAGGTAAGAAGCTCCTTGCTAGGTAAGGACCATGGCGTAAGAACCAGCGACCAACTACTTGATGAGACGCACACTTGAGTGGGGGGTTAGTGCGGTTTGCTAAGTGTCAAACTGGGATGAGACTTTACTCGAGAGTGACTGAAGATCAACTCTGTATAATATTCGGGATTGAGGTCGTGATGTGACTTGTCCGATAACTTACTTGTGGGGATGTGTGCCTTATTTATAGGCTATCATCAAAATGGAAGGCCTTGCTAGGATTGCGCCTTGTGTACGGCCAGGATTGAGCCACCAATGATAATATGAGGCCCATAGCCCAACAATGAAGCTTTAGCCCATGCCATCTTGGGTTTTAGGGGTAGTTTGGTCATTATTGGGAGAGTTCTTGAGGATGTGACTAGTTCTACCGAGTTCCCAGGTTCGGAGAGATGGGTCCGGACAATTGGTCCGGACCATATTTGGTTGTCAGCTGAGGAAGTTCTCCTGCCTGTCCAACTCTTACGATTCAGAGCTCCTGGGTTCGGACATCTCACTCTTTGGTGCCCATTTGCTTGGTTGCTTTATGAGATGGTCATGCTGGATCCGAGTTGACATCCGGATTGGAGTCGTTGGGTCGGAGAGGGTACTGACTTAGCACTAGGCTCCTTTCCCAGAGAGGCTCGGACCAAGGTGGGTCGGACCTATGGTTCTGGGTCGGGCCTTGTAGGTCCAAATCCTTCGTCCCTTTCTTTCAATGTGGGTCGGACCTTGGTTGGTCTGCCCGGATCGGACCGTTGGCTCGGACCAAAGTGTCTCGGATCCATTGGATGACTTGGGATGCCTTAGGATTCGTTCCTAGGTCCTTTATGACGGATTGGACATATTTCCGTATCAACATATGTCCCCCTAGTTTCCAAGTATCTTAGTAGAAGATAGTTGTGGAACTATTGGCTTGGGAAGCTGTTGAAGAAGGATCCGTTCTTCAGTCCAATCCGCCTAAACGAGTTGAAAATAAGGTGTAAATCGTACTTCGTGTGGCCACTGACTTAGTCTCTCTCCCCCCCCCCTTTTTTCTTTTTCTAAAACATCGTTGCCATCCGAGGGGCTGGGTCCGAAGGGCAACGAAGTGAAGAAAAAAGAAAAAAGGGTATTTGTAATCGAGACTAAGTTTAGGCTCCGAACATCGGTAGTGTACCTTTGATGGGCTACGGTGGCAGACCGTAGGTGCGTGTCCCGTCCGAACCAACCTCTGTTGTCAAGTGGAGGTCCGAAGTGTAATCGCTCGAGTAAACGAGGTTCCTTGTGTGGACAAGTTATGTTGGACTGATAAGCCGCTAGGCGTCCGAGAAGATGATAATCCGGAACTCTCGTGTTGTCTGCCGAGAGGAGAGTTGTTGTATTCATCTATCCAAGAGGTAAATTTGTTGTACCGATTCGTCATTTCACTTGGTATAATTGTACTATCTTTGTTGGATGATTTTGATCTCGATTGAGATTTAATCCGAAAAATCGTGACGGTTGGAGTTCCAATATGACCCCTATAAATAGAGGGTTGGCGGTTCATTTAGCGTTTAGAGAGAATTTTCGCATTCTGAGTGTATCCGAAGCGACTACCATCAATCCGAAGCGAGCGACGAGAGATCCGAAGCACGAGATTGCATACGAAGCCAAGGCATTTCCATCTAATCATCCGAGTCCAAGTAAGTTTACTTGTCTCGTCTTCTCATTTGTCTGCATTGTTTTTCATCTTCTAGTTGCTCGGATGCATGCTTATGATGTGTATTATAGTTCTAATCCTCCATACGTTCTCAATGTTGACTTCTTGAATCGAGATCGTCTTGACTTCGAACTAACCGCTTTGGGAAAGCGATAGTGTTGGCTATAAACTGACCATTTTAATATACATAAACGACCTCTCGGACTGCCATCTTAAAGCTTACGAAATTGCTTTCTCCTTTCCTTAGGATGTCCGAGAGTGATAGCCAAAATCGATCCGAGGCTGAGGGATATGACTCCCAAGCGATATCTTTAACCGATAGCTCCGAGGAGATTGAGATCGTAGATGACGACAAAGTACTGGAGGTGGAACAAGCGCCCCATCTGAGCCGGGAAGAGCCCGAGGTAAGTTCCTTACTTCGGTTAGTTGTTCCGGATCCAGGTCCTCCGAGGCGTCGGGATTACCTGCGAGTGTCCCATGTGCAGGTTATTGTAGCGGCTCAAGAAACAAGTTGGCGAGTTGTAGGAACTCGTCGCCCGGGTCGGGCTGGCCAAGAATCCGAACTTCCGGTAGAGATCCGATCTTTAATTCGCAACCTTGGTTATAATTTTAGGAGTAATCCTAATCGAGTCCCGTTCGTTCCGGATCCGCAGGCGCCAATCATCGAGGAAGTTCATGATACCTCGGAAGCACCTCCCAATTTGAGCATCTTCGAAGAGGGTGAGGAGGATCGTGTGCATGTCGCTGTGCCTCTTCAGATCGTCAGAAGTTAGCGTCCTCGTCCCGAGGAAGATGAGGCGTAAGAAGGTGTCGGGGCCAAGATTCAGTTCAAGAGGAAGAAAGTGTAGCCATCCGCTGTGCTCCGTGTGGAATCTGGCAAGCGGGCAAGTCGGTAGACGGCTGAGGAGGAGCGTCCGGAGAGGCTGAGGAAGGGTGAGGACGTATTCCAAGTAAAGTTCCCTCGGTCTAAGGACGAGGTCACTCACCCCGATCCGGAGGGTGAGTTGAATGAGGACGGTACTTTGCCTACTTGTGCCTCAACCATCCGAGCCGAGGAAGTGGATGAGCTCCGGAGGAGATATGAAATCCCGGAGTGTGTGCAGATTCTTGTTCCGGATGAGTCTCATGCTTTTTATAATCCGCCTCCGGGCTATATGTGTGTTCATGAGATAAGCCTCCATTGCGGGTGGTGCCTGCCCGTATCGTCCAAGTTTCTGGAGATCTTGAATAGCATGGGGTTGAGTCCGCATCAGATCATCCCCAACTCCCTCGGAAATCTGATGTGCTTCGGAGTGCTATGTAAATATAAAGGCATCCCGGTCACATTCGATAATTTTCGTAAATTATTCAACATAAGTGTAAGTAATAGGAACGCATGGTTCTATACGTTCGTATGTCGACAGGCGTACACGTTTTTTGTTGACCCCCTGTCCTCATTGGGAATCCAATGGTTTAAGAGGTACATTGTTGTCCGTCCGGCTCTGAAGCCCGGGCAATCCGAAGCGGAGAGGGCCAAGTGGCAATTTGAGAGGAAATTCTTCCGAGGCAAGCTGCCAAACTGGAAGCCACCGGCCCGGAATGTCCCCCTATGGATGCAAGCGCTCCATCGGAGTCAAGAGCCAGAAAAGTACTTCTTCCGAGGGCTGATATGTTAGCCTCTGCCTTACTTGGTCGGCTTGTCCGAGCCAAGTTATTGTGACAATATGGAGGATTTGAGTAAGTGGTTTCTCTCTACCTCTGGTTGGTTGTCCGATTCGGTTTGTCGACTATGTAGTTACCATTTGTAGGTTCTTTTGTATTTTGCAACTCATTGTGATTCGGATGTGCAGCTTTTTGGTTCGAGTATACGATGTCGACCATGCGGGAGTTGAAGCGTCAACAAAATGCTGCGCAGCGGAAGGAGTTGGCAGAGGGTTCCCGGACCCAAATTATCAAGACTTCCACCGTACTCCCGATGGATGAACCAAGAAATGCTGCCGTGTTCCGAGTGGAGGAATCTCGGAGAGTCATGGCGAAGAGGCCCAAACTATCCCTACTCCGGACAAGGGTAAGGTGGCCGGTTCTAAGGGCTCGAAGAAGCCTCCAAGATCCGTGTCCCGAGATCCTCCCGCAAGCGGATCGAGCGCTGCGGCTGCAAAAAAGCGCCCCTCCGAAGGTCCGAATCCTCCCGCCAAGAAAGGCAAGGGAAAGATGAGCGAGGCGCCCGAGCTGGATTCGGATGCTGAAGTTGCTCGGTTGGTTTCTACCTCGGAGTTGGAGCGGATTTCGGAGTTAACTGCCGCGCAACGCAAAGTGAGTTTAAATTTTCCGTTGGTTTTACATCTTCTTGTGGTTCGGAGGTATCTAACACTTCCGATGTTTTCGTTTTTGTTTTTAGCTTGCTGCTGCTGTTGAAGCATGCTCTCTGGTAGCTGCTCGGAGAGCCACCTTGGAAGAAGATTTGGCTAAGGCTGAGGCTGCCCGGGCGATTGAAACGTCCCGGTTGAACAGCACTTCGGAGCGGCTAAAGAAGGCCATAGCTGCTAAACAGGAGGCCGAGTCGGAGACGGCCAAGATGAAAAGTGCCATTCGATCTTTGGAGACTGACTTGAAAGTGCACCAAGATAGTTTGGACGAGTTCGTGGGTGTCTCTCGGACTTTCAAAGATATGATGCTGAAAGAGCTTCTGGGGGTCCGGACAAGGGCTGCTCAAGATTTCCTTGATTCGGACTCCTGCAAGTTTTTGTTCGAGTCGAAGTATGACGAGGCCCGTCAAGATGGGTTTGATGCAGCTGTGGACCAGTGCCGGAGGAAGGGTTGGATACCGGATGACTGCGACTTGGAGGCTGAGGGAGTGTCCGCCTTTAAGAATGGAGATGGCTCGGACTTTGCTCCGGAGGGTGTCTTGGACGAAGACCTGCTCAAGTGTGAATTTGTGGAGCTGGTCTGCGAAGAGTCGGAGGGTAAGAAGTACAACCATGGCGGTCCGTACCTCCCACCCTTCGTCCCTCGGGTGCTTATGTCCAGTGTTTTCGTTCCTTTGGAGGATCACTTGGAACACAACCGAGACTGGCTGACTCTGCCAGGGCCTGTTCGTGGCTTCGATCCGGACCTAGACTTGATGCAGCGATGTCCGGCCTTCCTGAAAGAGGTTGAGGCTCGGAGAGAACGGAGGTTAGCCCAGGCAGCCCAACAGCAAGGTCAAGCGCCTCCGGAGAAGGATACTGGGGGCCCCTCTCGGTCTCAACCTAGTTCGTCCGAGCGGCGAAGGCAGTGAAGACGGGGTATGCCCCGGGTTTTTTGTAGTAGGGTGCCTCCGGGCCTAAAAACAATGTTGTCCTTTTTGCTCGTCATCTTTTGTTGGCTAAACATATACTTGTCTTGTTGAATGTTGTTGGTTTGGGCCCCTTGGTGGCTCGGAACTATTTTTGTCACCGGAATGCTAATGTTGCTGTTTTCATTCTTGCGCGTTTTAATTTTGTATTTGCGTAGTAACTCATCAACTCTCGTAAATTTGGATAACGGGTTCGGACCCTTGAGATTCAAACCGCCAGAACGTTAATTTGCCTGATGCAAATTCTTCTTTGCGGGACGATCAACCATTGTACCCATCCGAATCGGACTCTTTAATAGAAATAGGCCAGATCACGAACGGTTTGGAGCCACGTTTTAGAGTGGCAAGGCTTGCGACAAAGAGAATTTCCTTGTATCGTGATAAGTAGTGACGATTCGGTCGTTGACTTGGTATGCTATCCCGAGTCATACAGACTCGTGAGATAGTGAAAAGGTGATCAGTCATTAAGTACAGGGTGACTCTATACGAATCACAGTTGCTTCGGATGTTGTTATGTCAGCCCCGAGCTTGATACGTCCGAGTGAGTAACTTAGTCGATTTGCCCGACCTTATGGATGGATTATTGGGTTGGGCCAATGGAAGCCGAAGAGCCAGGCCCATGTTCGGCCCAAGCCCATTTCCGGTGAATATGGGACATGTGTCCGCTTCTGATTGGTCCTCTCTTTCTATATATACCCCTGCTTTGTACGGCTTTTCATTAGGACATCTCTCCCTTTTATAGTAACCAAAGGTCCGGAGCTCGAGTCCGAGCGGCTGGTGAGCATGTTGATACCATCGCTTTTGCGCGTGACCTTGTCCCAAGGGTTTCTCCGATGCTTCGGATGTCTACCCAGCCTCGGATCTCCGAGGATACGGTCCGTGCCGCGTGAGGCCTGAAATCTTTGCCAATCAATTTCTCTGATCGTCAGGCTAATCTTCTTTCTCCGGGGCTGTGGTCTATATTCGTGACTTTTAGCCCCGGAGAGGTAGATTAGCTGGATGGTTCGGGGATCTTCAAATAGTTGTTTTTGAACCTCAATGCATCCGAGGCATTCCGCTCTGGGTATGTGCCCGGGGGACGACAAGTCGGCATAATTGGTTTGGTAGAATCCCTTCCAGTATTTCGTGGTTCGGTCATCAAAAACCGCCTGAGATGTTGGAAGGCTTTCTACCAATCCTGTTGTGTCTAGTTGTTCGTATCTCGGATTGAGGGAGATGTATCCCTTTTAGTAGGTCTTTTAGCTCGTCCTTGAAGATACATATCCGAGCAGTTTGGTTCTGTTTGACTTTGTCTCCAGGATTGAATGCTCGAGGGAGCTACTTCAATTCTGGAAAGGAGTCCCCTACAGTGCTGAGCTTGTTTGGAGTCGGATCATTGGGGACTTCCGGAAGTAACCTTTCTGGTAACTCGTTTGTCTCACACCTAAGGTCTTTCGTCCGAGCTGCTCGGCCTTATTGGTGGCTGCGTTCCAGAATTGAAGGCTCGAGGGAGCGACTTGCAATCCTGGGACGGAGTTCCTGACTATGCCGGTCTTGTTGGGACTTGGACCAACGGGAGCCCGCGGAGTGACTCGGGTTAATCCGACTATCCGGGTTGGTCGCCTTCCAAATACTCTGAATCTGGGATGTATTTATAGTATTTGGTAAGAGGCGATCCGGATTGTTATAGTGCTTCTTGCTTGCTTCGGAGCTCTCTTTCGTTCGGAAGTGATGAAGTATCCTTTCCGGAAGCATTGAATAGCCTCAGTTATCTCGTCCGGCTGCTGTTAGTCTTTAGATCGTCCAAAGGGGGCTTCGGAATCTTTGTCAGTAAGCAATCAAAGTTGGAATGGTGGAATTCCTTCTTCCTTCGGAGCGCCCACATATAAAGTTAATAGTGCTCGGACGGGGCTTGGTTCGGTAGACCAGGGTTAATTAAGAAGCTTCGCTGTAGAAGTAGAAAAGAGATAGAATAGGAGCTTGTTGTTGTAAGCTCGATTAGGGCTTTTCGGACCCTGACTTTGTAATTCTGTACTCCTGTTTAAATAAAAGTGTATTTGCCTTTGTCAAGGTCGGACACTGTTTGATTGTGTTAATCCGATCCGGATTAGTGTATGATCTAGTTTCGGATCGAGTAGTTGAATATCTTCATGGCCTGTTCGAATCATGAGATTCGAAGGACATGATTATTAACAATGTTTATGAAATCACAGTTGTATTGATTTGACGGAAATCGAATTACAACTTGAGGGCTTCGAGGCCTTTTCAAAAAACAAACACAAAAAACAGATCGACAAGATAAAGGAAGGTGACAGTCGTTGCCACACTCCTCCTCTAAGTGTAAAACTTTTGGAGATTCTTGGCATTCCAAGTTCTCTTCAAGGCCCGCCCTTGCTCATCTTCTAGTTCAAAGCTTCCATTAACTCTTGCCCCAGTAACTTTGTACGGTCCTTCCCACTTGGGCTTAAGTTTCCCCACATGACTTAGTATATCGGCTCTTCTGAGGACTAAGTCTCCAACTTGTATGTCCTTGGGAAAGACACGTTTATTGTAGGCTCGAGCGGTCATGGCTTGGTACCGAAGGATGTTGGCCAATGCCTTATCGTGCTTGTCTTCAAGGAGCTCAAGGTCATAGATCCTTGCGATCTTGTTATCAATTGGGTTGTATTGCTGGATTCTCTGGGTTGCCACCACCGTTTCCGAAGGGATGACCGCCTCGGATCCGTAGACCAGGGAGAAAGGTGTTTCTTGTGTGGCAGTCCGGGCTGTCGTTCGATGCGCCCAAAGGACCGCGTCGAGATCATCCGCCCAACTGTCTTGGGAAGTTCTCAACCTTTTCTCTAAAATTTTGACTATGGTCTTGTTGGTGGCTTCCACCTGACCATTGGCTTGGGGGTGGCCAACGGAAGTAAAGCGTTGTTCTATTTTGAAGGACTGAAGCCACTCCTTCAGTCTTGACCCAGAAAATTGTGCTCCATTGTCCGAAACTAGCACTCGTGGGAGTCCAAACCGGCAGATGATGTTCTTCCATATGAATGTCCGAACCCTGCTTTCTGTGATGGCTGACACTGCTTCAGCTTCGACCCACTTAGTGAAGTATTCCACTGCCACTATCAAGAACTTCTTTTGATGTGTTCCTCGCGGAAAGGGACCAACTATGTCTATGCCCCATTGATCAAATGGGCATGCTATGATTGACGGAATCATAGGGTTGGTCGGGCGGTGTGGTATGTTGGCATAGTATTGGCAGTCTTCACAGGCGCGGGCGATGTTGGCAGCATCAATGTCAATAGTTGGCCAATAGTATCCTTGCCTTATGATCTTTTGCGCCAAAGTTCTTCCTCCAGAATGACTTCCACAACTTCCGGCGTGGATTTCTTCCATCGCAGTTTTTGCCTCTTGAGGATCTAGGCACCTCAGGTGAGTTCCGCTGTAGGATCTTTTGTAGAGATCTTCTTCCAGAATAAAGTATCTGTTAGCTCGACATTGAATCTTCCTGGCCTCTCTAGGATCCACAGGTAAAGTACCATCCTTGAGGTAACGGAATATATCAGTCATCCAGTTTCTTTCTGTGCTCAAGAGAAACATCTGTCCGTTGGGGTTTGCCAGGGAGGATTCAGCGCGGGTCATTAGGATGACACTTCTTGTGTCCAAAGCTCCTAAGGCTGAGGCGTACTTGGAGAGGGCGTCAGCTTTTTCATTCCATTCTCTGTGAAATTGGTCAAGAGTAAATTCTTCAAAGTGTTCAACCTCTTTCTTGAGGAGCTCCAAGTACTTGATCATGTTAGGTCCTTTGGTGGTAAAGGACCCGGAGAACTGGGATTGTACGAGCTGCGAGTCTGTGTAGGCTTTGATCCTTTTTACCTGAAGGGCTTTCGCCATTCTTAGGCCGGTGATAAGTGCTTCATATTCGGCTTCGTTGTTTGTCACCTTAAAATTGAGGGTGATGGCGTACTCTAGCTTGGCTCCTTCAGGACTTTCAAGGAAAATTCCTATTCCTCCCAACCGTCCGGTTGATGATCCGTCCACTTGTAATGTCCAACATTCTTTGTTTCTTTCCTTTCCTCCCGAAGTGGGAGTGAGTGCTTTCTCAACCTCCTGCTTCTTGTCGGAAGATGCAGTTGTCGAGGTATTGAGTTCTTCGTCCAAGAGAAACATGTGCCTTACTCTCAGTGAATCATCCATAGGTTGGTGATACTTAGTCACAAGCTGGATGCTGCCTCTTTGTGTCTCTTCTGCTTCTTTCTTTCCACTTGATTCCTTGATTTGGGCTATCACCACATGGCTAGCCTTTTCCTGGGAGTTTCCGTTCTCTTCTTCTCCTTTTTCTGGATAGTCTACTAGGAAGTCGGCCAGAACTTGCGCTTTCTTGGCAGATGGGGCTTGATACCCAATATCATATTCACTCAGCTCAATAGCCCATTTGGACAGGCGTCCTGACTGATCCGGTTTGTCCAAGACATGTTTGAGTGGCTCATTTGTAAGGACCACAATCCGATGCGACTTGAAGTAAGGCTTCAGTCGCCGTGCAGTGTAAACCAGTGCAAAGGCGAGCTTCTCAACTTTGACATATCTGGTCTCAGAGCCTGCAAGGGCTTTGCTCAAATAGTAAATTGGTAAATGCTCGTTGTCTTGTATCCGTACCAGTACAGAACTCATTTCTTCATCAGTGGTGGCCAAATAGAGGTAAAGAGTTTCAGCCTCCATGGGTTTAGACAAAAGGGGCGGCGAGAGGAGATACTTTTTCAAGTTTTCCAGGGCCTCTTCACACTCCTTTGTCCATTCGAACTTAGTTCCTTTTCGTAAGATCTTAAAGAAGGGAAGGTTCTTCTCGGCGGATCTTGAGATAAAACGGCTCAATGCCATAACCTTTCCTAGAAGCTTCTGAACTTCATTGACAGTCTTGGGCTGTGGTAGATCTACGATTGCTTTTATTTTCTCTGGGTTAGCACTGATGCCTCTTTCTGTGACCATGTAACCAAGGAATTTTCCTCCTTTCACCCCAAAAGTGCACTTTTCAGGGTTCAGCTTCATTCCGTATTTCCGGAGAATAGAAAAACAATTGTTAAGGTGTTCGATGTGTTCCTCTTCAGTCTTGCTTTTCACAAGCATGTCATCCACATAGACTTCCATGGTTTTTCCCAATTCTTCCTTGAACATCTTATTTACCAGCCGTTGGTAAGTAGCTCCTGCATTCTTGAGGCCAAAGGGCATGACCTTGAAGCAATAGACTCCTCCGGCCGCAAAGAATGCCGTTTTCTTGATGTCTTCTTGAGCCATCCTAATTTGGTAGAAGCCTTGATATGCATCCATGAAGCTTAGAAGCGCACATCCTGCAGTGGAATCAACCAGCTGGTCTATGCGTGGCAATGGATAAGGATCCTTTGGACAAAATTTGTTGAGTCTAGTGAAGTCATTGCACATTCTCCACTTTCCTGGAGCTTTTTCGACGAGGACCACGTTGCAGACCCAATCGGAGTATCTGACTTCTTCAATATGACCTGCTTTCATCAACTTGTCAACCTCCCCTGCTATGATAGCATCCTCAACTGGTCCAAAGTCTTTCCTCTTTTGCCGGATGTGCTTGACCATCGGATCCATGTTCAGACGGTGAACTGCGATCCTTGGGTCTATCCCCTTGAGATCATCTGTGCTCCAAGCAAAGATGTCGCGATTGTCACGAAGGCAAGTGATGAGCTTCTGCTCTACCTCCGTACTCATCTCCGTTCCAATCCGAGTTGTTTTTTCCGAATTTCCTGCGACCAGTTGGACCTCTTTCAAGGCTTCATGGGATTCTATTCTAGCTGTCTTGGGGAACTTTTCTCTGAGCGACCCAATACCGATTTCTTCCTTTGGTGGCGTTAGAGTAATGGAAGAATGGCCATGAGGGCCCTTAGTGACCGAAAGGACAGGTACTGTGGCTCCTCTGGTTGACATGATATAGCACTCCCAGGCTTCTCTAACGTTGCCCATTTCTTCCCCCATGCCGTTCGGGGTTGGAAACTTTACCCTGTTGTGTAAGGGAGAAGCAATTGCTCTGAATTGGTTAAGTCCCGGGCGGCCCAAGATCACGTTATAGTCGAAGGTGCTATCTACTACCACGAAGAGGATTGTCTTGGTCACCCTTGTCGGAAAGGTGCCCATAGAGACTTGTAGTGGTATACTTCCAATGGGGCGTACTATAGACCCTCCAAAACCTACCAATGAAGTGTATACTCATCCATATTGTATTTGCCCCAGGTGCATTTGCTCCACGGTCCTTTTGGATATGACATTGGAGGAGCTTCCTGTGTCGATTAGTACCTTGTTGACCTTGTAAGTGGCAATAACTAGAGAAACAACCAAAGGGACATCGGGGTCCTTGAGATCTCCTCCGCCAGACGTTGGTGGGGGGATCTCGCTATCGTCAAAAGTAATTGCATTTGTGCCTTTCAAGGCTGGTGGACCGTAAGCTCTATCGTTGTTTCTCAAGTGTTGCGCGGTCCTTTCCCTTGCATTTCTGCTATCTCCCCCTGTTGGTCCTCCTGCAATGGCGTTGATAATTCCACTGTAAGGGAGGTTCTCCATTTCTGTATCCTCGCGGTACCCTTGGTATATTTGGGCATGCCGAGGTGGGATTTCCGCTGGAGGTGGTGGTAAAGATCCTGTCGGAGGTTCAGAATCACGCTCCTCTCTTCTTTGCTCATTCTTTCTATGCTCGAGGTTCTTCTTCGCTGTTGGTTCTTTCAACTTCCCACTTCTCACTAGTCTTTCGATTTCTATCTTCACCGGATGCAATCCTCGGTCAAGTGACCTTTCGCTTGGAACCTACAGTAGTCTTTAGAAAATTTACTCTTCTTGCTGCTCTTGACAGGTTTAGGCCATTGTATATCTAAGTCCTTTTCAACAATAGAAGCCAAGATGTCGGATCTTGGTCTGTTGAGGCGAGTATACTCAGCGTATCTCCTAGGTGGAGTTCTTTCTCTACGGAATTCTTTCCTGTCCCTGAGATCTCTTTTTTGCTCGAACTTCCCTTGATGAGGAGGGAGTTCCTGTCGTACTTGTTCTTTCCCCTTCTTTATCCCTGCTCTTATCGGGACATTTCTTCGGTAATCTTCTCCATACAAGACTCCTTTGCAGATCTCTTCCAGATACTTTTCAGTGGTGATCTCTTCGTTGGAAAGCTTCCTTCTAAGCTCATCATTATAAGTATTAGCATATAGGTGTCGGACCCGCTCTTTTATGCTATGAGGCTCTACCTGTCGTACTTCAGCGTTGAAGAGGTCAAGGAAGGTTCTAAGTCCTCATGCTCTTTCTGGATTATGCCTGCCAGGTGCTCAACTGACCTCTTCCTTCTCTTTGCTTTCTCAAACCTTTTCAAGAAAAGGGAGGCGATGTCCGCATAAGATTTGATGGAACCATTAGGTAGTGAGGTCCACCAATCCATTGCTTCTCCAAAGAGTGTGGTGGAAAAGTTGAGAGCTTTCATGTTGTCATTGAGTCCATTGCTTTCCATCTTACTTTCGTATCTAGTAAGATGCCCTACAGGGCAAGTATCTCCATAGTAATGCTCAAGGTTTGGGATAACACAGTCGGGGCGCTTCCTTTCTCTTCTGATCTCATCGCACAGAGGGTTGGGAGTTTTAACTACCACCTTCTCATGTGCTTTGACCATCTTGCTCAAGGTGGCAATTTGTGTTTCCAGGGCCTTCTGTTGGAGGTAGATCTGCTCAGCTGTCAGTCTTTCACCAGTTCTGGGGTTGATAGCTACATCTGGAGGAAGATCACCGATTGGAACTATCGGGATGCTTTCCGCCATTTGATCTCTAGGCGCTTGTTGTTGAGCTCCTCGCCGACTGGTTCCCACTTCGTCTACTCGTGGCACCTCTGGACTTCTCCCTCGTTGTTCATGAGAAGCAGCGGCTCTTCTATTGAGAAGATGTCCTGTGTCTTCCGTTGAGCTTGTTCCCCCAGCCTTTGTTGGATAGGACGGTGCTCATTTCTTGATTGAGCGGGTTCAGCTTGCCTTGGGATCGGCGTAGGCGGGGTGGGCTGAGGAGGCTGGAGGTTGTTTGATCCAAAGCATCCTTGAATAGTGGTGAGTAAGAGGCCAAACTGATTCTCATTCATCCCGAACTCACTAGGACGAATGATCTGTCCATTCGGAAGGGTAAAGTTTCTTCCTGGAGGAGGACCATGTGTTCCTGACGGAGGAACCTGTCCTTCGTCCCCAAGTGTCTGGATCCTTACTGGTGGATTAATGGCTCTTTCCTCGCCAGAAGAAAGACTAGCGATATGGCCATCACTTGGATCATCTATTACTTCTCTTGTTGAAACTCTTGCTACCCCACCTCTTCTAGTGAGAGGTCTTCCCCTTTGTCTTGGAGCAGGCGTACCAATGGCAGTGGCGTTGGTTCTTGTGGACCTTCTTGTTCTTGCCATTACTGAAGAGAACGGGAATTTTTGTAAAGGTTCCCACAGACGGCGCCAAAATGTTGAGGGTGTAACTCCCCAACTACTTAGATTTTATTCAACTCCACTAATGGGTGACAAGGTAAGAAGCTCCTTGCTAGGTAAGGAACAAGGCGTAAGAACCAGCGACCAACTACTTCGGTAAGGACCTGCACACTTGAGTGGGGGGTGGGGGGGGGGGTTAGTGCCCGGTTTGCTAAGTGTCAAACCGGGATGAGACTTTACTCGAGAGTGACTGAAGATCAACTCTGTATAATATTCGTGATTGAGGTCGTGATGTGACTTGTCCGATAACTTACTTGTGGGGATGTGTGCCTTATTTATAGGCTATCATCAAAATGGAAGGCCTTGCTAGGATTGCGCCATGTGTACGGCCAGGATTGAGCCACCAATGCTAATATGAGGCCCATAGCCCAACAATGAAGCTTTAGCCCATGCCATCTTGGGCTTTAGGGGTAGTTTGGTCATTATTGGGAGAGTTCTTGAGGATGTGACTAGTTCTACCGAGTTCCCAGGTTCGGATAGATGGGTCCGGACAATTGGTCCGGACCATATTTGGTTGTCAGCTGAGGAAGTTCTCCTGCCTGTCCAACTCTTCCGATTCGGAGCTCCTGGGTTCGGACATCTCACTCTTTGGTGCCCATTTGCTTGGTTGCTTTATGAGATGGTCATGCTGGATCCGAGTTGACATCCGGATCGGAGTCCTTGGGTCGGAGAGGGTACTGACTTAGCACTAGGCTCCTTTCCCAGAGAGGCTCGGACCAAGGTGGGTCGGACCTATGGTTCCGGATCGGGCCTTGTAGGTCCAAATCCTTCGTCCCTTTCTTTCAATGTGGGTCGGACCATGGTTGGTCTGCCCGGATCGTACCGTTGGCTCGGACCAAAGTGTCTCGGATCCATTGGATGACTTGGGATGCCTTAGGATTCGTTCCTAGGTCCTTTATGACGGATTGGACATATTTCCGTATCAACAGAAACAAAGGTGACCCTTGATAAAATGGGCGATTGATCTTAACGGCGGAGATTAATTCTCTGTAAGAAATGAACTGTTGACATTCCGACATGGTCCACTATGCATTTAATGCCGAACAAACTTTTATCCACGCCTTACTACAATTCACAGATACGTACATACAAAACCAATTTGTATGTATATGTTTGTTAGAATAACGTTGCTATATATATATAGGATTTTGGCAAAAGAAATTACTTTCGCCTAATCCCACATTTTGCCTTACACAAGAATAGCAAAAACCATTCTTCAAGCTCTACAAATCTCTGTTAGTTTTTCTGCAAAGAATCACTAATGTCTCACCCAAATCTCTTTCAGACTTTCAAACACTTGTACTATATAAAGAGATGCCTCCTAAGCGTTCGTCTACCTAGAAATCCCAATCTTCTACCACTGGTACTGCTGAAAAGCAAGCACCAGAGTTGGTTATAGTGAACAATCGATTGGTAGGAGACTTTAATCCCGATCATTGGACTTCAAATCACAGGATGATTTGGGGTGGTGCCATGATTGAGGAGTACCTCACGGCTGCTGTTGAAAACCAAGCCGATAGGAAACTGATTCTTAACATGCTTGAAAAGGCACAAATCAAAGGTTTTCTATCTGCTCTTCCTAGTTGAGTTTCTTCACTGGATGTATTAGAATTCTATAACAACTCCAGGATTATATCATGTGTTTCTGAAGGCACTGCAATAGTGTTTGTAAAGACTAAGGTCCAAGGAAAGGATATCCTTTTGGACTTAACAACTTTCTGTAAGTTGTTTGATCTTCAAAATCTTGGAAAGGATTTTGAAATAGATACCAAGGATGAAGATCTCCTTGAAGGTGTAAAAGAGCTTTACAGTGGTGTGTGTGACACTGATAAACAAGATACACCCCCTGATTTCAAGCTTGTTGACATCAGAACCAGACATCTGTTAGTTCACTGGGATGTGTTGGTATGCATTCTTCACAGATGCTTTGATGGTCTACAAGGAGGTGCTGACCAGATAAGCCAAGAACGCTGGATGATGATGTTCTTGTTACAACAACAAGACAAAAGGTTGGAAAACCCTTTCAATTGGGGCAAGTACGCCTTTATGAAGTTTGTGAAGAAGATTCAAGGCTTTTAGCCTAAAATCGCTAAGGGACTTGTTGAGCTAAAGGCCACAGTGAGCTATGGTCTAAAGATATTCTACTTGCTGGAGAAGCTTGGCATTGAGCTTAGAGAGAAGGCTGACATAGTCAACAGTAACCTACTCTACAAATATGAGTATACGAACTTGATGAAAAAGGTTACTGGATCTCAGAAAGGTTCCAAGAAGCGAAAGTCTGAAGAGGTATCTGAGGGAAAGGTTGCGACCAAAAAGCCCAGAACTTCACGAAAGAAGTCTACTGGCAAATCAGAAGACACACCCATTGTGGTTGTCGATTCCCAGATACATACCGCCGCTACAGATGAACTCATCAATGCTGCAAAAGAGGTATCGACTACTGAACAAGTAGACTCAGCAAGAGAAAGTGCTTTCAGAAATGTTAAAACTACTGCTGAAAGCCTTGCTGATGAACTTATCAATGCTGCTAAAGAATGTAATGATAGATACCAAGCCCTATCTGCAGAAACCGCAGGGATTATGGACCAATCAGTTCCTAATGTTGATGAGAGCTTTGACGATGAAGATGATGAATTAGTCATCTCTCAAGTCCTAGAGAAATCAAAAATGGCTAAGGTTACTGAAAAAGTAACTAGTGTAGAGGTATCTGAAGAAGAACCTACACCACAGGTTGCTGAACAAGCATCTGTTTAAAAGGTTGTTGAAGAAGCAACTGTGTCCAAGGTCACTGGACAAATTACACCATCAGAACACGAAAGACTGAAGCATATTGAAGATGCTCTGATGAGTGATACACTAGTGTTGGAGGATACTGCCATTGTCTCAGCACTCAAAAGTCTGTCTCAAGCATAACAGCCAGATGTGGATACTGCTGAAATGGTACTTGAGTTACAGATACCAGCATCTTTCATTGTTGAAGAAAATCCAGCAAAAGAGCAGGTTCCCCAACTCAATGAGAGGGATCAAACTGAGACATCTACTCAGAATGATCAACCAGGGGAGGCAACTGAGTTGCATACTCAGGAAAGGTCTGAAGTACCTGAAACTTCCAACAAAGAAATGGTCCAAGAACAACAAGACCAATGCACGGAAACTTCACAAGTTCCATAGACCAATCAGTCTGACATTGCTCAGGTAGCTGAATGGTTTAACTCTTTACTTATAATAACTTATGCCTAAATCTTGTTACTTATTATAATTTCTTTGTTACAGGCTGATTTAGAAACACAACAACAAGAAGAAGCTGCAAAGCTTACCTCAGAATCTGAGAAGGAGGCTTCCATAGCCTCACCACTTAAGGAATAGGAGCCTGTCTCACAGGCTCCAACTGAGAAGAAGAATGAAGAGACTAAAAAGTCTAGAGACTTCCAAGGTCTCTGAGGAACAAGTATCTGAACCTTCCGCAGGGAAGGTATTTCATTCAGATATCTATATTCTTCAAAGAACAAATCTCTGTTCATTTTTCTCAAACTAACACATTCTACTTAACAGGTTCAAAAAGAAGTGGAAGTTGCTGAGGAATTGCCCACTCAATCCTCACAATATATGGAAATTGATGAGGCATCAAGGCCTTCATCACAAGAAAAGATTCCAGAGACTGCACACGTCTCTGAGAGACAAGTATCTGAGCCACCAACGGAGGTAATTGACCTCTCAGATATCTGTTTTGTCAATAAATTTTTTTTTCTTGATAAAATTTCCTAAGTGTTATGTTTCTAATCTCAGGTTCAAGCAGAAAGAAAGGTTGATGAGGACTAGACTTCCAAGTTCCCACCCCACAACAAGATATCTGAGGAGCTTCCTACCTCAATAGTACAAGTCTCTGAGCCTGATGTATTCATTCAGGTAACTCAGAAACCTAACTACACAAATACTCAGATATCTACACAAGTTTTGAATCTAACTCAACTCTTTCTTTCAGGCTCAAACAAGTGTGCAAAAGGCTCAGATTCTCAATGAAGACACGCTACATTCTTCAAGAACCACACACTAAAGAAACATCTCAAGTGTTTCAGAAAGTGGCTAAAGCTCAGAAGCTCAGATCTGACTGAATTAACAAAGGTGACTGATCACCAATAGAGAAAAGTCAGAGCTTTTGACTTGGAGAATTATGTCCATGCTATGTTCCCAACAGAGCAGTACTCTTTTGCTACTCTGATGCATAAGGACTTTATCAAAGAAGCTGCACACAAGCTCATAGAAGCTTTTGAGAAGGCAAATGGTCAGACCAGAATGCAGATGGCATTCAAGCCTACTTTGCCCCAGACCTTACAATTCATACCCTCTGAACAAGAGGAGGTAAATGGGCAAATGATCACTATTCCAGAAGTGCTCAATCTGGTCTCTGAAGATGAAGAAGAGAAGGAGACTGATGAGAATGACTATGAAGATTCTCCTTCTGACCATCACAAGGATGAGGATGATAAGAAGGATGATGATGATGATGCCCCTGCACCAAGGACATGAGGGATTACACAGAGAAAGAGTGCCTCAGTTGCTGAAAAACACACTGAGAGGACATCACAAAAATCCCCTCCTCCATCTCCCCAGAAATCTACCCATCCATCTTCCTAACAACAAAAGGACACTACTGAACAAGTAGTTGAGCACTCTGAGGAAACAACTCAGAAGATATTGAATACACAAACTAGAGCTGCTCAACTCAAACAACTGTTGGAAGAAGAACAATAGCTCCATCTTCAACTGGAAGAAGAGTTAGCTATATCCAGAGATAAGCTTAATCAGCTTCAAGATCAATACTTACAAGAAATGGTAGCTTACTCTGAGGTCAAAGAGCTCCAGGATGTTGAATACCATCCTCCTCTCTGAAAGGAAAGAAGCCCATCTCTGAGATGGTTGCTGGACTAGAAAATCTTAAAAATGTCCAAGAGGATGAAGATCACTGGGCTGATGACTCAAATGATGAAGAAGACAAGGCATTGGTAGAACACCGCAATGAACACTTAGCGGTTTCTCATTTGAAAAGAAAGCTGATTGCCCCTGAAATATTCAGCAAGCTGCCAAATGTCAACTCCAATGAATACTTGAACAGATATCAAGTACTGGCTAAATTGAAGGAGTTATTTTATCAAGATAAAGTCGCCACTGCATCAGTCCCTGCAGAAATGAAGACATTCACTAAGCTCATCACTCAGAGGACAACCAGTCTGGTCATTGCTCAGAAAGACCTAGGCATGTTTAGGGATGATGACCAAAACTTGGCTGCAAAAGCCTTTGAAGAGGCTAGCTATGCTGCTAGAAAAGCATATGCCATTCAAGGCCCATTGACAGAGCTCACTGATAAGGAAAATGGACTTATCAAACAAAATCAGGAGCTCAAAGCTGAACATCAGAAGTTGGTCACTGCCTATAACTACTTACAAGGACATTTTGAGTCTCTCTCAGAATCCTTTATGAGACTTAGTCAGCTAACAATGACTAAGGGGGAACGATTGTACAAATCTGGACCTCAAAGTCAGGAGGAATGGGAAGAAGGAGAAGGATACAAGAAGAAATATGGAGCTGGTGCTGCTCAGAGAGGAAGAAGAAATAAGAAAACTTCCCAGCCACCACTCAGAATCAATGAGCCCTCCTCAAGTAAAGCTACTTTGCAAATAGTAGCTACTTCCCAGAAACCAACTGAAGGAACTTCAATGGTAACAAGGGCCATGGCACAGAAACCTCCAAGGAGTACCAAGGCTCCAAGGAGAAGACAAGTAAGAGGTATTGATGAGTCTTCTGAAGAAGAAGAAGAAGAAGAAGAAGAAGAAGAAGAAGAAGAAGAAGGCCAAATCAAATCCCTGGGCAATGAAGAAGCCTGCAAAACTTTCACAAGAATTAATCTTGATGATGATGATGAAGAGACTGATGAAGACGAAGCTCCTCTTCACAAAAAAAAAATAAAAAGGGTTGATAGCCTATCTAAGCCCATAGCTGCATAGCCTATCTAACACCCTCTGGAAATACCAAGTCTATCCAGAGTGGCTCTTCAAGCAATCCCTCAAGGGAAAATTCAAGGCAAAGGAGGAATAGACTAAGAGCTGAAAAGAGAAAAAGTCAACTTCCACTCAGGCCAGAAGAAGCCAAAATTGAGTATGTAAAGAGTGACAACAACTCCTTTGTCTACAGGTGCATAAATCAGAAAAATGGCTACTGAATTCTGGAACTCAAGCATTTACTGCTGAATTCAAGGTTTCCAGAACCAATCCATAAACAACTCATGGCATGGAGAAAAGACAAACCATTCTTGATTAACACCAACCACATCAAAAACTGGTTGGATTTTGAAGTTATCAACAGGATAAAAGCCATGAAGAAGGACCTCTCTGATGAATGTCCTTATGGAAAGACAGATGATGTGCACAAAATTCCTAATCTGATTGGAACAGGCACAAGGCCAAGACTCTTTGTGGAACCCTATGAGTCCTTCTACATGGATGAAGAACAATACAAGGGTGACATCAAATATTTGAGAATCATATATGATTATTTCAAGCTATCAGATATCAGGATTGTGCATACCTGGATATGGGGAAAGTATCTGTGGGTCAAGCATTTTGTCAAGAAAAATCCTACCAAAACCTACAAAGAAGTATGTGGAATTGCCAGAGACACATCAATGATTGTCAGAACTCTTCTCTATAACTACTCTGATGATATAAGAAGGTTTAGTGATAGGAAATTTGCAGATTGATCCATGGAATTGTTTCGAAGACTTGAAGATTTGAAGACTTGAAGACTAGTTTATTAGGATGTCTACTTGGAGCTTGGTTACTCCTGTTGTCCTAATTTACTATGTAATTTTTTGTATCTTGCTGACTGTACCTTATTGTTGTTTTATCTTATAAAAGTTATCTGAACTTTCATTGTAACATGTCTGATGAACCTACTCTCAGATATCAATCTATAAAAGATAACTTGTCAGCAAAGATCACACCTTGTGATTTGGTTGATGTTTACTTTCTGCACTTAATTATATGAATTGAAAGATCATAAGAAATGATTAAGTGGTGGATTGTTTCCTCATCCAGATTTGTAATAGATCAGATAGTCATCATTGACTGATCAAAATGGGGGAAATTTGTTAGGAATATCTGTTTAGATTTTGATCAGCAACCTAATGTCTTATCTTAGCTCAGAAAGGTGGTTAGTACTCTTGGTTCACTTGAACACTGTAAAAGAGGAAACTCACTAAGTATGATAGTCTAGCAAATCTTGTATAGGATGTTAGGTGTCTAAATGTAATTTTTATTCCTCTAAAGAAGACCAAGAAGAAGGCATCCTGCAGAAAAAGTTCAACGGATTCGAAGATTTGAAGACTGCACAAGATTACTGAAGACAAGGGTATTCAGATACTTATGACCAGATATCTTGAAGATACAAGCGTTTTTAAATAAACAGTGTTGCAAATGATATCTGAGATATAAAAAGTTTCTGAGACAAGGAAAGTGCCCACAGATATCTACACTCAGATACCTTGGACGTAAACTATGTTTCTGAAAAGAAATGTATTATAACAAGTTGTTTCAACAAGTGGTATCTGGAGTAGTGATAATCTCTGGAAAAGGACGTGCAAAGCTTAAGAGAACTCTGATAGTATAAGATCTCTGATACAATGCATAGTTCCGTTGACACTACAGGACAAAGTATAGTACAATGCATTGAATGCGCGGACAGAAATGTCTGAACAAAAACGGTAGCTTCTTAAGAAGAAGACAAACGTACTACAGTACTATACTCATATATCAATAGTTTGAATTTGATTTAAGCCTAACGGATACTATTCAAACGGCACTCAAATTCATCTATAAATATCAACACTTAGACTGCTTGAGAACACACCTTAGAACACAGAACTCACATTGAATACTCTCACATAAGCTCTCTCAAGCATACTACTTACCTTCAAGCTTTCTGTTGCGACCAAAGCTCTTGATTCTAAGTAGCACAAAAGTTCTAAGTGTCCTGATCCTTAACAAGCATTGTTATTTGTGACAGAGTTGAACTAAGATTTCATATCTGAGATTCATTCTCTTGAACACTTATCATAGACTTGGGTCAGTAAAGAACAAGATACCTACATTGAAAAGTGTATTAAGTATACTTGATTCATAGAGCTAACTGCATAACTGAACAAGTTATTAAAGAAGCTCACCTGACAAACTACCTTAACCAACACCTTAATCGGCGTGGAGTACAGGAAGTACTTAGTTTGGGAGACTAAGGAATAACTCCAAGGTTACTCAGGATAGGAAGTACTTAGTTTGGGAAACTAAGGAATAGCTCAAAAGGTTTCTGAGTACAGGAAGTACTTGGCTGCGAAAGCCGGGAAATAACTCAGGGGGAACACTTGGTTGGGAACCTAGTGTATTTAGGAATCGAGAGAAGATACTTGTAAGGTTACCTCAATTATCTGTCTTAGTGGAATCTAGGTCTGAGAAAGGCCGAAGTGGATTAGTTGAAGGATTACGCCACCTTGCAAAGTATTTACACCTATCTTGCTGAGCACGTGCACTTATCACATAAAAGACTTCCTCTCTCTGAAATTAAGTATCAGAAATCTTCACAGATATCTGAGAAACCGTGTTTATCGACAAAAGTTTTAAAAGACTATTCACCCCCCCCCCCCCCAAGTCTTTTACTTTGCCGTTATCTCGACCAACAAGTACTATTTTCAGATATCAATAGTTTGAATTTCATTAAGCCTAACGGATACTATTCAAATGGCACGATTTTCAACTATAAATATCATCACTTAGAATGCTTGAAAGATACACACTGAACACCTTGAACTTACAGAACGAACTTATTTCTTCCAAGCATACAAGCCTTCAACCTACTTACTCTTTAGTTTACAGTTGCGACTAAGCTTTTGAATCCTAAGTAGCACGAAAGTTCTAAGTGTCCTAATCCTTAAGAAGCATTGCTATCTGTGAAGGAGTTGAATCAAAAGATAAAGTATCTGAGTTTCATTCTCCAGAACATTTAACATAGACTTGGGTCAGTAAAGAACATATCACCACACATTGTGAAGTGTGTTAAGCGATTCTTGTTCTATAGAGTTTTCCTACATAACTGAGAAAGTTATTAAGACTACTCACCTGACAAACTACTTTAACCAACACCTTAAACGGCGTGGAGTACAGGAAGTTCTTAGTTTGGGAAACTAAGGAATAACTCCAAGGTTACTGAGTATAGGAAGTACTTGGCTGGGAGCCGGGGAATAACTCAGGGGGAATACTTGGTTAGGAACCTAGTGTATTTAGGAATCGAGAGAAGATATTTGTAAGGTGAACTCAATTATCTGTCTTAGTGGATTCTAGGTCTGAGAAAGACCGAAGTGGATTAGTTGAAGGATCACGCCACCTTCAGATACCACTATAAAGATCAGTGTTATTTACTTTCTGCAACTTATTACTTGCTTTATTTACCTTCTTTGAGTATTTACACATCTTCTTGAAAGCACGTGCACTTATCACAGAAAAGTCTTCCGCTCTCTGAAATTAAGTATAAGATATCTTCACAGATATCTGAGAATTTGTGTTTGTCGACAAAAGTTGTAAAAGTCTATTCACCCCCCCCCTCTAGTCTTTTTCTTTGTCGTTATCTGGACCAACAAGTGGTATCAGAGCAGGAGGTTCCCAAGCCTTCTGCACTGAACCTGGATCCCAGATAAGTGCCCACTAACTACTTTTCACCTACACTTGATTTGTCTATTTAGTGTGTTTGCTGCAGGATGTCCTTAAGTGACGCTCCAATTCTCAAGCCAGAGAATTATTAGAAATGGAAGAACAACATGATGCTCCACCTAGAAGACATCAGTGATGAAATGATCGAAGTAATAAAGAATGGCCCCATAGTCATTCAATAACTCAAGTAGGTCATGGATGTTTCTAATGGTAGAGACAGAGTTCCCACTGATGAAGAACCAAGTGGTGGTTCCTCACAAACAGGTGCTTCAACCAGTGGAAGACCTACTAGTCAAGTTGTTTACGAGCCAAAGCCCAGAGAGCTCTGGACATCGGAAGATGCCAAGAGAAATCGACTGGATGGTCAGGCTCGCAATATCATCATACGTTCCACTCCAGAGCACATACAGTGTAAACTATGGGGTGCAAAAACGACGAAAGTGGCCTGGCAACTGATTGACAAAATCTGTGCAGGCACTGAGAAAACAGAGAAAACTAAGTTCGAAGTTTTAAAGCTCGAATTCCAAAACTTTAAACAAGGTCCCACAGAGACTCTTGAAGAACTAGATTTCCGATTCACAACATTGATGAGTGAAATGGCTGCACTTGGTGAAAGCGAGAGATACTCTAACTCTGAAAAGGTTAAGACTATCGTGAGAAGCTTGAATCAAAACTGCGAACATACTCAGTATTTTTATTTCAACCAAGGAATGCCAAATATCACTCCAGTAGAACTCTTTTTCCACTTAGCTACTGTCAACTATGAAACTACTCAGAGAGAACAAATAATTGTTGAGAAAGTTCACAATGTTGCTTTAGTAACACAAGGCACTTCTGAAAGGAAGGATACCAAAGAAATGACTGAGGAAGATGCTCTTTCTATAAAGCAAATGAGAAAATACGTCAGTCGTGAGATTGAGAGAAGAAAAGCCAAAGAGAAGCGGAAAAAGCATCTAGGCTCAAACTATCACCTATACAAAAATATGCAGCTCTCAAGCTCGCTGAACAAGCCGGCTCATCAAGCATCTAGTACTGAGGAAGCAGAAATCGAAAACGATATATGTTTCTATTGTCAGATGCCTGGTCATTTTAAAAGAGATTGCCCTGTTTTCAATAAACTAAAGACAGGTGACAAGAAAGATAGAAGAAACTTCAAGAGAGGTCAGAGAGCTATGCTCACTGAAGAAAGGAAAAAGATTCAAATCCAACTGGATGCTCTTGATATTGAGTCAGAATCTGAGGAAGAAGACTCAGATGATACCAAACTACCTTCTCCAGAATTATGTGGCATCACTCATGAATTAGTTGACTTTGGTCAAAAGAAAAGGGAAATATGTGGGGTTGCTGAGGAGATCTATCCAGATTTCTCCAACATTGAGCCTTGCCTAATGGCTGACGAGGTAACCAACATCCCTCAATTCATAAATTATGAGAGTGATGAGGATGAAATCAGAGATTCAGAATATTTCAGAAGAGAACTTGATCTCTACAAAAGAGAATTTCAAATGATCCGAGCTAGAGCCGACATTCTTGAAGAAGAAAAGAATTCTCTTGAGAAGGAAAATTCACAATTACTCAAGATATCTAAGAAAAAGGATGTTGAAAATGCATTTCTCAAAGCACAGATATCTGAAACGGAGAAGTTACACAGAAAGGCAATGGATATACTCCAAAAGGAAAATAAAGATCTTCTTTCTGAAAATGAGGAACTCAAGAAGAAAGAACTATCTTTTCATTCCTATGCCAAAGCTTGTGACACTCTTACTAAAGTACACTCTTATTTAAGAGATCCTTCAGAAAAGTGAGGACTTGGGTTGGACACACAAACAAATAGCTCTACTACTCTGAATAAGAATAACGAAAGAATAATGTTTGTTAGTGCTCAGCAAAATGGTTCTCAAATAACCTACAACATTGGTCAGAAATCTAAGGTTGTTGACAAAGGAAAGGCAGTCGCAACCAAACCTTTGTCGGAAAAACAAGTCCAAAAGAAAACTGTTGGGAATGTTTTTGTAAAGAAACATAACATTGAAAAGCGTAATTACCCACAGTGATATGTCTCTCAGAATGGAAAAATTGCAGGAGCAGGCAAATTTTCCAACATCACGTTTTCTGGAAAGAAAGACGTTGTAGAGACTAGCAAAGCTGCTGGGAAGAGAACTCGAACGACACTGTGTGCTCGAAATGGCATCGCTATAAAGCCATCGGGAAACAACTCGTGAGTATAAACAAGAGCAAGAACGATGGATGAAAGCGGATTAAGCATAGCAATCATCGAAGTGGAAGAAAGAACGAGTTCGACCACTCAATGCCGTGGCTAGAAGAAACTGCAAGGAAATCTAAGTTTTTGAAAAGCGCATCAACGAATCGACAAGTATCTAAAAGCACCACGAGGAGCACCAAGGAACACACCAAGAAGGAAAATAGCTTTAAATGATAATGACACCAATCATTTATCTAAAATTCCTCCTTATGTTCCAACAAGACAAAAGAATATCCCAAAGAAGTTCATTCAGAAATGGATTCCTACAGGGAGATTCTTTAGTCCAGAAGGTTCCATTGTTGGAATGAGAACCTAACTCCTTGTATCCTGTTTTGTGCAGATTACTCTAAGGAAGAACCCAAAGTGGCATTTTGATAGTGGATGTGGGAAGCACATGACAGGAGACAAAGCAAATCTGATTAACTACAGAAAATGCGATAAAGGACCAATTATTAGATTTGCTGGAGGAGATGAAAATCCAACCATAGGTTTTAGCAATCTGAAGTTTGGAGCTCTTACAATCTCTAAAGTACTACATGTAAAGGGATTGAAATATAATCTCCTAAGCATGAGTCAATTGGTAGATAAAGGGTACACTGTCAAGATCAAGTCAAAACTATGCAATGTAATTGACAATGAGTCAAAGCAGATAGCATTGGTTGCTAGGCGAAAAGGAAATCTTTATGTTGCTGACTGGGCATCTGCCACAACTGAAGAATGTCTCATGGTGAGTCAATCTGGCCACACTGAAGAAAACTGGCTATGGCATAAAAGAATGAGTCACTTGAACTTCAAAACTCTGAACAAGCTAGCCAAAAAGAATTGGTGGTTAGATTACCGAAAATGGTATATACCAAAGATGATATATGCTCAGCTTTCCAATTGGGAAAACAATCCAAAACTTCTTTCAAGTCTAAAACTAGACACTCCAGTGAAAGGCCACTGCAAATGTTACATATGGATCTTTTCGAATCCTCTGTAACTAGCTATGCAGGAAAGAAGTATGGTCTGGTTGTTGTTGATGATTACTCAAGATTCACTTGGGTTGTATTTCTCAAACAATAATCTAATGTAAGGGTTGAGATACCCAACTTGTTGAATAAGCTTGAAGTCATGAAAAATGACAAGGTATCTGTAATCAGAACAGACCATGGTACTGAGTTTGTGAACCAGTACATAAAAGAGTTTTGTACCTGCAAAGGTATACAACATCAACTATCTTCAGTAAGGACACCACAATAAAATGGTGTTGCTGAAAGGAAGAATGGGACCCTAAAAGAAGCAGCAAGAACAATACTTGCTGACACTGAAATAAGTGAAATCCATTGGGTTGAAGCTGTTAACACAGCCTGCTACACTCAAAATAGATGTTTGATTAACAAACACCATGACAAAACTCCTTATGAACTTTTGATTGGTAGACCCCCTAGTATCAAACATCTAAGGGTGTTTGGTTGCAGATGTTTTGTTCTTAACAATGGAAAAGAATACTTGAGAACATTTCAACCTAAAGCAGATGAAGGAGTATTTCTTGGTTATTCTCTGAATAGCAAAGCCTACAGAATCTACAACAAAAGAACGCAAAAGATTGAAGAATCTGTTCATGTAGTCTTCTACGAAGGAAACAAGAAAGTACCCTTGAATGAAGAACTCTCAGATAGGTTCAAAGAACTAATGATTAAAGATTCTGAAGAAGAATCCTCAAAAGAAAACTCTATCATTCACTTAGAGGATGAATCTGACGATGAAAAGCAACCATTGCTTAGTAACAACCAGATGACTCTAAGACATGATGAAGAATTTCCTATGAGAATTCCAGAAATGGAACAGGTTACTGAGAACCTTCATCATGAAGAGGTTTCTGAGAATGAGATTACTGAAAATCAAATTCCAGATATCTTTAACACTGAAAAAGTGTCAGATATCCATGGCATTTCCCATGTGCCAGATATCTCAGATACTGCACAAGTATCCTATCAAAATCATATTGATTCACATTCAGATCAAAATGATATTGATCCTACTAGTTCAAAACCCATTATGAAATGGATAAGAAATCATCCTGCCAAGGATGTGATTGGTCCTTTAGACCAAGGAGTTAGAACTAGGAGAGCAATTGCTAACTCTCTTTATGGATGTTTCATCTCAAATATTGAACCTAAAACTATAGAAGAAGCATTAAAGGATCAAGATTGGATCTTTGTAATGCAAGAAGAGTTGGATCAATTTGAGAGAAACAAAGTCTGGAAACTGGTTCCATTTGTTGACGGAATATCTGTAATTGGAACCAAGTGGATTTTCAGAAATAAAATGAATAAGTCTGGTGAAATATCCAGAAACAAAGAAAGGTTGGTTGCCAAGGGATTTACCCAGATAGAAGGACTAGATTTTGATGAGTCATATGCTCCAGTTGCAAGATTGGATGCAATTAGACTATTTTTAGCCTTTGCAGCTCATAATGACTTTAAAGTTTATCAGATGGATGTTAAAAGTGCATTCCTAAACGGTGAACTTGCTGAAGAAGTCTATGTTGAACAACCACCAGGCTTTGAGGTTTCCACAGAAAGTAGAATGGTTTATAAGCTTCAGAAAGCTCTGTATGGACTGAAACAGGCTCCGAGAGCATGGTATGATACTTTAGCCAAATACTTGCTGGAAAGTGGCTTCACGAAAGGAGATGTTGATAAAACACTCTTTACTTTGAACCATAAAGGGAAACTACTTCTAGTTCAAGTATATTGTTAGAACTGTAGGACCGGGATTGGTACTTCTGGACAGTTTTGAACGATGTTGACTATTGATGTTGACTCAACACCGTTACGACAACAATGAACAATGTTCAACTAAACTACGACAATAGTAAACTGTAATCGACAGAACTCAATAAAGTGCAGCGGAATAAAACTGAACACAAAGATTTCTCAAGCCGGTATATAAAGATACCGACGGTGCCATAGGTAAAATTTCTACTAGATATAAAAAGTAGAATTACAAAAAGAAGTTTAAATCAATCACAAACGGTTGATTAAACTTACAGAAAACTAGACCAAGAACAGACAAGAAAAACCTATTCTACTTCAATGATACTAGAGTAATTCTCAATCTTTAGAGAACACTCACAAGTAAACACCGAAATAAAAGTCTAGTAAAGCAAGACGCCTAAAACATATAATCTTTTTTCTTCAAAGGCAATCGGCAGCCTTGCAAAGCCTTCTTCTTCCGATATATATAGTCTGCGGAACATCACCTTGGAAGAAGCCGGCTGGCCCAAGTCTAAACAAACTTGGATTCTATGGGAAGGAAACTGCCTTTGATGTATTCAATAGTATAAGGAGTCTTCTAGATATCAATCTCTTTTAAATCTCACTTTCCTTATAGCATCAAATTCTTCCTTGAACAATATGGCAGCTTCCTTCTTGCATTATGCCTCTTATTTTCCTTTTGCTCTGATTGCCGTTTTGCTTTCTGAATGGCATACCACGTTTTGGTACAATGACTGCTACAGTAACCAATCTTGATCCATTAAGCATGTTGAGGCCCAACTTGATTTATCCTACAAAATATTCATAGAAAAACAACTACAAACGTTGAACCGGTTAATAAACGAAGAAAGGCCGAATTAACAAAACAAGTGCAATATAAATTGCACTTTCATATATGTTGATGACATTATATTTGGATCTAAAGACAGACAACTTTGTGAAGACTTTGCTGAGCTCATGAAAAGTAAATTTGAGATGAGCATGATGGGAGAATTAAACTATTTCCTAGGATTGCAAGTCAAGCAACTTAATGATGGAATATTCATTAGCCAAACAAAGTATGCAAAGGATATGCTCAACAAGTTTAATCTAAAGTCTTCTGAAAAGAATGCTAAGATACCTATGAGCATTGTAACCAAAATTACCTATACTGAATCTGACAAGAGTGTTGAAGAACACAAGTATAGGAAATTGATGGGGTCTCTACTGTACCTCACTGCAAGTAGACCTGATATTCAATATGTAGTTGGAGTGTGTGTTAGATTTCACACAAATCCAATGCAATCACACTACAACATTGCTATGAAAATATTAAGGTATGTAAAGGGTACTGTAGAAGTTGGATTGTGGTATCCAAAAGACTGTGGATTGAGTTTAGTTGGCTATTCTGATGCCGACTATGCTGGATCATTGCTTGATAGAAAAAGCACCTCAGGAACTTGTCAATTTCTTGGTGCCAGATTAATATCATGGTTCAGCAAGAAACAAAACTCAATTGCCACATCTACCACAGAGGCTGAATATATAGTTGCTGGGTGTTGTGCTTCACAGATATTGTGGATACAACAACAACTCAGAGACTATGAGGTCAATGAAGAGAAAACTCCGATTTTCTGTGACAACACAAGTGCTATTGCCATAACTCAGAATCCTAAATTTCATGCAAGAACAAAGCACATTGATATTAGACACCACTTCATTAGAGACCATGTTGAAAAAGGCAATATAGAGATACTCAAGATTGGTACTGAAGACCAACTTGCAGATATCTTTACAAAGCCTTTGCAAGAAAGCAGGTTCTTAACCTTGAGACATAGTCTTGGGTTAATGGAGTTACCAAAGGAACTGAAAAGTTCTAATCTCTGAGACAGAAATTCAGAAAGGAGAAATATATCTGGAACAGGCATCTAGATATTCAAGGCAAAATGGTATCTGAGACGGGAACTCATATACTAAAAGAAGCTAAAACTGTGAGTGAGACAGGAACTCAGTATAATTAAGAAGGGAAAAAGAAGATATAAGATATTTGGAACAGGAATCCAGAATATCAAAGGCAAAAGGTGAAACACTTACCAAACAAGTATCTGAGACGGGTACTCAGATATCAAAGGTTAAAGGGTAAAATGGCTATTTGAAGATTTATGAGACAGGTACTCAGATATCTAGATCATTCAGTGAGGGGGAACACAAACGAGAATAGTACAACTGTCTACAGTCAACTACTCTCTTGAAATTTGTATTATTTATATCTTTGTGTAAAACATGAACAGATATTGTGTGTGAGATAGACTCAGATACAAAATTGTCCCTTAGTCACACAGAAAAGATGTGATTCAGATAGCTAATCGCCAAAATTCATTAGTTTTGGGCACAATCACATGGGTTGATTGTGATCATTACTGGAAAACCAATCCCAACCATTGATGAAATGGGTGTTCCATTTTAAAGGCCGAGATTAATTCTCTGTAAAATAGTGGACTGTAAAAACTCAGATGTGGCCCACTAGGCATTTAATGCAAACCGAATTTTACCCACGCCTTACTGCACGTACACAGATACAAATGCACAAAATTAATTTGTGTATTTTTTTCTGTAGGAATTACACTGCTATATAAATAGGAATTTGGCAAAAGAAATCACTTTCGCCTAATCCAACATTCATACTTACACAAAAATAGCAAAAACATAAATCTCTCTCTAAGTTTTTCTGCAAATCTCTGTGCAATTCTATTGATTCCTTCTTAGTTTTTCTGCAAAGAATCACTAATCTCCTACCTTAACCTCTTCTTTCGTTTTCAAAAACCTTCTATTAAAAGAGATGGCTCCAAAACGTGTTGCCGCTAAGGATACCAGTGCTACTGCCTCTACTGCTGCTGAAAAGCAAGCACCAGTGCTAGTAATAGCAAACAATCATCTCATAGGCGATTTTAATCCTGAAAATTGGACTTCAAACCACAGAATGATTTGGGGTGGTGCTATGATTGAGCAACACCTCTCTGTTGTAATCATAGAACAAGCAGATAGGAGGACTATCCTTGGTATGCTTGTAAAGACACAAATCAAGGGTTTTCTCTCAGCTCTTCTCAGTGGATGCTCTTCACTGGATGTACTTGAGTTTTATAATAACTCGCGTGTCATCACCAGCATTACTAATGGCATTGAAGAAATGTCCATTAAAACCAAAGTTCAAGGAAAAGAAATTTTCCTTAACTGCCAAGGATTCTGTGATATCTTTGGTCTCCGAAATCAAGGAATTGACTTCGAGATTAACACCAAGGATGAAACTCTCCTTGAAGGTGTTAAGACCCTGTATAGTGATGTTTGCAACATGGACAAGCCAGATACTCCTCCTGAGTTCAAACTTGCTGATATAAGGACCAGACATCTATACATTCATTGGGATGTCTTGGCTTGCCTTCTTCACCGATGCTTTGATGGTCTACAAGGTGGAGCTGACCAAATAATCTTGGAACGGTGGATGATAATGTTCCTTATGAAGGAAGAAATAACTAGGTCGGAAAACCTTTTTAACTGGGGAAAGTACGCATATGTGAAGTTTGTGAAGAAGCTACAAAGCTTTGAGCCAAAGATCGTCAATGGCCTTGCTGAACCAAAAGCCACAGTGAGCTTTGGACTAAAGATATGCTTCTTGCTGGAAAAGCTTGGCATTAAGCTCAGAAAGACGGCTGACATAGCCAACAGTAACCTGTTCTACAAATATGAGTATATAAACATGAGGAAAAATGTTACTGCGTCTCAGAAAGGTTCTAAGAAACGAAAAACTGATGAAGTATCTGAAGAATCAGTTGCGACCAAAAAGCGCAGAACTTCACGAAAGAAAACTGCTGGCAAATCAGAAAGCATACCCGTTGTGAATGTCGACTCTCAGATATCTACCGCCACTGCTGATGAACTCATCAATGCAGATGAACTCATCAATGCTACCAAGGAAAGCCTTGCTGATGAACTCATTGGTAAAAATGAGAGTAGTGGCAGGCATCAAGTTCTAAGGATGTTGAACGAATAGAGGTATCTGAAGAAGAACCTACACCACAGGTTACTGAGAAAGCACCCATTACTAAAGTTGCTGAAGAAGCATTTAGTACAAAGGTTGCTGAGATAGCACCTAACTCCAAGGAATCTGGACAAGACACACTCAAGATGGTAGAAGAAGCTTTGAGAAGTGGTGACATAGTAATGGAGGATTCTGACATTGCCTCCACACTATACAAATTGTCACAAAAAGATCAGGATGAGCCGCACTTTAATTCATCCAATTCACATGATTCACCAGATGATAATGAAGCCATGGTGAATGAATTATAGTTTGACATACCAACACTTCTGATTGCTAAAGAAAATCCTGCAAATGAGCAGGTTCCCCAACTCAATGAGAGGGATCAAACTGAGGCATCTGCTCAGAATGATCAACTAGGGGAGGCAACTGAGTTGCATACTCTGGATAGGTCCGAAGTACCTCAAACTTCCTACAAAGAAGTGGTCCAAGAACAACAAGACCAACGCATGGAAACTTCACAAGTTCCAGAGACCAGTCAGCCTGACAAAGCTCAGGTAGCTGAATGGTTTAACTCTTTACTTGTCATAACATATGCTTAAATCTTGTTTCTTATTAAAATTTCTTTGTTACAGGCTGAAGTAGAAAAACAAGAACAAGAGGAAGCTGAAAAGCTTGCCTTAGAGACTGAGAAGGAGGCCACCACGACCTCACCTCTTAAGGAATTTGAGCCTGTGCTACAGGTGATAGAGAATTCCTTAAGATATTACTTTTCAGATATATGTTAATACACTTATCTAATTAAGTGGATGTTTCTAATAGGCTCCAACTGAGAAAGATGAAGTTACGGTAGAAATGCCAGAAAAGGACCCTGAAACCGCAAGGTTTCTGAAGAAAATGTCATTGAGCCTTCTAGTGTGAAGGTATATAAAAATCAGTGATAAAAAGTCTTCATTATGGGTTAATATGAATTCTTCTCTAATTACTCAATAATACTTCCTACTTAAAGGCTCATTCAGAAGTAGAAGTGCAAAGAGAAAGAATTGTGACATCCCCTGCACCCATGGAAATTGATGAAGCCCCCAACGCAACATCACCAGAAAGAACACCAGAAACTGAGAAAGTTTCTGAGGAAAATGATTCTGAGCTTCCTATTAAGGAAGTAAGTGAACAACTCAGAGATCATTAAATCCAGAAACCTCCAAGGGGTACCAAGGCTCCAAGGAGAACACAAGTGATAGGGGTTGATGAGTCTTCTGAAGAAGAAGAAGAAGGCCAAATCAAATCCCAGGGCAATGAAGAAGGCTGCAAATCACCTAACAAGAGGAATCTGGAAGATGATGATGAAGATGAGGATGAAGATGAAGCTCCTCTTCACAGAAAAAGAAGAAAGGTTGATAGCCTATCTGAGCCCATAGCCGCAAAGCCTTTGGCAGCTAAAACACCCTCTGGAAATACCAAGTCAATTCAGGGTGGTTCTTCAAGCAATCCCCCAAGGGAAAATTCAAGACAAAGGAGAAATAGATTGAGAGCTGAAAAAAGAAAAGGTCAACTTCAACTCAGGCCAGAAGAAGCCAAAATTGAGTATGTGAAGACCAACAATGACTCCACTGTCTACAGGTGCATTAATCAGAAGAATGGCTACTGGATTCTGGAACTCAAGCACTTACTGGTAAATGAAAATTTTCCAGAACCAATCCATAAACAACTCATGGCATGGAGAAAAGACAAGCCAATCTTGATTAACACCAACCACATCAAAGCCTGGTTGGATTTTGAAGTAATCAAGAGAATAGAAGCCATGAAGAAGGACCTCTCTAATGATTGTCCTTATGGAAAGCCAGATGATGTGCGTAATTCCAACATCATCGAACAGCACAAGAGCAAGACTTGATGTGGAACCCTATGAGTCTTTCTACATGACTGAAGATCAATACAAGGGTGACATCAGATATCTGAAGATCATATATGTATACTTCAAGCTATCAGATATCAGAATTGAGCATGCCTGGAAATGGGGAAAGTATCTGTGGGTCAAACAATTTGCCAAGAAGAATCCCACCAAAACCTACAAGGAAGTTTGTGGATTTTCCAGAAACACTGAGATGATAGTCAGAACCTTGCTTTTTGACTACTCAGATGATATCAAAAGGTTTGGGGATAGGGAATTTGCAAAATGATCCATAGATCTGCTGATTGAAGACTTGAAGTTTTGAAGACTTGAAGACTAGTTTATTAAGATGTCTACTCCTGTTGTCCTAGTTAACTATGTATTTTGTATCTTGCTAACTGTGCTTTACTGTTTTATCATTGTAAAAGTTATCTGTAAACTTTACTTGTAACATATCTGATGAACCTACTCTCAGATATCAATCTATAAAAAGATAACTTGTCATCAAAGATCACACCTTGTGATTTAGTTGATGTTTACTTTCTGCACTTAATTAAAATGAATTGAAAAGATCATAAGAAATGATTAAGTGTTAGATTGTTCCCTCTTCCAAGTTGTAATAGGTTTTCAAGATAGTCATCGTTGACTGATCAGAAAGGGGGAAATTTGTTAGGAATATCTGTTTAGATTTTGATCAGCAACCTAATGACTTATCTTAGCTCAGAAAGGTGGTTAGTACTCTTGGTTCACTTGAACAATGTAAAAGCGGAAAATCACTAAGTATGATAGTCTAGCAAATCTTGTATAGGATGTTAGGTCTCTGAATGTAATTTTTATATCTTTGAAGAAGACCAAGAAGAAGACATCCGGCAGAAGAGTTCAACAAATTTGAAGATTTGAAGACTGTACAAGATTGCTAAAGACGAAGGAAATTGGTCTCATCAGATACCTATGTCCAGATATCTTTAAAAAAACAAGTGTTTTTCAATAAACAAGTTTTGCAAAAGATATCTGAGAACACAAGGTTTCTGAACGAGGAAAAGTGCCCACAGAAACCTACACTCAGATATCTTGGATAAAACTATGTTTCTGGGAAACAATATTTCAACAGGTATCTGAAGATGAGAAGGTCTCTAGAAAGGGACATGCAATGCTTCAGAAAGCGTGCATAGTTCCGTTGGTACTATAGGAAAAAAATAGTACAATGCAATAAATGCGCAGACATAGACATCTGAACAAAAGAGGAAATCTCTGAAAAGAGAAAACATCTTCTGCAGTACTATTTTCAGATATCAATAGTTTGAATTTCATTAAGCCTAACGGATACTATTCAAACGACATGATTTTGAACTATAAATATCATCACTTAGAATGCTTGAAAGATACACACTGAACACCTTGAACTTACAGAACGAACTTATTTCTTTCAAGCATACAAGCCTTCAACCTACTTACTCTTTAGCTTACAGTTGCGACTAAGCTTTTGAATCCTAAGTAGCACGAAAGTTCTAAGTTTCCTAATCCTTAACAAGCATTGTTATCTGTGAAGGAGTTGAATCAAAAGATCAAGTATCTGAGTTTCATTCTCCATAACATTTAACATAGACTTGGGTCAGTAAAGAACATATCACCACACATTGTGAAGTGTGTTAAGTGATTCTTGTTCTATGGAGTTTTCCTACATAACTGAGAAAGTTATTAAGACTACTCACCTAACAAACTACTTTAACCAACACCTTAAATGGCGTGGAGTACAGGAAGTACTTAGTTTGGGAAACTAAGGAATAACTCCAAGGTTACTGAGTATAGGAAGTACTTGGCTGGGAGTCGGGTAATAACTCAGGGGGAACACCTGGATGGGAACCTAGTGTATTTAGGAATCGAGAGAAGATATTTGTAAGGTGAACTCAATTATCTGTCTTAGTGGATTCTAGGTCTGAGAAAGGCCGAACTGGATTAGTTTAAGGATTACGCCACCTTCAGATACCACTATAAAGATCAGTGTTATTTACTTTCGGCAACTTATTACTTGCTTTATTTACCTTGCTGAGTATTTACACACATCTTGCTGAGCACATGCACTTATCACAGAAAAGTCTTCCGCTCTCTGAAATTAAGTATCAGATATCTTCACAGATATCTGAGAATTTGTGTTTATCGACAAAAGTTGTAAAAGACTATTCACCCCCCCCCCCCCCAGTCTTTTTCTTTGCCGTTATCTGGACCAACATTTACATGTAACTAGTAGAGACTTATTTTGAAATGTAACCCATGATCTCTGACATATGCTACATGATCTCTGCAATGCACTCCATGATTCCATGTTCAATTGTTTACATGTAACCAGCAGAAACTTATTTTGAAATGTAACCTATGATCTCTAACATATGCTCCATAATCTCTGCAATGCACCCCATGATTCCATGTTCAGTTGTTTACATGTCACAAGTAGAGACTTGTTTTGAAATGTAACCTATGATCTTTGACATATGCTCCATGATCCCTGCAATGCAACCCATGATGCCATGTGAAGATAGTTAACATGTATTAATTGACTTGTTCAGCCATAGATTTTAACAACTCAACCACTGTATCCATTGATGATGACTTTAACATCGTCGGAAGTTTGGTAAGACGAACAACAAACAAGTTGGATGACATGATTTATATCGGAAACATGCTGCAAAAATTGGATTCTCTTTTAAAAGATGTGCATCGAGGCTTGATAGCAATGGGAAGGTATATCAAAAATACTTCAACAGGAGTAAAAAGATCCAGAATTTACCAACACCAAAGGAAGGAAAAAACAAAGTGTCAAAGGCAAACTTGAAAGGAAGAAGCCAATCACCACCGAGTTTGGAGACAAAGATCCACATAAATACTTGATATAATTCACTACTTTTTGTAATGAGAACTTAGTATAGAACTTCTAAAACTATGTTAAGCATTCGATGATCTCAGTACGTCAACAATTTTATTGTACCATGTTCTCAAACATGTTACCCATGTTCCCAAACATCTCTGCCATGATCTCAATATATTAAACCGTGATCTATTAAACCATGATCTCAACATATTAAACCATAATCTCAACGTATAACAGCCTGATCTCAATATACTAACCAACGATCTCAACATATTACTCCATGATCTCAAAAGATTAAAACCATGATCTCAACATATTACACCATGATCTAAATGTATTAAACCATGTTCTCACATTTTCTTGAAAATCATGATCTCAACATATAACACCATGATTTCAACTTATTGCACCATGATCTCAACAGATTAAACCATGTTCTCATGTTTTTCTTGAGAACCATGATCTCAGCATATAACACCATGATTTCAATATATAACACCATGATTTCAACTTATTACACTATGAACTCAATATATTAAGCCGTGATCGAAAAATATTAAAGCATGATCTCAACATCTTAACCCATGATATCAGCGTGTTAATCCATGTTTTCATGGTTTCCATAAAAAACCATGATCTCAACATATTACACCATGATTTCAACGTATCACAATATGTTCTCAAAAGGAGTTGAACCTGTGAAACACTTGTATATCAAACAGAGAACATATATTCAAATAGAAAATTTTCAGTCACATTTTTCTGACTAATGACTAATAAAAACATTTTTTGATGTTTCTTCACAATCAATCTGTTCAAAAACAATCTATCTTCACAAATCAGTCAGTCTGTTCCTTCCTTTTATACCTTTTAACATCCCTCCTTTTCATCTCTATCAATGTGACATCTTGTCCTTCAGAAATAGGCTCCATTTTCCCATTTGTAGCACTTGAACCAACATCTTTCTTCTTTGTTGCACTTGAACCAACATCCTTCTCCTTAATTTGCCACGGCTTTTTCCTCCTCCTCCTTTATCTTTTCAGAAACCTTTTTGTCATAAATCCTCCCCAATGTAGTATGAATAGTTCTAGGTTTGCTAGAACTATAGTTCCTTGTTAGCAAATCGACAAACTCAGCTACACTGATCAACAGTGCATCCCTTCATCCATTAATATCAGCCAAGCACATTATTGAAATGATTTGAGCATGCAGTATGCCCCTTTTTTATACCTATAGAAAAGACGAAAAATATATGTTATAAAAAATATCACCCATGTTGTCAAACAAACAACCTATATTAATAACAAACTAAAAAAACCAAACTGAAAATAAATACCATCAACTCAGGACATTTTATTTTTTTCACTTTAAACATCTCCATGTGATTCATCAGGTACCACAGTCATTAGTATCTTCCGCAGTGAACACATAAAAAATGTTCTCATAAAACCATGATATCAAAGAAGTAACCCATGTTTCCAATGAATTTACCTATGATCTCAAGCATACCATACAACATCACAAAAAAAAAAAAAAATCTTGTGTTCCCTATCTTCCGCAGTCAACACAGAATAATGTTCACAGCACAAAAAAACGAGAACAATGTTCATCGCAAGTAACTGCCTTCCGCTTACGATCCCGACTACCATCCTTCGAACCTTCCATGTCGTTCTTGCCAACCAAAATGGTACGAATAACTGCAAAACTCAGATAAACCACCACAAAATCCCCAAAATCAGAACAAAAAAATCCTAACAAGCATAAAAGTGATGAAAAAGAACAAAATCACGAAGATAATCTCGAACAAAACACTTACATTCAAGTGTCAAACAAAATCAGGGGTGAAAGCAGCAAGATTGAACAGTTGCAAGGAGAATCACGAAGAGAGAAAAAGAGAAGAGAAAAAAGAGAAAAAACGAGAGAAAAGAGGGGAAAGAGAGAAAAAAAATGAAAAAAAACTGTTGAAAAGAGTTTATATACCAACCATTCTAGTTCGGTCGGGTCGGACAGTAGGATCCGCAAAATTATGTTCAAAAAGTAATGTAAAGTGGTAAATTACAATATAGTCCTGTCTCTAAATAGTTTATCTAGAGACCGTCTCTTAGAACAATTTGTGTTTACCTCACAGTAAAAGGGCAAGAAAACCAGATTACGAGCTCAACAAAACGACAAAGAATCACAGCACAATCCTGAATAAAAAAACCTCACAAACAGGCTAATCTCACAGTATAGTGGAGCTGATACGAAAACAAAACAGGGGGTAATAGAACTCTCAAAGAAAAATCACCCAATCTCCAACTAGAGAACCAGCTCTTATTAGAGAGCATTTTTTTTTACAAATATATATATATATATATATATATATATATATATATATATATATATATATATATATATATATATATATATATATATATATATATTACAGTATATATATAAGTAGACAATTATTGGAGTTGTGCAATTGAATACTTAATTTAATTTAAGTTAAATTGAACCTATTTATAATATATATGTAAATTAAACTTTAATTATAAAAAATAATTTATTTAATCCAATTAAATTACAAGCCCTAATACAACCCAACAAAATTAATTTATCATTAAAAAAAACAATATGTATTCTACAATTAGATTTCAAACCCAATCAAATCAATTCATCGTTAAATAAAAAAACAAACGATAACCAATCAATCTTCTTCATCTTCTCCATTTGAATTAAAATGGTTCAACTAGCACTAAACTAAATCCTAATTCAACTCGAAAAAGAAAACAATCCATTATGAGAAACAACAATATTACTTACATTCATATATTTCATCAATTATTTATAAGTAGATGCCACAATAACACGAGTAGCGTGTTCTCACATTATAGTATATATATATATATGGGGTACCACATCAGCCCTAGCAAAACGAGAACGCAATATGCTTGGAAGTCGGGGGTTTTGATATAGCAAGTAGAGTTCACAACACATAATAGAAGTGGCCCTCATGTAATTGATCAAACAAAAGAACTGGAAGTGGAGTTCAAACAATCAATCTGTCATTTATGTAGCTGAAAAATAACAATTTAACTTGTTTACACTAAAATAGGCATCCAATGCATACACGGATTCTGAAACGTGGATTTAGAATTCCAAATATATATATTGTTGGTTGTAGAGAGTGGGTGTATAAAGATGGTGTTCGAAACAGAATGGAGAGATTAGTCTGCTGAGCAGAGGGTGGCCCTCGGTCCTTAAGACTTTGTTTGCCCCGCTGCACATTAATAAACAGTCTCCCAAGATAGAACAGCAGAGAGTTAGAATTCTAGCACTGAATTGCTAACTCGTCGAACTTGGCAGAATAGAAGATTCAGGCTTTTAGAAAGTATTAGAGAAGGAAAGAAGGATTGTAGTGTGTTGAAATCCGACTCTGGGGGGTGTATTTATAATATAGAAGAGTTGCAGTCTGAATAGATGTAGACTTTCGAGAACAGGTCCCTGCAAAGACAAAAATTCCAACGGACACACCTTTTGAATTTTTCTGTTCAGTTACATCCCTTAGCGAATGGACAAATCCGTTCAGCGAATGGACAGATTCGTTCAGAAGCAGCCCAAACGAATAGACACATTTGTTGGGCCTTTTCTGCTTCAGACTTTCTATTGGGCCTGACCAAAACACAATATGTTTTTAGCCCAAAAAGATTATAGTCAACTCTGCATCGTGACCATGAACCCATGGACCCGGACCTACGACGACCCGGACCGGGCCCAGCTCTTATGAGCCAAGCGTGTGGTCAAGTGAAGGAGCATCTAGCTCCTCCCCCTTCCAAAACCATGGGTGCCCCAAGGGCCCAAACTATTAGCCCAAGTCTTGGACTATTATATAGTTCCTTCTTCCTCAATTTTAGCCATGTGGGACTTCTCCCATTCCAACTCTTGGCATTCCATACTCAATGCACCAACCAACACACTTTGAGCTTCAATTACTCTTTCACCTTTCAATGAATTTTATTAATTCTTTCTCAAATATAATCCACTACTATAGTAGATTATTCACGTACAAAGAAACTTTATTTCTAACGTGTGGGGGCCCCATTGGTTTAGGTGCAAAGACATGGACTAGCCTCATTGTAGACTAAAATTCTAACATTCCCCACATGAAAGAGGATTGATGCTCACAGCACTTCAGGGTGCTCCAGCCCAGAATTTCTGGCGAAAAATCATATTGCATCGGGATCGATTGTCAGCGACATTGAATCGTCCCTAGTAGAATACCATCGGATTTACTTGCCACACGGTGGCCGTGGTGCCTTGAACCGGTCGGCGTTTTGTGTAAACCAAGACAATGATATCAACATAATAATTCTCCTTATTTCCTAGTTCCATTGTTTCATCCATTAAAGGCCTTGGACTCACTCGGATTCTTAAGTGTTTACGTTTGAAGCGGCCTAAACTTCACACTTAAATAGGTGATGTCGTTCTAAGAGCATCCTGCCAATGCTCCGCTCGTAAGCTAAAGAGATTAAGAATCTCTTAAGAGATCATTAAGAGTTAAGTGACTCAACCTCCGCCCGTTTCTGCAGGAGCACTTAATGTCTTTCACGGGGATGGCGCGGGTGGAGCTAAAGCTCCTAAGTGCTTTTACCTCGAAGTACAAAACTTCACGAGGCATGTACTGGTCCTTTACAACTTAGTTTTCCCATTGAACCAAATTCTTGGGATCTCCAGTCAGTATGGTTGGGTTTCCACTGTAAAGTTCCATAATTAGTGGGTCTTAGGCCCATTCCCCTAGACAGGCAACTCACTTGATCTTTAGGTATAGCTTTAGTTAGCGGATCCGCAATGTTATCCTTTGATTTCACGTAATCAATAGTGATAACCCCCGTAGAGATCAATTGCCTAATGGTCTTGTGTCTACGACGTATGTGTCTAGACTTGCCAGTGTATATGTAACTTTCTGCCCTTCCTAGTGCTGACGTACTGTCACAGTGTATTGTCACGGAAGGCATAGGTTTCTCCAAACAAGGGATGTCCTCTAAAAATTCTAGAAGCCACTTTGCTTCTTCTCCAGCTTTGTCTAAAGCTATGAATTCCAATTCCATCGTGGATCGGGCGATGCAGGTTTGTTTAGAGGACCTCCAAGAAACAGCCCCGCCACCAATGGGAAACACATACCCACTTGTGGACTTGGTGTTTGTACTGTTAGATATCCAGTTTGCATCAATGTATCCTTCCAATACCGCTGGATATCTTCCATAGTGTAATCCATAATCTATTGTGTACTTTAAGTAACTCAATAGATGATTTAGTGCCTTCCAGTGGTCACTCCCTGGATTACGCGTAAATCTGGCCAACTTGTTGACCGCATATGCAATATCTGGATGCGTGCAGTTCATCATGAACATCACACTGCCTATTATCCAAGCATATTGCACTTGCTCGACAGGATCACCATTATGTTTGTCTAAACATTGACTCATGTTCAAAGGTGTTCTCACAGGTGTACAGTCAAAGACCCCAAATCTCTTCAAGATGTCTTCAACGTAATGAGATTGTGATATCACCAAGCCCTCGGACGTCTTAGAAATCTTTATTTCTAAGATTAAATCCGCCACACCCAAGTCTTTCATGTCAAAATGATGTTTCAACATTTGCTTGGTTTGCATGATCAATTCCAGACTACTTTCGGTAATGAGCATGTCATCTACGTATAAGCATATCATGACAAAGGACTCAACGTTCCCTTTTACATAGATACACTTATCACATTCATTAATAGAAAAGCCCTTTGACCTCAGCGTGTTGTCAAACTTTTCGTGCCATTATTTAGGAGCTTGCTTAAGTCCATACAATGACTTGACAAGGTGACAAACCTTCTTCTCTTTCCCTGGAACTGCGTACCCTTCTGGTTGTTCCATGTATATTTCTTCTTCCAACTCTCCGTTTAGGAAAGCAGTTTTAACATCCATTTGATGTATCTTAAGACCACGCAGCGTAGCTATGGCTATGAATACTCTAATGGAAGTTAACCTTGACACAGGAGAGTATGTGTCAAAATAGTCAAGGCCCTCCTTCTGTCTGTAGCCCTTGACCACTAGACGAGCCTTGTATTTATCAATGGTACCATCTGCTTTATACTTGTATTTGAGTATCCACTTGCAACCCAGAGGTTTATTTCCCGGAGGAAGATCAATCAATTCCCAAGTATGGTTATGCAGTATTGATTCCATTTCGCTCTCAATGGCCTCTTTACAAAGAGTAGCGTCAGGGTTGGACATCGCCTCTTGGATTGTCTTTGGTTCGTTTTCAACCATGTAGGTAAGAAAATCAGGACCAGAATCCTTCTCAATCCTTACCCTCTTACTTCTCCTAGGTTCGACATCAGTAGCTTCAGTATTCTCTTGATGTGAACTTTCAGGTTCTGCAGAATTTTCTGGAAGTAAACCTTCAGGTTCTGCAACATTCTATGGAGGAGGACCTTCAAATTCTGCCTTAGAGTCAGTTAGTTCAGGAACCCCCACATTTGAGCCTATTGCGGTTTCATAATCTCGTTTACGAGAGACTATTTCCTTCTTATCCTTCCTAGGAAAAACTTCTTCAAAGAAGTGTGCATTTCTTGATTCTATAACAGTACCCTCATGGATATAGATGACTTATGCACTAGGAATTGATAGGCACTACTGCTACTCGCCTCCCCAATGAATATGCAGTCTACAGTTTTGGGTCCGATTTTTACTTGCTTTGGTTTAGGTACTTCTACCTTTGCCAAGAAACCCCACACTTTCAAGTGTTTGTACGATGGATTGTGACCCTTCCATAGCTCATATGGAGTAACATCACTATTTTTCCGGGGTATTCTGTTAAGAATAGTAGTGGCCGTGAGAATAGCCTCCCCCCCACAAATTCTGGGGTAATCCAGAATCCATTAATAGTGCATTCATCATCTCCTTGAGAGTGCGATTTTTGCGTTCAGCAACACCATTAGATTGGGGTAAGTAAGGAGAAGTAGTTTGATGAATGATGCCAAACTTGGAACAATATCTTCAAAAGGTGCTACATACTCTCCACCCCTTTCACTTCGAATTACTTTAATTCGAGTACTAAGTTGGTTCTCAACTTCAGTCTTATAATGTTTAAATGCTTCTAAGGTTTCATCCTTACTTCTTAGCAAGTAAACATAACAATACCTTGTGCTATCGTCAATAAAAGTAACAAAGTACTTCCCCCCCCCCTAGTTTGCACAAACTTTAAATCACACAAGTTGTTGTGGATTAACTCTAGAGGAGTAGTGGTTCTGTTCACTGAATGAAATGGTGCCTTAGTTAATTTTGACTCCACACAAACTTCGCACTTAGTTTAATGATCGAATTCAAAAGACGGCAAATGTTTCAATTTAATTAACTTTCGAATAGCATTGTAATTTGTATGTCCTAATCTATGGTGCCATAAATTAGAGAACTCGGACAAGTAAGTAGAATGCTTCATTTCATTGCTCTCAAAGGAGCGAAGTACAGACATTACAGACATCTTAAAGAGCCCATCACTTGTGTAGCCCTTTCCTACAAACTGACCATTCTTCAACATTACAAATTGACTAGACTCGAAAGTAATTTTGAAACCAGCTTTGACCAACAGCGGTCCGGACACTAGATTCTTGCGGATATCTGTAACATGCATCACTTCATTCAGAATGAGCTCCTTCCCAGAAGTCATCTTCAGAACCACCCTTCCAACACCTTTCACCTCCGAAGTAGCATCGTTCCCCATGAACAACTTCTTATCCTTCACTAAAGAGTAGGTAGAGAAAGCAACCTTGTCGGAACATATGTGGCGGGTTGCACCCGTATCCATCCACCATTGCCTTGGATTCTCAACCAGGTTGGCCTCCAAGACCACAGAAGCAAAGGAATTGACCAAATCCTCCACCATAGGATCATCTTTTGCCTCAGCAACATTGGCCTTTTCCTTCTTGAGTTGGTTGCAGTCTGCCTTCATATGTCCAGGCTTCCCACAATTAAAGCACTTTCCCTTGATTTTCCTGGATGTTCCTGGATTCCCAGAATTCCCTTGAGACTTCACGTCCCCATCATGTCGCTTGTGCTTCTTGTTGGAATTCCCCTTGGACTTTCCCTTAGAATCCACCAGGTGAGCCTTGTCATCCATGGGCTGCTTGCCTTTGACCAAAGCCCTGCGGTTGTCTTCCTGAATCTGAAGCTTAATGACCAACTCTTCAAGCCCCATTTCTTTGGTATTCAACTTGAGATAACTCATGAACTCATTCCATGATGGTGGCAGTTTCTCAATCAATGAAGCAACCAGAAACGACTCATTAGGCTTCATGCCCTCTTGTTCCAATTCGTGGAGAATCATTTGATACTCCAGAACCTGACTCATCACAGACTTAGAGTCAATCATTCTGAAGTTCAAAAACTTCCCCAGAATGAACTTCTTCGCACCAGCATCATGTGCGTTGTACTCCCTATCCAGTTTCTCTCACAATTCCCTTGCGGTACTAACAGAGCAGAAGGCGGTGTAGAGAGCCTCAGAAAGACAGTTCAGAACGTAGTTCTTACACATGAAGTCGATGTGGACCCAAGCATCATAGGCCAGTTGCCTCTTCCGGTTGTCGTCTTGAGCAGCCTGCACTTCCTCCGTAGCCATAGCATTTTCATCAATCACCTTCAGCACGGGCGGAGTAGGTGGATCAGCAGTGACGAAATTGGCCAGCCCGATAGTCGCCAAATAGAACATCATTTTCTGTTTCCACTGTTTGAAGTTTGTCCCCACAAACTTCTCTGGCTTCTCCCCATGGTTAGCAGGAGCAGCATTCACACGAACATCAGGTACTTCAATGGCAGTCAACATCTTCGATATAGTAAACAAAGTCTTAAGTTGTTGGTTGTAGAGAGTGGGTGTATGAAGATGGTGTTCGAAACAGAATGGAGAGATTAGTCTGCTGAGCAGAGGGTGGCCCTCGGTCCTTAAGACTTTGTTTGCCCCGCTCTGGTGCCTACGGTTAACAGCAAACAGTCTCCCATGATTGAACAGCAGAGAGTTAGAATTCTAGCAATGAATTGCTAACTTGTCGAACTTGGCAGAATAGAAGATTTAGTCTTTTAGAAACTATTAGAGGAGGAAAGAAGGATTGCAGTGTGTTGAAATCCGATTCTGGGGGGGTGTTTTTATAATATTGAAGAGTTGCAGTCTGAATAGATGTAGACTTTCGCGAACAGGTCCTTGCAGAGACAAAAATTCCAACGGACACACCTTTTGAATCTTTCTGTTCAGTTACATCCCTTAGCGAATGGACAAATCCATTCAGCCAATGGACAAATTCGTTCACAAGCAGCCCAAACGAATAGACACATCTGTTGGGCCTTTTCTGCTTCAGACTTTGTATTGGGCCTGACCAAAACATATTGTGTTTAGCCCAAAAAAATTATAGTCAACTCAAATCATGACCTGACCCACGACCGGCCAAAGTGAGCCAAAGTGCCGCAGTGGTCAAGTGAAGGAGCATCTAGCTCCTCCCCCATTCCAAAACCATGGGTGCCCCAAGGGTCCAAACTATTAGCCCAAGTCTTGGACTATTATGTAGTTACTTCTTCCTCAATTTTAGCCATGTGGGACTTCTCCCATTCCAACTCTTGGCATTCCATACTCAATGCACTAACCAACACACTTTGAGCTTCAATTACTCTTTCACCTTTCAATGAATTTTATTAATTTTTTCTCAAATATAATCCACTACTATAGTAGATTATTCACGTACAAAGAAACTTTATTTCTAACGTGTGGGGGCCCATTGGTTTAGGTGCAAAGACATAGACCAGCATCATTGTAGACTAAAATTCTAAAATTCTAACATATACCTGAGCTGCCGACTCTAAAAAGTTGAATGGAGAAACAGTTGTACGAGATACATCATTATTTTTGGGTGACTGGAGAACTTTTTTCTTCTCTGCTAATGTTTACAGACGTGTTAGAGAAATGCTATGATTCCCAATTGGCGTGGGTCTAAATGAGTACGTATTTAGATACTTAATTCCTTGATTGACCAGTAAACAAATTTACATGAAGAATGTCTATCAACGTGTAAAAATCATCGGGTCTGAAATTTTCCATGCCAAATAACATTCAAATGCTGAAAGAAAGTCAATAAAGCAACAAGTAAAACTCAACCAGGATTCAATGTATGTAACACAGAGCAAGACAATAAAAAGAAATCATGTGTAACATCTAAAATTAGATACACACATTGTTGAACCAAATTACCAAGCCTGAAAAATCAACCACATAAGAACACCATATTGATATAGACAGAAATTTTCACCCAGAGCCATGAAAAAACCGTCGTTGATGCCTAGCATCATAAGCAAAAAATTAGACGAGGAGGAAAGAATATTTATAGTAAGGATACATGTCAAGCATTGTAAATTTAAAAGAGAGAACATTAATTGATGAAATGGTCTCCTCCTTGACAGCAGCGGGACTTTAGAAATGCACAAGGCAAGTGAATCAAGCTACTCACATTAAAAACAAAAAAATCCATGTTTTTTGTATCCCACAACCTTCAATCTGAATTAAAAATGAAACAAATAAGAGAATTCATACTCATGAGAGACGACATGTTCCAAAACAATATTAACTGTGACAAACATATGAAACAAAACCTCCACTTTCTAATACTCTTGATGAACTATTTCATACTCATGGCCATGAGTTCTGAAGCAAACAATTCTGAACTCTTACCATCATATCTCTTACTCTATCATAGACATGTTCAACCTGTATAAATTCACACTCTTAATATTTTTGAATAAAATCGACAGCAGACAGAAGTCATGCTGCGACAAAAGAGGACGGGGCTGGAGACGAATACTCCGGCAAGAAGACCGGTTGGGCGGCCACGGAAGGCTTTGGCGCCCGCTACTACTCACCATGATTCCTCTCCCTCGGCGTTGATAGATCCCCCGGCCAATTCGAAAGAATCTCCGACGATTCTACCGGAATCAAACACCGATTTAAACCCTGCAACTTCACAGGAGCGCTCTGACTCTCTTCCTGTGGAGACACCGGCGCCGAATTTGAACCTGTCTGCCACCGATCGTGTTGCATTGGCTGATGAGGGACGTCAGGTTTTGGAGGATGGGAATTCGAAAAACCCTAATCCTACAGAGATTCGATCTGTAAACTCAGATCGGTCACAGCGCTTGAGCAAGGATGATGAACAGAAACAGGACAATGGACAAGACAAAATTCAATTGATTTCACCCCCTACGATACCGTGGGTCGATGTTATAAGGGGCAACCGTGCACCGGATCGTGGTATGACAATTGCTTATTCCCCCCCTCCGGCGGTTGAGGGTGATTTGGTAGTCGAAATCAAGGATGAGGATATTGCGGAAGAGCTTAATTTCTGGAAAAACTCATTAATTATGTACGTCGCCGACAATTCCCTATCCATGAATGCTGTGAAAAATTTTATGCAAAAGGTTTGGAATTTTGTGACCTTGCCGAAATTGTATTACAATGAAGAAGGATTTTTCATTATTCGATTTCAGACAGAGGAGGACAAGGAATTGGTTGATGCGGGTGGTCCCTATTACATATTCGGGAGACCGATGATCCTACGACCCTGGACTAGGAATTTTGAATTAAAAGAGGATATGCTTCGGATTGCACACATTTGGGTTAAATTCCCCCAACTTCCTTTATATCTATGGGGTGCAAAGAGCCTTGGAAAGATTGCTAGTATTATTGGAACACCAATGTTTACAGATGAGTGCACTGCTAGGAAACTACGGATCACCTATGCTCGGATCCTGATTGAGGTAGATATTACCCAGGAACTTAGACGTTCGATTTTGATAAAGGATCGCCAAGGGAACATGATTAAACAAGCGGTTGAATATGAGTGGATGCAATTATTTTGTCAGTGTGTCAGAAAGTTGGACATTCTTGTGGAGCTCGGAAGAAGGTTGCGCAACAATCAGGAGATCAGAGACCTAGACAGTAACCGGGGATGAAATCTGGAACTGCACAGACCTAGGTACCCATGGACAGGCAGTTACCTGGCCCCTCCACGGCTACTGCTATTGGAGCTGCTAAACAGCCAGCCTCGAACCAGCCTCCTCCTCAGGACTCGGCTAATGCCGCTTCCAATGTAGCTCCTCCTGCAAATTTGCACATGGACAATGCTCAATCGGCCTGGGTAGGAAAACCGGCTGCCCTTACGGGTGATGATGGTGAATGGTCTCTGGTTCAAAGTCGTCAAGGCTCACCACGGAAGCAAATGGAAAGTGACAGAGGTCGGAGCTCATCGGATGAACCTCTTGAAACACGGAATGGGTTTGCTGCTTTGGAGTTTTTTTCTGGCGAAGGCCAGGACCGCACCAGATGTTAGCCTGGAATGTCAGGGGGCTTAACAAGCTTGCTAAACATAAAGAGATTGGCTCCTGTCTCCTGGATTTGAATATTAGCATAGCAAGCCTTTTAGAAACTAGAGTTAAAGAGGAAAATAAGGATTGCATCCGACGACGGTTGGGTACTCGTTGGAATTATCTGGATAACTACTCCTCTCATGTGCTGGGACGTATCTGGGTTCTATGGGACCCCTCTTATGTTCGAGTAGATTTTGTGAGTTGTACGGATCAGTTGCTGCATTGCCGATGGTTTGACTCACAGGGAATTGATAGAGGACTAGTCACATTTCTTTATGCCCATAATCATTTGCATCTTCGGCTCCAGCTTTGGCAGGATCTTCGTCAACTAGCAAGTGGAATCCAAGATGGATCTGTGTGGGGGATTTCAACAATGTGCTAACATGTGGTGATCGTATTAGTGGAAACCCTGTCACGGAGCATGAATATAAGGACATAGCGAAACTGATGGATGAGGAGGGCCTGTTCGAACTTCCTACTTCGGGAGATCATTTTACGTGGTCAAACAAGCACAAGACTTGCATCATCTACTCACGTAGTGATAGTGCTATTGGTAATGTTGAGTGGTTCCAAGCGAATGATCAGGTAGAACTGGAAGTAATTGCCCCGAGAATTTCGGATCACTCCCCATTGCTATTTAAAATTACCTTCCTCATCGAGCACGGAAGACGGGTTTCAAATTCATAAATGCCACGGCTTCTTTGGAGGATTTTCTCCCAACGGTGGAGGGCTGTTGGCGTGGTTCGGAGCAGCTCCGACCACAGGAAAGGATTTGGCATAGGTTGAAACGCCTACAGCCGGTTATGAGAAACCTGAGCCGGGAAATTAGACGATCCGACCACCACATTACTGAGGCTCGAACTCGCCTGTCGAATCTGCAGGATGAGATTCGTCTTAACCGTTTCTGCCCAAACCTTATTCGGGAGATAAAAGATGCCACCCTGGACATGGAAAAGTGGCTGGATATTGAAGAACAGGTGTTACGACAGAAGTCGAAGTTGGATTGGATAAAGCTTGGAGATGGTAATACCGCCTTTTTCCATGCACAGGTGAGGGAAAAGAACCGGAGAGCTAGGATTTATCGACTCCTTGCGGAGGATGGTCGCATATTACAACGAGCTGCGGATATCGAGCAGGAAGTCCTTGACTTCTATACTGGCCTCGTAGGTACGACTCCTTCACGTCAGCAGGGATCGACGTTGGGATTCTTCGATCCGGTCCTCGCCTAAACCATGGTTATCGCATGCTCCTGCTTGAACCGGTCACACATCGAGAGATTGATGCGGCTTTAAAAGATATTGGGGATCTTAAAGCACCCGGGATAGATGGATTCAATGCATGCTTTTTCAAGAAAGCTTGGCAGCTCGTACGAACTGATGTATATGCGGCGGTGGTTGACTTCTTCGACACTGCTTCACTCTATCCTGCTTTGAATTGCACACTGGTTACTTTGATTCCTAAAACCCCTACGGCTAATAGGGTTCGAGAGATGCGACTGATTGCCTGCTGTACTACTGTTTACAAGATCATCTCGAAAATCCTCAAAAACCGTATCGGAAAGGTCATTAATAGCATTGTTGATGAGAGCCAATTTGCTTTCCTCCCTGGGAAAGTTATTCAAGATAACATCCTCCTTGCGCAAGAACTTGTGAGGGGATATAATCGCAAAGGAATCTCTCCTCGATGTATGGTGCAGATGGTTTTACATAAGGCTTATGATACAGTAGACTGGAGCGCTCTTGAGGTTATCATGAAGGAGTTGGGATTTCCCACACTTTTCGTCAACTGGATTATGTGTTGTGTCACAATGGTGTCTTACAGATATGTGCTTAATGGATCTCCATCCAAGCTTCTGAAAGCACGAAGGGGATTGCGTCAGGGAGATCCCCTTTCTCCTTTCCTATTTGTACTTGTCATGGAGTATCTACACTGGTGTTTACAGCAGCTGAGGAATTGCCCGGATTTCAATTTCCACCCGAAGTGTGAGAAATTATCCATTACCAATCTATGCTTTGCGGATGACTTGATGCTTTTTATGCGAGGAGATGAACGCTCGGTTCATTTAATGATGCAACAACTCCACCACTTTTCTGAGGCATGTGGACTATAAGCCAACTGAGCGAAAACCAAAGTTTATTTTGGGGGCCTGTCACACGAGGAACGCCAACAGCTACTCATGACCACGGGTTTCCGGATTGGTACCCTCCGGGTGCGCTATTTGGGAGTCCCGTTCTCCCATCGTCGGCTCACCATTGTGCAATACCAACCTCTTCTGGATCGTATTCTTAATCGTATTAAGCATTGATCGACGAGACTTCTTAGCTATGCAGGTAGAGAGCAACTGATCAAGAGTGTTATTACTTCCATTACTTCTTATTGGCTTCAGGTGTTTCCTTTCCCAAAAGCATTTTTGGACCATATCCAGCGTATCTGTAGGAGCTTCTTATGGAGTGGTAAGGACAGAAATTACCACAAGGCGCTTGTATCTTGGAAACAGGTTTACACTCCCCGATGTTGCGGTGGTTTGAACATTATTGACTTGTAGGTTTGGAATCTGGCTCTTATATCGAAACTCCTGTGGAAAATCCAAACCAAGGCGGATTCGCTGTGGGTCCGTTGGATACATAGCTACTACATAAAGACTCAAGATGTGGTGGATTGGGTAGCTCCGATGAGTTGCTCAACAGTGATCAAGGCAGTCCTCCGTGTTCGCGAGTTACTCCATGGATCGCCGTGCTGGAATGCCCAATTGGGGGCCCCGAGGTACTCTATTCGGGAGATCTACAAATATCTTCGGGGTCCCCACCCTACTGTTGGCTGGTGTGACCTGGTTATCCATAACCAGGCTCGACCGAAGGCCGTGTTCATCCTATGGCTGGCCTTACATCGCCGACTTGCGACAAAAGACATATTGGCTTTCTTTGGTATTTATACGGACGGATGTTGCAGCTTATGTTCGGGTATGGATTCAATTGACCACTTGATGTTCCAATGCCCTGTAACCTATGAAATCTTCCGGATTGGGTTAGCTTGGATGCGGGTCCAACATCCACCACTCACGACTTGGCCATTGCTACTTACTTGGCTACGCCGACTTGCCCGAGGAAAGGATGGAAGAGGTGCTGTGTTCCGTGTATTGTTGGCTGAGTCCATATACCATGTTTGGCAGATAAGAAATGAGAAGATTTTCAAAAGCAAAGATCCGGATATCCAGGAAACAATTAGATCGATCATTCATATCACGACACTGAGATGCCGTAGCAGAAAAACCGCGGAACTTATACAGAATTTCGATTAGCCTAGATCAGTTCCTAGTTTAGATTCTTTTGTCCTCTTGTTTGCTTCGTTATGTTATAGTTTTGGGCCTGGACGGTACTAGTCGGCCCCTAAATGTACGTACACTATTTTTTGGTATCAATAAGACATGTTCTTTCGTTCCAAAAAAATTCACACTGTTGATATGGAAATATGTCCAGAGCGTCAATGGCGTCCTAAGCACCCCGAATCTTCCTAAAGGTGTGGACTGCAGTCCTAAGTGGGACATTCTAACCTCTTAGAAGGGAGCGGACTACGGTCCTAAGCAGGACATCCTAACCTCTTAGAAGGTAGCGGACTACGGTCCTAATCGGAACGTCCTAACCTCTTATAAGATAGCAGACTACGGTCCTAAGCGGGACGTCCTAACCTCTTAGAAAGGAGTGGACTACGGTCCTAAGCAGGATGTCCTAAACTCTTAATTAGAAGGGAGCGGACTACGGTCCTAAGCAGGACGTCCTAACCTCTCCATCCTAAGGACCACAATGCCCTCAAAGGCCCTTAAGGGGACATGGGCTAAGTCAACCTAAGGGCAATGGGCCTAAGAAGGTATTGGAGGCACAATCTGGAACGTCCACTTAGCATGATCTTGTGAGCTCTCTCATTCTGATGGGAAGCCTATAAATATGAGACATTTCCCCATAAACAAAGTAAGTCATCTTCACATATTCATACCCAAAATACTAACAGAGTAGACCTTCCAATTTCTCTCGAGTAAAGGCTCCACCCGGTTCAACACTAAGCAAATCGGGTCTACAGTTCTAACCCCCCCCCCCCCCCCCCCACATACGCACACGCACACGCACACTAGTCTTTGTGCAGGACCTTATCAGAAGTCACTTCGAAGAGCTTAGGACTAGCTCGAGCGGACTATGGCGCATTGGAGGGTTAGGACATAGACTTAGCAACAACTTAGTAGTGTTGAGGATTCACCCCTAAACATTTTGGCGCAGTCTATGGGAAACTTTACAAAAAGTTTCATGGCTCTATACACAATGGCAAGACCAAGAAGGTCAGCGAGAACCGTCACTGCGGGAGTAGGAACTCTAGCTCCTAGCGCTCAAGGGTGCCCACCTACTCGGGGGAGGAACACTCCTGCAGTGAGAAGGCAAGTAGGAAGAGGAGCGTCAAGGAGCGAGGAGGATTACCCCAGTGATGGGCACACCGCAAGTGTCTCTTCAGGAGACATGAGAAGAGGATAAGGGCCGCCTAGGACAACAAGAATAGATCCACAAGCTTGGGGGAAAGTTGGCTCCTACGTCAGGATTCCAAGGACCTATCATAATTGTCCAAGGAGGAGGAGGAAAAATTCCCCCGAGGAACACATGGTCCTCCACCAGGCCGAAACTTCACCCTTCCTAATGGCCAAGTTATCCGCCCAGTGAGTTCGGGATGAACGAGAATCAGTTTGGCCTCTTACTCTCCATCATTCAAGAATGTTTTGGTTCTAACAACATCACTCCATTAGCAGTGGTTCCTAGGCAAGACCGAGAAAGTCGTTAAGGACCACAACAACCGGGGGAGGAACCCTAGTTCCCAGGCCACAAGGACATGCACCAACTCAGGGTACGAACGTTCCTTTGGCAAGAAGGTAGGAGTAAAGGAGAGCATCAAGGAGTGAAGAGCGTTATCCTAGCGATGGTCACAGAACAAGTGCCAGGAGGAGGAGGAGGAGGAGGAGTTCCTCCGGTAAGAACCTATGGTCCTACCACAAGCAAGAACTTCACTCTGCCCAACTGACAAGTGGTGTGTCCTAGTAAGTTTGGAATGAATGACAACCAATTTGATCTTCTCCTAATGACCATCCAAGGCTGCTTTGGATCTATTAATGTCCTCGACGGTCCTTGGCCATGTCCTCAAAGAAGGTCCTTACTGCGTCCTTGACAAAGTCAATGGTGATAAGGATGTTGTTGGTCCAGATAACGGCAAAGTAAAAGACTGGGGGGGGGGGGGAGTGAATAGTCTTTTAAAACTTTTTTCGATAAACACAGTTTCTCAGAAACTTGGGGGGTTTCTGATACTTAAATTCAGAGCGCGGAAGACTTTAAGATAGGTAAGTGCAGAAACAAAAAGTATGTGTGTGTGCTTTGCTGAAAGATAAATGCAGAAAGGTAAATAACACAGCAAGTATAGTGGTATCTGGAGGTGGCGTAATCCTCCAACTAATCCACTTCGGTCTTTCTGAGACCTAGAATTCACTAGAACAGATAATTGAGTTCACCTTACAATAATCCTATTCTAAGATTCCTAAACAAATGGTTCCCAACCAAATGTTCCCCCTGAGTTATTCCCCAGCTCCTAGAGCTAAGTACTTCCTCTACTCAGATAACCTTGGAGTTATTCCCTGATTTCCCAAATCAAGTACTTCCTCTACTCCACGCCTTGATGGTGTTGGTTATACGGTTTGTCAGAGAGGCTTCTTGTATACCTTTTCAGTTATGTTTCCAGAGAGCCTAATAGAACAAGACTACCTAATACACTTGTTTAGTGTATGGCAATCTGCTCTTCACTGACCCAAGTAATTGATGTCCGTTCTGGAGAATGAGCTTCAGAAAGGTTATATGATAGTTCAACTCTTTCACGAATAACAATCTCTTGTTAAGGTTCAGGACAACTTAGAACTACTAGTGATTCTTCAAGCAACAGAAAGCTTTCAGAAAGGGTAGTAGAGTGCTTGAGAGAATACTTTGCTAGATTGTAAGTTTGCAAGTTAGATCATTCTTCTGTCGTTGTATTTCTCAGCATCTAAGTGTGTGATATTTATAGATGAATTGGAGAGTCGTTGGGATGTTATCCGTTAGACACAATTCAAATTCAGTCTATACTTATCTTGAAAAGAGTACTCAGAAGTCCTTGTCTCATATCTCAGAGAGGATTGTGCTTTAGCTTTTTACGATGCAATTAATGCATATGTACTATTTCTTGTCCTTTAGTCTTCAACGGATACATTAGCCTTTCTGATGGCTTGCATGCTCCATACTCATGATGTCATATGTTCCAGAATCATGTTTCAAAAGTAACTAAATGCACTTGATAAAGGATTAAGGACATAGTCTTTCCAAGTGAGACTAAACCTTGGTGTCTTCATAAATCTTGTGCAATCTCCGGTCTTGTAATCTTCAGAAAAGCTCCATTGCTAGGATTGATCTTCATGGTCTTCTTGGAAATAAAAATTACATTCAGAGACCTATAATCCTAAAACAAGATTTACTAGACTAATCATACTCAGTGATTTCCTCTTTTACAATGTTCAAGTGAACTAAGAGTACTTAATCACCTTTCTGGCAAAGATAAGAACATGTGATGAATGATCAAAATACTAACAGATATTCCTAACAAATTTCCCCGTTTTTGATCAGTCATCCATGACTATCTTTTAAAGTCCTATTACAAATTTGTAATCCTGGAAGAGAAAACAATCCACCACTTAATCATTTCAAATGATATTCAATTTTAGTTGAATTAAGTGCAGAAAGTAAAACATCAACCGAATCACAAGAAGTGACCTTTGTTGATAAGTTTTCATCTATTAAAATGTATCTGAGAGTATGATCTTCAGATAGGTACAGATTACAGAACGAGATGCAACTTTTACAGATAGAGAAATTCAGAAACAATCAGCAAGATTACAAAAAGTAACAAAACATACTAAGTAAATTAGAACAACAGGAGAGTCCAAGCTCCAAGTAAATATTCTAAGATACTAGTCTTCAAGTCTTCAAAAATAACTTAGGTTCAGAAACCTCAAGTTCTTCAGCACCCTTTCTGGATCAGTTGACATAATCATCCACTTTTCTGCATTCTTGGACATAGTCATAAAGAGTTCTTCTGACAGAGAGTTCTGTCTTTCTGGACAAATCACATATTTCTTGGTAACTCTTGCCAAGTTTATGATTTTTCCTCAGAAAATGTTTGACCCAGAAGTATTTTCCCCAGACCCAGGCATGGTCTACTTGCAGCTGAGATAGGTTGAAATATTTGTATATTTTTTCCAGATAGTGTATATCATCTAGGTATTCATCCAATGTCATATAGAATGACTCATAAGTTGAAACTCCTAGTTTGTTCTTCTTGCTGTAGCTACCATCCATTTTTCGTACCTTGTGTACATCATCGGGCTTTGGGTAAGGACAGGAAAAAGAGAGGTCCATCTTTCTGGCATCATTTCTCTTCTCTACTTCAAAGTTTAGCCAGACATGAAGGTGCTCAGATTTTAACAATTCTGGCTTGCCTTCTCTCCATTTCAGTATCTGGTTGAGGATGGGAGTTGGAAACTTATCATTGACAAGTAAATGTTGTAGTTCCAGAATCCAATACCCTCTCTTGTTCAGAATGCACCTATATGAAGACTCTTCATTACTCGTCTTCACATATTGAATGTGGGCAGCAGTTGGCTTTTCTTGAACAATTTCTCTGTTTGTTCTGCCAAACTGGGAATCCCTTCTTGCTTTTACATTGGGTGGCCTTACATGGAGATCCTCTAACCCTTTCTTCCGCCTTGAATTTGTCTTTGGTGGAAGTTCCTTGTATTGACTTGGTATTTCCAGAAGGAGTTCTGGCTGCCAAAGGCATTGCTGCCAGAGGGGGTTGTGAGGTGCTTGCTTGCCTTCTTCTCTTGTGAAGTGGATGTTCATCTGTATCAGATTCATCCTCATCATCATCATTGAAGTTCAACAAAGGAGGCTTGCAGCTTTCTTGGTCTCTCACTTCTCCTTCTTCTTGGTCTTCTCCTTTTTCAGGATTATTCTGGTTGTTCCCTTCTGAGATCCTAAGGGACTTGGTTCCCCTAGTGACCATACTTCTCAGCCTTCTGGCTGGTTGATCTGGAACAACTTCTTCAACAGGGGTGTCTCCAGTGGTGTCCTTAATGACTAGTTGACTTGAGGAGGGAGGCATAGATTTTTTCTCTTTCTTCCTCTGCCTTTCTGAGGCATCTCTTCTTCTTCCCCCTTAGTCATGAATGACTGACTCATAATGGCATAAGCTTCAGAGAGTGAGTCAAAGTTTTTCTGGAGATTATTGTGCACCCTGACCAATTCTTGGATTTCTTTCTTCAGCTCGTGGTTCTGCTTAACCAGTTCCTGCTCCTTTCTGTTGAGCTCTTCAAGTGGCCTAAGAATGGCGTTGGCTTGCAGAACAGCATGGCTGGCTTCATTGAGTGCTGCATTAGCATTGTTACAATCCTCATCCCTGACCAACCCTAGGTCTTTCTGAGAGAGAGCTATGCTGGTTGCTCTATTGAGTAACGCAACAGCTAATGACTTCATCTCTTCTGGGACGGATTTTAGCACTTCTGTGTCTTGAGCAATTAGTGTCTTTCTGAGTTCCAAAAAGATACTATTTCTGGCAAGGTGCTCTTCACTTCTTGAACTACTTGGTGCAGAGAATATATGAGGAGAAAGTAGAGCTCTCTTGTGTTGAGTGACAAGTCTCTCATCTTCTGCGTCAGTAATCAAGTTTTGGTTGTTTTCAGCATCACTCTTATTATCTTTTTCTTGAATAGTTTGCAGATTGACAAACTTTTTCTGCTTTCTATCAAGTGTATACGAGAAGATGTAGAAGGTCTTTCTGATGCAGTCTCAGCATCATCTTCTTCATCATCATTGTCATCCATGGCATCTATTTCAGCAGCTGTGACAACAATGGCATCTTTCATATTTCTTTGCTCATCTAGGAGCACCAATTCCTGGGTGTTAGCTTCTTTGAGCTTTTGAATTTTGGCTTCCTTTTCATCAACAAGAGCTTGGCACTCTAAGTTAATTCTCTTCTCTTCTTCCAACACCTTTCTGAGTTGTTCAATCCTGAACTCAGCGGCAGATATCTCTTCAAGTATATCGTTCTGTTCTGTCTGATGGGTTTTCTGATTAGACTTTGAAGGTGATGATGATGGGGCTTTCTGAGCATTGGAAGGAGTGGCCTTGTCTTTACTTCCTTTGCTAGCCTTCTGAATCCCACCTTGTCCAGGTTGGGGATCATCATTCTGATCATTATCATCATCATCCTTCTTGTTTTCTTGACTTGGATGCTCAGAAGGGGGTTCTTGATAATCATTCTTGTCCATTTCTTCTTCATCTTCTGAAATCAAGTTGATCACATCTGGGAATGTAATCATTCTCCCATTCACTTCTTCTTGCTCAGCTGGGTAAGTAGTGAGCTTACTAGGCAATGCAGGATGGGTTACCATCTGCTCTTGGGTTTGAGCATCCACAGTTTTGAAATCTGCTAGAAGTTTTTGTGCTACTTCATGAGTGAAGTCTTCATGCATCAGATTGGTAAAAGAATAAGACTCTGTTGGGAACAATGCATGGATGTAGTCTTCCAGATTTAGGGCTATTGCTCTCTTTTATGGGACGTCGATTACTCGTGCTATTTCAGAAAGGTCAGCCTTTCTGAGTTTCTGCCATTGTCTGAAGCACTTTAGATGTTTCTTGAGAGTGTGCTTCTGGAAAACCTTGAGTAAATCAACTGGCACAAAACTTTGAGCCTGAAAGAAAGGGATCAAGTTAGTTTTGTTCAAACCACTTGAGTTGGTATCTGTGTGCAAAAGTAAGCTTTCTGAGCATACCTGTGTAGAAACACCAGGCTCATTTGCTTGGACTGTCGCTTGTTTTGTCACAGAGGCCTCAGATACCTTGTTGTGAGGAGAACTCTGATCCTCAACAACCTTTCTTTCTGCTTGAGCCTGAGAAACAAAATCAAGTATGTTTAGAAACTGTTATCAGAAAAGATAAATAGAGAGATGCTTTCTGAGACTTCACTTACTTCCAAGTGAGGAAGCTCAGTTGCATCTTTCTCAGAAACCTTGGGGGTTTCTGACACCTTTTCTGTAGATACTGCTTGTTCAGCAGTTTCAGTTTCTATTGGAGGAGTTTTCAAGGATTTTTCTCCTTCCAATTGTTCTTCTAACTGAGCCTGTAAGAACAAACATAAGAGATTTAGTAGTGGGATTTCCAGAGCATTCTTGAAGAAGATTATTACTGAGTGCTTACCTTCTCATCAGAAGGCTCAGTAAATGCTTCTTCAGAAAGCTTTTCAGCTTCTGGATTTTCTTGGTTTTGGAGTGTTGGTCCCTCCACCACTACTTCCTCAGTTAGAGCCTAAAGTAAGACAAAAAGAAATTTAGAACACAAGATATTAATTTTTCAAGCAAGCTATTTCTAATTCAGAGATAACTTAGCTACCTGTAGAACAGGCTCTTCTTGTTGTTCTGAGGTTGGAGAAACCTCTTCTTCATTCAGAAGGGTGGACAAATTAACTTCCCCCTGAAAGTTTGTCTCCAATATGGCCTGTAACAAAATGAAGCTTATGAGTAACAAGTTAACATTGAAATATCGACAAGTTAGATATAAACTACTTTTGCTACCTGAAAAGAGTCAGGCTGATCATTGATCTTTTGGACTTGTGGTGAATCCACAGTCTCTCTGTGCTCATTGTTGTTCTCCTCTGTAGTATCATTCTGAGTCTCCATCTCAGTTTGATCCCTTTCGAGAGTTGAGCTCTCTCGGAAGGTTGAGGAACTGCTCAAGAAGGGTTTTCTTGACAATATTGAGTCTTTGGTATTGTGAATGTGGAAGCAATGTCGATCTTCCATCATTCTATCTTCCTCACCTGTGCCTTCTTCTTCCTCAAGCGAGGGGCTCTTATCTTTCTGAAGAGCTAAGTTTGATGCTCCTCCTTGGGTCTCAAGCTTAAATCTTTTGAGCACTGAGCGATTACTTCATCGTCCTCAGAATCACTGTTCTGTGTTGGCGCAGACCCATCTATGATATTTCTATCATCTCGGGAGAGTTCTGGAGCAGTCTGTTTCAGGATTCTTGGGGCTTTCAAGGAACTGCCTTTCTGGGCGAACAACATATTCTGAGACCTTGTCTCCAGAAGGTTGTGCCTCTTAAATGTTTATGGACTTGGAGGTCCTTTTGCCTTGAGCCCTTTTTCTTTTGGCAGCTGGAGTTTTAGCTTGAGCTTGCTCAGAAACTTCCTCACCTTGCAGTGTAGTTTCTTCAGCCTTTCTGAGTACTTGCTCAGCAGCAATTCTCTCCTTTTCTTCAAAGGTGTGTCTGAAAAGGGAGTTGGTGATTGGGATTTCTTGTTTCTCTCTAAGAGTAATCCCCATGGTTTCCAGAATGTAACATATCCTGAGACCAAAGTGCATATTGGCTTTTGGCTCAGCAAGGCCATTGATGATTTTAGGCTCAAATTCCTCAATGTGTCCAAGGAATTTGTTGAAGGCGTACTTCCCCCAATTGAAGTGGGTTTCCTGCCCTTCATTCTTCTGGTTCAGAAGATGCATCATCATCCATCTCTCCATACTTATCTGGTCTACTCCACCTTTGTTGCCATCAAAGCAACGGACCAGGATGAGAGCCAAAGTACTCCAGTGTTTCTGAAGATGACTTGTTCTGATAGCTTTCAGAATAAAGTCTCATGGGCAACCTTTTGCATTTTCCAACTGGATTGCCTCAAAAAGTTCTTTGACGCCTTGAATCATTGAGGCGTCCTTGATGTTGATATCTTCAATAGTTCCTCGATTTTTCAATCGGAACAATTTGCGAAGCCTTGCGCAAGAACAATTTCTTGTCCTTGGACTTGATCGCATGTACTTTTCTTCTTTATCATTCACAACCTTTGTGAAGATTTTGGAGTTGTTGTAGAACTCCAAGACATCCAAAGGTGGATAGGCCATCGGTGCAGCAGATAAAAACCTGTAGATATGGGAATTCTTCAACATCCCCAATATTAGTTTCCTTTCTGGTTTTGAAGGTATAACTGCTGGTACATATTTCTTCACTAAGAATGCTCCCCAATTCATTTTATGACTAGGGTTCCAGTCCGAAGGGGTGAATTCTCCCAGAAGGCGTTTATTCAACACCTTAAGTTCTTTTCCTCCTTGCTTTTCAGCAGGAGTAGATGATCCGGCCTTAGGGTTCTTGGTGGTCATCTTCTTGGGTGCCATCTCTTTATATAAAGTTTTGAATAAGTGTTTTTTCAGAAGGATTTTGCACAAGTAATTGAGATTAGTTTATCTTTTCAGAAGTAAGCACAAAAAGTTGAGTTTGCAGAAGGAGGTTTGCAGAAATCTTGAGAGATTTTGCTATTTTGATGCAAGTTTGAAATTTCGGATTTGGTAAAAGTGTTTGTCTTTTGCCCAATTCCTATATATATAGCAGACAAAACATACATAGATACAACATACATATAGCTGAATATGAATGCGTGTCTTTGCATCTGCATAGGCGTGGTACGTCCTTTGTACTTCATTAAATGCTTAGTGGGCCACGTCTGAATTTCTAAACAGACATTACTTGCTTTGTTTTAATCTCAGCCGTTGAGATCAAACGTTTATACATCAAGGGATTATATTGAATATCTTGTAATGATATCAATCAACAAATGGTAATGTGCCGACTTGATGGATTTTTAATATGCTACATTCATTGTGTCACTAAGTAAAGAGTAGGAACACTTAATCGTTTGAGCTTATCATTCTGAGTGTCAAGTCCTTATCTATATATTGTTTATCATGAAAATGGTAAAAATACAAGACATTGGACATGTTTGACTTTCAGAACTTATACCTTTTGGGCTTTGTGTGTCTTTTCTCTTTATGACTAAATAGTTTCCTGAATTCAAGAATCAGAAACTTCAGTTGTTTGAATGTATTTGACCCACTCTTAGTAAGTAAGTTCTAGTCTTATTTACTCATTGAGTGTGTACCAACCTTTGCCTTTCTGGATACCCGTTCCAGAAATGTTTTGCCTTTCTGAGTATTGCTACTCAGAAACCTTTGCATCACTTCTTATCAACTTGGCTTTCTGAGAGCATGTTCTCAGAGGCCTACTTCTTTTCTCCCTTACTAATTCTGACTTTAGAGATTCAGGACATTTTTCAGTCCTTAGGCAACTCCATCAATCCAAGATTATGTCTTAAGGTCAAGAACCGGCTTTCTTGTAGGGGCTTGGTGAAGATATCTGCAAGTTGGTCTTCTGTGCCAATCTTGAGTATCTCTATATTGCCTTTTTCAACATGGTCTCTGATGAAGTGGTGTCTAACATCAATGTGCTTTGTTCTGGCATGGAACTTGGGATTCTGTGTGATTGCAATAGCACTTGTGTTGTCACAGAAAATAGGAGTTTTCTCTTCATTGAGTCCATAGTCTCTGAGTTGTTGTTGAATCCACAGAATTTGTGTTGCACAACAACCAGCAGCAATATATTCAGCCTCTGTGGTAGAAGTTGCAATTGAGTTTTGCTTCTTGCTAAACCATGAGATAAGTCTTGTTCCCAGAAACTGACAAGTTCCTGAGGTACTTTTCCTATCAAGCATTGATCCAGCATAGTCAGCATCTGAGTAACCAGCCAAACTCAATCCACCTTCTTTAGGATAACACAAACCTACATTTACTGTACCTTTCACATACCTTAATACTTTCATAGCAATGTTGTAGTGTGATTGCATTGGATTTGTTTGAAATCTAGCACACACTCCAACTGCATATTGAATATCTGGTCTGCTTTCAATAAGGTAAAGTAGTGAACCTATTAATTTCCTATACTTATGTTCTTCAACACTCTTATCTGATTCAGTATAGGTCATTTTGGTTCCTATGCTCATAGGTGTTGATACGGAAATATGTTCAATCCGTCATAAAGGACCTAGGAACGAATCCTAAGGTATCCCAAGTCATCCAATGGATCCGAGACACTTTGGTCCGAGCCAACGGTCCGATCCGGGCAGACCAACCATGGTCCGACCCACATTGAAAGAAAGGGACGAAGGATTTGGACCTACAAGGCCCGACCCGGAACCATAGGTCCGACCCACCTTGGTCCGAGCCTCTCTGGGAAAGGAGCATAGTGCTAAGTCAGTACCCTCTCCGACCCAAGGACTCCGATCCGGATGTCAACTCGGATCCAGCATGACCATCTCATAAAGCAACCAAGCAAATGGGCACCAAAGAGTGAGATGTCCGATCCCAGGAGCTCCGAATCGAAAGAGTTGGACAGGCAGGAGAACTTCCTCAGCTGACAACCAAATATGGTCCGGACCAATCGTCCGGACCCATCTCTCCGAACCTGGGAACTCGGCAGAACTAGTCACATCCTCAAGAACTCTCCCAATAATGACCAAACTACCCCTAAAGCCCAAGATGGCATGGGCTAAAGCTTCATTGTTGGGCTATGGGCCTCATATTAGCATTGGTGGTTCAATCCTGGCCGTACACATGGCGCAATCCTAGCAAAGCCTTCCATTTTGATGATAGCCTATAAATAAGGCACACATCCCGACAAGTAAGTAATCTTACAAGTCACATCACGACCCCAATCCCGAACTTATTACAGAGTTGATCTTCAGTCACTCTCGAGTAAAGTCTCATCCCGGTTTGACACTTAGCAAACCGGGCACTAACCCCCCCCCCCCCCCACTCAAGTGTGCAGGTCCTTACCGAAGTAGTTGGTCGCTGGTTCTTACGCCTTGGTCCTTACCTAGCAAGGAGCTTCTTACCTTGGCACCCATTAGTGAAGTTGAATAAAATCTAAGTAGTTGGGGAGTTACACCCTCAACATTTTGGCGCCGTCTGTGGGAAACTTTACAAAAAGTCCCGTTCTCTTCAGTAATGGCAAGAACAAGAAGGTCCACAAGAACCAACGCCACTGCCATTGGTACGCCTGCTCCAAGACAAAGGGGAAGACCTCTCACTAGAAGAGGTGGGGTAGCAAGAGTTTCAACAAGAGAAGTAATAGATGATCCAAGTGATGGCCATACCGCTAGTCTTTCTTCTGATGAGGAAAGAGCCATTAATCCACCAGTAAGGATCCAGACACTTGGGGACGAAGGACAAGTTCCTCCGTCAGGAACACATGGTCCTCCTCCAGGAAGAAACTTTACCCTTCCGAATGGACAGATCATTCGTCCTAGTTAGTTCGGGATGAATGAGAATCAGTTTGGCCTCTTACTCACCACTATTCAAGGATGCTTTGGATCAAACAACCTCCAGCCTCCTCAAATTTCACCCCCCGCCTACGCCGATCCCAAGGCAAGCCGAACCCGCTCAATCAAGAAATGAGCACCGTCCTATCCAACAAAGGCTGGGGGAACAAGCTCAACCAGAAGACCTGGGACATCTTCTCAATAGAAGAGCCGCTGCTTCTCATGAACAACGAGGGAGAAGTCCAGAGGTGCCACGAGTAGACAAAGTGGGAACCAGTCGGCGAGGAGCTCAACAGCAAGCGCCTAGAGATCAAATGGCGGAAAGCATCCCGATAGTTCCAATCGGTGATCTTCCTCCAGATGTAGCTATCAACCCCAGAACTGGTGAAAGACTGACAGCTGAGCAGATCTACCTCTAACAGAAGGCCCCGGAAACACAAATTGCCACCTTGAGCAAGATGGTCAAAGCACATGAGAAGGTGGTAATTAAAACTCCCAACCCTCTGTGCGATGAGATCAGAAGAGAAAGGAAGCGCCCCGACTGTGTTATCCCAAACCTTGAGCATTACTATGGAGATACTTGCCCTGTAGGGCATCTTACTAGATACGAAAGTAAGATGGAAAGCAATGGACTCAATGACAACATGAAAGCTCTCAACTTTTCCACCACACTCTTTGGAGAAGCAATGGATTGGTGGACCTCACTACCTAATGGTTCCATCAAATCTTATGCGGACATCGCCTCCCTTTTCTTGAAAAGGTTTGAGAAAGCAAAGAGAAGGAAGAGGTCAGTTGAGCACCTGGCAGGCATAATCCAGAAAGAGCATGAGGACCTTAGAACCTTCCTTGACCGCTTCAACGCTGAAGTACGACAGGTAGAGCCTCATAGCATCAAAGAGCGGGTCCGACACCTATATGCTAATACTTATAATGATGAGCTTAGAAGGAAGCTTTCCAACGAAGAAATCACCACTGAAAAGTATCTGGAAGATATCTGCGAAGGAGTCTTGTATGGAGAAGATTACCGAAGAAATGTCCCGATAAGAGCAGGGATAAAGAAGGGGAAAGAACAAGTACGACAGGAACTCCCTCCTCGTCAAGGGAAGTTCGAGCAAAAAAGAGATCTCAGGGACAGGAAAGAATTCCGTAGAGAAAGAACTCCACCTAGGAGATACGCCGAGTATACTCGCCTCAACAGACCAAGATCCGACATCTTGGCTTCTATTGTTGAAAAGGACTTAGATATACAATGGCCTAAACCTGTCAAGAGCAGCAAGAAGAGTAAATTTTCTAAAGACTACTGTAGGTTCCACAAGCAGAAAGGTCACCCGACTGAGGATTGCATCCAGCTGAAGACAGAAATCGAAAGACTAGTGAGAAGTGGGAAGTTGAAAGAACCAACAGGCGAAGAAGAACCCTCCAGGCATAGAAAGAATGAGCAAAGAAGAGAGGAGCGTGATTCTGAACCTCCGACAGGATCTTTACCACCACCTCTAGCGGAAATCCCACCTCGGCGTGCCCAAAGATACCAAGGGTACCGCGAGGATACAGAATGGAGAACCTCCCTTACAGTGGAATTATCAACGCCATTGCAGGAGGACCAACAGGGGGAGATAGCAGAAATGCAAGGGAAAGGACCGCGCAACACTTGAGAAACAACGACAGAGCTTACGGTCCACCAGCCTTGAAAGGCACAAATGCAATTACTTTTGACGATAGCGAGATCCCCCCACCAACGTCTGGCGGAGGAGATCTCAAGGACCCCGATGTCCCTTTGGTTGTTTCTCTAGTTATTGCCACTTACAAGGTCAACAAGGTACTAATCGACACAGGAAGCTCCTCCAATGTCATATCCAAAAGGACCGTGGAGCAAATTCACCTGGGGCAAATACAATATGGACGAGTATACACTTCGTTAGTAGGTTTTGGAGGGTCTATAGTACGCCCCATTGGAAGTATACCACTACAAGTCTCTATGGGCACCTTTCCAACAAGGGTGACCAAGACAATCCTCTTCGTGGTAGTAGATAGCACCTTCGACTATAACGTGATCTTGGGCCATGGGACTTAACCAATTGAGCAATTGCTTCTCCCTTACACAGGTAAAGTTTCCAACCCGAACGGCGTGGGGAAGAAATGGGCAACGTTAGAGAAGCACGAGTGCTATATCATGTCAACCAGAGGAGCCATTACATCCTTTCGGTCTCTAAGGGCCCTCATGGCCATTCTTCCATTACTCTAACGCCAAGGAAGAAATCAAGGTATTGGGTCGCTCAGAGAAAAGTTCCCCAAGACAATAGAATAGAATCCATGAAGCCTTAAAAGAGGTCCAGTGGTGAAGGAAATTGAAAAAACAACTTCGGATTGGAGCAGATGAGTACGGAGGTAGGCGGAAGCTCATCGCCTTTCGTGATAATCGCGACATCTTTGCTTGGAGCATGATGATCTCAAGGATAGACCGGATCGCAGTTCACCGTCTGAACATGGATCCGACGGTCAAGCACATCCGGCAAAAGAGGAAAGACTTTGGACCAGTTGAGGATGCTATCATAGCAGGGGAAGTTGACAAGTTGATGAAAGCAGGTCATATTGAAGAAGTTAGATACTCCGATTGGGTCTGCAACGTGGTCCTCGTCGAAAAAGCTCCAGGAAAGTGGAGAACGTGCAATGACGTCACTATACTCAACAAATTTTGTCCAAAGGATCCTTATCCATTGCCACGCATAGACCAGCTGGTTGATTCCACTGCAGGATGTGCGCTTCTAAGCTTCATGGATGCATATCAAGGCTTCTACCAAATTAGGATGGCTCAAGAAGACATCAAGAAAACGGCATTCTTTGCGGCCGGAGGAGTCTATTGCTTCAAGGTCATGCCCTTTGCCCTCAAGAATGCAGGAGCTACTTACCAACGGCTGGTAAATAAGATGTTCAAGGAAGAATTGGGAAAAACCATGGAAGTCTATGTGGATGACATGCTTGTGAAAAGCAAGACTGGAGAGGAACACATCGAACACCTTAACAATTGTTTTTCTATTCTCCGGAAATACGGAATGAAGCTGAACCCTGAAAAGTGCACTTTTGGGGTGAAAGGAGGAAAATTCCTTGGTTACATGGTCACAGAAAGAGGCATCAGTGCTAACCCAGAGAAAATAAAGGCAATCATAGATCTACCACAGCCCAAGACTGTCAATGAAGTTCAGAAACTTCTAGGAAAGGTGATGGCATTGAGCCGTTTTATCTCAAGATCCGTCGAGAAGAACCTTCCCTTCTTCAAGATCTTACGAAAAGGAACTAAGTTCGAATGGACAAAGGAGTGTGAAGAGGCCCTGGAAAACTTGAAAAAGTATCTCCTCTCGCCGCCCCTTTTGTCTAAACCCATGGAGGCTGAAACTCTTTACCTCTATTTGGCCACCACTGATGAAGCAATGAGCTCTGTACTGGTACAGATACAAGACAACGAGCATTTACCAATTTACTACTTGAGCAAGGCCCTTGCAGGCTCTGAGGCCAGATATGTCAAGGTTGAGAAGCCTTACTTCAAGTCGCATCGGATTGTGGTCCTTACAAATGAGCCACTCAAACATGTCTTGGACAAACCGGATCAGTCAGGACGCCTGTCCAAATGGGCTATTGAGCTGAGTGAATATGATATTGGGTATCAAGCCCCATCTGCCAAGAAAGCGCAAGTTCTGGCCGACTTCCTAGTAGACTATCCAGAAAAAGGAGAAGAAGAGAACGGAAACTCCCAGGAAAAGGCTAGCCATGTGGTGATAGCCCAAATAAAGGAATCAAGTGGAAAGAAAGAAGCAGAAGAGACACAAAGAGGCAGCATCTAGCTTGTGACTAAGTATCACCAACCTATGGATGATTCACTGAGAGTAAGGCACATGTTTCTCTTGGACGGAGAACTCAATACCTCGACAACTGCATCTTCCGACAAGAAGCAGGAGGTTGAGAAAGCACTCACTCCCACTTCGGGAGGAAAGGAAAGAAACAAAGAATGTTGGACATTACAAGTGGACGGATCATCAACCGGACGGTTGGGAGGAATAGGAATTTTCCTTGAAAGTCCTGAAGGAGCCAAGCTAGAGCACGCCATCACCCTCAATTTTAAGGTGACGAACAACGAAGCCGAATATGAAGCACTTATCACCGGCCTGAGAATGGCAAAAGCCCTTCAGGTAAAAAGGATCAAAGCCTACACAGACTCGCAGCTCGTACAATCCCAGTTCTCCGGGTCCTTTACCACCAAAGGACCTAACATGATCAAGTACTTGGAGCTCCTCAAGAAAGAGGTTGAACACTTTGAAGAATTTACTCTTGACCAATTTCACAGAGAATGGAATGAAAAAGTCGACGCCCTCTCCAAGTACGCCTCAGCCTTAGGAGCTTTGGACACAAGAAGTGTCATCCTAATGACCCGCGCGGAATCCTCCCTGGCAAACCCCAACGGACAGATGTTTCTCTTGAGCACAGAAAGAAACTGGATGACTGATATATTCCGTTACCTCAAGGATGGTACTTTACCTGTGGATCCTAGAGAGGCCAGGAAGATTCAATGTCGAGCTAACAGATACTTTATTCTGAAAGAAGACCTCTACAAAAGATCCTACAGCGGAACTCACCTGAGGTGCCTAGATCCTCAAGAGGCGAAAACTGCGATGGAAGAAATCCATGCCGGAAGTTGTGGAAGTCATTCTGGAGGAAGAACTTTGGCGCAAAAGATCATAAGGCAAGGATACTATTGACATTGATGCTGCCAACATCGCCCGCGCCTGTGAAGACTGCCAATACTATGCCAACATACCACACCGCCCGACCAACCCTATGATTCCGTCAATCATAGCATGCCCATTTGATCAATGGGGCATAGACATAGTTGGTCCCTTTCCGCGAGGAACACATCAAAAGAAGTTCTTGATAGTGGCAGTGGAATACTTCACTAAGTGGGTCGAAGCTGAAGCAGTGTCAGCCATCACAGAAAGCAGGGTTCGGACATTCATATGGAAGAACATCATCTGCCGGTTTGGACTCCCACGAGTGCTAGTTTCGGACAATGGAGCACAATTTTCTGGGTCAAGATCAAGGTGGCTGGTCCTTCAAAATAGAACAACGCTTTACTTCCGTTGGCCACCCCCAAGCCAATGGTCAGGTGGAAGCCACCAACAAGATCATAGTCAAAATTTTGGAGAAAAGGTTGAGAACTTCCCAAGACAGTTGGGCGGATGATCTCGACGCGGTCCTTTGGGCGCATCGAGCGGCGGACACACAAGAAACACCTGTTCTCCCTGGTCTACGGATCCGAGGCGGTCATCCCTTCGGAAACGGTGGTGGCAACCCAGAGAATCCAGCAATACAACCCAGTTGATAATGAGATCGCAAGGATCTATGACCTTGAGCTCCTTGAAGACAAGCGCGATAAGGCATTGGCCAACATCCTTCGGTACCAAGCCATGACCGCTCGAGCCTACAATAAACGTGTCTTTCCCAAGGACATACAAGTTGGAGACTTAGTCCTCAGAAGAGCCGATATACTAAGTCATGGGGAAACTTAAGCCCAAGTGGGAAGGACCGTACAAAGTTACTGGGGCAAGAGTTAATGGAAGCTTTGAACTAGAAGATGAGCAAGGGCGGGCCTTGAAGAGAACTTGGAATGCCAAGAATCTCCAAAAGTTTTACACTTAGAGGAGGAGTGTGGCAACGACTGTCACCTTCCTTTATCTTGTCGATCTGTTTTTTGTGTTTGTTTTTTGAAAAGGCCTCGAAGCCCTCAAGTTGTAATTCGATTTCCGTCAAATCAATACAACTGTGATTTCATAAACATTGTTAATAATCATGTCCTTCGAATCTCATGATTCGAACAGGCCATGAAGATATTCAACTACTCGATCCGAAACTAGATCATACACTGATCCGGATCGGATTAACACAATCAAAGCAAAGGTCCACCATGACAAAGGCAAATACGCTTTTATTAAAACAGGAGTACAGAATTACAAAGTCAGGGTCCGAAGAGCCCTAATCGAGCTTACAACAACAAGCTCCTATTCTATCTCTTTTCTACTTCTACAGCGAAGCTTCTTAATTAACCCTGGTCTACCGAACCAAGCCCCGTCCGAGCACTATTAACTTTATCTGTGGGCGCTCCGAAGGAAGAAGGAATTCCGCCATCCCAACTTTGATTGCTTACTGACAGAGATTCCGAAGCCCCCTTCGGACGATCTAAAGACTAACAGCAGTCGAACGAGATAACGGAGGCCATTCAATGCTTCCAGAAAGGATACTTCATCACTTCTGAACGAAAGAGAGCTCCGAAGCAAGCAAGAAGTGCTATAACAATCCGAATCGCCTCTTGCCAAATACTATTAATCATCTCAGATTCAGAGTATTGGGAAGGCGACCGACCCGGATAGTCGGAATAACCCAAGTCACTCCGGAGGCTCCCGTTGGTCCGAGTCCCAACAAGACCGGCATTGTCAGGAACTCCGTCCCAGAATTGCAAGTCGCTCCCTCGAGCCTTCAATTCTGGCACACAGCCACCAACAAGGCCGAGCTGCTCGGACGAAAGACCATAGGTGTAAGACAAACGAGTCACCAGAAAGGTTACTTCCGGAAGTCCCCAATGATCCGACTCCAAACAAACAGAACCGAACTGCTCGGATACGTATCTTCAAGGACGAGCTAAAAGGCCTACTAAAATGGATACATCTCCCTCAAATCCGAGAAACGAACAACTAGACACAACAGGATTGGTAGAAAGCCTTCCAACATCTCGGGCGGTTTTTTACGACCGAACCACGAAATACTGGAAGGGATTCTGCCAAACCAATTATGCCGACTTGTCGTCCACCGGGCACATACCCAGAGCGGAATGCCTCGGATGCATTGAGGTTCAAAAACAACTATTTGAAGATCCCCGAACCATCCAGCTAATCTACCTCTCCGGGGCTAAAAGTCACGAATATAGACCACAGCCCCGGAGAAAGAAGATTAGCCTGACGATCAGAGGAATTGATTGGCAAAGATTTCAGGCCTCACGCGGCACGGACCGTATCCTCGGAGATCCGAGGCTAGCTTTCCGAGCAATTTAATTTTCAAAATTCTCACCGTGAACCAGCCCGGGTAGACATCCGAAGCATCGCAGAAACCCTTGGGACAAGATCACACGCAAGAGTGATGGTATAAACATGCTCACCAGCCGCTCGGACTCGAGCACCGGACCTTTGGTTACTATAAAAGGGAGAGATGTCCTAATGAAAAGCCGTACAAAGCAGGGGTATATATAGAAAGAGAGGACCAATCAGAAGCAGAAACATGTCCCATATTCACCGGAAATGGGCTTGGGCCGAACATGGGCCTGACTCTTCGACTTCCATTGGCCCAACCCAATAATCCATCCATACGGTCGGTCATATTGACTAAGTTACTCACTCGGACGTATCAAGCCCGGGGCTGACATAACAACATCCGAAGCAACTGTGATTCGTATACAGTCACCCTATACTTAATGATGATCATCTTTTCATTATCTCACAAGTCTGAAAGACTCGGGATGACTCACCAAGTCAACGTCCGAATCGCCACTACTTATCACGATACAAGGAAATTCTCTTTCTCGCAAGCCTTGTCACTCTAAGACGTGGCTCCGAACCATTCGTGATCCGGCTTATTTCTATTAAAGGTTTCAATTCGGATGAGCACAATGGTTGATCATCCCCCAAGACCCGCACAGGAGAATTTGCATCAGGCAAATTAACGTTCTGGCGGTTTGAATCTCAAGGGTCCGAACCCATTATCCGAGTTTATGAGAGTTAATGAGCTACTAAACAGATATATGGGATTCATCGCGCAAGAATGTAAACAGAAACATTTAGCATTTCAACAACAAGAATAGTTCCGAGCCACCAAGGGGCCCGAACCAACAACATTCAACAAGACAAGTATATGTTTAGCAAACAAAAGATGACAAGCAAAAAGGAAAACATTGTTTTTAGGCCCGGAGGCACCCTACTACAAAAAACCCGGGGCATACCCCGTCTTCACTGCCTTCGCCGCTCGGACGAACTAGGTTGAGACCGAGAGGGGCCCCCAGTATCCTTCTCCGGAGGCGCTTGACCTTGCTGTTGGGCTGCCTGGGCTAACCTCCGTTCTCTCCGAGCCTCAACCTCTTTCAGGAAGGCCGGACACTGCTCCATCAAGTCTAGGTCGCGATCAAAGCCATGGACAGGCCCAGGCAGAGTCAGCCAGTCTCGGTTGTGTTCCAAGTGATCCTCCAAAGGAACGAAAACACTGGACATAAGCACCCGAGGGACGAAGGATGGGAGATACGGACCGCCATGGTTGTACTTCTTGCCCTCCGACTCGTCGCAGACCAGCTCCACAAATTCACACTTGAGCAGGTCTTCGTCCAAGACACCCTCCGGAGCAAAGTCCGAGCCATCTCCATTCTTAAAGGCGGACACTCCCTCAGCCTCCAAGTTGCAGTCATCCGGTATCCAACCCTTCCTCCGGCACTGGTCCACAGCTGCATCAAACCCATCTTGGCGGGCCTCGTCATACTTTGACTCGAACAAAAACTTGCAGGAGTCCGAATCAAGGAAATCTTGGACAGCCCTTGTCCGGACCCCCCGAAGCTCCTTCAGCATCTTATCTTTGAAAGTCCGAGAGACACCCACGAACTCGTCCAAACTATCTTGGTGCACTTTCAAATCAGTCTCCAAATATCGGATGGCACTTTTCATCTTGGCCGTCTCATCGGCCTCTCTGTTTAGCGACTATGGCCTTCTTTAGGCGCTCAAGTCTTTGTTCAACCGACGCTTCAATCGCCGGCGACCTCAAATTGGCCAAATCCTCTTCTAGGGTAGCCCTCCGAGCAGCTACCAAGGAGCATGCTTCCACGGCAGCAGCAAGCTAAAAACAAAAACGAAACATCGGAAGTGTTAGATACCTCCGAACCACAAGAAGATGTAAAACCAACGGAAAATTTAAACTCACTTTGCGCTGAGCGGCAGTTAACTCCGAAATCCGTTCCAACTCCGAGGCAGTAACCAACCGAGCAACTTCAGCATCCGAATCCAGCTCGGGCGCCTCGCTCATCTTTCCCTTGCCTTTCTTGGCGGGAGGATTCGGACCTTCGGAGGAGCACTTTTTTGCAGCCGCAACGCTCGATCCGCTTATGGGAGGATCTCGGGACACGGATCTTGGAGGCCTCTTCGAGCCCTTAGATCCGACCACCTTACCCTTGTCCGGAGTAGGGATAGTTTGGGCCTCTTCGCCCGCAGCAGCTCTCCGAGATTCCTCCACTCGGAACACGGCAGCATTTCTTGGCTCGTCCATAGGGAGTACGGTGGAAGTCTTGATAATCTGGGTCCGGGAACCCTCTTGCAACTCCTTCCGCTGCGCAGCATTTTGTTGACGCTTCAACTCCCGCATGGTCGACATCGTATACTCGAACCAAAAAGCTGCACATCTGAATCACAATGAGTTACAAAATACAAAAGAACCTACAAAGTGTAACTACATAGTCGACAAACCGAATCGGACAACCAACCAGAGGAAGAGAGAAACCACTTACTCAAATCCTCCATATTGTCACAAAAACTTGGCTCGGACAAGCCGGTCAAGTAAGGAAGAGGCTGACATATCAGCCCTCGGAAGAAGTACTTTTCCGGCTCTTGACTCCGATGAAGCGCTTGCATCCACAAAGGGATGTTCCGTGCCGGTGGCTTCCAATCTGGCAGCTTGCCCCGGAAGAATTTCGTCTCAAATTGCCACTTGGCCCTCTCCGCTTCGGATTGCCTGGGCTTCAGAGCCGGACGGACAAAAATGTACCTCTTGAACCATTGGATTCCCAACGAGGACAGGGGGTCAACAAAAAACGTGTACGCCTGGCGACATACGAACGTATAGAACCATGTGTTCCTATTACTTACACTTATGTTGAATAATTTACGAAAATTATCGAATGTGACCGGGATGCCTTTATATTTACATAAGACCCCGAAGCACATCAGATTTCCGAGGGAGTTGGGGATGATCTGGTGCGGACTCAACCCCATACCGTTCAAAATCTCCAGAAACTCGGACGATACGGGTAGTCGCCACCCGCAATGGAGACTTATCTCATAAACACACATGTATCCCGGAGGCGGATTGTAGAACGCATGAGATTAAATCGGGACGAGAATCTCCACACTCGGGATCTCATATCTCCTCCGGAGCTCATCCACTTCATCGGCTCGGATGGTTGAGAGGCACGGTAGGCAAGTACGTCTTCATTCAACTCGCCCTCCGGATCGGGATGAGTGACCTCGTCTTTAGACAGGGAACTTTACTTGGAATACGTCCTCACCCTTCCTCGGCCTCTCGGACGCTCTTCCTCGGCCATCTGACTCGGCCTTCGCTTGCCAGATTCCACACGAGCATATGAGCGGATGGCTCTACACCTTCCTCCTCTTGAACAGAATCTTGGGCCCAACACCTCCTTCGCCTCATCTTCCTCGGATGAGGACGCTAACTCTGACGATGCGAAGAGGCACTGACTTGCACACGATCCTCCTCACCCTCTTCAAGATGCCAAAATTGGGAGGTGCTTAGGTATCATGAACTTCCTCGATGATCGGCGCTGGATCCGGAACGACGGGACTCGATTAGGATTACTCCTAAAATTATAACCAAGGTTGTGAATTAAAGATCGGATCTCTAGGAAGTTCGATTCTTGGCGGCCAGACCCGGGCGACAGTTCCTACAACTCGCAAACTTGTTTCTTGAGCCTTCAATAACTTTGCATGGGACACTCGCGAGTAATCCCGCCTCGGAGGACTGGATCCGGAACAACTAACCGAAGTAAGGAACTTACCTCGGGCTCTTCCCGACTTGGATGGGGCGCTTGTTCCACCTCCAGTACTTCGTCGTCATCTACGATCTCAATCTCCTCGGAGCTATCGGTTAAAGATATCGCTTCGGAGTCATATCCCTCAGCCTCGGATCGATTTTGGCTATCACTCTCGGACATCCTAAGGAAAGGAGAAAGCAATTTCGTAAGCTTTAAGATGGCGATCAAGAGGTCGTTTATGTATATTAAAAGCGGTGGGTTTATAGCCAAACTACCGGCTTTCCCAGCGGTTAGTTCGAAGTCGATGCGATCTTGATTCGGCGTTAGTCAACATTGAGAACGTATGGAGTATTAGAACTATAATACACATCATAAGCATGCATCCGAGCAACTAGAAGATGAAAAACAATGCAGACAAATGATAAGGCAGACAAGTAAACTTACTTGGACTCGGATGATTAGATGGAAATGCACGGCCGTATGCAATCTCGTGCTTGGATCTCGCTCGCTTCGGATTGATGGTAGTCGCTTCGGATACACTCAGAATGCGAAAATTCTCTCTCTAAACGTTGCGCAAATGAACCGGCCAACCCCTCTATTTATAGGGGGTCATATTGGGAACTCCAACCGTCACGATTTTTCGGGATTAAATCTCAATCGTAGATCAAAAATCATCCAACGGCATAGTACGATTATACCAAGTGAAATGACGAATTGGTACAACAAATTTACCTCTTGGATAGATGAATACAACAACTCTCCCTCTCTGCGGCGGACAACACGAGTTCGGTTCTCATCTTCTCGGACGCCTAGCGGCTTATCAGTCCAACATAACTTGTCCACACAAGGAACCTCATTTACTCGAGCGATTACACTTCGGACCTCCACTTGACCACAGAGGTTGGTTCGGACGGGACACGCACCTACGGTCCGCCACCGTAGCTCATCAAAGGTACACTACCGATGTTCGGAGCCTAAACTTAGTCTCGATTACAAATACCCTTTTTTCTTTTTTCTTCACTTCGTTGCCCTTCGGACCCAGCCCCTCGGATGGCAATGATGTTTTAGAAAAAGAAAAAAGGGGAGAGACTAAGTCGGCTAACCACAATCTGATTTACACCTTTTTTCAACTCGTTTAGGCGGATTGGACTGAAGAACGGATCCTTCTTCAACAGATTCCCAAGCCAATAGTTCCACAACTATCTTCTACTAAGATACTTAGAAACTAGGGGGACATATGTTGATACGCAAATATGTCCAATCCGTCATAAAGGACCTAGGAACGAATCTATGGATCCGAGACACTTTGGTCCGAGCCAACGGTCCGATCCGGGCAGACCAACCATGGTCCGACCCACATTGAAAGAAAGGGACGAAGGATTTGGACCTACAAGGCCCGACCCGGAACCATAGGTCCGACCCACCTTGGTCCGAGCCTCTCTGGGAAAGGAGCATAGTGCTAAGTCAGTACCCTCTCCGACCCAAGGACTCCGATCCAGATGTCAACTCGGATCCAGCATGACCATCTCATAAAGTAACCAAGCAAATGGGCACCAAAGAGTGAGATGTCCGAACCCAGGAGCTCCAAATCGGAAGAGTTGGACAGGCAGGAGAACTTCCTCAGCTGACAACCAAATATGGTCCGGACCAATCATCCGGACCCATCTCTCCGAACCTGGGAACTCGGCAGAACTAGTCACATCCTCAAGAACTCTCCCAATAATGACCAAACTACCCCTAAAGCCCAAGATGGCATGGGCTAAAACTTCATTGTTGGGCTATGGGCCTCATATTAGCATTGGTGGTTCAATCCTGGCCGTACACATGGCGCAATCCTAGCAAAGCCTTCCATTGTGATGATAGCCTATAAATAAGGCACACATCCCCACAAGTAAGTAATCTTACAAGTCACATCACGACCCCAATCCCGAACTTATTACAGAGTTGATCTTCAGTCACTCTCGAGTAAAGTCTCATCCCGGTTTGACACTTAGCAAACCGGGCACTAACCCCCCCCCCCCCCCTCAAGTGTGCAGGTCCTTACCGAAGTAGTTGGTCACTGGTTCTTACGCCTTGGTCCTTACCTAGCAAGGAGCTTCTTACCTTGGCACCCATTAGTGGAGCTGAATAAAATCTAAGTAGTTGGGGAGTTACACCCTCAACAATAGGTATCTTAGCATTCTTTTCAGAGGGCTTAAGATTGAACTTTGTGAGCATGTCTTTTGCATACTTTGTCTGACTAATGAATATTACATCATTGAGTTGCTTGACTTGCAATCCTAGGAAATAGTTCAATTCTCCCATCATGCTCATCTCAAACTTATTTTTCATGAGATTTGCAAAGTCATCACAAAGTTGCTTGTCCTTAGATCCAAATATAATGTCATCAACATATACTTGAACTAAGAGCAGTTTTCCATCATGATTTAAGGTAAATAAAGTTTTATCAACTTCACCTTTCTTGAAACCACTTTCCAGAAGGTATTTGGCCAAAGTATCATACCATGCTCTTGGAGCCTGTTTCAGTCCATATAGAGCTTTCTGTAGTTTATAGACCATTCTACTTTCTGAGGAAACTTCAAAACCAGGTGGTTGTTCAACATAGACTTCCTCAGCAAGTTCACCATTCAAGAATGCACTTTTGACATCCATCTGATAAACTTTAAAGTCTTTATGAGCTGCAAAGGCCAGAAAGAGTCTTATTGCATCCAATCTGGCAACTGGTGCATATGACTCATCAAAATCTAAACCTTCAGTCTGGGTGAATCCCTTGGCAACCAACCTTGCTTTGTTTCTGGTTATTTCACCAGATTCATTCATCTTGTTTCTGAAAACCCACTTGGTTCCAATCACAGATATTCCTTCTACAAATGGAACTAGTTTCCAGACTTTGTTTCTTTCAAACTGATCCAACTCTTCTTGCATTGCAGAGATCCAGTCTTGGTCTCTTAATGCTTCTTCAATAGTTTTAGGTTCAATGTTTGAGATGAAACATCCAAAGAGAGAATTAGCATTTTCGGCTATTGCTCTCCTAGTCCTAACACCTTGATTGATTGGTCCAATCACATCCTTTGCAGGATGATCCTTGATCCATCTCATCATGGGTTTGGGGCTAGTAGGGTCAACATCTATGTGATCTGAATGTGAATCACTATGATTATGACTTGATACTTCTTCAGTATCTATGACATTTTGTACCACAGAAGGGTGTTGAATGTCTAACACTTGCTCAGTGTGAGGGCTTTCTGGGACATGCCTGTCAGAGAGGTCATTTCCAGAATTAGCTCTCTGATGAACATCTTCAGTTTCCATTTCTGGAATTCTCATAGGAAATTCTTCATCATGTCTGAGAATCATCTGGTTGTTACTAGGCATTTCATGCTTTTCATCGTCAAAGTCATCCTCTCTTTCCATAATGATATTTTTCCTTTCTGAGGGTTCTTCTTCAGAATCCTTTAACATTAGTTCCTTGAACCTTTCTGAGAGTTCATCATCAAGGGGTGATTTCTTGCTTTCTTCATAGAATACAACGTGAACTGATTCTTCAATCTTTTTTGTTCTTTTGTTGTAAACTCTGTAAGCTTTGCTATTCATAGAATAACCAAGAAACACTCCTTCATCTGCCTTTGGTTGAAATGTTCTTAGATACTCTTTTCCATTGTTAAGAACAAAACATCTACAACCAAACACTTTCAGATGTTTAATATTAGGGGGTCTACCAACCAAGAGCTCATAAGGGGTCTTGTAATGGTGTTTGTTTATCAAACATCATTACGAGTATATCTTGTGTTTACGACTTCAACCCAATAAACTTCACTTATTTCAAAGGTCACCAAAGATTGTCCTTGCTGCTTCTTTAAGGGTTCTATTTTTCCTTTCTGCAACACCATTTTGTTGTGGTGTTCTTACAGAGGAAGGTTGATGTTGTATACCTTTGCTGGTACAAAACTCCTTTATGTACTGATTGACAAATTCAGTACCATGTTCTGTTCTGATTGCAGATACCTTGTCATTTTTCATGACTTCGAGCTTATTTAGCAAGTTTGGTATCTCCACCCCTAGCATCAGATTTATGCTTCAGAAAGACAACCCAAGTGAATCTTGAGAAGTCATCTACAACAACAAGACCATACTTCTTTCCTGCACAACTAGTTACAGATGATTCAAAAAGATCCATGTGTAATAGTTGCAGTGGTCTAACACTAGAGTGTCTGATTTTGGACTTGAAAGAGATCTTAGATTGTTTCCCCATCTGACAGGCAGAACGGATACCATCCTTTCTGAAAGATGTTTTGGGAAGGCCAACCACTAACTCTTTCTTGGCAAGTTTGTTCAGAGTTTTGAAATTCAAGTGACTCATTCTTTTGTGCCATAACCAGTGCTCTTACCAGGTGACCTGATTGACTCACCATGAGACATTCTTGATTGTGCGGGCAGCCCAATCGGCAACATAAAGACTGCCTTTCCGCCTAGCAACCAAGACTGTCTGCTTTGACTCATTGTCAATAAGTTTGCAATACTTTGCTTTAAATTTCACAGTAAATCCCTTGTCTGCAAACTGGCTCATGCTAAATAGATTGTATTTCAAACCCTTAACATGTAATACGTCAGTAATTGTTAAGGATCCCAATTTGACGTTGCCAAATCCCAGAGAGGGATTTAATTCTCCTCCAGCAAATCTGATGTCTGGTCCATTGTTGCAAGCTTTGTAGTTGACCAGATTTGCTTTGTCTCCTGTCATGTGCTTTCCGCATCCACTATCAAATAGCCATTGAGCCTTAGTCCAAGAGGCGTTCTGCACAAAACAGGAAACAGGAGTTAGGTTCTTGCCTCAGAGATAGAACCTTTTAGACTAAACATTCTTCCAGTAGGAATCCACATTTTAGTGAATTTCTTGGGAGTTTGTTTTTGTCTAACTTTATCAGAAGGAGAAACAATAGAATCAGTAATTTTGATCTCAATCTTCCTTCTTGAGGTATTTCTAGGTGTTCCTTTTGGTGCTTTCTGGACCCTGGGTTTCTGGGATTGCTTTTCAGCAAACTTAGCCTTTCTGGCCAGGTTCCTTCTAGCTTTGGCATTCAGTTTTTCAGTGGTTTGAGATTTCTTCCACATTTATTGCTACGTCAATATCAACCTTGCGCCATTGTTCTTGTCCTTCCTTATATTGTTGTAAAGGACTTTTCCGAGTAACGATAGCCAATGCCATTTGAACACCTTTGGCTTTCAATGCAGTCTTGAAGCCTTACTAGTTTCTCTGCACGTCTTTATTTTTATAAAATGGTACAGAGAGAATTTGCCTATTCCGAGAATTCTTCCTTTCCTAGTAATATGGCAATGTGGATGGCTACATGTCTGAGGGTTGTATTTCTTTTCAGAAGCTTCACCCACAAGTTTCTTGTGAACTTGTTGTTCTTTCAAAGGTTGGGTTGCTACTCCTTTTCCTTTGTCAACTACCTTAGTTTTCTGACCAATGCTATAGGTGGTTGAAGAACCATTCTGTTGACTTTTTACAAAGGTCAACCTTTCATCACTCTTCTTCAGAGGAGATGAATTACTCGATTGTTCATCAAGTCCAAGTCCACCTTTCTCAAAGGGATCTCTCAGATATGATTGAACCTCAGTGAGAGTGTCACTAGCATTTGCATAAGATTGGAAGGATAGCTCTTTCTTTCGAAGTTCCTCAGCTTTATCATTTTCTTATTAAGTTCATTCAAGGCTAGTTTGTGAAAATTTTCATTTTCAGATATCTGATTTTTCAGAAGGGCTATTTCAGCGCTCTTGTTCTCAGATACCCTGGTTAGCTCAGAAACCTCTTTTTCAAGAGTTTCTTTGCTTTCCTCTAGAATTCTGGTTTTGGATTGTGCTTCCAGAAATTCTTTCTCATAACGATTCAATTCACTCCTGATTAACTCCAGATCCTCAATTCCATCATCACTCTCATAGTACAGAAATTGTGAAATGTTTGTTACCTCATCATCCATAAGACACATTTCAATGTTGGAGATGTCTGGACCATCAATCTCAGCAACTCCACACATTTCATTCTTCTTAAGGCCGAAGTCGATTACGTCGTGGGTGATTCCACACAATTCTGGTGATGGTAGGTTTGAGTTATCTGAATCTCCATCTTTAGAATCTGTCTCAATATCTAGAGCATCAAGTTGGATTTGAATCTTCTTCCTTTCTTCAGTCAGTAAGGCCCTTTGATTTCTTTTGTAATTTCTTCTGTCCTTCTTGTCACATGTCTTGAGCTTGTTTAAAGCAGGGCAATTTCTCTTGAAGTGACCATGCTTTTGACAATAGAAGCAGATATCATTTCCTATCTCTGCTGATTCAGTACTAACACCTTTCTGAATGGGGGTCTTCAGAGAGTTGTTTAGTTGAATGTTCTTGTACTGATGATAGTTTGGGCCAAGATGCTTTTTCAGCTTTTCTTTAGCTTTTCTTCTCTCAATCTCTTGACTCACAAATTTATTCACGTGTCTTACTGCAAGAGAATTTTCTTCAGATGCGTCTTTGGTATCTTTCTTTTCAGAAGTACCTTGAGAGACTAGAGCAACACTTTGCAACTTCTCAGCTGTTTGTTCTCTCTGAGTTGTCTCATAATCTACAGTAGCAAGATGAGAGAAGAGCTCTACTGGAGTAATATTTGACATTCCTTGGTTGAAATAAAAGAATTTAGTGTGTTCCCAATTGTGATTGAGACTTCTGACAATAGTCTTAATCTTTTCTGGCTGGGAGTATCTGTTGCTTTCACCAAGTGCAGCCATATCACTCATAAGAGTAGTAAACCTGAAATAAAGTTCTTCCAGAGTTTCAGTTGGACCTTGCTTGAAGTTTTGGAACTTCAATTTAAGAACTTCGAACTTGTTTTCTTTGGTTTTCTCGATCCCGCATGATTTCTTCAATCAATTGCAATGACTTCGCCTTTAGCACCCCATAGTTTACACCTGTATGCTCGGTGTCGATCCGATGATTATATTACGAGCTTGACCATCCAATCTGTCTCTTGGCATCTTCGGATGTCCGAGCTCTCTTAGCTTGTCTTCATACATAATGCTTCCACGAGCAACACGACCACTATCACTAGCGATGCATCCTCGCTTCGACTTCCTTGTCTGAGGCTTTTCTTCCATCAGACACCTCAGTAACTTGTTTGAGTTGTCTGATTTTAATAGGCCCTTCATTGATGACATAGATCATCTCATCACTAATGGCCTCCAGATGGAGCATCATGTTGTTCTTCCATTTCTCGTAGTTTTTCTGGCTTCAGAACGGGTGCATCACTCAGAGACATTCCTGGGCACTTAACACACAAATTATATAGTCCTCAGAAAGGGACAAAGTTTCTTCACCTATCTGGGGATCTAGGTTCAGTGCAGAAGTCTTGGGAACCTCCTGCTCTGATACCACTTGTTGGTCCAGATAACGGCAAAGTAAAAGACTATGGGGGGTGAATAGTCTTTTAAAACTTTTGTCGATAAACACAGTTTCTCAGAAACTTGGGGGGTTTCTGATACTTAAATTCAGAGCGCGGAAGACTTTAAGATAGGTAAGTGCAGAAACAAAACGTATGTGTGTGTGCTTTGCTGAAAGATAAATGCAGAAAGGTAAATTACACAGCAAGTATAGTGGTATCTGGAGGTGGCGTAATCCTCCAACTAATCCACTTTGGTCTTTCTGAGACCTAGAATTCAGTAGAACAGATAATTGAGTTCACCTTACAATAATCATATTCTAAGATTCCTAAACAAATGGTTCCCAACCAAATGTTCCCCCTGAGTTATTCCCCAGCTCCTAGAGCTAAGTACTTCCTCTACTCAGATAACCTTGGAGTTATTCCCTGATTTCCCAAATCAAGTACTTCCTCTACTCCACGCCTTGATGGTGTTGGTTATAAGGTTTGTCAGAGAGGCTTCTTGTATAACTTTTCAGTAATGTTTCCAGAGAGCCTAATAGAACAAGACTACTTAATACACTTGTTCAGTGTATGGCAATCTGCTCTTTACTGACCCAAGTAATTGATGTCCGTTCTGGTGAATGAGCTTCAGAAAGGTTATCTAATAGTTCAACTCTTTCACGAATAACAATCTCTTGTTAAGGTTCAAGACAACTTAGAACTACTAGTGATTCTTCAAGCAACAGAAAGCTTTCAGAAAGGGTAGTAGAGTGCTTGAGAGAATACTTTGCTAGATTGTAAGTTTGCAAGTTAGATCGTTCTTTTGTCGTTGTATTTCTCAGCATCTAAGTGTGTGATATTTATAGATGAATTGGAGAGTCGTTGGGATGTTATCCGTTAGACACAATTCAAATTCAGTCTATACTTATCTTGAAAAGAGTACTCAGAAGTCCTTGTCTCATATCTCAGAGAGGATTGTGCTTTAGCGGCTTTTCTGCCGATGCAATTAATGCATATGTACTATTTCTTGTCCTGTAGTCTTCAACGGGTACATTAGCCTTTCTGATGGCTTGCATGCTCCATACTCATGATGTCATATGTTCCAGAATCATGTTTCAAAAGTAACTAAATGCACTTGAGAAAGGATTAAGGACATAGTCTTTCCGAGTGAGACTAAACCTTGGTGTCTTCATAAATCTTGTGCAATCTCCGGTCTTGTAATCTTCAGAAAAGCTCCATTGCTAGGATTGATCTTCATGGTCTTCTTGGAAATAAAAATTACATTCAGAGACCTATAATCCTAAAACAAGATTTACTAGACTAATCATACTCAGTGATTTCCTCTTTTACAATGTTCAAGTGAACTAAGAGTACTTAATCACCTTTCTGGCAAAGATAAGAACATGTGATGAATGATCAAAATACTAACAGATATTCCTAACAGATGTCATGTCCTCAAAGAAGGTCCTTACCAGGTCCTTGATGAAGTTATCGGTGATAAGTACGCCTTGTCCTCAAAGAAGATCCTTACCAGGTCCTTGGAACCATGTCCTAGGTGCCACGTCCTAGGCATCATGTCCTAAGGTCCAAGACCAAGGACTATGACATCCCCCAAGTCATTTGATACGTTTTTTTTATGGGCGGAAAGGGATGATTACCAAATCATCCACTCAACTAAGTAAGACACTCATCGTTCTACAAAAAGGAGAATTCGTCATTCTCCCTAGGACAAGCGTCCAATACCTACCAAAAAGTGTCTAGGACAGTCTCCTACCACCAAAAGGTGGCTAGGACAAGTATCCTACCAAAAAATATGGCTAGGACAGTCTCCTACCGCCAAAGTGGCTAGGACAAGTCTCCTACCAACAAAAAGTGGCTAGGACAAGTCTCCTACCAAGTAGTAGCTAAGACCAGTCTCCTACTACCAGAGTGCCTAGGACAAGCATCTTACACATTAAGCTGCACAAGCAAAAATGAGGCCAACCTCGTAAGTTTAAAAGCTAGGAGATGCTTTCAAAAGTTGGAGTTCGTTTATTTCGAATCCCGGCCTCCAATTTCGCTGGATTCTCTTAAAATGGAGGACCGGAAATAATGCTCTACATTTTCCGATGAAGAAGTAAGTATTCTGACTCACTGTGAAATTATCATTTACCATACATTCACATTCACTGCATCATTCATTCATTCATCGTGCACGCACACATCATTTATCAATGCATCACTTACTATAAAAACAATGTATGATCATCAAGGATATGTTTTCGATTAGTAAGGGGGTCCGACACCCACATAATTATATAAGACCGACCATCTCGGCATTCATCCTTGCATCAAGGATATTCATAACCATGGAGACATTATATTAAAGTATGTCCAATCCATTAAGGACGCTCTAAGGGCGTGTCCTAAGGCGCACTAAGGCCATAAAGGCTATACCAGAAGCGGTCCGACCCAGGACGGTCCGACACTACTTGCTTCTGGGTTAACTCGTGACACTAGAAGGTCCAACCCTTAGTGGTTCGACTCCACTTGTTTCAGGGTCTGCCTCTCTAAATTGTATAAGGACTACGGACTATGGCACGAGGAAGAATGTGGTCCGGACCCATGGTATTGACCCAACCTCACCACATGTCTGATCCCTCCTGCTGAATAAATAGACAAAGGGAAGTCTAACATCCGAAAAGCAAGCCTAGGACTGGACGATCTCTGGGTCGGATGCCATACAACAAAATACTAAGTGTACAAGTCTAATAGAGCGTGATCCACACCCGAGTCGGGCAGCGGACCCTCAAATATACAAAACGATTAAGTCAATCCCACTAAGTTGCTAATGCGAGTTGTTCTTGGCTTGGATAAGTAGGCTCGGATCTTGTTCTGAAGCACTACTACACCACCGCTAAAAGTCTACTCGGGAAGGCATAGGTCCTAGCCTAGGAACGATACACCCGTGCCCATTAAATGTGAGATGGGCCTATTTAGCCCATGTTCGCTCGGTATAGTGCATACACCTGTCAAAATAGTAAAGGCAAGGGTAGTACGTCACTCCCTTGCGCCAAAGACATCATATATCGACGATGACAATCTCCGCGAACACCAAGTCCAAAGCTTCAAAAGCAAAAGAAATACAACACGACGCAGACACTTTGTCCAAGCAGTGTTACACCAAGGAAAATTTTTATACTCTGAGCATCATCACCCCGAGTCGAAGTTTCCTCTAGTTGATCAGGTCCAGACTCCAACTGTTCACCTCGAGTATCAGCTCAACTAGAACTCGGTCCTTTACTAGGATTCATCCTTCTTCGATGCTCTAGCGGACAATCATCTTCTTCAACATCGTCCGCATCAAGATTCGGACCTATCTCTTCGGACATAGAAACATGCAATGGTTCGGGTCAACACTGATAAGATGACTCATATTGGTTCTAACTATCATCCTAGAGAATGGAAAAATAGAGCACACTAGTGAAATGAGAGTTATTTGTCCAACAGTCCATTTAAGTATTTTTTTTAAGGGCAAAATCAACTAAGATTCAACATCGGTCCGACACCGAGAGTCACAACAAGCGACAAGAAATCAAATGACAACCAACACAAGGACATATGGAAAATCATCCACAAGCAACAAACAAGATGTCTATTTCTTTCTTGCCAAAGCAAAAATGGCGAGATCCAAACTAAGGAACAACAACAGCAGTACTTTTGAAAATAGGCTTTGTTCTCTTCGTCTGCAAACTCATTCAGTTCAGTTCAGTTCAGCTCTGCTTAGTTATATTTTATACTATAATTCAGTTCAGTTCAATGCAGTGCAGACGAAGAGGACAGAGCCTTATTATCGGAGCAAATAGTTACAAAACTAGAACCAAAGTGGTAGCTTCGGCATAAAGACGAAATAGAAATAGAGATCCAGATATCAAAATTCGGACCAGATCAGAGAACAGACAAACCACAACTCACTCCAAAGAGAAGACTCAGACTGGAACGAGGAACCTAGACGGAGATCACGCCGGATCCAAACCGGAGAAACTTGGACTTGGGCACAAAGGTCCAGAGCAACAGATCTGAGTCCGGAGCCCTTTTCCATTTCCATTCAAGAGTCGTTGATGAGAATGGGTACCACATTTACAAAAGAAGGGACACCGGTGCTACCGAAGACAAAAATGGAGTTTAACTTGATAACAGGTATACCGTATACTCCAAGTCAATATTAACAATTAAATTATGAAATATTTAGATCGTCTTTTATTGTCACCAGTTTCATATTTTATATTTCGTCAAATATTTCAAATTATACAGATTCGTAGTGCCGTATAGTCGTGAGTTGTTGTTGAAGTATCAATCCCACATAAATATTGAATACTGCAACCAGCGTAGGTCCATGAAATATCTGTTCAAGTATATATCCAAGGGAAGTGACCAAACATGTCTTAATTTTGTAGACATGAATAATCTTTAATTATGAAATTATGAGGTATATTGATGGTCGGTATGTGTCAGCATGTGAAGCAATGTGGAGAATTTTTTAATTTCCGTTGCATTATAGGACTCTTGCTGTTGAAAGGTTACCATTCCACTTGGAGGACGAACAGAGTGTCTCTTTCAAAGATGGTGAATTCATGGTTGATCTGCTGGAGAAGCCGTCTGCTAAGCAAACAAAATTCCTGCAGTGGTTTGAATTGAACAAGGTGGATTTAGAAGCTAGAAAACTTTTGTATTCAGAACTACCTCGGCACTATTGCTGGAAAGAAAATGAGAAAGTATGGTCTCGAAGAAAGACTAAAGCACAGGGTGTTGGACGTATAATCAATGTAAGCATGAAACAAGAGAACATGTACTACATGAGGCTTATGTTGAATCATGTGCGAGGTGCGACTTGCTATGAAGATATTAGAACCGTTAATGGTGTTGTATATGATTCATACGAGTCTGCTTGTGATTCTTTGGGGCTCTTATTTGATGATGGGGAGTATGTTAGTGGAATAATTGAGGCAAGTCACTTGGGTTCTGCCAGTTTCCTCCGTAATCTTTTCACCGTTATGCTCTTAGCTCGAAGCATTTCATCACCTGAAAACGTTTAGATGAAGACATGGGAGTTTTTATCATATGATATTTTATATACTCAGCGCAAGAAGTTGAAAAACCCAGGTATTTAATTTTAATCTTACTATTTTTTAAAGCAATGATCTTTTCAAATACATGGTTTAAATAATACATATCAATATATCAATATACAGGGCTGGAACTCACAGATGAGCAAATTCAGAATCTTTCTTTGATAGAAATTGAGAAACTTGTCAATTCTAACTGCAACAGTCTAAGACAGTTTGAAGGAATGCCTTTCTCCGATGATGAAGTCGCAAAAAATGCTAAAAACCAGTTCATATTGGATGAAACTTCATACGATAAAGATGCTGAGAGAGAAGAGTTCAATAAGTTATATCCAAGACTTACTCATGAACAACGTTCAATATGCTATGGTCTAAGGGCCAAAGGAGATATATGGACATGGAGGTACCGGTAAGACTTTCATATGGAGAATTTTATGCTGTGGTCTAAGGGCCAAAGGAGATATAGTTCTACCTGTGGCATCTAGTGGTATTGCATTACTACTACTTCCAAGGGTAGGACAGCCCATTCCAGGTTTGGCATTCCACTTCATCCTAATGAGGACTCAATATGCTCAAACGGGTTTGAATTCAGGTTTGATAGAACCCGAATCGTTTAAAAGTAAAATGATGGAATACCAGTGTAGTGCTCCTCACTCTTGTTAATTGTCATAACTTAATAAACATGTATAGAAAAATGTATGCTCTGGAAGTGTTGCATCAGGTAATTTATTATTGTTTGTATTGCTCAAAGTTCGAATTGGACTAGATATGAATATGATACTATTTTGCATATTGCTATTCGATATATTGTTTAGTGTAGTGGCTCTATGGATTGTACGTGTATGGTTGATTGTCTTGGGTACTCCATTGTTAACCATATGATATTTGGTAGTAGTTAAATAACAATATATTCATGCATCACGTAGATGAATGTGTTCTCATTGTAGGAAGGGAATCCAGGGACTTAAAAGAGCATTTAGTGTTTACATTAGTATTATATGATGATTTTGTGAAGGTATTAAGTTTTTTGTTTGCATGGGTTAATCTAGTTTGTGATCAGCTGGTTGGTAATTTGGTCACATATGAAACAAATGGAGGAGGAGTATTGCCGTAGAGGAACTGGATGAGTCAACTTATTTTAATTGATTATGAGCATCTGTCTTTGTCTGATCGTAAGATATCCAAGTTTTGCTTCTTTCCAAATTATTTTTATGTGAGTCATGTTAAGGCAGATTGTCAGAGATGAAACAAGGAAGCTGGGAATGGGTTTATAAAGCTATCTTCTTCAATCCTAATGAAAGCATGACCAACTAGATTCATATATAAATAAGAGTGACGCTTAAGAACGGAAATAAGAAGGTAAATAGGTCGTGGTTATAGATTTTTGGTTTGATTCCCATGACTCCTCTGTCTCGAGTGGGAGAAAAATACTGGTCCAATTCTCTAAAACGTTGTTTTAGGAATTTGATACTCGGTTTCTTTCTCTTGTGTTTGGTGTCTTTATGCTAGAGACGGTTTCTTTGGCTTTATTGTGATAGAGTTTCGGAATTATAAGTCATATTTTGTGTTTAACTGAGTAAATGTAGTTTATCGTGCGCATTTTTTTATACTATTTTTTTTTTCTGTAAAATGCAATTATAAATTAAATGTTGTCAATTAGTAATCATGATCCACAAGAGTCCTTCGAGTTTGTTCGTCGCTACATGATGCGCCATAAGGAAGCTCAATCCTTATATGCTAATCCCAGGCTACCAGAACGTGAGACGAGATGGTGGAAACCGGCTGTTGGAACTTGCAAAATTAACTTCGACACATCTATTAAACGCAGTCCAAATATTAATGGCAACACATCTGGGTGTCATTGTGAGAGGAAGTGACGGGGAGGTACTGGCCTCGCAAACACAAAGAGTTGCGCACATACAGAACCCAAAACATGCTGAGATACTAGCAAGCACGACTTGCAGTTTTGTTAGCCTTAAACTTACATGTGAATCGAGTGGAGATTGAAGGAGATTGGTAGAACATTATTTGTCAGATCCAACAGACGTGTTACTCTCTTTGCAGTGGGTCACATAGTGGATTAGATCAAGAATTTTGCTGCTTCTTTGAATAATACCTCTTTTCTTTACGTTAACAGACTTGGTAACCGTTTAGCGCATGATTTTTGTTTTGATAGCAGCGGGACTAATATCCTCCCTTGTGTGAACCCTGATGTCTTGATTGATGATTCTCAGTAATAGAATACATCTCTTTTTCCTTGAGGAAAAAAAAAACCTCGTAAGGTATGCGGGTGGAGGAAGAATATCTTGGGCAAAATTATTTTGTACTCACTGGACATTCTGATTCTGGTAGTAGCTTCAAGCAAGAAAGTGTATATCTATATGCCCCTACTACTCCTGAACCTGAGATCCACGGCCAGCAATCCTAGAAGCCAAACATATATATGTTGTTCGCGGAACAAAGTATGGAGCAGCGGGGTAACGATTAGCCATTGGTTTTTTAAAAAGCACTTGGAACCAAAAGCAATGGGGTAACATTGCACCGACAACTAATTTGTGGGTGAACAAATTGAAAGCACTTGAGCAGTAGAGGGATACGCAATTTTGCAAAACGCCATGAAATATGTGGATTTTATTCTATCCATGGAATTTCCTTAGGTTAATTGTTATTTATACTTCCTCCGTTCCGAACTCAACTTCTCATTTTCTATTTTGGTCTATCTCAAAATCAACTTCCCCTTCTTTAAATCTTATGAGAGACCAACCCTAGAGAAAGACTGAAAGTCATACTTTTAGTAATTATATAGAAGTCCCAAACAAAAAGCCAACTACAAAAACATCCCAACCCAGCAAAGGACCAGAAGGTGGGTCTTTGTAAACGGGTATACGGGTAACTATATATAGCACAACCCAACCCAACCCACATTCACAATAATTCTCGCTAAACCCTAGAAAACAGAACAAGCAAAAATCATCTCTAGAAATCAACCCCTCTCATCTGAAACTGCCTGAAATCGTCGGAAACCGCCGAAAAATAGCTCGAAAACGTCTCTCTTGACATGGTTTCTATGTAATAAAGCTCGGAAACACCTCTCTCGATGTGGTTTCTATGTAATCAAGCTCGAAAAAAACTCAAACTCGTCGGAAAAAGCTCAAAAACGGCCCGATCTCACCGGGAACAACATCACGAAGGTACTAGATCTCGACATAATTTATGTGAAATCGGTATTTATTTCGCAATTGTAGTTGAAATTTCGAACTAGATATGAAAATCGCGTAATTTTTGTTTCAAGTGTTCTACCTAATTTGTGTTAGGAAAAATTACATACACCCCACCCTCTTAGATGCCCTTCTCACATCTGACTACCACTCAGATCAACAATTACATCCAGGTCCATTAATTCAAATTTGTGTTGACCAACTTATAAGTTAAACCAATTTATGTCAAAACCAAACATGCCCTTATCTATTTCTCTGCAAATATCATTTTAAATAAAAAAATTAAAATGCAAACTTTACTTCACCATTTTAATTAGGGGGGGGGGAGAAAATTTAGAAGTTAATTATATTTCTCCACATTATTAGACGTGCAATTTTATTGCCATTGGCCATTTGTTCGTGTTCGTGCTTCTAGGAATTCTTTCAACCTCTTGGTAGCCATTGCAGCTTCTTCAATTTTCTATGGAGAACCTGCAATAAAATCGACCCAGAGGTTAAAGGTACAAGCGTTCTGAACTTTGTCGGTCTTGACACATATAGGCTCAATTACACATACAGGACACCCACTGCAAATGGGTAGGCATAGAATGCTCCACCTCCAGCTCCTCCTCCAATGTCGTCAAGCTCCTAATTGAGAACAAACTACTCGGTGGAATTTTCGCACCAGACACACTCAGTCGACTCACTCAGATCCGAGTTCTCAGTCTCCAGAACAACTCGCTCACCGGTCCAATCCTTGACCTCTCCGGTCTACTCAACCTCAAAGCCATATTCCTCTCTCAAAACTACTTCTCTGCCCACATTCCGCCTTCAATTTCCTCTCTCCACCGGTTGAAAACACTCGACCTTTCTTCCAACATGCTATCCCAAATTAAAGGCTTATTTTGATCAATTAATTGTACTTGTGATCGGTTTATATGTTGTGAACATGAGGGTTTATCTTGGTAGAGTTTGGTTAATGATTGAATACGATTTTGAAAAATCAGCGACCAAATTGAATGTTTTAAAATTTTGAAACCCTTGCTTTTGAGAATTAGAGTTGAACCAAGGACTTGCGTTGCAAAATAGATTTTGTTGGGCACTTATGATTTCTTTCAATTTGATTTTGCAAATAAGTCCAATATGTTTTTGAAAAATATATAATTAAATTATGAAAACTGTATTATTTATTATATATAATTTTTTAATATTATTTGAATAAATTTTTATTTGTAGGGGCAGGAAAGAAGAAGTTTTAATTTCAACTTGAGAATTTAATTCTATTCAGGGACTTGAGTTGTAAATAATCATCAACCATCAATTACATTCAAGTCCACCATTTAGTTGAGCCTGATTGGCCATTTCCAAAATCTGATATTTGAACAGGGGCAAAAATGGCTTTTCCAGGTTTAAATTCGCCAAAAGTCAAATTCGTGGACTTGGATGTAAATGATTTTTAACGAATAGGACTTGCATGTAATTGTTGATCTAAGTGGTAGTTATCTGCAACATTTGCATCTAACAGGGTGCCTATATGTAATTTTCCCTTTGTGTTATGTTTTGGCTTATTCTGTAATGTTCTTGCTTATATGTAGGATGTTCAACTAAACAGAGTACATAAAAATATGCTCGAAAATTGGTGTTTCTACTAAAATTTGATTGTTTATCCACCAATCTACTCAAAATATGCTAGTATGTAAGTTTCAACAACGTTTTGATTCAAATATTAATTGATGAATGAATTTTTTCACAAAGAAGTTGAAATTTGAAAACAAATCTGAAAAAATCGCGTAGAAAATCGTTCAAATGTTCTAGCTAATATGTACAATGTTGTGGCTTATGTATGTGATATGGAGCATGTAATACGTGTAATGTTGCTAATAATATGTGTTATGTGTTGTCTACAATGCTCTACGTTATTTGTGTAATGTTATTAACGTATCTCTGTAATGTTTTCGCAAATGTGCAGTGTGTAGTGTGACATCAATGTGTTATGTGTTGTCTACAATGTTCTACGTTATTTGTGTAATGTTCTATATGTATCAATGTAATGTTTTCTCAAATGTGTAGTGTACGCAGTCACATCAATGTTCTATTTGTTTTCTACAGTGTTGTACGTTATTTCTGTAATGTTCTCAACATATAGCTACAATGTTTCTGGAATTGCATACAAAGTTAAGTATCATGCCATTACTATTAGAAAATATGTATGAAATGTTCTGAGTCATGACTATAATGTTCCTGGAAAATGTCTGTAATGTTTTCATGATTATGCTGTATGCAAAATGTTATAACTATCTTCTCATTTCGGTTGGGAAATAAATGTTGTTGGTTATACCTTCGATGTTAGTGCTTATATAATCAATATTATCACTTATATAGCCTATGTTCCTGTGTTTAACTGTTATGTTCTCATCAACGTCAGATTTGGGATCAACTGAAGAGGACATCGTACAGAGAAGATGAGCATAAAATGATGGAGATAACAATGCAACCAACGACATAGTTGACGAGGCAAATGAAGAACCTGATGAAACTCTAAATGTGATAAAAGAAAAGTCCATGTATTAGCTTATGTTGTCTATTTTATATCCAAATAATGTTCTTACATATTCATATGTGTGACACTCCATATATTACGATTCTGAGAAATGTTTTTCCATATTTGTGTAATGTTCTTAACTATTTGAGTAATGTTCTTATTTATATGAATGATGTAAAGAGTATAATGTTTTCAACTATGTTGACAGTGTTCTCAACTATTTGAGTAAAATGTTATTAGGTATATGACCTAGGGTATAATGTTCTTAACTATATTAGTAATGTTCTCAACTATTTGAGTATTGTTCTCAACTATTTGGTAATGTTCTTAGGAATTTCTATAATGTTATCAGAAATAATATTTTATATATTTACACAATGTTTTAATATATTTAAGTATTGTTCTTAACTATTTAAGTAATGTTAACAATATTGTTGAGTTAAGTAGAAACCTTACATAAATAATCATGAACATTACTCAGTTAAGTCGGAAACTTATCCAATCAACGAAGAACATTAAGTCAAATCGAGTAATTGAATATGAATTAGTGTAATAATATGTTATTGTATCTTCAAATGTTGTCATCTATTTAAGTAATGTTCTTAACTATATAAATAATGTTTGTAACCAAGCCTGGTAAATAGACCCGCGAAAATGAAATGACCCGACCCAATGACCCGCGAAAATGAATTGACCGACCCAATGACCCGTGAAAATGCAAATAAGTGTGGTAAATTGCAAACAAGCCCGTCTTTATAGTATCTCTATATACTTGGTCTTTCCTAAAACTTTGTGAATAAAAAATATATCTCCTACTTTATTAACTTTTTTCATACTTTATTTACTCTATTTTCTACTTTATTAATATCTTTCATACATTATTCACTCTATCTTAAAACTTTCCCCTGGACCAACGGAATGTTGAGTCCGGGACGGATGAAGTATATGTTGTGGACGGGCATAGTCGGTTTGAAAATGAAAAAATTTATACCGCGGTAAAAGCTTAATCATTTAAAGTAATATTTTAATTATATGTTTATGTGAATATCAGTTTTCATTAAGGTAATGCATGAAGTTTTAATAATTAGACATCTAAAAACGTATGAAGTTCTTAAAAATCAAGGCAATTAATATTTTTTTAAAAATTAAGAAGTTTTGGTGACACGTAATAAAAACAAAAAGCATTAGAATTAATTATTTAGGGGCTAATTTTTGTGTGTATGTAAAAGGATCCCTTAAACATTTTTCTCCTTTTAACTTTTTTTAGGCCCATTCTAATATATAGGTTTAATGAAATTAGCCTAGGGGAATTAATGGTTTAAACTCCTTGATTTGTGAATTTAGGTTTGGTGTTTTCTCAAAGTAGTTACGTATGAAAGATAACAGATAGATTATGTGAGATAGTGAAAAAAGTAGAAAATGTAAAGATGTAAAGAATAAAGTAATTTTTTTTTTTTTTTTCGTTTTTAAGGTACCAGAAGACGATATTAGGATAATAAACAACAAAAGTGAGAAGTTGAGATTTAATGGGTGAGTATTTTTTTATATTCTCAATTTCACTGTGTATCTGGTATAGAGTTAAGCTATGTGAATTATGAAAAAATTAAAAATGATTTGGAACTGATCTATTATAATATGTAGTTTGAAAAACGGTGTTTGTTATAGGGTTAAAGATATATAGCGTTTATAGAGTTGTTATAACCTCTGTGTAATAGTGAAGTGATGTGTGTAAAAAAGAACTGATGAGTTTTGATTTTTCGAAATTATTTGATTTGTTTGAAGGCTGTTTGATGGTTTAAATTTGTTAGTATAAATAAAAAAAAATTAAGAAAGAAGAAGAGTACGTAGAGTGGAAACAGAATTGCAATGGTTAGTGGAGTTAGGAGCAAGTCAAAAGGTAACATTGTAGCAATACTTTAACTTCGTGTCAAAAGCCATATGTCATTTTAGTTTGGTTCATAGCATGTCATAATTTACAATAAATTAAATAAGTTTTCACACTTTCAAATTTTGATATCTCAATACACGCACCCTAGAAACATAATATTTTACACCAAATTAATCTACACATCATTCATGTACTCAACGATTAGACACCTATAATGATATTGTTTAGACAAAAGAAAATTCTTTTGAGAATATTCATATAATGTGAGCAAAAACAAATCAATAAAGAATCATATGAGTTTGAGAGGTAATGAGCATGTTGCGGCAGATGGCTTCCTCCTACTATCTATAAAAGATTTCATCATATGCTATTTCAATAGTACCATGCGTCTTTGAATACAACATATGACATGTCGAGATCTTACTGTTACTTAGGTTTGGGCATGTAAAATTCGCAGCTAAATATAGTACATGTATTATTTAGTGTGTTTTTTCAACCAGACGTGTCCATATGACATGTGAACGAGTTTGATAAGTTGTAAGATGGTTATGTTTAAAGGGATTATTTTGCGCATATCTCTATTAAAAAAAAAAAAAAAAAAAAAGCGAAGCTGAAATTTCTCAACATGCACATAATACGGATAAAATATTTAAAATATTCTTCAACAAGCGTATTTCTCGGTAATTAGAATAATCATAGTGATCGTCATAATTCTTCTTGATAATTGGGAATCACGATTGAGTTCTACGCAGTGTACGAAAAACCGAATCGGGTGTCGAACCGGGTATGCTACAAAATAATGGTTCAATCGGTCAAGCTACTTATTGACCCGGTATGACGTCTTATACATGTGTTTGTTAATAAATCTAATTAATATATATATGAGTTCTGTAATTAATATTTATGAAGTTGAACAATCACACCAAATAGTAAAAAGATTAGGCTACATATAATCAAATTACAACGTAACTAATAAATAAATTGTCTAATACATAAACTTATATTGAATTATAAAAGAAAAAATTCTAAAATACAATATCTACCATATTAATTCACGATGGGTCAAACACGTAGAGTTGTAACTTGTAAAATGACAAATGAATGTTAAAAAGATCAAGTGATTGTTCTTTTACTTAGTAGAGGATTGATATACTTGAAAAATGTTAAACTATATCCAAGTTTGGGTTATTACTATAATAAAACAAGAATTTTAGACAAACAACTTGTATCCAAATGGTAAGTAACTAAGCTATAATTTTCTAGACCCAACTTCAATTCCCACCACTTCCATTTTATTCAATATTTATCAACACAAAACTGGTTCTCAACCGGTTGGCAATTTACCGGTCAAACAAATGAACCGGCCGGTTCTCAACGGTTGGATATCCAGACCTGTTACATGCCCTAACCGGACCGATATTCCCAAAATTTCCGGTTTGCCCAGTCTGACTGGCGGTCCGATCCAGTTTTTCAAACACTGGTTCTACGGGATTATTTATACAAAATTGATATAAATTAAAACTAAATTCACATAATGAGTATTAAACTGAAATAATATGATATGATTATTTCACAATAATTTAGAACCATGCAGGATTACCCCATAAATTGCCATGCTCATGAAATCGTGTGGTTGGTTCTCATTGAGTTTTTCTGGTAATGAGATATTAACTGAATGTTAGCATTGAGTTAATGAATAGTAATAGACTTAAAGGTGAGTTATAAAAAATGGTGTTCGGGATAAAATCAAAATTTTTATAGAGTTGTTATATTGTGTGTGTTAGAAACAAATGATGGGTTTGATTATTTTTTCAAAGTTATTTGACTAATTTTATTACCGCTTGATTAGTTTAAATTTGTCATTTAATTGAAAAAAGTAGAGAGTAAAATCGTATGGTAGAAAGGGAACGATAATTGTTTAGTGAAAAAAAATTGAGTTAAACATTTTACTGTACAAACTACTGCAATCCAAATGACTCTTGCTTTTTTTAATTGATGAACATTCAGTTTTAACTCTTTGCCAGACATGTAGTAAGTTTCTTATGGGAATGAGCTAACCCTCAATAGGTTTTTATGGGTATGCATGGTTCTTCTTCACCATCTAATCTCCTACGATTGCACAATCTACCAGTAGACTTTTAAACGGATCGTGTTCTATCGAAATCGAAGCAAGCCTGCATAATACACACTCAAAATAATTGTTTTGGGTTTAGATCAGATATATACTCTAACCGGTTCATTCGTGTGTAAGACCCAAAATCGACAACCAGATAAAATTACACCCGACCCTATCACAATTAATTATTAAGTTAGTGCAATAAAAAAACTTTTGCGAGGATTGGGTGGAGGTGGTGTTGTGGGTGTTTTAGATTGGACCAGCTCATTTTTCCAATTCCACACCTGCACTAATTAACGGGTCGAGTACGGATATATGATCTGATAAAATACTAGGTATCAACACGTTGGGTCCTGAATTGATTGAGTTTGGGGTGTTTCTGGCGCGTTTAAAACCCAATATACCATACTCACATGAATTGATCAAGAATCTAAACAAGATTTTACTTTGGTCATTTGAACTTTGAAACAGGTTAGATATGTTTGTTTTACTAAACACCTATATCCTACATGTATCAGATCATATTTGATGGGTTTGGGGTCGCATACATGCAGAGGACCCCTTAAAAACTTAACGGGTATCAACCCATTGGCTTTTTTAAACTTCGGTCGGACCCTACCATTTGAAATCTAAACCCGGAGATATATGAAGTATTTGAGGTAGGATCCTATCAGCTGCATTGAAGATGAGATTTTGTTTTAAATTAATGTCAATGAAGCAAGACTGTATACTTATTTCATTCAATTGGAAATTTTGACAAATTACACGAACTTTTGCTTTGCGCGCAATTGATGAAACTTTACTCGGATGCTACTTCAAATATATTATACACCCTCCGTCCCGCAAAACTTCATACGTTGCCATTTTTTGCCGTCCCATAGAACTTCATACATTTTAAACAAAATAAAAGCTACCCCACACCCAACAAATACATTCTCCGTGAATACAGGTTTGATTTTTTGGTCAATCGTTTTATGATTAATTATCTAAATCAGAATGTAAAATGTTCAATTAATTTATATAATGAAAGTTTAGTCCCTAAAGTTTCATTACATAATTTAATTGAACATTTTACATTTACGGTTTAAGATTAATTCATAGTCGAAGTTGGAGACGGTTGACCGAAAAAGTAAAACTGGGTCCAGATTTACGGGACGGAGGGAGTAATAAACAATCTCAACTTTACACTCAAATTACACATTTTGCCACTAAAAGTACACTTTTTCCCACTTTTCTATATTTTATCATTACTTTAAATTTTCACATAATATTGCGTGCTAACCCTAATGTATAAGTTCTCCGGGACGGAGGGAGTATGTATGTAAATGCTATTAGTTTGATTAATGTGTTTGTCTCAATTAATTTATTTTGTCTTCTTTCTATATATTATTGAAAATAAACTATACCGTGGCATTGCCACTAAACCTGTATCTATCTATATTCTGGTCTTTCTGTCTGTTTATGTTTATGTAACTAATGTATTTCAAAAGCCCTAGATCATGGATAGAGTTAACAATTTCACATAACCGAAAGAATATGTTTATACTCCATAGAATGTTCATTACAATTTGAAAGAATTATTTTCCCTGTCTTTTCTCATTCATCAATCGCATATATATACAAGTATGTATAGCTAGATATCAATAAGGAATCCTATTCCAATTATATTTCTAATTACCAACATTAAGGAATCATAATCCTATTATACTTCTAACACTCCCCCTCAGTCGAAACGGGAGGTTGATGAACGTTGAGACTGTTCCGAAAAACGTCAAACAATACTTGTGAAAGTCCTTTGGTGAAACGTCGACTCATAGTTAAGACTCGGCAGATTTCATCCATGACGTGCTACGTTGATGTTGTATGAGAGCAGGCGAGGCAAAAGGTATGATCTTGCTATGGGTGAGAACCAATAAGACCAGCTTGCGGACATGGAAGACCTGGCCGGAGGAATTGACCACCGGAGAAGAGAGCGGCCCAGCCGCGTGGAGGAGAAGAGATGCGCAAGAGCGCTTGAGAGAGGCAGCCGGAAGGGTGGAAGCCGTTGATGCAGCTTGGGAGGTGAACGAAGTAGGAGGCCGGAGAAGAGGCGGCAGCGCTAGGGTCCCCATGGGGGGCAGCGGCTAGAGGAGGAGGGGAGCACGCGTGGAGACGCTGGAGAGATAAGGAGAAAGTGGAGAAAAGAGAAGAAATAGAGAATGGCAAGGGCAATCAGATTGATTACATTGAGGGAAAAATCAGAGAAATTTTAGGGCGGAAGAAAGAAAAGAGGAGAGGCAGGACTAATGCTCGTTGGAGACTTACATGGCTCTGATACCATGAAAGAATTATTTTCCCTGTCTCTTCTCATTCATCAATCGCATATATATACAAGTATGTATAGCTAGATATCAATAAGGAATCCTACTCCAATTATATTTCTAATTACCAACATTAAAGAATCATAATCCTATTATACTTCTTGAAAGAATTATTTTCCCTGTCTCTTCTCATTCATCAATCGCATATATATACAAGTATGTATAGCTAGATATCAATAAGGAATCCTATTCCAATTATATTTCTAATTACCAACATTAAGGAATGATAATCCTATTATACTTCTAACACAATTCACATAGTATTTCTTTGGATTTAGGATGCTTTCTATATTATTTCATAAATGAATTGATCATCCAGACGAATTAGTCTGGAGATAACTTAATCCTATATTCCTATGAAATGTTGTTAAATTTTATTCTGTCAATGAAACTTACTGCTGGGTACACTTTGTGATCAGGTAATAAGTTTTACTCTAATGTTCTCATAACTGTAATATTTGCCATAGGTGATTAGCTTGATTATTTGAACACTTGCTTAGTGAAAATTAGAATGAAGCCAACGAATTTATCATTTTATTGTAGCATATTTTACGAGTTTATTGGTAAACCGAATGGTGATCAACTTGATTATTGATATTTTGTACTCCCATCATTTCACCCAATGCGGGCTAAACATTTTTGGATTGTTTAGCAAACAACTATGTTAAGTCATTATTCACCATTTTTAATGTTTATCATACAGCTAAAAACTTTGTTAAGTCAATTTTACTCACATAAAATCGAGTTACTAATTATATGTTTAAGGTATGTTAGAAAAACTCTATTAAAATCTTAATCAATGAACCTATTTATCATTTCGAGCGTATCTCTCAAAAGCTTAAAATTTCCTTCAACAAAATATAGTTATCTCGACTTATTAAATTTTTTATTGTTCTCTTTCATATTTTATTTTATCCTCTTACTAATTTTTACCATTAATTTACTACATGTTAAGCATTAGATGAAATGGATGAAGTATATGAAATAGTAGTCTTCTTTAAAACAACTAGCAAATGTTGGTCAATCGTACCATGGTTCGAATTAGCTCGGTCGATATATATAATTGTTTTATATTGAAAATAAAATTTTAAAAGAATTATGTTAAAATATAACGTAGTAACACGCATGCTACGCGAATTCTAGTCTATTATATAATCAAACTTTGGATCATGTTTTGGAGAACGGAGTATAATTATTACATTCTTCTACCCCAACCAAAACAGGAAATTTTGCATTTGGTTTTGAATGGAAGAATCTATCTATATATCTATGAATCGAAAAAGTTTTCAAGGGTTGTGATTAGTCCATTTGTCATGCTGAGGTGGCACAATCCTCCATTTTGATTGGCTGAAAAATGTTGTGGATGGCGTTTTAGTCTGTTCACAGTTCTTCCTGATATCTAGAACAATTAGTAAGGGCAATGCGGTCCATTCAAGTATTTCCTTAAATATATATTTCACTGTTAATTTTGACATGTTGACTACATATATAGGTTTTATTAAATCAAATATAATTTTATCTACAAAAACCTGAAAAACATTTTGAACATATATTTGAATTTGTCGTGACAAGATGAATCCGTAGACACCAATCTTGAATACTATTATTAATGCCATTAAATAAATCATTTTATTCACTAAAATAAATTATAAATTTAATAAATAAAATAAAATGAAATAATGTAATTTTAAAAATAGAGCATTTATTAAATATTTAATACTCCCCCATCTATTTAATATATATCTATGAATCGAAAAAGTTTTCAAGGCTTGTGATTGGTCCATTTGTCATGCTGAGGTGGCATAATCCTCCATTTTGATTGACTGAAAAATGTTGTCGACGGCGTTTTAGTCTCTTCACAGTTCTTCCTGATGTCTAGAACAATTTGTAAGGGCAATCCGGCCCATTCAAGTATTTCCTTAAATATATATTTCACTGTTATTTTTTTGCACGTTGACTACACACATAGTTTTTATTAAATCTATTATAACTTTATCTACAAAAACTCGAAAAATATTCTGAACATATATTTGAATTCGTCGTGACAAGATGAATCCATAGACACCAATCTTGAATACTATTATTAATGTTCTTAAATAAATCATTTTATTCACTCAAATAAAATATAAATTTAATAAATAAAATAAAATGAAATAATGTAATTTAAAAATAGAGAGTTTATTAAATATTTAATACTCCATCATCTATTTAACAAGAAATTAATAAATTTTGATTTTACGGTTGAGCAGAGTTTGAATAGGGGGGCGACAATTTTGTTCCATGAAGTTTTTTGCCAAGTTAAACTCCACTAAATTCATTCAAATTCCAGCCATCCTACGTGAAATTTTGATACGGTTGAGCAGAGTCCGAATAGAGGGACGTATTAGTGTTGTTGCTAGGGATCAGGAGGGCAATGTTATTGCCTGGTGACAAAATATGGTTGCTGAAAATGTTGAAGGTTTGCCATCCAAATTAAGAACTAAATTTGTTCGAAATTTCGAGTGGTAACATGTAGCAATTGAAAAAGATTGTTGGTTTAGTAGATTTGTATTATCCATACCAACATCATTATGTGAGGGGAGCACATACCACCACAGGGGTTGTCACGATTAATTTATTTTGTCTTCCAATTACTATTTATTATTAAACGTAAATTATATCGTTTTGTGGAATTAGTTGTATTTTCAGCGTGAATATATATTTCACTATTTATTTTTTGTATGTTGGCTGCATATATGATTTATTTTATTAAATCTCATATAAATTTATCAACAAAACTCCGAAAATTAGTTTGATCATATATTTAAATTCGCCGTGCCAAGACGAATTCATCTAAAACTTTTAGACTTTATGACTCACATGTTTTCATAAAGTCGGCTAACAACAATATTATCTACTATAATTGTGTACTTAAAAGAAACTATACGCATATTCTTCTCGAGTTGTTATTTTTTTATTTGATATGGATCAAGATAAATTTGATGCTTCTATTTTATTCAATAGGCTCCATCAAATGGGGTTGGAGTGGTTGCAAGATATTATTTGGGACATATTTGACTTGGATACGGTAGGAATACCTTTTATTTGTTATTCTTAAATGCAGGAGATTCATGCAGAGTCAAAGTTTACACTGCACGACTGGGATAAGGAAGAATAACCTTGAGCATGTGTTCATTATCCACCATCACGTAAATTAGCTGAGTTATTGGTATCATTGACGAAATGTGGCTAGAGTACCTTGCTACTTAGTAGTAAATAAAATACATGTGTTGTTGATGTATATGAACTGTATGAAGTCGTGTCAAACCACATGATGCACGGTTTGTGTGGTCCAATGAAGTGTACTGCTCCGTGCATGGAGAAGGGTAAATGTACGAAATTCTTTCCCAGGAGTTACAGTGAAACACGTACACATATGAGAATGGGTTCAAAATATATAAGAGAAGGGATACAGATAAAACTGTAAAAAAAAAAAAAATGGCCAAGTGCTTGACAATAGGTTTAATCTAACTAAGTAGAAATTTTTCAATTTTTTAAATTTCAAATTATTAATATCAACGTGTCTCCTATTATTAAGATATTCCATTATTACGAATTTGTCTAGATATGTAATCCCATATAATCGTCAATTGATGTTGAAGTATCGACACACGTGAACATATAATTCTGCAATCATGGGTGGTCTATGAAGTATTTGTTTAAGTATATATCTAAGGAGAGTGACCGTATATAGCTTAGTTTTGTGGACAAGAACAATCTTGAAATCATGAGGCATGTTGATGGCAGGTACGTTTCTGCATGTGAAGCTATATGGAGAATATTTGAATTTCCCATACATTATAGGACTCATGCAGTTGAGAGGTTATCATTCCACTTGGAGAATTAGCAAAGTGTGAACATTAAAGATGGTGAATACATGCACGATTACTTGAGAAGCCATATGCAAGGCAGTCAAAATTCTTACAGTGGTTCGAACTGAACAAAGTCGATCCTGAAGCTCGAGCTTTTGTATCATGAATTGCCACAACATTATTGTTTGAATGAAAGAGAGAATATATGGTCTCGCAGAAAAGGCAAAAGCACAAAGTGTTGGGTGTATACATGATGTGAGCATTATTAATGAGAACCAGTACTACATGAGACTCATGTTGAATCGTGTAAAAGGTGCGACTTGCTATGGGGATATCAGAACGGTCAATGGTGTTATTTATGATTCATAAAAGACCACATGTGGTTCCTTAGGTCTCTTATTTGATGATAGGGAGTACGATAGTGGAATAATTGACGTAAGTTACTAGGCTTCTTCCCATGTCATCTATTCACAGTGCTTCTATCTGACATCATGTCAATTCCTAAAGACGTTTGGTTGAAGACATAGGAATTCTTATCAGATGACCTACTGAATACCCGACACATTAGAAAAACAATCCAGTTATTAACAACTATGGTTCAATATTATTATTAGACATACTTAAACATATATGCTTTATTACATTCATATTTTGTATTACAATATACATGTATAAAACTCACGGATGATCATATTAAATATTTGTCTGTATTGGAGATTGAGAAACATTTAAGATCAAACTACAATTGTCTGACAATGTGAAGGTATGCATATACCTTCAGATGACATTATAGTACTGCTACGAACCAGTTCATAATGGATGAGACGTCTAACGATAAATATGATGAGAGCGAAGAGTTCAATTCGTTGTATCCACGATTGACTGGGGAGCAACATAATATCTACGAGAAGATAATCTCCACTACAAGAAAACTGCCATTTGGCGATGGATTTTGGAGACGGATTTTATCCGTCGCCAAATAGCGACGAATCAGCATCGTCTAGCGACAAATTGAGCGATTTTCTCAATCCGTCGCTACTCCGTCTCGAATTAGAGACGGATTAATAATCCGTCCCTAATTTGCGACGGATTAAATATCCGTCCCTAATTCGCGACGGATAGACTAATCCGTCGCGAATTATGTTTGACTAACAATTAAACTAAAAAAGAAAAATTAAAAAAAAATTGGATTCAACGACGGATTGTCTTATCCGTCGCTAAATCCGAATAAGGCGAGCAGAACAGGTTCTTCTTCCCCATTTTTGTTTTGCTCGCTTCTTTCTCCTTTCTTCTCCATTTTCGTCCAAATTCAAAGTCCAACCAAAACTCAACCATTCCGGCCAATCTTGAACTCTTTTCAAAGCTCGTGGGACAAGGAACTCGGGTGGTCCATCAATTACATCTTTCTTCGGCTAATTTCTCCGTAATCGAAGATATTTTGGCTAAAACCCTTAGTTTTTAAAATTTGGGAATTTTGTTAATTTCGACTAGTTTGAGCAATTGTATGTTTATAGGAAGTATGTAGTAGCTAGTTTAGCTTATATTACGTATTGTGTTAACTTTGAGATTTGCAATTGATATATTTATTGTGAAATTGAATTGTTAGTATAATGTTAGGATGATTGTAAGTATGTAGGGTATTTAATTTGATTATTTTCGTATATGTATTAGGATTAGGAAGATTTAATTGTATTTGGAGACAATTTGGTGATTTTAATATAATTTTTTCGTATTAACATAAAAATAATTACTACTATGGAGCAATTGTAATTTTTTCGTATTAACATAAAATTCTTAACGTATCATAATTAAGAATGTAATTACACACTTGGAATTGCAATTGTAATGATAGCTCTTTTTTTTTTCAACAAAACATCATCAATCTCTACACTTTAAGGATGACTTCTCCACCTTCGTCTCCTCCTCCACCGTCTCCTACACCATTGCCTCCTCCACCAGATTCATCGGAGTGGCCGTATCATAGTTCTACCGAGTAAGTATGCTTCGTCTTTCGTAGTAGTGATTCCATTTGTAACATGTAAACTGTATTTTGTAGTTGACTTAACATAATTGATTTTTGACCTCTTTTTTTTTTTTATGTATGTAGAAATTGCGGTACACTCTCATATGCAGACATGTGGACAGGTTTTTCTGCTTTCGATAGAGCATTGGAGAAAGAAATGAAGGCCGACGAAGATGCAAAGATGGCTAAAACCGATGCTGGAAAAGAATTGGATGATGAAGATGATGAGGATTTTGACATGACCATTGAGAGGATGATCAACTTTCGATTATTTGAAAGTTCATATCACATGCTTGAATATAGACAGAATCATCTCTAGGTTATAATTAGTGTATATATTCGTATCTTATTTGTGATAATATGATCATTCTTCTTTATTTGTTTGTGCTTTATTTGTGAGTAGTATGTTAGCCACTATATGTGAGACTGAACTTGGGTGATATGTTAGTCCATTGTCTTAGCTGCTTTTAGGACAATATAAATGGTATGTTAGCCACTATATGTGGGTGATATGTTAGTCACCATTTGTGTAGTATGCGTAATTTTTCATCCATAAATCATGGTATGCACTATATGTGAGACTGAACTTGTGTGATATGTTAGTCACTATTGTGTTAGCAAATTTTAGGACAATATGAGTTGTATGCTAGTTACAATATGTGGGTGATATGTTAGTCACCATTTTTGTAGTCCCCTCATTTAATTTTCATCCGTAACTCATGGTATGCACTTTATGATTTCCGGTTGATGTGGTGAGGCGAATCAACATTCGAGGAGCTGCCAATTCAAGAAGAAAAAACACACCTTATTAGCCTTGATACATTTATGTTATGCTTCTCCAAGATATTTCGTTTTGAACTTGTGTTTTCTTGCAACTTGACTTCTTATTTTAGCTTCTGTACGGATATTTAATTTCGTTATGGATAATTTGTATTTGTTGAATGCTTTTTGTTAGTTAGTATAGTTTAATTATTTCAAGTATATTTAGTCTTCGGTTTGGATAATTTGTATTCGTCGAATCTCTATTGTTAATTAATACAATGTAATTATTTTGGGTATATTATCTACAATTATATTGTGTGAAAAACAGGTGAAATGTGAAATAGGAATTAAAATTTTAAAAAAAATTAAAAAAATAGGTTTTTTAGCGACGGATAGGAATCCGTTGCTAAAAACGCCGAATTTGGGCAAATTAGGGCTGGGACTTTTAGCAACGGATAGTAATCCGTCCCTAAATTGCGACGGAAGGTCAACGGATTTATCCGTTGCCAATCCATCGCGAATTAGGGATGGATTCCTTATCCGTCCCTAATTCCTTTGCGATGCCCGTTTTTAAGACGGACGTCTTATCCGTCGCTCGATCCGTCGCTAAGGGATTAGCAACGAATCGGGTGGGCTTTAGCGACAGATAAATCCGTCTCTAAAGCCCGATTTTTTGTACTGCTCTTCTGTCAATTCGGGTACATGTTGAGTGTTGTTCTTATGTGAGTATGGAAGGATTGTGAAGACTTTCATATGGAGAACTTTATGCTCGGGATTGAGATCAAAATGAGATATAGTTCTCCGATTTGCATCGAGTGGTATTGCCTCATTATTGCTTCCAAGGGGTAGTGCAGCTCATTCGAGATTCGACATACCACTTCATCATAATGAGGACTCAATATGCTCAAAGATCTGTGCAAATTCTGATCTTACAGAGTTATTAAGGCTTACTAAGCTTATTATATGGGACAAGGCTCCTATGATGAATAAATTTTGCTTCGAGGTAGTTAATCGGAGCTTCAGAGATGTTATGCATCGCCCTCATGACCCTTTTGGTGGCCTTGTGGTTGTTTTTTGTGGTGATTTCAGTCATATTCTTCTTGTGGCTCCTGAAGGGACCAGATGCGATATAGTTAATGCAGCCATATGCTCATCCAAAATATGGGCAGCATGTGAAGTCCTTAATTTAAATAAAAACCTGAGGTTGCAGGTAAATTTGTTTCGATACATTTGTTTTGTTAAATTATTAACAATAGAGTTGATTAAAATTAAAATTTACATCAGATGCAGTCTGGAAATTCACATGCCGAGATAAACGAGACCAGGCAGTTCGGAGAGTGGATTTTACAAGTTGGTGATGGTGTTGTTGGTGAAAATAATGAAAGTGAGGTTGATAAAAAAACAACCTGATGATCTACTCATCAGAGAGGTAGGTGATCCTATAAATACCATTGTTGACATTTCGTACCCATCATTGTTAGAGCACTTGGCCAATCCGTCACTAGATCCAAATTATATCATTAATCGAGCCATTCTTGCACCTACAAATGACATTGTTAATGAGATTAATGAAAACGTCATTTTCAAAATTCATGGTGAGTACGTTGAATATTTAAGTGTTGATAGCTTGAGTAGAGTGGATGATGTATCTCTGAAGTGTTCCACGGTTCGTTTTCTGAATAATATCAATTGTTTTGGACTCCTTAAGCACATAATTGTTCTTAAGGTTGATTGCATGATCATGTTGTTGCGTAACATTGATCAGGATTCCGAACTTTGCAATAGAACAAGGCCTATAGTAACAAATCTGGGGAAGCATGTTATTGAGGCAAAGATGTTATCTGGAACGAATACGGAAAAAAGTTATTAATACTTAGAATGATAATGAGTCCATCGAACGACGTAAAATTCCGTATTACATATTCACGTACCCGACCCATTACAAAACATGTGGGGTGGAACCCGATGATTTTAACGGGTACCTGCACCCCACCAACAATTTTTAAATTCGTACCCAACCCGCAATTTTATAGTCAATAAGACCTAGAACCCGAACCCAACCCGAAGTTTTCGAAAAAATTTAAAATATGAAAAACAGTTTCCCACAATTTTTTGTCGGGACGGCGGAGGGTGTCAAATTTTTTATCTCACGGAAACAATTTTTCACATGTAATTTCGAGACAATTTTTTTTGGTCAGACGGGGTGGAGGTGTTGTCGTAGGGTACCCCACCTACCCTATCCCGGGTGAAATTTTTTATCTCACGAAATAATTTCTCAAATGTTTTTGCGAATTTTATTTTTAGTCGGGTAGGGGGGTGGGGTCTACTCATCCTACCCCAGTCGAAAAAAATTAATCTCACGAAAACAATTCCCACATGTTTTCGCGTAAACTTTTTTTGGTTGGGTGGGGGGGGGGGGGGGTTTTATCCACCCTACCTGGGCGAATTTTTTTTTTATTTCACGAAAACAATTTCCCACATGTTTTCACAATTTTTTTTATGGTTGGGTGGGGAAGGGGGAAGCTACCCACCCATTGACGAAAATTTGGGCCAGGTCGATTTTGGGCGGATCCTGTGTCAGATTTGGATACAGGTCGAATTCAGATCGGGTTCTGTACGAGTTGTGTCCAAATAAGGTCTTAGTGCGGGTTGGGTTTTGGGCAGGGCGAGTTTTGGATGGGTGCGGGTGTAGAACCCAACGGGGGCCACTTCATAAATAATTTTTCGGGTTTCAACGAGTTTGGGTCGGGTCCTACCCAATTACATGCATATATGATACGACTATAAATGTTGTATACAAAGAGGTCTTCCACAAACTATAAGGTAATTTTAAATTTATTACCTTATAAACCTTGAAGTCATGAATATATAATTTACATTAAATGATTACTATTAACACATTGTGTTAGCTCTTTTTTAAATTTTACTTTACAGGAAATGGTTGACTTTGATTAATCTCTTTATTGTACATGTGTTTAGAATTTAGAATTATGTAATACTTTGTATGATTTTTGTACATTCTCTTTGAATGATACATGTGTTGTTTTGAGACATTTTTATATATGTTTTTCTAATACCCGTCGAATTTCGATCAAAGGAGGATTTGGATTTGGTGCTGATGAAGGGTCCTTATACTATTTTTGGTAGACCTATTTTCCTTGTACCTTGGTCTAGGAATTTTGAATTATCTGAGGATATGTTGCGTACTTTGCCAGTGTGGGTTACCTTACCAAACCTTCCGCTCTATTTGTGGGGTGAGAAGAGTTTAGGTAAGATAGCTAGTGCTATAGGTCAGCCTATGGTGACAGATGAATGCACTGCAAAGAAACTGTGGATTTCTTATGCTAGACTTATGGTAGAGATTGATGTGACCCAGCCTTTGAGGCAGTTTGTGTTAATCAAAGATAATTTGGGTAATGACATTAAGCAGGCTATTGAATATGAATGGAACCCCTGTTTTTGCCAGAAATGCCAGAAACTTGGACATGTGTGCCCACCTCCAGCACAACAAAACCAGGGTAGGGTTCCAACTGAGCAGCATCTGGGTCAACAAGTTAGACAGTCTGTTCCTAGGAATGGGCAGCAAAAAAGATGGGTTAAGAGAGCTATGATTGGTGGTGATAAAAATGTTGAGAATGGGAATGTTGCTGCCAGGAGAGTTCAGTCAAATGTGTCATCATCATCTAATGTTGGAATAGCTAGTACTAGGGGTCAATCTGGAAATCGAGCCCCTGCTGCTAATTCTCATCAAAGACAACATGAATGGATCAATGTGGGTGGGTGAAGCGCAGATAGAACTAGACAGATTGAGAGTTCGTCTCTTAGGATTGGGTCAGTGGTTGTGGAAACTGGTAATGGCTTTGCACCCTTAGGTCTTGGAGCTAGATCTGTGGGGGTGCAGGATCATGTTCCGTGATTGTCTGGAACATGAGGGGACTTAACAAGGCAGCTAAACATAAGGAGATTGGTTCCCCGTCTCAAGGAGTGGAATACGAGTATAGTTGGCCTCTTAGAAACTCGAGTTAAAGGAAGTAAAGCTGCTGATATAAGGAAGACGTTGGGGACAAGATGGCATAATCTTGATAATTACAATTCTCATGATAATGGCCGGATATGGGTGCTTTGGGATTATAATAGGATCAAAGTGCAATTTTTTAGTTTCTCTGATCAATTTCTTCATTGTTCTCTTACTGATGTCAATGGGATGCATAAAAATGTGGTTACTTTTATCTATGCACATAATCAGCTGGAACAGAGGAAGGTTTTATGGCAAAATATTAAGGATCTGGATGCAAGTATACATAGTCCATGGATGTGCATTGGTGATTTTAACAATATTTTGGGTGTTCAAGATGGGGGGGGGGGGGTAATCCGGTTCATTTACATGAGTATTTGGATTTGTTGGACATGGTGGATTGTGTTGGTTTATCTGGGGTGTCATTTTACCTGGTCAAACAAATATGTCCAAGATGTGATCTACTCTATAATAGATAGGGTTATTGCGAATCTGAGTTGGTTTCAAGTTAATGCCACAGTTGGGGTGGATATTCTTGAACCTGGAGTTTATGATCACTCGCCATTGAGAGTTAGGCAATTGGTGAGTTTCAGGCCTAAACATACTTTGTTCATCAATTGTCTCACAGAAATGAATATGTTCTTGGATACTGTTAGATGTGGTTGGAATATTCAGCTGGCTGGATCTATTTAAGGGGTGTTATGGAAGAAACTTAAAAAAATGCAGTTTTTGTTCAGAGGTTGTACTCGAAGAGTCACTGGTTTCCCAGAAAAAATCAAAATTTGGTAGGTAAGCACGGAATAAGTCTGATCCCTCTTAGCCTCTAATAGGTTTAATAGTTCTCTGATTATGAAGTCGAGGGCGAGTCTTTGGAGTTGGAAAAATGGCATAATTTTGAAGAGAAGGTCCTTCAGCAAAAGTCTAAGATGGACTGGCTTCGATTGGGAGATGGTAACACAGCATATTTTCATGCCTCAGTTAGAGAGAAAAATAAAAGAGCTGGAATTTTGGAATTGTTGAGAGAGGATGGGAGTATGGATACTAATGATGCAACCATTGAACATGTGATTCTTCAGTTTTATGGAAAACTTGTTGGATCAGCTGCTTCAAATATTGAGAGTGTTGATATTCGTGTGCTTAGAGCTGGAAAGCAATTGAGTAGGGTGGATAGGAATTTGTTAATTGCACCAGTCACTGAAGATGAAATTTTTGTAGATCTAAAAGCAGTGGGTGAGAACAAATCTCCTGGGATTGATGGCTTTACTTCCAGGTTTTTTAAGTCAGCTTGGGTTGTGGTGAAGAATGATGTGGTTAGAGCTGTGAATGATTTCTTTCAGAACAATACTCTTTATCCAGCTTTTAATTGCACATTGGTTACATTAATCCCTAAAACAATTGATGCAAGATCTGCTAAGGACATGAGGCCAATATCTTGTTGTACCACAGTCTATAAGATTATCTCTAAGATAATAACTGCTAGATTGGGGAAGGTCATTAGTAATGTGGTTGATAATAGCCAGTCAGCCTTTATACTAGGGAGAGTTATTCAAGATAACATTTTGCTAGCCCATGAGTTAGTGAAAGGCTACACTAGGAAGGGGATTTCTCCTAGATGCATGGTTCAAATGGACATGCAGAAAGCATATGATACTGTTGAATGGAGTGCTCTGGAGATGATTATGAGAGAAGTTGGCTTTCCTGCTCAGTTTATTGGTTGGGTTTTGACTTGTATGAGGACTGTCTCATATAGATATCTATGAATGGTGTCCCTTCTAGGATTCTGAAAGCTAGGAGAGGGTTGAGGCAAGGAGATCCTATGTCTCCCTTGCTCTTTGCTTTAATAATGGAGTATTCACACAGATGTTTGCAACAGCTGAGATTTAAACCGGATTTTAACTTTCATCCCAAATCTTAAAAGTTAAATATCACTAATTTGTACTTTGTTGATGACCTTATGCTATTTGCTCGAGGGGATATTGAGTCTGTGAGGCTTTTGATGGAGCAATTCTCTTTATTCTCTAGAGATACTGGGTTGCAAGCAAATGTGAGGAAGTGTAAAGTATTTTTTTGTGGTTTGCGAGATGATGAACAGCAGCTGAAAATCGCTTGTACTGGTTTTACTAGGGGTGTTTTGCTTGTGAATTACCTTGGGGTCCCTCTTGCCTTTAGAAAGCTGACTGTTAATCTTTGTCAACCACTAATAGAGAAGATTGTTAGCAGGATCAGGCACTGGACATCCAAGTTATTAAGCTATGCTGGGAGAAAGCAGTTGATTTCGAGTGTATTGTCCTCTATCATTACTTATTGGTTGCAGGTTTTCCCATTGCCTAAAAAAGTATTGCACCATATTGAAAGTATCTGCGGATGTTATTTATGGAGTGGCAAGGATAGCAATTCACGGACAGCGTTGGTAGCTTGGGATGTTGTTTGTAATCCTTGTTGTAATGGAGGTCTGAATTTAATTGCTTTGTTTGAATGGAATAGGGCTTTTATGGTGAAGCTACTGTGGAATGTGCAAAGTAAGGCAGACAAACTTTGGATCAGATGAGTGCATATCTACCATATGAAAGGGAAATCAGTACAAGAGTTCATCCTTAAAGCTAACTGTTCTTGGATTCTGTGAAATATGTTCAAGTGCAGAGATGTCGTTTATGGGATGCAGGCCTGGCAGGAAGCTCTAATTACTGGTAAACTGGTAGTAAGGAAGGTCTATCAAGGTTTGTGTGGGGTAAAAGAGAGGGTTATTTGGAGTGACCTGGTGTTGGTTCGCAAGAAATGCCCATATTTTCCAGCACATAGTTATAGATGTGGCAAAAATAGGTGAAGATATTATACATAGTGTGGTTCAAAGGTGTATCTTGTACCCTGGACTGGAAGCTCACATTCATAGATTATTATTTGGTTAGATGCTTGTGTTGTTAGGTATTTTGGGTTGTTTTTTTAGGTGCTTGGGTTGGTCTGGACTTTTAGTCGACCTTTTTGTATTGCCCTACTTTTGGAGTTATGAATATATTTCGCAGTTCCAAAAAAATACCCGTCGAATTTCGACGGGCATGATCATGTTCGAGCCATTCTTGCACCTACAAATGACATTGTTAATAAGATTAATGAGTACGTCATTTCCAAAATTCATGGTGAGTACGTTGAATATTTAAGCGTTGATAGTTTGAGTAGAGTGGATGATGTATCTTTGAAATGTTCACAGTTCAGTTTCTGAATAATATCAATTGTTCTGGACTCCTTAACCACATGATTGATCTTAAGGTTGGTTGCATGATCATGTTGTTGCGTAACATTGATCAGGCTTTCGAACTCTGCAATAGAACAAGGCTTATAGTAACAAATCTTGGGAAGCATGTTATTGAGGCAAAGATGTTATCTGGAATGAATACGGAAAAAAGGTATTAATACCTAGAATGATAATGAGTCCATCGGACGACGCAAAATTTTCTATTACATATTCTCGTACCCGACCCATTACATAACATGTGGGGTGCAACCCAATGATTTTAACGGGTTTTATAACACGTACCCGCACCCCACCAACAATTTTTAAACCTGTACCCGTACCCAACACGCAATTTTATAGTCAAGAAGACCTAGAACCCGAAGTCCCGAACCCAACCCGATGTTCTGGAAAAATTTAAAACAGAAAAAACAGTTTTCATCATTTTTTTGTCAGGACGAGGGGAAGGGGGTACCCTACAGGGGCGAAAATGTTTCATTTCACGAAAACAATTTCCCACATGTTTTCGTGTAAAATTTTGGTCAGGCGGGGGTACCCTATCCCGGGTGAAATTTTTTTCTCTTATGAAAACAATTTCCCACATATAATTCCGAGACAATTTTTTTTGGTTATACGGGGTGGGGGTGTTGTGGTAGGGCACCCCACCCACCCTATCCCGTGTAAAAAATTTATCTGACGAAAATAATTTCCCAAATGTTTTCGCGAATTTTATTTTTAGTCGGGTAATGGGGTGGGGTCCACCCATCCTACCCAGTCTCACGAAAATAATTCCCCACAAGTTTTCGCGTAATTTTTTTTGCTGGGTACCCGGGCAAATCTTTTTTATTTCACGAAAATAATTTCCCACATGTTTTCACAATTTTTTAATGGTCGGGTGGGGGAGGGGATAGGTACCCACCCTACCCATGACGAAAATTTGGGCCTGGTCGGATTTTGAGCGGATCGTGTGTCAGATTTGGGTACGGGTCGGGTTTGGTCCGGATCGAGTCTTAGTGCGTATTGAGTTTTGGGCAGGGCGAGTTTTGGTCGGGTGCGGGTGTATAACCCAAACCCGTACCCATACATAAATAATTTGTCGGGTTTTAACGGGTTCAGGTCGGGTCCTACCCAATTACATGCATTATATGATACGACTATAAATGTTGTATACAAAGAGGTCTTTGACAAACTATAAGGTAATTTTAATTTTATTATCTTATAAACCTTGAAGACTTGAATATATAGTTTACATTAAATGATTACTATTAGCACATTGTGTTAGCTCTTTTTTAAATTTTATTTTACAGGAAATGATTGACTTTCATTAATCTCTTTATTATACATGTGTTTGGCATTTCGAATAATGTAATACTTTGTATGCTTTTTGTACATTCTCTTTGAATAGTAAATGTGTTGTTTTGAGCCATTTTTATATATGTTTTTCTAATACCCGTTGAATTTCAAAAAGGAAGGAAAAAAACATGTGTGATCCTTTTGATTTTCTTATTGTTAATCAAATTTAAATTTCAACCCGGCTCAACTTTGCTCCTTGGTTCGCCATATAGTCTTAACATACATGTGATGTGCTTTAAAGATATTTGATGTGTTTTACATTTCTGAACAGACATTGACTCTCACTTGTACGTTGTTGATATGGGCCTATTATTCCCTAGCAAGATGATTGGTATGGGCATTCACCTCGGAGGTAGTGTATCAATTTATTTTACATACGTGTGTTCTATTCTCTCTCAGCACTGGTACAAGACTACAAGCTGCAAGCCTGCAACCATTAGTTAACTACATCTCCATTTCTGTAGAATTTCCGCCATGGCTTCGTATAAATGCGTTCAAATTGACAACGGGAGAAAGTGTGCTCTATTTTATGTCCGCGGCGATGAGGAGATTTTGCAAGAGGCTCTTGATTCACCAATGCCATGGATAGGTATGTATATTGCTGCAGCTTCTCTAATATGCACAATTGCAATGGCTATTGATGCTCTTAACTCTATCAAGTCCAGAAAGTTGTGGTTTCCCTGTAACTACTTCTCTCTCAACGCTACTTCCCTTGCCCTCTTAGCAGTCGCAATGAAGCTCACTGTTGATCTTACCTCTAGTATGATAAGTGATCGAGAGAAGGCGGCTACTATTAGCAGTCTTCTTCTCATATCGGTTGCTATTGATAATTTCATGATATCTGTCGCATCTATGCCTAACAATGAAGTTTTGCTCAACATGATTGCTTTAGGCATTTCTGTCATTACAAGTCTTGTTAATGTCCTTATCCACGATTTCCAGATAATTATCCATGCAAAGCACGAATCCATTAACGTGGTTGAGAAGCTTTCAGGAATCGTTTTTATGCTTCTCTTTTTTGCTCTGTTATGTTCACTGGCTATCGTGGTTCCAACCACCAAAAGTATCATAGACTCCAAGTTCAAAGAAATGCAAAAAAGGGTTACGAATGAAATAATGGAGGGCGTTAAAGTTAATGCTCATGATCTGAGCAGAATGCTGAAAAAATACTGGGTCATGGCTGAAACAGGAAGTCCACAATTTGTGATAGCTCGATCTGCATTTAGTGTTATTCCAGGTTTAATGTGTTTGTTGCTTGCCTCGTGTTTGGTACAAGTTCTTATTAGAGTAGATATGCCTGAAGTGGAATCGGCCTATGAATGGTCGATTATTTGGATTTTGTTATTCCAGACTGGCGGAATAGCAATTGGCATGGCCGCTCCTGTATCTAGATGGTTCGTTGCAGCCCGCTTTAAGAACTCATGGCCAACGCTCAAAAGCTTCAAAGATGAAATGAAAATTGAAGATTATTGGATTCAGAGATTGGTAGATTGGAGAGAAAGACCAATACCTTTACGAATTCACCTCAAGTTCAAAAAGGTTCTTCATGCCTCGAAAAGATTGCTTTGAATGTCTGCATTAAAATACAAGTTCTGATTATCGGCGTTAACAAGTTAATTCTCATCTTTTCTGGAACGTGTATAGCTGCAGCTTTCAAGTTCCTCGGCCACATCAATATGTTACATGGGTGTGCAAGAGAATCGGAATCTGGGAGTGGCAGAGAAATAGTAGATGATTTCAGTTGCTATGCACTGTTACTTGAAGGTGAGCTTGAATTGCCAAAGAAAACAATTGAAAATATCTGCAATGAGCTTGATAAGTTAATCCAAGTCAGTAAGCTGCAAAAACCCAAAAATTTAATGCAACTTCTTCACAAGTCTGATAACTTCAACGGAGTAGCAGCATTCGATAGTAATGAAGTTGCACGTTTACAAGTTAAAGAACCCCGAGTTTGCTGGTCTCTTTCCGTGGTGACATTAACAAGTATCGCAGTTGCACTTCCCAACATCCCAGACAATAAAACTCGTCAATTGTTGAGTGGAGTTAGCGAGGGCCTGTCACTTGTGAAGCTTATAGAGAAAGCCATGGATATCAATGCAGAACTTAAAAGCATAAGAGATGCAGCCAATATTGTTTGGGATGAACTTGAGCTATACCAGAAGTGGCAAGGCAAGAATCTCACCGGGAGAATGAACGTTCAAGATGTGACATATAAGGACACAATGCTAGAGCTCTCTGAAATAGCAAGCAAGACTATCATGGATTTCAAGAACAGTACAGATGATTCAATCAGGGAAGATCCTGTGAAATGGCCGGTTAAAGTTCTTGCTGCTAATCCAATGTACAGAATATGTCAAACTCTTTTGCTAGCTGAACATACTGGTTCTGAGTCTACCACAGGACCAACTGATCAACAGAAGTTCGAGCTGTTAACCATCTTGATCTCAGACTTACTGGCCGCCTGTTTTACAAATCTAGCACATGTGCTAATTACAATGTGTAAGAGGAATGACACTGAAAAGAGCCAGGAAAGTATAAGATATGCAGCTGTTCTTCTTGGCGAAAGTGAAGAAATCATTTTGTTTCTCGAGCAGCGAGACTGGCCAACACTGGATCCTGATAAGATGGGTTGCCTTGAAGCATGGCGAGCCATTCTGGAACAAGATAAAGAAACTCAAGTTACCATTGTCTCGGAAGCTGATGACAGATCGGTTCAACGACCAGAAATTGAACATGTTTCAATTGAACTTGGAAGATTATAATTGCAATTGCAAATGTGCAAACATTCTCGTCTTGAGGTAGTTCTTTGAAGTTAACTTTCAAATTTTAAGTAATGTTCACTGTTAGCCACTTGTTTTGTGTACTTATGAGTTATATGATAGAGTATGATGCAGCAATATATGAAATTCTTTGAGCTGTGAAGTACCTCTTCCTGGATTACTTTTGGACTTCTATTCTATTTTTAATTTCATTCTTTAGGATTTGAGTACAAAATTTATATTTTATGTTATTTCCGGTTATGTAATAACTTGATTCCTTTGTAGTACTGTTTATGTTTAATTGTAAAAATTGATTTGAATTTCGCCTCAGATTTGTGATCATCTGCCGAGTAAATCATTAGTGTTATTAAACTACAAGAAAAAAACATAATGACCTGCTCTACTTATTTAACAGCGTTTGTACAAACGTGGGGATGCAAATTTTGCCTATTTCGCTATATTTTACCGGGTTTTTTTTTTGTCCGCCATACGAAAACGTGTCGTACCTTAGCGACTAGGAAATATCTTGCATTATCTTGCACCTACTTACTAGAACCAACTGGCCCATGCATGTAAAGATATTTTAGGTCCGTGATTGGGTAAAATTCATTTTTGATACTTTAATGTGAGTCATTTCAAATTTTCACTACAAAAAAAAAACATTGTTTAGCGACGGATTGCTCCCTGTTACGACGGATAAATTATCCGTCTCTATTTTGTTACGAATAATTTCGTTGACCTTTTTGTGACGGATACTTATCCGTCTCTAACAAGGTGATTTTTTTTTTTTTAATTCCATAATTCTGTCCATTTTTTAGACGGATAATTATCCGTCGCTAAATAGAGACGGATTTAGCAACGGATTTCCTTTTTTTTAATAAATTAAATCTAGATTTAGATCCGTCTCTAAATTTGCAGATTATTTAATTTTTTTTTAATTTTGATGCTTGTTTTCATATTTCACCTGTTTCACAAATAGATAATAAATTCAAAATAATTAAATTGTATTAATTAACATAAAGCATTCGACGAATACAAATTATCCATAATAAAATTAAATATCCGTACATAAGCTAAAATAAGAAGTCACGTGGAAGCAAAACACAAGTCCAAACTAACTATCTTGGGACGGGGGCGGTGGGTACATGGCCATGAAAGCTTCCATCCGCAGCTAGATGATAAGCTCAAATTATACTCCATAAAACTTAAGAGAATAAGTTGTAGTTGTAGACTGTGCTTAACCCGGTATCGTTTCTAAGGAATCAGTTAGGCTACCACAACGAAATAGAGTGAACAGTTTGTCTGTGAGTAACAAGTTGATTGAGAACGCTTAGGTGGTTTTAAATTAATATGTTTGTGCGAAAAACTTGTAAGAGAGCTCGGTCAGAGCGAGCTTCTTTGCGAGCATGTTTGACTTGAAAGGTTTATATCCTCTGAACAAATCGTACTTGTATAAATAAATACATAAATTTACATATCTATATCTATGTTAGATATTTTGTTAAGAATATCTGTTTAGATTTTGTTCAGCAACATGATGACTTATCTTAGTCTCAGAAAGGTGATTAGTACTCTTGGTTCACTTGAACATTGTAAAAGAGGAAACCCACTAAGTATGATAGTCTAGCTAATCTTGTATAGGATGTTAGGTCTCAAAATGTAATTTTTATTTTATGAAGAGAAGACCAAGAAGAAGACATCCAAGCAGAAAGCTCAACGACATTGAAGACTTGAAAAGCGCACAAGATTCTTGAATCATTGTTCAGATATCTTGTGGACAGGAACAGTTTCAAACAAACTGTGTCACAAGAGATATCTGAGAAATAAGATACATATCTGAAAACAAGGAAAGTGTCCACAGATATCTATTCTCAGATACCTTGAGCTTTAACCACGTTTCTGATATTGATAGTTTGAATTTGAGACTAACGGATACTATTCAAACGGCACTCAAATTCGTCTATAAATATCAACACTTAGACAGCTTGAGAGACACACACAACTCAGAACACAAGACCTTGAACTGCATACGATATCTGATTATCTTACTCTCTCAAAGCAACTTACTTATTATCAAAGCTTTCTGTTGCGACTAAAGCTTTTGATCTTGAGTAAACACTGAAGTTCTAAGTGTCCTGATCCTAAACAAGCAAAGCTATCTGTGAAGGAGTTGAATCAAAAGATCAACTATCTGAGATTCATTCTCTTGAACAGATATCATAAGACTTGGGTCAGTAAAATCGAACAAGATACCATACGCTGTAAAGTATATAAAGTAACTTAGTTCACAGAGCTATCTGATTAACTGAAAAGTTATTAAGACGCTCATCTGACAACTCAAACCAAAACCAACACCATAACTGGCGTGGAGTACAGGAAGTACTTAGTTTGAAAAATCAGGGAATAACTCAAGGTTCTGGAGTATAGGAAGTACTTGATTTGGGAAACTAAGGAATAACTCAAGGTTATTGAGTATAGGAAGTACTTAGCTTGGGAAGCTAGGAATAACTCAAAGGTTTACAGTATAGGAAGTACTTGGTCATGAAAGTCGGGAACAACTCAGGGGAACATTTGGTTGGGAACCAATTGTTAAGAATCTTAGAATAGGATTATTGTAAGGAAATCTCAATTATCTGTTCTAGTGAATTCTAGGTCTCTGATAGACCGAAGTGGATTAGTTGGAGGATTACGCCACCTCCAGATACCACTATACTTGCTGTGTCATTTACGTTTCTGTATTTATACTTCAGCAACACACACACTTATTAACTGTTTCTGCACTTATCTTTATTAAGTCTTCCGCACTCTGATTCTAAGTATCAGATATCTGAGAAATATTTGTTATCGACAAAAGTTTTAAAAGACTATTCACCCCCCCCCCGGGGTTGTTTTTATTTGGCGGTATCTGGACCAACAAGTGGTATCGAGCGGGAGGTTCACCACCTTCACTTGAACCTAGATCCCCAGATAGGTGAAGGAACTGTGTCCACTTTTGAGGACTATTTAATTTGTGTGTTAAGTGTGCAGGTATGTCTCTGAGTGATGCACCTGTTCTCAAACTAGAGAACTACGAGAAATGGAAAAATAACATGATGCTCCACCTTGAAGCCATAAGTGACGAAATGATCGAAGTAATAAAGAATGGCCCAATAGTCATTCAACAACTTAAGCAAGTCATGGAGGTTTCGAGTGGAAGAGACAGAGATCAAAGCGAAGGATCTTCACAAACAGATGTGTCAACTAGTGGAAGATCTACTGGTCAAGTTATTTTGCGAACCAAAGCCGAGAACTCGGACATCGGAACATGCCAAGAGGAATCGTCTGGATGGTCAAGCTCGTAACATCATCATCGGATCGACACGAGCACATACGATTAAAGCGTAGGGTGCTAAAGCGGCGAAAGTTGCTCGCAAGATTGAAGAAATCTGCGGGCCCGAGAAAACCAAGGAAAACAAGTTCGAAGTTCTAAAGTTGAAATTTCAAAATTTCAAACAAGGTCCCACCGAAACTCGAAGAACTTGATTTCGGTTTACCACTCTCATGAGTGATATGGCGACTTGGGAAAGCAATAGATACTCTCGGTCGGAGAAGATTAAGACTATTGTCGAAGTCTTAACCAACCGGGAGCATACTAAATTCTTTTATTTTAACCAAGGTATGCAAATATCACTCCAAAGGAACTTTTCTCTCATCTTACTCTTTTGACTATGAGACAACTCGGAGAGAACAAACAAGCGAAAAGTTGCGAATGTTGCTCTAGTTACTCAAGGAACTTCAAAAGAAGAAAAGCAAGGAGGCGAGGATGCTCTTGCCGCAAAGCAAATGAGTAAATTTGTCGATCGATAAATTGAGAGAAGAAAAGCGAAGAAGTGAAAAAGCATCTAGGCTCAAACTATCACCGAGACAAAATATGCAAAGCTCATTGAACAAGCCATTTCGAAAGCATCATGTCTTGAGGAAGCGAAATTGGAAAGCGATATCTGTTTCTATTGTCGTAAACCTGCCACTTCAAGAAGGATTGTCACCTCAACAAACTAAGGACAAAGACAAGAAAGATAGAAGAATCTTCGAAGAAGCGAGCTTTGTTAGCGAAGAAAGAAAGAAAATCCAAATTCAATGGATGCTCTAGACGTTGAGACAGATTACGAAGATGACAATTCAGATGATTCAACCTACCATCACCGTAATTATGTGGAGTTACTCATGATATAATCGACTTGACCTCAAAAGAATGAAATGTGGAGTTCTTTGAAATTGGTCAGACATCTCCAACATAGAAAAGCATCTTATGGTGATGAGGTAACACATACTTCTTGCTACACTTATGAAAGTGATGAAGAGGAAATAAAAATCTAGAAAATCTCGGAAAGAACTTGACATCTATGAAAGAGAATTTCTAATGATCCGAGCTAGAGCGAAAACCTTGAAGAAAAGAATTACATTGAAAAGGAAAATTCTCAATTAGTTAAAGAATCAGAGAAAGGATCTGAAAATGCATTTCTCAAAGCTCGGATATCCGAGACCGAAAAGTCACATGAAGAAGCAATGGTGAGATTCTGAAAGAATTATGAAAATCTTCTTTCTGAAAACAAGGAACTCAAAAAGAAAGAACTATCTTTTCAATCTTATGCCAAAGCTAGTGACACTCTTACTGAAGTACAATCTTACTTAAGAGATCCTTCAGAAAAGAAAGGACTTGGGCTGAATACACAGACAGATTGTTCTATCACTCTGAATAAGAGTAAGGAGAAAAGAACATTTGTAAGTACTCAGCAAGACGGTTCCCATGCAATCTATAGTATCGGTGAAAAGACAAAGATTGTTGACAAAGGAAAGGCAGTTACGACTAAACCTTTGTGGAAAAAACAAGTCAAAAACAAAAGCATTGGTACGTCTCGAAAAGAAACACAACACCGAAAAGTGTAAACACCAGCGTGCTATGTCTCTCAAAAAGGTAGAATTGCAGGAGCTGGCAAATTCTCCTATGTCACTTTTTCTGGAAAGAAATTGGATCAACCAGAGACTAGCAAAGCTGCTGAGAAAAGATCTCAGATAGCTTCAAGTGCTCGAAACGGCATTGGCTATAAAGGCATCGGAAAACAACTTGCTCATGAGTACAAGCAGGAGCAAGAACGATGGCTGAAAGCTAGAATTGCTCAAAGCAATTATCAGAAGTGGAAGTTAAATCAAGCCACTGAAAATCCGAATGCCAGGGCTAGAAGAAATCTGGCAAGGAAGGCTAAGTTTCTTTGAAAAGCAAACTCGAAACTGACAGTGTATGAAAGCATCATATGGAGCACCTAGGAACACACCAAGGAAGAAAATAATTCTTACTAATGATAACTTTCATTCAAAAGAATTCCTCCTTACGTTCTGTCGGACAAAAGCATATTTCAAAGAAATTCATTCAAAATGGATTCCCTTGGAAGAACTTTTGATTCGACGGTTCCATCAAAGATATGAGAACCTAATCTCTGTTTCTGTTGTGCGAATGCTTCTGGACTAAAGCACAATGGCTATTTGATAGTGGATGCGGAAAGCACATGACAGAGACAAAGCAAATCTGGTTGATTACAAAGCTTGCAACACGGGACCGGATATCGATTTCTTTGGAGGAGAATTAAATCCCTCTCGGGATTTGCAACGTCAAATTGGGAACTTTAACAATCAACGGCGTATTACATGTTAAGGATTTGAAATACAATCTATTTAGCATGAGCCGGTTTGCGAATGAGGTTTTACTATAAAATTCAAAGCTAAATCGCAAACTAATTGACAATGAGTCAAAGCGGCATCTTAGTTGGTCGGAAAGGCGTCTTTATGTTGCCGATTGGGCATCTCGCCTGTTCAAGAATGTCTCATGGTGAGTCAATCAGGACACACAGAAGAGAACTGGTTATGGCACAAAAGAATGAGTCACTTCAACTTCAAAACTCTGAATAGACTTGCCGAAAGAGTTAGTGGTTGGTCTTCCCGAACATCTTTCGAAAGGATGGTATACACTTTGTCGGATGGGGAAACAATCTAAGATCTCTTTCAAGTCCAAAATCGACACTCTAGTGTTAGACCACGCAACTTTTACACATGGATCTATTTGAATCATCGTAACTAGTTATGCGGGAAAGAAGTATGCAGTTGTTGTAGATGACTTCTCAAGATTCACTTGGGTTGTCTTTACGAAACACAAATCGATGCCGGTGGAGATACCAAACCTTTGAAAAAGCTTGAAGTCATGAAAATGACAAGGTATCTGTCGAGCAGACCATGGTACTGAGTTTGTCAACCAGTACATAAAGGAGTTTTGTACCTGCAAAGGTATACAACACCAACTTTCCTCTGTAAGAACACCTCAACAAAATGGTGTTGCAGAAAGGAAAAACAGAACCCTTAAAGAAGCTGCAAGGACAATGCTAGGCGACCTTGAGATAAGTGAAATTTATTGGGTTGAAGTCGTAAACACAACTGCTACACTTTCGAGCAGATGCTTGATAAACAAACACCATGACAGGACCCCCTATGAAATCTTGGTTGGTAGACCCCCTAATATCAAACATATGAGAGTATTTGGTTGTAGATGTTTTGTTCTAAACAACGGGAAAGATTATCTGAGAACATTTCAACCAAAGGCAGATGAAGGTGTTTTTCTTGGCTATTCCACAAACAGCAAAGCTTACAGAGTTTACAACAAAAGAACAAAGAAAATTGAAGAATCAGTTCATGTTGTATTCTATGAAGGAAGTAAGAAAACACCTCCTATTGATGAAATCTCAGAAAGGTTCAAAGAACTATTACTCAGGGATCCTAAAGAAGAATCCTCAGAAAGGAAAAACATCATTATGGAAAGTGAGGATGACTCTGACGTAGAAAAGCTTGAAAAGCCTAGTAACAACAAGATGACTCACAAACATGATGAGGAATTTCCTATGAGTTTTCCAGAAATGGAACAGGTTACTGAGAACCTTCATCATGAAGAGGTATCTGAAAATAAGAATGCTGAAATGCATGTCTCAGATATCTCTAACACTGAAAAAGCGTCAGATATCCATGAGATTTCCCATATGTCAGATATCTCAGATACTGAAAAAGTATCAAATCAAAATCTTAGTGATTCACATTCAGATCACCTGGATATTGATCCTACTAGCACTAAACCTATGATGAAATGGATCAAAGATCATCCTACAAAGGATATAATTGGACCAATTAATCAGGGTGTTAGGACTAGGAGAGCAATAGCTGAAAATGCTAACTCTCTCTTTGGAAGTTTCATCTCGAATATTGAACCTAAAAATATAGAAGAAGCATTAGGAGACCAAGACTGGATCTCTGCAATGCAAGAAGAGTTGGATCAATTTGAGAGAAACAAAGTCTGGAAACTAGTTCCATTTATAGAAGGAATATCTGTGATTGGAACTAAATGGGTTTTCAGAAACAAGATGAATGAATCTGGAAATAACAAGAAACAAAGCAAGATTGGTTGCCAAGGGATTTACTCAGACTGAAGGCTTAGATTTTGACGAGTCATATGCACCAGTTGCCAGATTGGATGCAATAAGACTCTTTCTAGCCTTTGCAGCTCATAAAGATTTCAAAGTTTATCAGATGGATGTCAAAAGTGCATTCCTAAACGGTGAACTTGCAGAAGAAGTTTATGTTGAGCAACCACCTGGCTTTGAAGTTTCCTCAGAAAGTAGAATGGTCTATAAACTACAGAAAGCTCTGTATGGACTGAAACAGGCTCCAAGAGCATGGTATGACACTTTGGCCAAATACCTTCTGGAAAGTGGTTTCAAGAAAGGTGAAGTTGATAAAACTTTATTTACCTTAAATCATGATGGGAAACTACTCTTAGTTCAAGTATATGTTGATGACATCATATTTGGATCTAAGGACAAGCAACTTTGTAATGACTTTGCAAATCTCATGAAAAGCAAGTTTGAGATGAGCATGATGGGAGAAATGAATTATTTCCTAGGATTGCAAGTCAAGCAACTCAATGATGGAATATTCATTAGTCAAACAAAGTATGCAAAAGATATGCTCACAAAATTCAATCTTAAGCCTTCTGAAAAGAATGCTAAGATACCTATGAGCATTGGAACCAAAATGACTTATACTGAATCAGATAAGAGTGTTGAAGAACATAAGTATAGGAAATTGATAGGTTCACTACTTTACCTCACTGCAAGTAGACCTGATATTCAATATGCCGTTGGAGTGTGTGCTAGATTTCAGACAAATCCAATACAGACACACTATACAACATTGCTATGAAAATATTAAGGTATGTAAAGGGTACAGTAGATGTAGGATTGTGGTATCCTAAAGAAAGTGGATTGAGTTTAATTGCCGGTACTCGGGGCGATTATCTTTGGATCATTGCTTGATAGGAAAAGCACCTCGTGAACTTATGGGTTTACGGGCACTAGACTTATCTCATGGTTTAGCAAGAAGCAAAACTCAATTGCAACTTCTACCACAGAAATTTGAATATATATTGCCGGTTGTTGTGCAACACAAATTCTGTGGATACAACAACAACTTAAAGACTATGGACTCGATGAGAAGAAAACTCCCATTTTCTGTGACAACACAAGTGCTATTGCGATTACACAGAATCCTAAATTTCATGCCAGAACAAAGCACATTGATGTTAGACATCACTTCATCAGAGACCATGTTGAAAAAGGCAATATAGAGATACTCAAGATTGGCACTGAAGACCAACTTGCAGATATCTTCACTAAGCCACTACAAGAAAGTAGATTATTAGCCTTAAGACATAGTCTCGGACTAATGGAACTACCAATGAACTGAAAAAGTTCAGGTATCTGGAACGGGCATCCAGAGAAGAGGTATCTGGAACGGGTATCCAGAAAAGAGAAAAGAGAAATCTGGAACGGGCATCCAGAGAAGAAGTATCTGGAACGGGTATCCAGAAAAGAGAAAAGAGAAATCTGGAACGGGAATCCAGAAGTCAAAAAAAAAAAAAAAAAAAGAGCAAAAAGATAGCTTAAGATCTCTGAGACGGGAACTCAGATATCTGAATCATTCTATAAACGGGGAACACAAAAGAGAATAGTATAACTGTCTGCAGTCAACTACTCTCTTGAAACTCACATTATTTCTATCTTGATGAAAAACTTGGAAAAATCATAAGTGTAAGACAGATTCAGATGCGAACAGTGTCCTTGGTCATACAGAATTGTGATTCAGATAGCAAGTCGCCAAAACTCATTAAATGGGCACAATTACACTTGCTGATTGTGATCATTGCTGAAGAAGCAATGGTGACCCTTGATGAAGATAAGCGATTGATCTGTACGGTGGAAATTAACTCACAAAGAAATAGTGGATCGTTGAAATTGGACATGGCCCACTAAGCATTTAATGCCGAACTAGCTTTTGCTCACGCCTGTTTGCAAATCACAGATACGTACACACAAAATCAATTTGTATGTATTTGTCTGTTAGGATTCAACTGCTATATATATATAGGATTTTGGCAAATGAAATCACTTTTGCCTAATCCGAAATTTCATCTTGCACAAAAATAGCAAATTCTCTCTTGATTCTCTGCAAACCCTCTACAATCTCTGCAAATCAGATTAAGTTTTTCTGCAAAGAATTACTGAATCACATCTCTTTCAAACACCAATTTCAATTCCCTACACTATATAAAGAGATGGCCTCCAAGAACACTTCGACACAGAAATCCCAATCCTCCACTGGTACTGCTGAAAAGCAAGCACCAGAGTTGGTTATTGTTAACAATCGACTGGTAGGAGTTTTTAATCCTGACCATTGGACTTCAAGTCACAGAATGATTTGGGGTGGTGCCATGGTTGAGGAATACCTCACTGCTGCAATAGAAAACCAAACTGACAGAAAATTGATTCTTGACATGCTTGAAAAGGCACAAATCAAGGGTTTTCTATCTGCTCGCCCAAGTGGAATTTCATCACTCGATGTGTTGGAATTTTACAACAACCTGTGATTATTTCTGTGTTTCAAGGCATCAAATAGTGTCTATCAAAACCTCAGTCCAAGGAAAGGAAATCCTTCTGGACTTGACAACTTTCTGTAAGTTGTTTGAGGTTCAAAATCTTGGAAAGGATTTTGAAATAAACACCAAGGATGATGAACTCCTTGAAGGTGTTAAAGAACTGTGACGTGTGTGATCTTGAAAATCGACATACCCACCGAGTTCAAACTTGTCGACATCCCAACGGACATCCGTTGGTTCACCGGGATGTATCGCTTGCATTCTTCACGATGCTTTGATGGTCTACAAGGAGGTCTTGACCGGATAAGCCAAGAACGATGGATCATGATGTTCTTGCTGAATCAACAAGACAAAAGGCGGAAAACCCTTTAATCGGGAAAGTACGCCTTCATGAAATTCGTGAAGAAGATTCAAGGCTTCGAGCCTAAGATTGTCAAAGGACTAGCCGAGCCAAAGGCCATGAGGTTATGGTCTCAAGATATGCTACTTCTTTGGAAAAGCTTGGCATTAAGCTCAGAGAGACGGCTGAAATAGCCAACAGTAACTTACTCTACGGTATGAGTATACAAATCTGATGAAAAAGGTTACTGGGTCTCAGAAAGGTCCTAAGAAGCGAAAATCTGAAAAGATATCTGAAGAAAAGGTTATACCAAGAAGCCTGAACTTCAAGAAAGAAGTCTGCTGGCAAATCAGAAGACACACCCAAAGAGGTTGTCAAGTCTCAGATATCTGCAGGCATTGCCGATGAACTGATAATGGCAGATGAACTCATTAATGCTGCAAAAGAGTTATCAACTACTGAACAAGTAGACTCAGCAAGAGAAAGTGCTTTCAGAAATGTTGCGACTAATGCAGAAAGCCTTGCTGATGAACTCATAAATGCTGCCAAGAGTGGTGAAAAGCACCAAGCCCCATCTGCAGAAACCGCAGGAGTAATGGACCAATCAGTTCCCAATGCTGATGAGAGCTCTGACGATGAAGATGATGAACTAGTCATTTCTCAAGTCCTAGAAAGAACAAAGAGGGCTAAGGTTACTGAAAAAGTAACTGGTGATAAGGTATCTGAAGAAGAACCTACACCACAAAGTTCTTGAACCTATAGCAAAGGTTGTTGGTGCAAACACATCATCAGGGAATGTCTCTCTTGAACAACTTCACAAAGCCCTGATGAGTGGTATTTTAGTGCTGGCAGATGCTGATGGAAATGCCACATCTAAAAATCTGGAAGAACATTCTACTGATCAATCTTCTGCTTCCAGACAACCACAACAACCACAAACACAACAACCACAACAGCCACAAGTGGTTGATGAAATGGTAAATGAACTCCATTTTGAATTACCAGCAATACAGTATGCTGAAGAAAATCCTGTAATTGAAAGGTGTTCCCCAACTCAATGAGAGGGATCAAACCGAGACATCTACTCGAATGATCAACTGTGGAGGCAACCGAGTTGCATACTCGGAAAGGTGTGAAGTACCGAAACTTCAAACAAAGAAACCGGATCGACAAGACGACCAATGTATAGAAAGGTCACAAGTTCCAGAGACCAATCAGCCTGAAACTGCTCGGGTAAATGACTGGTTTAACTCTTACCTTGTGAAAAATTTTATACTTATAAATCTTGTTACCTTATAAGAATTTCTTTATTACAGGCTGAGTTAGAAATGCAGAAACAAGAGGAAGTCGAGAAGCTTACCTCGAATCTTGAAAAAGAGGTTCCTTCAACCTCAACTCTTGAGAAATCGAGCACATGCCACGGGTAAATGATTCTTAAAGAGAACTAACTTTTCAAGAAAAATGTTTGTATGCTCATTCATGATAAATGTTTCTAAGGCTCCAACCGAGATGGAAGAAGATAAGGCGAATGCCGGAGACAAACCCGAAACCAACAGGTTTCAAGAACACATCATCGAGCCTTCAAACTTGAAGGTATATGACAATCAAGTGACAAGTATTCTTCATCCAGGTTATTTTTATCTCTTCTAATATTCAATACTTTCTACTTACAGCTATTTCGTAAGTAGAAATGCAAGGGATAAAGTTGCGACTTTCCTGCATCAATGGAAATTGATGAAGCCCCTAAGGCAACATCACTCGAAAGAACACGAAGCGCACAAGTTTCGAGAAAATGAACTGAGCTTCGATGAGGAAGTAAGTAGCTCAAATCGAATTCATTAAAAGCATATTTATGCATAGATTCTTTCAAACTATTTCCTAAGTATTGTATTTTCTCAGTTCAAGAAAGAAAGGTTGATGAGGACCGGACTTCCAAGTCTCCACCTCACAACAAGATATCCGAGACACCAATCGTCTCAAGAGAACAAGTATCCGAGCGATGTTCTTACTCGTAACTCGAAACTAAACTACACTTCTACTCAGATATCTACAAAAGTTTTGAAACTCACTCAAAACTCCTTCTTCGAGCTCAACAGATGCAAAGCAGTTCCCATTGAAGAAACAAGGACCTACTTCACTTCTTCAAAGCTCACACCGCCAAAGAATATTCAATGCTTCAAGAAATGGCGAAGTTAAGGTGCTCGATCTCTCGAAATATTGAGAATCACCGATCAACCAACCAGACGAGCACGAGCTCTTGACACGAAACATATGTCCAATCAATGTTCCTACAGGTAAAGATACGATTCGACTCTACTACATAAGGACTTTTCGGAGAAGTGGCGATAGTTTGATACATGCCTTTGAGCAGGCAGATGGTCAGACTAGATTACAAATGGCATTCAAGCCAGTCCTGCCCCAGCCTCTGCAATTCATACCTTCTGAACAAGAAGAAGTTAATGGGCAGAAGATCACTATCCCGGAAGTGATCAATCTTGTATCTGAAGATGATGAGGAGGAAGAAATGAATGAAAATTACTTTGATGAACCTCCCACTGACCATCACCAAAAGGATGATAATGACAAAAAGGATGATGATGATGCCCGCACTGTGGACCGGAGGAATTTCACAGAAAAACAATGCCTCAATTCGAAAAACCGAGAAGACTTCACGAAATCTCCATCTTCATCACCTCATAAATCTACTCATCCATCTTCTCAACAACACGCAGTTACTACTGAACAAGTAGTTGAGCTTTCTGAGGAAACCAATCAAAAAATATTAAACACTCGGACGTAAGTGCTCAACTCAGACAACTGTTGGAAGAAGAACAACAGCTCCATCTTCAACTGGAAGATCAAATAGCTAAATCCAAAGATAAGATTGATCAACTACAAGATCTATACTTAGAAGAAATGATTGCTTACTCTGAGGTTAAAGAGCTACGGGATGTTGTGCAAGAGATCACCAAAGAACTCGATACTGAAGAAGTATCTGAAGTCAAGCATGATGCTAAGGCTGCATCATCTTCGAAAGAAGTACCATCCTCCTCCCAGAAAGGAAAGAAACCAATCTCTGAGATGGTTGCTGGACTCGATACGATCGATGAAAATGTCCAAGAGGATGAACATCACTGGGCTAATCACTCAGATGATGAAGAAGACAAGACTTTGGCAGAACACCGCCATGAACATTTAGCGGTTTCTCACTTGAAAAGGAAGTTGATTGCTCCCACAATATTCAAAAAACTGCCAAACGTCCACTCCCATGAATACATGAACAGGTACCAAGTACTGGCTACTCTGAATAAGGAGATGTCTTCACAGAACAAGGAAGTAATTGCCTCAGTCCCCTCTGAAATGAGAAAGTTCACTGAGCTCATCACTCAGAGAACTACTAGCATGGTCATTGCTCAGAAAGATCTGGGAATGATAAGGGACGATGATGTGTCTTTAGCTGAAAAAGCTTTTCAAGAGGCAAGTTACACTGCTGGAAAAGCAGATGCCATCCCAGGCCCATTGGCAGAGCTCACTGATAAGGACAATGGACTTATCAAGCAAAATCAGGAGCTCAAAGCCGAACTTCAGAAGTTGGTCACTGCCTACAACTATTTACAAGGGCATTTTGACTCTCTCTCAGATTCCTTTATGAGACTGAGTCAGCCAACAATGACTAAGGGGGAAAGAAAGTACAAATCTGGACCTCAAAGTCAGGGGGAATGGGAAGAAGGAGATGAAATCAAGAAGAAATCTGAGTCGCGGCTCAGAAAGGAAGAAGAAAAACTTCCCAGCCACCACTCAGAATCAATGAACCCTCCTCAAGCCAAGCTGCTTCCCAGAAACCTACTGAAGGAACCAAAATGGTAACAAGGGCCATGGCACAGAAACCTCCAAGGAGTACCAAGGCTCCAAGGAGAAGACAAGTTAGAGGGATTGATGAATCTTCTGAAGAAGAAGAAGGAGGTCAAATCAAGTCCCAGGGCAATGAAGAAGGCTGCAAAGATCTCACAAGAATTGATCTTGATGATGATGAAGATGAAGCTCCTCTTCACAGAAAAAGGAAAATTAAAAGCCTAACTGAGCCCATAGCTGCAAAGCCCCTAGCAGCTAAAACACCCTCTGGAAATACCAAGTCTATCCAGGGTGGTGATTCTTCAAGCAACAACCTGAAAGAGAATTCGAGACAGAAAAGGAACAGACTGAGAGCTTAGCAAAGACAAAGTCAACTTCCACTCAGGCCAGAAGAAGCCAAAATTGAGTATGTGAAGTATGACAATGATTCCTCTGTCTACAGGTGCATCAATCAGAAAAATGGCTATTGGATTCTGGAACTTAAGCATCTATTGGTAAATTCAAGATTTCCAGAACCAATCCTTAAACAACTTATGGCATGGAGAAAGAATAAACCTACCTTGATCAACACCAATCACATCAAAGCATGGTTGGATTTTGAAGTTGTCAAGAGAACTGAAGCCATGAAGAAGGACCTCTCTGATGATTGTCCATATGGAAAGCCAGATGATGTGCACAAAATTCTGAATATCACAGGAACAGGCACAAGACCAAGACTTGCTGTGGAACCCTATGAGACGTTCTATCCGACAAGATCAATACAAGGTGACATCGGATATCCAAGATTATCTACGAATACTTCAAGCTTTCAGATATCAGAATAGAGCATGCCTGGAAGTGGGGAAAGTACCTATGGGTCAAGCATTTTTCCAAGAAAAATCCTACCAAAACCTATAAAGAGATCTGTGGATTTGCCAAAGAAACAGAGATGCTTGTCAGAACTCTTCTTTATGATTATTCTGATGACATCAAAAGGTTTGGTGATAGAAAATTTGCAGACTGATCCATAGAAACACTGTTGAAGACCTGAAGATTGAAGACTTGAAGACTAGTCTATTAGGATGTTTACTTGGAGCTTGGTTACTCCTGTTGTCCTAATTTACTATGTAGTTTTTGTATTTTTGCTGACTGAGCTTAACTGTATCATGAATTAAAGTTATCTGTAATCTTTAGTTGCGACTTATCTGAAGAACTTACTCTCAGATAGTATTCTATAAAAGATAACTTGTCAGCAAAGATCACACCTTGTGATTTGGTTGATGTCTACTTTCTGCACTTAATTATATGATTTGAAAGATCTTAAGAAATGATTAAGTGGTGGATTGTTTCCTCATCTAGATTTGTAATAGGGTAGATAGTCATCGTTGACTGATCAAAATGGGGGAAATTTGTTAGATATTTTGTTAAGAATATCTGTTTAGATTTTGTTCAGCAACATGATGACTTATCTTAGTCTCAGAAAGGTGATTAGTACTCTTGGTTCACTTGAACATTGTAAAAGAGGAAACCCACTAAGTATGATAGTCTAGCTAATCTTGTATAGGATGTTAGGTCTCAAAATGTAATTTTTATTTTATGAAGAGAAGACCAAGAAGAAGACATCCAAGCAGAAAGCTCAACGACATTGAAGACTTGAAAAAAACTGCACAAGATTACTGAATCTGTTGTTCAGATATCTTGTAGACAGGAACAGTTTCAAACAAACTGTGTCACAAGAGATATCTGAGAAATAAGATACATATCTGAAAACAAGGAAAGTGTCCACAGATATCTATTCTCAGATACCTTGAGCTTTAACCACGTTTCTGAAAGAGAAATATATATTGCAAACAAAGTTGTTTCAATAAATACAAGTGGTATCTGAAGAATGAAGATAAGGACGTGCAAAGAATCAGATAACACTAGTCTCTGATACAAAGCATAGTTGACACTGAGGACAAAAAGTATAGTACAAATGCATTTAATGCACGGACAGAGATGTCGAATAAAAGCAACGCAGCTCCGAGAAGAAGACAAAACTCACATAAGATTATACACAGATATCGATAGTTTGAATTTGAGACTAACGGATACTATTCAAACGACACTCAAATTCATCTATAAATATCAATACTTAGACAGCTTGAGAGACACACACAACTCAGAACACAAGACCTTGAACTGCATACGATATCTGATTATCTTACTCTCAAAGCAACTTACTTATTATCAAAGCTTTACATTGCGACTAAAGCTTTTGATCTTGAGTAAACATCAAGTTCTAAGTGTCACGATCCTAAACAAGCAAAGCTATTCGTGAAGGAGTTGAATCAAAAGATCAACTATCCGAGATTCATTCTCTTGAAGATATCATAAGACTTAGGTCAAGAAATCGAACAAGATACCATACTGTAAAGTGTATTAAGTAACTTAGTTCACAGAGCTATCGATTAATCGAAAAGTTATTAAGACGCTCATCCGACAACTCGTTAAAACCAACGCCATAATCATGGAGTATGTGAAGTACTTAGTTTGAAAAATCAGGGAATAACTCCAAGGTTACCGGATTATAGGAAGTACTTGATTTGGGAAACTAAGGAATAACTCCAAGGTTATTGAGTATAGGAAGTACTTAGCTTGGGAAGCTAGGGAATAACTCAAAGGTTTCTGAGTATAGGAAGTACTTGGCTGTGAAAGCCGGGGAACAACTCAGGGGGAACATTTGGTTGGGAACTAATTGTTAAGAATCTTAGAATAGGATTATTGTAAGGAAATCTCAATTATCTGTTCTAGTGAATTCTAGGTCTCTGATAGACCGAAGTGGATTAGTTGAAGGATTACGCCACCTCCAGATACCACTATACTTGCTGTGTCATTTACGTTTCTGTATTTATACTTCAGCAACACACACACACTTATTAACTGTTTCTGCACTTATCTTTATTAAGTCTTCCGCACTCAGATTCTAAGTATCAGATATCTATTCAGATATCTGAGAAATATTTGTTATAGACAAAAGTTTTAAAAGACTATTCACCCCCCCCCCCCTCCTAGTCTTTTACTTTGCTGTTATCTGGACCAACAATCTATATATAATTTTAATATTATATTAAAATCATATACAATAACTGTTCGAGAAACTCTCCTGAGAGTCCGGAAAGTTCTGAGAGTTCTACACAAAAAGATTCAGCCGCACAATTAGTATACAACAATAGACAATTTACAAATAGACAAAAATCAACAATTTACACACAAAGCCGCACAATTAGTATACAATATTGCAGGACTCTCACAAAAACTTGAACTTTCACAAGTTTTTGTATAACTGTTCAGTGTCTGTATATATTGTGTAAGAAATGAAGTAGTAGCATGTTTAGGGGTGGGAAGAGGGTTCGGGTAATCCCGATCCCGTCCCGACCCTATTGTATAAAATTCCAATAGGGTCGGGTATTTCGGGATTGGGTACCCGCAAAGTATATTCCCGAAAATTTTATCAAGTTTGCGGGTCAGGTTTGGGATTTAAATTTTATTCCCGAAACCCGATGGATACCCGAATATCTAACTATTAAGGAAATACTCCCTCCATTTCAGAGAAAGTGTTACAACTTTCCGTTTCCGGCGTTTCACTAAAAGTGTTACAATTTCCATTTATGGAAACTAGTTAAATAATAAAACTTCCTACCTTTCACTTTTATTACAATATGCCACTCAATTAATCTCTAAAAATCAGGGGGGCCACTTGTACTTTCTACTTTTTCTTAAAATTGGTGCAAATTCAAATTGTAACACTTTCTCTGAAATGTTCTCTAAGATGTAGGGAGTATATAAATTAAAGCCTCAGACAAATTTATACTCAATAAAAATAATAAGTTCGATCCTAACTCGGGACTAGCTGAAATTTCTTCTACTCAAATTTTACCTAGAAAAAGCTCCTAGACCTGATTTTGACATTGATTGATCTTGGAGCTTGGTTCTTCACTTGTAATGAATCATTAACATCGAATTCTTAGTAAGTTTTGATTAATCTCTATTGCTTCCATACAATTACTGGTTTTGATAGTTTATCGAATTGTATGATCTTGCTTGCTTGCGATTATCATTATGTTTATGCTTTGCGTATTCATGATTATGAATTCTTTCATCTTTGCTTCAAGTATGAGTAGCTAAACCTCTCCAGAACTCGGTAGTTATGTGATGGTTATGCAGATTCAAATCTAGGGTTTATATTCGTTCATATAGGTTCGTCTAGTTTGAGATTCTTGTAAAAACCTTCAATCCAATACGCTAGTTTGAAATATTCTAAATTGTTTTGGTTAAGAATCGTCGGTTTGACAAACCTGACGATTTCTCTAGTTTGAAATCTTCGAAAAACAGCTTGGTTGAATTAGATTGATTGCTTTTATGTACACCAACCGTGTGACAAATATGAACAATTACCTTAGTATTGAATTAGCATAATTGGATCATCACTACCGTGTTCGCTTTCTATCATTTGATCAGAACAGTTTATTTGCTTTCCGTTTAATTCGTATTTTAGAAATAAAATTCTCAAAACCTTTAAATAAATAAAGTTTTCTATGCTAACATGCTTAGGGGTGGGCGCGGGACGGGTTCGGGACAGATTCGGGATTAAACTTCGGGTACCCGATAATTCGGGTTTGATTTTATTCATCCCAATCCCGACCCTATTTCTAGCAGGTACCCGCAATCGGGTACCCATAAAAGATCGGATCGGGATCGGACTACCCTATCGGGAGTTATTTTATGTTATAAACTAATTATCTTGAAGAAATTTTAAAATGAATACAATTTAGATTTATTAAAACATGCATGTCATAAACATGTATATAGTTGATGGTTCTTATGTTACGGTATAAGCTCATCCCTTATAAGTCAAACTTAAAACATCATAATGGAAAACATGCTAGGAAATATATGAAGCTTTCTGCAATGTATCATATATAATTCCGCATGCATTTTGAAGTAATTAAACATACACAGTACTATATATATCTACAAATTATTAAGTATGATTTTATACTGATCTCCATAGATTAAAAAATATATTATTACAATATAGGATCAATGATTTGTATACTTCAAAATGCAAAAACATTATATACGTTAAATTTAATTTTATATTATCAACTATTTTAAAACATAAACATCATTACTTTAATATAAAACATTAAATTTTATGTAGCAAAAACACACCTTTTATGTTTATGTAATACATCGATATTCATATTTAAAATTCTAATACTTCAAGCTAGAACTATAAAATACTCCCTCCGTCCAGTTGAAATAGGCCACGTTTGACTTTTTCGGTCAACCATCTCCGACTTTGACTATGAATTAATCTTAAACTGCAAATGTATTCAAACCCTGAAAATTTCGTGCATAGCAGTCTCTAGAAGGTGGTGGATCACGAGCCAAAAGCATACGGACTTGGACCAGCAGAAGATGACGACCAGCAGGCTCTCTGTAATAGGGTTAATAGATGACAACGAGAAGTAAACTCAATTGTGTTAATAGGGTTTGTAAACTCACATGTTTAAGAATTTGTAATAGTAAACTCAATTCGGTGAATTGTAAGTCAATTTGAATAGCATAATGTTGAATTTAATGCAAAATACTCCCTTCGTTCCGCTAATCTGGTCTCATATTCCTTTTATGGATGTTTTGTTAATCTAGTCTCATTCCAAAAATAGGAATAATGTAAACCCACTAACCCCACTATCTCTCATACTTTTTTTATTCTTTATCATTTTTTTCTCTTTATCTCTCATAATTTCTCCATTATTTATGTCTCTCTCCAACAACAAACAATAAACAATTTACCTTCTTAAAAAAGCACAAAAAAATGAGACTAGAATGCCAGGCGGAGAGAGTACAAAACTGGCCAAACTCAATTCAAGTCGAGTAAATTCAACTTTGAATTTAATACGGAGTACAAAACATTCAGGGAGTATATACTCCCATAATGTTCAAGAGTAGACTTTTGAAAGTAGTAATGTATATGCATCTAAAGAAAGATTCACCTAAATCTATAAACAATGTACAAACTTTTATCGGACAATCTTTTTTTTAAGAGATGAAATTACCATCACATATTTATCTACATTAGTTAAATTCAAACATAGCTGCTTAACATGCATTACCTCTCATTATGTACCTATCATTTGATCTATTATTTAATGTTTATAGTTGAATATGTAATTAGTTGCAGCTAAATGTTAATTCCATACGTGAGGTTATTTATTATTGGAAGGCTATATGTATTGGTTTCCATGTCAGGATGCTTAATTAGGAGTTGCGCTTTTGCATCCCCTGTTAGTCAGTTTTGGGCTAGGTTAGTTGTGTAGATTATCTAAACTTCAGAAACCTTGATTTCAAATCCAATCACAAGATTTGTTTCGAATTTGAACACCCCTACATACATGCATAGTGCACCTTCAGTAAGTTCAAGATAGAAGCTGAGTGATGACATTTTTTTTATTTCACTGAATTTAGCAACTCTCCCTGTACATGAGTTTCGAGTTATATACTGTAGTACTTTACAACATAAAATCCGATGAATACATGCATGACTCACTATGTATTTCAGTGGTCGAAAGCAGACGGATATGATGATGAGCATGTTATTTCCACGGACAGAGTCTTGGCAACACCACGGCAAGGGTCTCCAAATACAGTGTTAGATGCAGCAGTGGAGCAGCTGTTTTTTCCTATGCAAGCCTGCACATGTACCAACCATGCTTTCATTTTCGAGTGGAACAAAAGGCAAAAAAAAAAATAAAAGAAAAAAGGACAAGTCTTGGAAATGAAACTACAATCGGATCCTCTCATGGCATGTCGACAGGAAACTATTCCCAGGACGGAGGAAGTAGAATCTAACGTCTTTCCTAATGTTTAGGAGCATGTTTTCCATAAGACTTTATGCAATGAAGGAGTTGAACATACCTGAGTCAGGACTGATTTTGAACTGGATGCATGGCAGTTGCTTATTGAAAAATTTTGGCAGCTACCATGTGCCGTTCCATAGCTTGCGAACTTGATAGATGAGATTATGTTTCCAGAATCACAGTGCAAACGCACTTCAGGTGCAGTACCCTTCAGCAAGATTGTTCTGTTGCTCGTATTTGGGGTAGACCAAGCATCTAGAGGAGGATAGTGATTTTCAGATACTACAGCACAAACAGTCTTGGTGGAGCGTGAATAAATAGAAATCTCAAATGGGTTCTTTTCCATCTCCTCAAAGACAACTAGCAGATTGTCAGATGGCTGTAACCATGATCTAGGCATGTGGTACCTGGATACGCATCACAAGTTGAAAGGAGATTAAAAGTACTCTTCCAGAATTATTTGAAGCGCTTTCAAGCAACATGACGGATTCAAGGACTATTACATACACACAATGAATTTCCACCAAATAATTTTTTATTTTGAAAAGTAATCAAGATGGTTTTCTTAATAAAATTTGATGATACACGTGAAGTGTACTACAGCAGGTCAGACAAAGAAGAAAAAAGCTAGCACTATCAGGTAAGGGATTAACAGCGGCCCCATTAAACCAGTACAGTAGCAATCCAAAGAAATTTTCACCAAATAATGGAGCTTAATTTAAGGATATTCTTGGTAGTTTGTTTTTCTTTGAACAATTACATTCACTGAGTTCACCCTCCTGCGACTTTTTGAGGGGGAAGAATCAATAACAAGTTTCACAAACACCAAGGAGTTCAGGTAATATATACGTGTATGCTCAAGGGGTGGTAGGTTGTGGTTTTAGTTATTAAACACAATTCACATGTCCAAGTTTAATATAGTAAAATGAACGTAAATGCTAAGCTTGTGTTGACAAATACCAAGATTGGGTAGGACCCCCACAGCCAGTAACACACTTATCTGAACCGTAAGATCCCCGATAGTCACAAGGTTGGCATCCATCCTTGGGAGCGTTCAAAATCCAAAACCTTCCTATGTGGTGGCCGTTGACCCAAACCTGGCCTTTTCCCATGCTTCCTAGATTAAGCACAACTGGATCTTCCCCGCCAGGGATATCAAAATGAGTCTAGATGACGGAACACAGAAGGTATAAGATGTGAGGAACGTAAGGAATACCAACATTCACGCAGAAAAGCTAGGAAGAGAAAGAAAATGGAAAAAACAAAAAACAAACACACATCACAAACACATGGACATGCAGAAAACAAGACTACTTCACACGTAACAACATAAATTCATACATTTCACCTTTAAAAAAATGAAAACGCACTGCCATGTACTCCCTCTGTCCATTAATAACTTCCTAACTTTGGTGTTTCATTAGAAACTTCCCAACCCAAAAATGGAAAGTTTTTATCCCACCAACTCTTTATTATTTCTCTTCCTACTTTATCATCACTTTATTTAATATATCTCTTACTGTATTACCCACTTACAATTTACCAATATAATACCACTTACAAACTACTCCCTCCATGCCGCTTCCACTTTCTTTTCGGCGTTGTTTTCAAGAAAGTCAATAGTTTATGATTTGTTGTTAGAGAGAGAAATGATAAAGAATAGAGAAAGTATGAGAGATAAGAGAGCGAAATGATAAAGATTGGAACAAGTACGAGAGATAGATAATAAAGTAAGACGGATAAAGGTTAGTGGGGTTACTGTTTTGCTATTTTACGAAAGTGGCTATATTAATGGGATGTACATAAAAGGAATAGTGGCATATTTTAGCGGGACCCACGGGGGTTTGGTTAAATTAAATAATTTTCCTTAAATCTACATAAAACAGTGCCTTGCAAAGATACTAATGGAACGGAGGGAGTACTATGTAGCTCTATCTAGACTTCTAGTCCAAGCTATGATACTAATTCATTCATCTATATATTTATATATAAAAAAAAATTTGAGCAAGTCGTATAAAAAAAAAGCTTTTCCTAAACACTAAGAACCACTCCAAACATGTGGGTCGGTGGTAGTGCAGGTTTAGAATGATGTTGGCAAAATCTTTTTTTTTTTTTCAAAGACCAGTCTTTTCTAAGAATTTCATTATTTTTTCTATTTTATTTTATTCATTTTGTGTAAAGAAAGGCAGTACTTTTTGTTAACTAGGTATAGAACTTTATATGGTGCAAAAAACCACGCCCATTCTTTTTATTTTGTATATATTTGGAAGCCATCGCTTCCACTGATAATTTTACAAGCATGCATGAACAGCTGATCTACTAATTAAGAAACTCTAAGGTCAAAACGGCTACAAAAACATAAGCGAAAGAAAGAATGACGCTGAATAATATCCTTCTTGCCCAGTGTAAAGGTATAATTGTAGACAAGTATGCAAGTGGAATCCAAAAGCTCATTAAGGTACTCATTATCTATTGTAAATTAAAACATCATCCTATCAAAGCTTAAACACAAAAGACAGGCAGCTTTAATAAGTTTAATAAACTCCAAGGGTTTTGTTTCTGGTTATAATGTCCAATTTTCCATAGTCACTTGATAAAATACCTCGCATATGGCAGCTAATAATGTAGTAAAAGGTTATCAATTAAGAATAACCATGGATAAATTGAAATACTATATCCTAGGGTAAAAAGCAAAATATGTCTGCAGATATGTATACATGTTTCACTGCTCCTTCACTCTCATGAGCAAAATGAAGAAACCACATATGGTGTCAAACCCTTGTGAACAAGTTGAACTACTTGAATAAATAATCTTCTGACAAATTATTTTCAAACTTACGGATGATATAAACTCAGAACACATAAGCAAAATTCTTTTGAGTTCTATTTGGTGGAGGTGCTATAATTAAAAAAAATTTGGAAACCTTTTATCAGTGAATACCTTGTACCAGGAAAATCTGGTTGCAATTGCATCATGGGGTAATTCAACCCATTCTGCACTTTCATCTCGATCAACAGCATAAACTTGCATGAACTCTCCCTTGAGCCCTACCTGTTATTATATCACAACATCACAACACCACCAATGAACCCATTGAACCACTTGCTCGTGGCAAAGTAGCAATAGACCTTAGAGAATTGCAATGCAGAAGTCTTGAAAATTAAACTAGTCGTATAGACAAATGAACACTTTATTGCACCAATGTGCTATAGATGTTCAATGTTTCCTATGGGCCTCGGAAATATTTCTTGTAGCCACCACCAATTAGTTTTAATTGTGAACCATCGGCTAAACCTGGTATCTAACAATTTCTAACTTTTCCAAGTCCTCTCTAACTCAAACATGCAGAATCCTAGGCATTTGTCATGTGAACACACACTATAATCCATAGTACTTTCTTATAGCCATGAGTTATTTAATTTGAATAAGTAGTTTACTATTTTTTCAAAGTGGTGTTGTCATCCAAGCATGTAAAACTCAAAACAGGTGGTGTGTACAATCTGACCGTTGAAAACCCAACAACATATAAGTACAGTACCTGATAGGTCCATGAAAGTCCTGAGAGATTGAAGTCACCATTTTTGCCCCCTGTAAGTTTTATTTGACCTCGAAAACCTGCCCCATCCTTCTCCAGAAAGGCACCATAATTCTATAAAGAATCAGCAGAAATTGGTGTCTGTTAGTTTATTTCAAAGAAAAATCTAGCAAGGTGAATTTATCAGGCAAGAGACCTTTATCTGCTGTTTAAACTGACATGCATACTACTATTAGTATTACTTTACATGCTTTAATTTAGCAGTTAGTAGTTACAGTGGAAATGACTGGAGAAAATGCATGCAATTGATTTTTTCTTTTTTTTTTTTTTTTGGGATACAATTTCTTCGAGACTTAGCATTTGAGATTTGACCAAACCTAATGGCCCAGTAAATTGAATTTAATATGACATTTGTCAGACACTTTCTTTACGGCATGACCATTCACGTATAGGAAGATATATGTTATGCAGCTTCATAACCATTATTAGCAATTATGATATTAGGCATGATAAACTTCTTCCAGGAAACAGATAGAATAGAATCAGAGTACCTGCAAGCCCACCGTTTGTGATAACAATGTTATATTGTTGTATCCTTGCACAAGGTCAACAGGTTGGACAACCTTTATCCATTTACCTTTTGCACTACCTGTCAAAAAATGTCACCATATCCAAGGAGAAGAAGTCAATATTTTGACCTAACAGAACCAGAAAACAGGATGGAGAAAACTATATTAGTGACGGAAATTGTGGACCATAGCTGGTCATATGAAGCTTGGTGGCAGAAGAAAAGAAAGAGCAACTACTACTTTGAATGAAAAGAATCATTTACAGTAGAATTAGTTTGAGAAAAGTAGGTGTTATGACCTTATAACTCACACCGCAAGCAAATCTGTATGACAAAGAATGTGCTCCTTACATAAAAAATAGGAAAAACTAGCTTGTTATTTCACAGTTCAATTAACTAATTAGAATCATGATACAGCTGGTATTATATCCAAGACAAGTAAATTTTGGGCGTTTCTGATCCACTTAGAAGCAGGGTACATGACGAAGGATAGCTAATAGTCGATCTTGATCAGGGTAAAGTTATGGCAGATGCAGTTTTTGCTGCTGGCATTGTTGTGGTTCCTATACCACAATCACCATTAGAAATCTCAGTCGTTCCATCTGCCTGAGCATATTGTTGCACAACATATTCTTGTGCTGGAGTTTTCATTCAATGGTGTTTTAAAATCTATCCTGAAGTGCTAGCTGAAACTTTGGTGGGAAATTATTGATGTGGACTACGTTATTATAATTGGAGAGAGATTCAAATGAAGGTTGATATCACAAAGTTACTACTTTGTTCGCTGATTACATGTCTAATAATGAACCGTAAACAAAACTTATATCTATGCCAACTATTGAAAATTGCAAAAAAAAAAAAAAAAAAAAAAAAAAAAGGAGCATTATATTGAACACTAGTAGCATCCTGGCTCCTAATAGAAATATACCCTGCATCTATTCACTCTCCACTACTCTGCTTCAAACACCCATTAATCGGGCAGAACATTGAAGGCCATCAAGGAATAAAATATTGTGCAGACATGTAATAATGTAAACCCAACAAAAAATATATACACATGTGCATTATATTATATATAGTTCTTGGCGCAGAAAGAGAGACGCGCAAAGAAACAAAATAAATTATTACCTGTAAATTGACCATTGATGAATATATAGACCAAATCACGCATGCTGCCAATAGTAAGCACAGGACTGATTTGATTCTCTTTCCAAAATAAGATGTCCTCATCAGATACATGAACTCTGCACAAGAGAGGTTTACATAAGAAAATACATTGAGAGATTAACAGTGTTTAATGCAAGAAAGTTGGCAATGAGCAAGGCCCTTAGTTCTCCTCTGGTGAGTCATAGAGGAGACTAATAAAATCAACATGCAAGAAGGTTCACTGAATAAGAACTTGGGGGTAAACATCACTTCTTTTGAATCAATCAGTTCGGTCAAACACAGTATTTTAGGGACTTATGTACAGATTGCAAATACCTGGTTGTGTACCACAAGTAATCCGAGTTGTCCTTTGTCACCTTCAAATGCTCCAGAATGCCTTGGTATGTAAAGTTGTTGTCACTCCACACACCAATTGGTTCTTTGACAGTATACCAAACTTTTTTACTAGTGGCAACTTGATATGGTGCCATCAATTGTAAAGGAACATTTGAGTCGGAAGCAACACTGGATTCAATTGTCTTGATTGAAGTTTGCACCCCAACCTATCATTATGCGAAAGAAACAAAAAACAAGGAAAAAAAAATAGAGGTCTCAGTGTTACATGAAAGATTTGATGTAAGAACTATATATTTGATGACTGGCATTTGCATATAAGATTGAACGTATATAAATTTTATTGAGTGGGAGATATAGACATATAGTCATTCTGTCTCGTTATCAGACTAATTTTAACAAATTGAGATAATTTTCTGTAAATTTGTTGATTTGCACCAAACCAAGTACTAAGGGATAATTAGTTTTGAGGGCGTAATGTAGAGTTTAATATGTGTTATAGACTTATAGTAATCATACCTTAGCGGTATTGAAGGCAGTATTCCTGCAGTCCGGCAAGATACTTACAGACCATGGAGGTAAAGTGTACTCTTTATTACGAAACCTCACTATAGCCGACTTCCGTTCATCAATATTAGCAAGAAATGCTGAGCACTTTCCAGCATTATCATCATATATGTGCGCCTGCCAAAGCAGAACTATATATATTACTAAAGAATAAAAAAAGGTTGAATAGGGCAATGAACAAAGAGAAAAACAAAGATCTACTTACTGAGAGCAACATGGATATTTTGTACTAATCATGGAGATTTATTTATTTATTTATTTAAAAAGGAGGGCACACACATGTATGTGTGTAACGACTGGAACCACTCCTACACGTGCATAACCATATATACACCTGGAACCACTCATATATCTCACCTTCAGAAAGCACCTGGCTCGACTCCAATAATAATGTTTCAAGTGCAAATAAAAACATTAAGATATTAAGAAGATTGGGCATTTCAAAGTAACTTTTTGGTTAGACAAGAAACATACCTCCTGGTTTGATCCTAATTTGATGTACTGAGGAGAATTAACAGATACAAGGGCAGGCTCGCAGAGCTTTATCACAGCATGCAGATCTTTCAGATGTCCCCATTTAGGCTGGCTCAGAAGTCCTGAAAAGGCAAATAATAGGAGCCTAAGCAGAAAGAATCATTTAAGCTTCATTGTGGCAGCCAACTGTTCAGTGTGATTGGGATTTTCTTTTCAACAAGTTTGAAACTATGACCATATTCATCAATTGGCGCATCATAATCGTAACTAGTGATGTAATTTGGGCCTCCTGCAGTTCGCCCAAAGTTTGTCCCGCCAAAATACTGTGAACAACAAATTTGAAAATTATTTATGTGCTGAATTGTGTGATAATCATAATCATGATGTATTTGGAAAGCAAAATAGAGATGGAAATCTCAGCTTTGTGTACTGCACTACCTGTAATTAACTTTTAGGTATAAATCACCAATTTCAGAAGTTTTAATACATACGAATTTGAAAAGTGAAACAGAGAGCTACCTCCAAGTATCCATGTCAAAGAGAAACATGGAAGGACATACACATAACCACCACCCGCGCCCCTCTTCTGAAAAAAACATTTGCCATTACTTAGCGATTTGTTCCCTAACAGTTAAAAATCCCATAATTAACTCCCTAAATGTGGTCAGTTCCATTCAATCATTCAGTGAAACATCAGAGCATGCATCACAACTTCAACTTTTAATGTTATGAGATGCGCAGATATTATTAATGTGTGTGTGGTGGGGGGTGGGGGTGGAGGGATCACACAGTTAATGAAATGCTAGGAAGATATGATTAGTAAAGAAATTTTATTATCAAGACAACCTAAACAAAGATAAAACACCTAGGGTTTGATGCACTCCCACACGAAAATTAAGCAATCTAATGCTAATGGGATATTTCAATCACATATGAGTAATGCAGCTCTGGAGGACGAAGCCTGCAACACTATTGCGTACCATATAATAATTCTGGAAGCTCCCCCCACGCTGGTAAAAACGAGCGACAGCAAATGCAAGATCTTCAACTGGACGATGTGGGAGTCGATCACCCCAACTGGTGTACCTTGTACAGAAATGAACGTATAAAGACAGTTCAATTGGTGTAAAAATTCTAAGTCCATACAGAACTGTACAGGCCACATGTAATACGCCAGTGACCCAGCAAAATATAGTCTCAAGATGGACCAACAGTTCCACATGACCTTTTCCTCCATCAATTATAATGAAGAAAAGATAAAACAAGCCCAACAGAGCATGACCAAAACTGTATTCATAAACAAAACATGTGAAAGTACATATGCGGACCTCGGCTTAAAAATTAATGAAGACCCTACACAAAGCAATGAACTAGTTTGCATGACAATCACTTTCCATGACAGGCACTAGGATATCAGCAAGTCAATTAGATGGAGAAAATAAAATTTGAATACTAAATAAATTTGTCAAACCCCCAGCTTTTGTCGTCTATTGTTCGACAACATTGCAGCTCGCAGCGCCTGATAAGAATGGTATAGTTCATAGTTGAGAAAGCACCTGCTGGGGGGGAGGGGAGTGATTCCCAAACAACAAACTGTAGGTGAAACTTTTCATGTATTTATTGCTTTCATCCTTTTATCAACTGAGTTCAAGTATATTGGAACTGTCAAATACAATAAGGAGATAATAACCGAAGCCCAAGAGAAAAAGATCTGGAGAAAGCTTTAGAAATAAAACCTTATGTTGTAACCCAGCACTAGGCTAAAGCTTTCTGTCCAGGCTCATGATCCTTAACCAAGAAATTCTCGTATACTATTTCTAGAAATTATTATCTGTAACTAAGAATAGACCTTGTATAATAATTCTATTAAGTCTTGTAGAAAAGTCTAAGCTAAGAAATTTAGACTGTACTAACTCATGCATCACACCATGAAAACAAGATGAGTAACATAGTGTCAAATCATAAGAAGGCAGTACCATCCATCCCAGTTTTCAGTCCAGACTTTAGGCTTTTTGTTGGAATTTGGCTTGAAACCATCACAATAGTAGCCATTGCAGGTATCTATCTGGCAGAGCAAATAGATAGACAGTATAAATAAGGAGGACGATTGACATTTTAAAGGAAATTATACCTACTGAAGATATTCATCAAATTACACTGCAACTATTAAAATATGCAGGATATCATGTATTTACAATGTATTCCGGAGCATCAACTTGCTTACACATGACCCATGGAACACCAGCACCAAGTCCGACAGCCATCCTGGCAGCCCAGTTCATATAGTCTTTTCCTTTACTCCCAAAAGAGCTTTCAATATTTCCGTATTCATTCTCGATCTGAAAGCAAGAAAAAAAAGAGCATAACCACCACCGAAATGGAGATATAATTGAATACATAGCAAGTTGAAATAAAAATGGTGTCAGATGGTTGAAATCTAATGCCAATAGAATTGAAGCCACATAAATAGAAACGAAAGAACTCCGAAAGAATAACACCAAAATATTGTCAATAAGGTTACAACATGTGTTGCGACCCTCCTATACTTAAATCTGGCATAAAATCAAGAACAAGAACTCTAAATTGGTGATTGACAAAGTTACCTAGATTATAAATATAAATTATATCATCGTTCTGGCATGGGAATCGATCATACTGCTCTCCAATGGGAGTTAAGAACTCTAGATTTGCGAACTTGACAAACTTCCTAAGATTTTAAATTATATAGTCCTAAGTCCTAGCAAAACAATATTCTCCTAGTCATTACTCCACTTAGAAAGAAGGAAAAAAACCAATAAATACTGAAGTAATGCTTTCCATATTTTGCAAAATATTACAAACTATTGATTCTTGACATGGGCGGAGGGAGCTATCCCAAGAGCTAGCTTGGCTGAACAACTAAAACTGTTGTTTACCGGCCTAGTCCACTAATTTTTATTGTTTTTTTTTTCCTTTCAATTTGTGTCCAACGCTGTCTGAAGATTGAAGAATACTACCCACGCTTCTGTAAAAGAAAATAGTGGTTAAGATGAAGAATGGCTTGAATCCAATAACACTGGATTACAAGAAAATGTTATCACAAGACACAAGGCTGAGAAATTAATCTCACATCAGGCATGAGAAACAGATTCCTCAAGGGAATGGAAGACAACATGGTTGAACTTTTCCAGGTGTGGAAACAGTAAAATTGTATATAGTAATCTTGATATATATTACACTCGAAAAAAAAAAATCAACATATTATTCTATATTGGGCTTCACCGAAAAGGTTTCTCCCTCATTATGTTTGACACTATATAAGATATTACCGAAATTTATAGTGCATGTCAATATTCTTTTTTCAATCAAAATGTGAAAGTAACAAGCAGAGACTCTACCTGCAACAAAATGACCGGACCACCTTGCCATGCAAAAAGCGAATTCTCTCGCATCAAATCTACTATCTTTTTGACGAACCTCTGCATTTCTTCCTGGAAGGTCAAGAGAGACAGATTAACACACTGATGGGTGCATAGCAATTAGCAAACACAGCCAAATCTGATGCAGTTAGATAATAAAATACATAGTTAACAGATTCAAACCTAGAAAACCAAAATCTATTAATGTTATCATACAGACTTATGAAGGTGGTAGCAAGACCACCTGAAACACTCCACCCAGGAGCAGAAATGACTACACATCAAAACGTGCATTCAGTTAATCACAATCAGAATTGCCCTAGAACTCGACCAGGCAGAAAATAAGAAGAGACACCTTGAAAGTTATTTAAGGCCTCATATTCTATAGGAGCGACGATTCTGTAAAAACTAATGAAGAGTTTGATTTGGCCCCGTTTGCGTGAAAAATGCATTCCTAGAAATGAGTAATAAAATCCCAATGGCTGTCGCATTTTATTTTCACTAATTTGGTCATAATATGAGCATAAATTTGTAATTTAAAAGCTTCTCCTAGCATATTTTGTAGAAAAAATGTTAGGTTATGCATGTCAGATTTAATTATTTAATTTTCAGTAGCCGTCTTTATAATTTACCGATTACAATGTATGTATGCTAATCATAAATTGTGAAGTTTATAAAGAGTTAAGTATCCAAATTAAATGAGGTGGGTGGCATGCTCAACCTATGTTGCCAGGTATAAACCCTCAAAGAGAAATTTTATATCTTTGGAGTAAATGCATGCTGATAGGTATAAATTGAAATATGCCTTCTGGGGTAGCAGATTGCTAATTTTCTGAAATGCAATTGTAAATAACCAAATTCTTGACTCCCCTGGGAAAGGGCCTAACCTTCTCCTTTGAGAAGTTCCACTAGTCATAATAAAACATAGATTTCAATGTATGCTTTTATATAGCACAAATAAAGGCCTTGTGAATGTGAAACAGATAAAACTAGCATCCTATTTCCTACTAAGATTCGATACTGTTACCTACATAAACTAACATTATTTCTGCCAAATCTGAAAAGAAAAAATCCTAGCTTGAACTCCTTTTTTTCTTTAGATTGCGTCTGTAACACATGCCAATGGTCATATTAAAATATTAAAATATCCATAAGACATCTCAATACAAATATACAGACAGTCAACTCTCTCTTGTTTCCCTCCGTTTCACTACAACTATAATTGGAATAGACACAATTATAAAGGTTTATATTGATAAAGTAGTAATTAGATGGCAAGAAGTAAGAGAGAGGATAGATAAAGTAGAAAGAAGGTGATTAAAAAATTAATAAGTGGAGATAGTGGATTTCCATATAAGGAAATGTTCCTGGGGGACCATCTTGATAGAGGGTCGGATCGTTTTTATAAGGAGACAGACAAACATTATGATTATAGCAAGAAATATTAGGGGCTTTTACTAACAACATCGGTGTTATACATACGCATAAAAAATGATATAAAGTGTTCACTCATAAAACATTATTGATATTGTTTAAAACATTATACTTATACTTAAGAACATAGTCGGTCCCTCACTAATGCAGGTCCCATTCAAGATGTGTTTGAATTGTAAAGCTTTTAGTGAAACGGAGGGAGTACCTTGAAAGGCGTGTTGTCTGTTCGAAATTCAATACCGGGTATATCACGAAGCCAGACGGGGAAACCCCTACAAATTATCAGTTTCAGTTCATGTTATGAAAACTAATAAAACTGAAGCATAGCTAATAATTCTGAGCATCTCTAAACATCCAAACTAACCATTCATTAGTGGAACAAGTCAAATTTAAGCATTCAAATAACTTATCACTTTTGTATTTTCAGTCTATCATAAATTCATAATAGTTCATTAAAGTAATAGCAAGATAATAGAACAGTCAAGGTCTTGTTCTCCTGACCCCAAAGAGCCATCAAACAGGATTCATCTTGCATGTTGTAGACTAACTCTAGACATCCCAAGTGATCAGTATTGTCAACATTGAGCATGTCATCAGATTGATATTTAAATTTCCAGAAAGTCTTATAAAAAGTAAAAACATCATCCCTACACATTGAGAAAAAACATGCAAAAGCAGATAATGTAAATATTGGTTAATACATTAATAATAACCAAAAAAAATATTGGTTATTGACAGGCAATTGCTCATTCTTTTTCCAACGGGTTCCAGGACAGTTTGAGCTCAAGAAAGTGAAGCCTCTACTGATAGATTCCTAGTATTGGTGAGTCTGACACTATGTCGAGCAATATATGACCATCTTGGCATTCAGACTTCCAGAGTTTAAACTATGGCAACATGTATCTGATGTAACAAATTCATATAATAAGAACCCATGCAAATAATCCAGAGTGTGGAACTCGGTTTAGTAGAACAGACGAGCGTAGATAATTTTATGATCTGCATAGGAAAGAGAACCAAACCCGAAATTCCACTCCGCACAGACATAAGGACCGATACGAAGAAATAAATAAAGTCCGCTGGAACCAACTTGCTTTACAAACTTGACTATATCATATCTTCCCTCGAAGTTATACTACAAAAGGAAGGACGGATTAGAGGAAGTAACATAAAACAAATTAATATTATGAAGTTCAGAAATGCAGGGGAGAAATTATACCTGGCCTCTAACCGGCTCATGGCCATTCCAAAATACATAGGTTTCAATTACATCAACTCCACCTTCCTTGCTCTTAGAAATAAGATCTGGCCACATCTGACATAATGTTGAACCATATGCGAAATGAGAAGATCGACATTTACACATGGTGAGATACTCAAGGAAAAAAAAAAACAATACGGTATATACTTTCCCAGAAAACTAAGCTACAGTTGGTCAATCGCTATGTATTTCAAGTTTCAAAGAGAACTTCCTCATATTAATATATGATTTCAATGATTTTTGTAAGGTGTGGAATTACGAGAACAAGCTGAGAAAGCACATTGCACCTGGTCTGCCCACAATACATGGAAATATTGGAGTATTAATATAAATGACTAAATTCCACAACTCTCTACAAGTTTGAGCTTTTAGATGAGATGGAATTCTATCATGGTATCAGAGCCCCTGGCTCACGTCCAACCTGGGTTCGAATCTCCACGGAGACAATCTCCGCCCCATATTAAATTTCCACTCGAATGGACTACCAAAGAGGTTGAAATCGGCCACGAGTGCGGGGAGTATTGGAGTATTAATATAAATGACTAAATTCCACGACTCTCAACAAGTTCGAGCTTTTAGATGAAATGGAATTCTATCAGGAAACAATTCGAAGCAGTAGGCATATAAACCTTGACCATCAGAATTCTTCGGATACTTAACTGAGGTGGTATTAAAACATTCCACTCAAGTGATAAACAAGAAGCAGCAAACAAACAAGCAGTAGAGTTGTAATTCAAATTTAAACCAATAAGTATAATTAACCTGAGGAGTGGCTCTGGGATAGTGAATTCCAGCAGAAATAAGCATTCGGCGATGGCCATCGATCACAATCGCTCTGCTATCATAGCTCACATTGAATGGCTTGAAATATTCGCCCCAAACAATCGATGACAAGTTGAAAAACAATATTATTATTAACAAAACCCAGATTTTCAAACCCATTTGCAAACTCATTCAACCAACTCAACTAAGTCTGATGATGATGATCAGCTTTAAGATAAGCACAGCAACAAAGCTGTGTTATGTGTATATATATATATCTATATCTACGTTTTGCCTTGCTTTGGTTGGCACAGTGAACAGTGAAAGTGACAGGTGAATGAATAGACATTTGCAAGCACAACTCCTGATGCAGCATGTACAACAAAATATTGCAGTCGCAATGACAGACGGGTAACACAAATATATTATGAGTATTATTATTATTATTATTATTATTATTATTATTAGGAAAAATTACATATACCCCCGTTAGATACAGTTGTCTCATCTGAATACCCATTAGTGTAACAATCTATCTATCTATCTATACATTAAAAGAAAAAAATTTGAAGCATTCTCATGCATTACACATCATCAATTATGTGGAAATATGAAGGATTTTGATTGGTTATTACAATTTTAAATTTGGTATATTGGATGTGGAACATTTTAAGTTGTTAAGATGTAGTGCACCATATAACTCCCATTATTTATTTTTAGTATGTTGACTCAATACATAATTATTATTTAATCTCATATATATTTATTTATAAAATTCCGAAAAATATTTTAAATATATATATAGATTCACCGCGACAAGACGAATCCATAGACATCAAACTTGAATATTTTATTAATTAATTAAAGTATTTATTTATTAAAATATTGTTTTTATTAAATAACATAAATTGAAATAATGAAAATTTAAAAGTAGAGCATTTATTAAATACTCAATACTTCTCCAATTATCAAAGAAATCAATATTTATTTAGGTATACAATTACGAATGGAAACATTAAAAATGACCAATAAAGTTACGCATTGGATTAAATACAAACCATCATCTTATCAACATTTACATGAATTCTAACACATTTTCTACTTTTTACTCATTATTTATTCAAATATTACCTTCTACCTTATATATTTACTACATGGAACATTTTGAATATAAATTTCACTTTATATATATTGAGTTTGTTATGATTTTGAAAATTTATTTATTGGATTATTAATGCACTATTTTAAGGATGAAATAGATATAGTCAGTAACAGATCTTTATGTGCTGCATAGTAAATTGTAAGACACCTTGGTTATTTCTTGATCTTGGTATCATTTTAGTTCATTTTGATGCTACAGACGAGTAGAGTCAACATATGGGTGGTATTGGTGTTGTTGCTAGGTATCAATGGCCAAGATTATTGCTTGGTGTCAAAATTTGTGTCTTATGGTTCATTTAAAAGGTGTGAAAAGTTTGACTGACAAATTAGCAACTGGATTGGTTCGAAATTTTGAGTGTCAACATGTAGTAATTAATTAAAGCGGATTTCTCTTTGGTGATTAAATCTCCTAAGTTTGCAGATTATAGATTTGCATTTTTTTCTTTACATTATAGAAGAAATCGAGGCATTTAATGTAGAATTTTGTCCATTAATAGTCGCTATGCTCTAATTTTATTTTTTTTGATCTTTTCATGATCATTGTTTTGAACTATACTAATTTGGAAATATGTTCTACAGGTATTAGTTGTTTATCCAGTAGGTACTCAGTTTATATAATTGTTCTATTATTAGTGCATATAACAACATCTTGACATTTACTTCCATGGGTTGAAAATAGACAAGGAAATCAATAAATGAAAATGTACTTATTGCTTTAAGATAGGTGGCTAAAATGATCACAAAATTGGAACATTGTTGCCCAACAAAGTACAAACTCCAAAATTTTTCCAATGGTACATATATGACGTTGAACACATAATTGACAACATGATCATTGCTCTTTGGTGCATTTTTTTAAACCTCTACACTCAATTTTATGTATCTTTCACATATTTCGTTTAAAAAAATATTCGGCATACATCATTTAGTATCCATTAGAATTATAGATACTCGATGGTAAATAATTTATTTTATTATTATGGTAAATCCAAACCAATGGAGCTGGTGCGAAAACGGTTTATGTGACATTGATCAAAATCATTATTAATTATGCAAAGATATACAAATTAATTGTTAAAACTTCATTCATGCACCATGTTAGATTTTGTAATTACACATTAGTAAAAAATAGATGACAATTAACAAGAAAAACAAAATTACATTTTAGTCCACACAAACTCGACCACAACTCGAATTAATACCTGAAAAGACATTTCTGCAGTTTATAGCAAAACGTGCCAAGGATGGACGGACCTATAATTTACCTACTGCATCAAAGGTTGCTTCCATTATTGAAGGAGACATTGAGAATGTGAGGCATAAGAGGGATATCATGGTTGAGTTGAAGTCGACTGGATATTTGCAAAGGATAAATGAATTTCTTCCATGCTATATCCCTCTGCATTACCCACTATTGTTCGTGTATGCAGAAGATGGTTGGTATACAGAGATACCCGAACTACATACAGTAAGAGGCCAGATCTCACACTTAGGGAGTTCTTAGCATTCAGAATTCAACACAGGGAGGGAGAAGGTCACCAGCTTATACTTGGTAGGAGATTGTTTCAACAGTTTATTGTTGATTCCTACATGATGATGGAGTCACAAAGACTTCAGTGGATTCGTCACAATCAACCAAAGCTTAAATACAAATCTTATAAGTAGATTGCCAGCAAAGTTGATAACTTTGAATATGATCCTACATCATGTGGTAGTCTCTGCATACTGCCATCATCTTATCTAGGGGGTGCTAGATGGTACATGCAGATGTACCAGGATTCTATGGCTATATGCAAATGGGCAGGATATCCGTGCCTGTTCATAATATTTACATGCAATCCAAAGTGGCCAGAGATCACAAGGTATGTTGAGAGTCTTGGGTTGAGACCGGAAAACAAGCCTGATATCATATGTTGACTCTTCAAGATGAAACTCGATGAGTTGATCAGTAATATAAAAGATGGACATATGTTTGGAAAACCAAATGCACGTAAGTTTTTTTTTTTTTTTTTTTTTTTTGTCTCTACATGTTTATATTCTATGAAATCCAAAAATGCTTTATAATATCTATTACTATGACGGGCCATAACATAAATTGAAATAATGAAAATTTAAAAGTAGAGCATTTATTAAATACTCAATACTTCTCCAGTTATGAAATAAATCAATATTTATTTAGGTATACAATTACGAATGGATACATTAATAATGACCAATAAAGTTACGCATTGGATTAAATACAAACCATTATCTTATCAACATCAACATGAATTCTAACACATTTTCTACTTTTTACTCATTATTTATTCAAATATTACCTGCTACCTAAATGAGTTTACTACATGGAACATTTTGAATATAAATTTCACTTTATATATATTGAGTTTGTTATGATTTTGAAAATTTACTTTATTGGATTATTAATGCACTATTTTAAGTATGAAATAGATATAGTCAGTAAAAGATCTTTATGTGTTGCATAGTCAATTGTGGCAGCACCTTGGTTATTTCTTGATATTTGTATTATTTTAGTTAATTTTAATGCTATAGACAAGTAGAGTCTTCATAGGGGTGGTATTGGTGTTGTTGCTAGGTATCAATGGCCAAAATTATTGCTTGGTGTCAAAATTTGTGTCTTATGGTTCCTTTAAAAGGTGTGAAAAGTTTGACTGACAAATTAGCAACTGGAGTGGTTTGAAATTTTGAGTGGCAACATGTATTAATTAATTAAAGCGGATTTCTCTTTGGTAATTAAATCTCATAAGTCTGCAGATTATAGATTTGCATCTTTTTCTTTACATTATAGAAGAAATCGAGGCATTTAATGTAGAATTTTGTCCATTAGTAGTCGCTATGCTCTAATTTTATTTTTTTGATCTTTCCATGATCATTGTTTTGAACTATACTAATTTGAAAATATGTTCTACAAGTATTAGTTGTTTATCCAGTAGGTACTCAGTTTATATAATTGTTCTATTATTAGTGCATATAACAACATTTTCGCATTTACTTCAATGGGGACAAGGAAATCAATAAATGAAAATATACTTATTGCTTTAAGATAGGTGGCTAAAATGATCATAAAATTGGAACATTGTTGCCCAACAAAGTACAAACTCCAAAATTTTGCCAACGGTACATATATGACGTTGAACACGTAATTGACAATATGATCATTGCTCTTGGATGCATTTTTTTAAACCTCTACACTCAATTTTATGTATCTTTCACATATTTCGTTTAAAAAAATATTCGGCATACAACATTTAGTATCCATTAGAATTATAGATACTCGATGGTAAATAATTTATTTTATTATTATGGTAAATCCAACCCAATGGAGCTGGTGCGAAAACGGTTTATGTGACATTGATCAAAATCATTATTAATTATGCAAAGATATACAAATTAATTGTTAAAATTTCATTCCTACACCATGTTAGATTTTGTAATTACACATTAGTAAAAAATAGATGACAATTAACGAGAAAAACAAAATTACATTTTAGTCCACACAAACTCGACCACAACTCGAATGAATATCTAAAAATACATTTCTGCCCATATTATTATTATTGTTAACAAACAATAACAAAGCAGATAAATTGCAACCCAAAATATGAAGAATTAAGTCTCTAATGCACACCCATTACATTACATTATTACATTAAGAAAAAGCACAAATAATATCCATTGATATTCTTTCAATTGTAAAAATGTCCTAATTTCTAACTGAGGTCAACTTTAACATTTGAACGTTCAATACAATCCATTTCACATGTCCAATTCTTAGATTTTCAGCTCCGATGGGGCTCAATGTAATAACCCTTATTATTTCTGCAAACATAAGATAATGGATGACAATTACATATTTTGTAGTCTCTCCTATAAAATTATTGCTCCACATGCATGCGCAACGTATTTGGACATAGGTGATCCAGAGTATAAATATGAACATTATGGTGCTTTATTCTGGTTTGAAGAAAGGAGACCACCTAATCAAAAAAAAAAAAAAAAAAAGAATCCTAAGTTCACCCTATGTTGCATGAGAGGTCTGGTCAAGCTTCCAATTCTTCAACAACCACCTCAGTTGTTAAGTGATCTCCTAGAGGATAGACACGAGAATAGTTGGAGTATCATTGAGAATTTATGGGCATATAACATGATGTTCTCTTTTACTTCTATGGGTGGAAAAATAGACAAAGAGGTTAACAAAGGTCGGGGTCCTTATTGTTTCAAGATGGGTGGTCAGAATTTCCACAAAATTGGCTCTTTGTTGCTAGACGAAGGAAAAGAACCAAAGTTTGCTCAACTATACATCTATGACACTGAGCACGAAGTACAGAACAAAATCAATGCTTTTGGGTTAGTGCCAGTAATATCTATATATTGTTTAATAAAATTCCTTATAATAATAATGTTACGCGATAATTAGTTCATTTAAGTAAATTTGTATATATGCATGTATGTCAGTGGTGATGGGAAGGGTTTGGACACTTCTGTAACAGCCAGCATCAAAGATATGGTCGACCAATATAATCCTTATGCCAAAACATATAGGATGGCTAGGGATCGTATATCTCTTAATAACTCAGCATATATTAGTCTGCAGCTTATAGCAAAACGTGCCAAGGATGGACGGACCTATAATTTACCCTCTTGCATCGAGGTTCTTGCCATTATTGAAGGAGACATTGAGAATGTGAGGCATAAGAGGATATCATGGTTGAGTTGAAGTCATTTGGATATTTGCAAAGGATAAATGAATTTCTTCCATGCTATATCCCTCTGCATTACCCACTATTGTTCGTGTATGCAGAAGATGGTTGGTATACAGAGATACCCAGAACTACATACAGTAAGAGGCCAGATTTCACACTTACGGAGTTCTTAGCATTCAGAATTCAACACAGGGAGGGAGAAGGTCACCAGCTTATACTTGGCAGGGATTGTTTCAACATTTTATTGTTGATTCCTACATGATGATGGAGTCACAAAGACTTCAGTGGATTCGTCATAATCACCAAAGCTTAGATACAAATCTTATAAGAAGATTGCCAGCAAAGTTGATAACTTCGAATATGATCCTACATCATGTGGCAGTCTTCATCGCCATCATCTTATCTAGGGGTGCTAGATGGTACATGCGGATGTACCGAGATTCTATGGCTATATCTGAAGGGCGGGATATCCGTGCATGTTCATAACATTTACATGCAATCCAAAGTGGCCGGAGATCACAAGGTATGTTGAGAGTCTTGGGTTGAGACCGGAAGACAAGCCTAATATCATATGTCGACTCTTCAAGATGAAACTCGATGAGTTGATCAGTGATATAAAGGATGGACATATGTTTGGAAAACCAAAAGCACGTCAGTTGGTTTTTTTTTTTTTTTGTCTCTACATGTTTATATTCTATGAAATCCAAAAATGCTTTATAATATCTATTACTATGAATTTTTTTAGTCATATACATCGTTGAGTTCCAAAAGCGAGGACTTCCGCATGTTCATATTTTGGTAATCCTGAATAAGGCGGGTGAGGAGAAGATTAAAAATAACATTGATGACTACATATGTGCAGAGTTACCCGACAAGGATACTAATCCAGAATTGTACGATGTAGTGTCAACCCATATGATTCACGAACAATGTGGTCCGGCTAGACCCACTTCTCCATGCATGGAGGATAACACGTGCTCCAAACATTTTCCAAATAGCTACAACGAAAATACCTATGTTGTCGATGCTGGATATCACATATATCGAAGAAGGGACACAGGTGTCACCGTTGATAAAAATGGAGTTCAGCTTGACAACATGTAGGTTTATATTAATTAAATATTATGCTTAGTTTATTGTCGTAAACCTAGATTTATTTGTTGCCGAACTTAGTATATGAGTCGACGTTTTTAAACAGTTTTGTTGTCCCTTACAATGCTCAGTTGCTCCTGAAGTACCAATCTCACATTAACATAGAATACTATAAAGGCAGGGTTCAATGAAATATTTGTTCAAGTACATGTTGAAAGGAAGGGACAGAGCGGGTGTTACATTCATAGACATAAATAATAATGATGAGATTAAGAGGCATACGGATTGCCAATATGTTTCAGCATGTGAGACAATATGGAGAATTTTTTAATTCTAGATACATTATAGGATACCTGCGGTTGAGAGTTTGGCATTTCATCTAGAGGATGAGCAGCGGGTACCTTTCAGAGATGGAGATTTCATGCCGGATCTGCTTGATCGACTTCGATTAAGCGATAAGTTTCTTGAATGGTTTGAGCTGAACAAGGTTGACCCGGAAGCTAGGAAATTAACGTATCCTGAGTTGCCCCGTGAGTATTACTGGAAGGATGGCCTGAAGAAGTGGTCCCGTAGGAAAACCAAGGCACAAGCTGTTGGAAGCATGTATAATGTGCCAATGGCATTTGAAAATATGTACTATATGCGACTTATGTTGAATCATGTTAGAGGTGCAGCATATTTACAGGATATTAGAACAGTGAACTGTGTTGTTTACGAGACCTGCAAGGACTCATGTGTGGCTTTACGCCAACTAACAGATGACGGGGAGTATGTCCGTGGAATTATTGAGGCAAGTCACTGGGGATTAGCACGTTTCCTTCGTCATCTTTTTACGATCGATGCTTCTTCTTTCTCGAAGCATGGCGAGACCAGAGGAGGTATGGAGGAAGACATGTAACTTCTTATCTGACAACATTCTATACATCAAGCAAAAAACTTCTCATAATCCTGGTAATTTGTTAGTAAATTTTATATTTTACCGAAATACGAAAATGCTATACATTTACTTATTACTTATTTCGATTCATTCCGCGATTCAGGTTTGAGGCTTACTGATGAACAAATCCATAACCTAGCGTTTCTTGAAATTGAGAAGCTACCGAAAGCAAACTGCAACAGTCTTGCTTTTTTTGAGCCTATGCCAATCCCAGATGAGTCTATAACTGACAACGCCACGAAACAGTTTATAGTTGATGAGATGTCATATGACGAAAATGTCATGAGATCAAAATTCGATGGACTGTACCCACGTTTGTGAAAGTATGTATGTCCTAGAGACAACTATTTATGAGGATGATATGTACTTTGATCACATTCAGTTTATTATCGTTTATAATATTGTTATTTGGCATTGCATCTATTGAGTTATTATTTGGTTGTTTGAATAATTCGATAGGATGTTCTCATGGACTGCACGTTATCACCAAGTGTGTGAGAACTTGGATGACAGAACGTAAGTCCTAAAATGGCCCAATCGAGTGTCATTGAGATTTGGGATATCAATGACGCATGTTAGAGATTGGCATGTGATCTGCATCATATTCTTGGAGAATGTAGTAGCTCTCACGACTACGAATGACTTGGTCATTCATGATGGATACATGGACACCTTGGAGGGTGTTGGTAGACCCACCGAGAAACCATTTGGTTAATTCTATTTATATGTCTATGGAAGTATCGGTGTGTAAGGTGATATATTAGTTTTTAGTCTTGAGGTTAATACTGACTACATGTGCTAAGTGATGTACTTTGACCATGACCAATGCTTGCACTCCTAATGGGGTAGATACGGCATGTGTTAGGTGCATCACGAAGCACATGGGAGTAGTAGTTGAGCCAAGATAGGATTCTTTCCTCGCAATAGACATTGGAGAGAATACTTTACATCTTATAGTTAGGTTGATCGTTAGTCATTGGCTAATGCATTACGAGATATTCAAAATGGTGTTTGAATATGTTCGAGGATCAACTAACAAGATTGAGAAAGAAATGAATAAGTTATTGGAACAAACATAATATATCAAGTTCTAGACTTATTCGAGTATTCGTGAATGAAAGGACCTTACCATCATTGGAGCCTTACATTACAGGTGGTTTGTATATCTTCACAAACGTCCTTATATATTAATATTGTCCGGTAAATTGTCTAGGAGTTTCACCGAGAACCTAATTGGATTAGTGATTAATATAAGGCCCTATGGGTCACACTATATGGAAAGTACTCTACCAAACCAAGGATGTTAATAAATAAATATTATTTATAGTAAATAATATGAGAATAATTTTAATTGGTTCAAATTGGACTTGAGCAATTAAAATGAAGTGTGGTACTTGGACTAATTTAGAATTGAAGTCCAATACCTAAGTTGGGCTTAGAATTGTAAATGGGACAAAAGAAATCGAAAAGAAGAGGGAAAGAAAGAGAGAGAGCTGGGCCGAAGCCCAGCAAAGTTGAAGACTGACGCGTGCAACATTTTTCTTGGCGCGTGCAACATTTTTCTTGACGCGCCAGAGGTTAATGATGGTGGGGACAGCACGTCCCCACCTCTGCTCTTTCCCACACGCTTTTTCTTCCTCTTTTCCTTTTGGCCAGTACTTTGTCTTGTGGTGCTGTCTGGTAATGATGAAATGTGATAGAATATATTACTATCAGATTGCTATCAGATTGCTATTAGAAAACACTATGAGAACTTGCAGACAAAACAGAAGAAGAAGATAAAATCAGATTTTGTCTTTGGAAAAAAAATACACTTCATACATCCATACAAAGAATCTCCTAGCATTCTTATTGGTAGAAGAATTTCCTGTGGATACCAAGGTTCGAGGTAATATCGGCAACCTGGATTTGCACGAAGATTGGGACTTTCTTGGAGAGGAACTGGAGGATCTCGAAGAAGCATACACGGACGAACAGATCGACGACTTCTTTGGAATTTCTTGTGTTGAATTTCAAGTTTCCAGTCACTAATCGGAGTTGCTATCAGAGTAAGCTTCTGTTTGTTTAGATGTTAAACACGTTAAATTATTGTTATCATGTTGGTCCAAAATTTTGAAATTCCGCTGCGTATACTTAGAGTATATTCTGACAAAAAATACCAACAGTTTGAGCATACAATTTACGATAAGATTATGGATGCAGTTGACGGGGGCAGAGGTGGTGTGTTCTTTTTATACGACTATGGTGGTATAGGCAAGACTTTTATTTGGAGGATGTTATGTTCCGGCTTGCGTGCTAGAGGAGATATAGTGCTTCCAGTAGCATTAAGTGGTATTGCATCACTCTTGCTACCTAGAGGTAGGATTGCTCATTCTAGGTTTGGTATTCCTATTAAGTGTCATGAGGAATCAACATGCAGCAAGTTGAAGCAGGATTCTGATGTCACCGGCTTACTCAAGCAAACCAAACTTATAATTTGGGATGAGGCACCGATGACCAACAAACATTGCTTTGAGGCACTCGACAGGAGTCTAAGAGATGTTATGAAATGTCTAGATGATCCTTTCGGTGGCTTAGTAGTGGTATTCGGTGGAGATTTCAGGCAAATTTTGCCAGTTGTTCCTGGTGGTAGCAGATTTGATATTGTAAATGCCTCTCTATGCTCTTCGATACTGTGGGATTCATGTGAGGTTCTAAAACTCACAAAAATATGCGATTGCAGGTAAACTGTAAAAATTCTCAGTTACTATCATATGAATTGTTCTGTTATGTTGTTCTTTTTAATTAACACCATTTTTTCTATTCAGACCGGATCATCAGCTGTTGAGGTTAATGAAACTAAAGATTTTGTGGAGTGGATACTACAAGTCGGTGATGGGGTCGCGGGCGAACCCAATGATGGCGAGGTAGACATCAAGTTACCTGATGACATACTTATTCGTGAAGTAAGTAATCCTATTTCCACCATTGTAGACTGCACATATCCTTCCCTTTTGGATCACTTAGCCTATCCAACTATAGATCCGGAATACTTCCATCACTGTGCTATTCTTGCACCGACTAATGAAATGATCAATGAGATTAATGACTATGTTATGTCTAAAATCATGGTGATTCTGTGGAGTACTTTAGTGCTGATAGCATAAGCAAGACCGAGTCAGTAGATAGTGAAATGGTAGAATTATTCTCAGTAGAATTATTGAACACTATTAATTGCTCGGGACTACCTAATCATAGAATAGTGCCTAAGGTTGGATGCATGATTATGCTTTTGAGAAATATTGACCAGGCTTCTGAGTTGTACAATGGAACAAGGCTTATAGTAACTAATCTGGGGAAACATATCATAGAAGCAAGAATGATATCTGAAATGAATGTCGGTCAAAAGGTTTTCATCCCTAGGATGACGATGAGCCCATCTGATGAGATTAAATTTCCTCCAAGTTTTGATAGGAGACAGTTTTCTATATCCGTCTACTTTGCAATGACAATAAATAAAAGTCAGGGACAGTCTCTCTCTCATGTCGGTCTCTACCTACCTTCTCCTGTATTCAACCACAGACAACTGTATGTTGCTCTCTCTAGAGTTATAAGTAGAAAGGGACTGAAAGTACTCATATGTGATAATGAAGGTGAGACGTACGACACGACAGCCAATGTGGTTTACAAAGAAGTTTTCGATAAATTATGAGGTAAATTTATTTTTTCATATATATTTGTTAACTTGCATAATTTCATTTTTGTTTTATGTTTCTCAATTTATAATACATCTAAGCGTATATCCTTATACTTTTACAGGTACGGATGCCTTCATATGAAGTCAAGTCTTACCAGTAATTTACTAGATTTTACTCAATGCAAAACTATTATTCTTGTACGTCAAGAATTTGTTATTCTTACAAATTATGATCTACATATTATACATTATTTTTTGAACCACCTTAAATATACCAATTTTCACTATAGCATTCTTAAGCGTATGCATGATAGTGCTTATCATATATATAGATCAAACTACCGAATTGTAAAATGGAACAAGTCTAACTCAAGGTTACTAATGTTAGAAAGCATATCATTGAGGCAAATATAATATCGGTAGTCTACCCAACCCAAAAGGTTTATCATTCAAATTGTGATGGTTAGTCCATTCTACAAGACGAAGTTCTCTGTCAATTTTGATTGAATATAGTTCCCCATATCGTCTATATTGCAATGACCATAAACAAAATTCCTTGGCAATCTTTCTCACACGTCGGACTCTACCACCTGACCCGTATTCAAACGTGAACAATTGCATGTTCTCTCTCTACAGTTACCAGTAAGAAGTGATTCAATGTATTCATATAAGACGAACATGGTAAAACATATGATACGTTATGTTCATTAACTTTAACATTTTATTATACGATATATTTATTTCTTATTTTGAGTTTGGCCTCCATGTCCCGTCGAGTATCGACGGGCCATTAACTAGTTACATTCAGGTACAAAAAGTTAATTTTTTGTTGACTAACTTTATATTATAGACAAACCAAACAGGCTTTAGTTATTTTCTAACATTTTCTAATTCCCCCCAACCCCACACACACATATACTACTTCATCCGTCCCAGTCGAAGTTACCCACTTTGACTTTTTGCGGTCAAACTTTTCCAACTTTGATTACGAATTAATCTTAAACTGCAAATGTAAAATGTTCAATTTTTTTATATAATGAAACTAAAACTTCAGCCGGGACGGAGGAAGTAGAATTTGCGTCCCACGCTACGCGTGTGAAGTATATATCTTCTACTCATTTCATAAAGTCTAGAAAGCGCCTATTCTTTTAGTTGATGTTGCTCACAGTCTGAAGTTAAACGGAGTCATGCAGATAGCCAGGCTCATCACTAATGTCATGGAGGGAATACCTACATGTATCACGAGAAGAACAAATACAGACAATTTGATCAGTATGTGATCAATTTAGTTTTGCCTGACAACATCACTAAATATACTTGACCATTAGTAATTGTCCCATACACTCCACCAACATCGAATATCGATGTTCCATACATATTAGAGTAATAACTGAGATCTGAACTCTAGAGCTAAACGTATATCAACACTAAGAGTGGGTAAAACCCAGGAACTCATATATGTAAACACCTCTAGTTCATCCAAGTCCCTAACATTTCAACAATAACATATTGGTCCAATTTCTATTTTCAAAGTTTATCTTCCAAACAAGACCTTATTTTATACCCTCACATTTTCTAGTTTGCTTCTTCTTCCTTTTATTCTTATCAACCATCACTTACCTACATCACTACCTCCAACTTGGAAAAAACATGAAAAGGTTATAGGGACTTAATAATAATTGTTTAGAGAAATTATAATAAAATGAAAATTTATAATAAAATGTAAATGGTTGGATTTTGTTTTTAAAAATATAAATATAATGAGACACCTCTGGTTGATATACCACTGAATGGCTCTGTAATTTATGTATATTTATAAATTACTTTCAATATAAACCTTAAACTTTGCTTTTTTTCTACTCTGGTTTGGAGATTGATTTTCATGTGTCAGGATTATTTTACACGCCGGGCATGTGTTGGTTTCTCGTTTAATTTCATAAATTATTTTCAAAGATTGAAAAATAAAAGAAATGAAAAAATACCTGAGAGGACAAGTCACCAATATTTAATCTGGAAAAAGAATTAAAAGTGAAAATATGTTTTTTCATTTTTATTAATTTAAAAAAATGAGAGTGGACACGTTGCAATATAAAGGTTTAAGTTAAGGATGTGTTTGGGTGCAATATAAGTTTTGTACTACGTTGTTATTGATTTATTAAAATTGTTGATATATGTTACTCCGTATTGTTTAAAAGTTAGAGATTGCGATGTTATTACAAAATTTATCAGGGACTATATGTAATTTTCCCATATATTACATGGGACAAATTCAAATAGTATGTACTCCCTTCATCCCAAATAATAATGTACATATTCTTTTTATGGTACACCACCATATTTGACACTTTTCCCCAAAACTTTTGCAGATTTTAAATAGGATTCCACACACCCAGAAACCATACCATACTACATCTTCACTTTTCCAACCCGAAAGTCCGAAATCCTCTTCTCTTATGTTTCTCAATTCCCATTCAATTTTATTTGAACTCACCTCTAACTTTCTTCATGATCGCAACAATGTCGTCTAGAAGAAGGCAACCAGATGAGTTCTTTACGACCGACCTCTTGGTATTTCCAATAATAATTATTTGAATTATTTGGTATTTCTCTTTTATAAACTTTTTTATGGAATACATCTTGAACCATTTTTGTGTTTCGTTCACCGTGTGTACGAGCATCCAAATTAAATTAATGGTCCTTAAATTAATAATTATTTTCTAAAACAATATTTATTTTATTATTATTATTTAATTAAGTACATGCTATACTAATTTTCAAATGCTAATATATATGTATACATGAAAAAGCTATTGTACGAAATGATTTTCGGAAACAATACTTATATATAAAATGTACTTACTACATAGTGCTCAATACTCGGCCAACGTAATATATATATATATTAACACGTATATACTTATAGTGAAAAAATTTGAAATAAAGTGATAAAATGGCAAGTTTTGGTGTATAAATAGCCTCCAATTAACTTCCAAACGACTAATTTTTTTAAGAATAACGGCCATAATTCAATTACATGTAAGCATATAGAAGTTCAGGTTTAATTATATAGAAGTCCACATGTGACATGTATGTGACAGCGATAAGTTAATGCTGTTTGGCAATTTCTAAAAGTTGATAATTGAACAGGGGCAAAAATTGACTTTCCAGCTTTTAAATCGCCAAAAGTCAAATTCGTGGACTTATATGTAATTGATTTTTATCTAACTGGATTTGGATGTTATTGTTCCATTCACAGGTACTTATCTGTAAATCCGAAATCTAACAGGGTAGATATGTAATTTGCCCTTATTATTAATGGTAATAGAGAACCGAAATTAACCATCATCATTTGAATGGAAATGGATATACTTGTAGTTTGTTCCAAAGCGAAGCAGGCAGGACTTTTGTTAAGTTAAACTTCATGTCGCAGTCAATGTAATCGTAAAGGATGTGTCACTGGGTGACCCTTATATTTTAACACGAATTGATGGGAACACAATGCATTTTTATTGTACTAGTAATTGCTAAAATTATGAATGAGAGTGAACTAAGTCACCATGTGTATTTGGATTAGACCGTGGAATGGAGAAAATCCGTAAAAGAAAGACTGGGGAGTGTATTGTGAAATAAATATTGTAAATAATTTTATTCATATTATTCTTGGTTTTATTCCTTGTATAAAACTACTAGTACTAACACTCACTTTTCATATATCAACTTTTGGATCGATGGGTACGAAAGTTGAGATTTAACCGATAAAGTCTCACTATTCATACAAAGAAACATGATGTTTGAAAAATAACGTAAGTGTACTAAGGTTTAAAGGTTACATAAAACCACCTTGTAAACAACGTTGGTTGTTGTATAAGTTGGTTCCTTCTTCGTCTAAAATCAACACCTTCAAACCCTTCTTAATTACTTGTGACTCTCGAGAAAGCAACATAGAGTTGACCGTGGCCGAATACTGGACTGGGTAGGTATAGGCCAACATGCGATAGGGATTTTCCTTGGCTCTTATTTATAGTCATTGCATAGCAAACGGATATAGAAAAGTGCCTTCTCTGGAACCTGATGGGAAATTTAGTTACGTCTGATGGCGTCAAAACCATTCTAGCTATCAAAATCTTTGATCCAGCATTCTTTCCAGCTATCATCTTGGCCTCAATGACATGTTTTCCAATAGCAGTCACAGTAAGTCTTGTTCCATTACATAGTTCGGTGGACTGGTCTATATTTCTCAATAGCATTATAGGGCACCCAACTTCCAAACGGATCAAATGATTGGGAATTCCTGAAGCTCTGATGGTATTAAGGAATTCGGTGGAATAGACATCATTGCGATTGACTATGTCATCCTTGCCTGGACATATGCAGTCGGAACTCAAGAACTTAGTGGCGTCACCAGGCAACAGTGACCTGACATAATCATTGATCTCATGAACAATCTCATTAGTGGGGGCTAATATGGCTCGGTCTTGGAAGAAACGACCAACACCTATATGATCAATCAGAGAAGAATATGTACTACTAACCATTGCAGCAATTGGAATTATCTGCATCACGGATAAGTATATCCTCAGGCAATCTGAAGTCGACCTCACCATCATTTTTGCCCTCCTACGTCACCATCGCCGACCTTCAACAGCTAATCGGCGAATTCCCTAACGGTTTCAATCTCATCAGGACATCCTCCGTCCTGATATATAGATGAAATAAACAATTGTCACATCAAAGTCTTTCCCATTTAAATATATTTGTAATGTAGAATGAAACCTAAATAGTAAAAAATTAAATATAATTTAAATTATACATGATACGATGCAATGAATTGGCTTGTAAACGCATATTCTTTGTGTTGGTCCAGATAACGGCAAAGTAAAAGACTAGAGGGGGGGGGGGGGTGAATAGTCTTTTAAAACTTTTGTCGATAAAAAACTAATTCTCAGATATCTGTGTAGATATCTGATACTTAGATTCAGAGCGCGGAAGACTTAAGATAGATAAGTGCAGAAACAGTTAAAGTGTGTGTGTGTTGCTGAAATGTAAGTACAGAAAAGTAAATAACACAGCAAGTATAGTGGTATCTGGAGGTGGCGTAATCCTCCAACTAATCCACTTTGGTCTTCCAAAGACCTAGAATTCACTAGAATAGATAATTGAGGTCACCTTACAAAAATCCTATGCTAAGATTCCTTAAACAAATGGTTCCCAACCAAATGTTCCCCCTGAGTTGTTCCCCGGCTTTCACGTGAAGTACTTCAGACTCGTAAACCTTTTGAGCTATTCCCTAGCTTCCCAAGCTAAGTACTTCCCTGCTCAATAACCTTGGAGTTATTCCTTAGTTTCTCAAACTAAGTACTTCACATACTCACGCCAAAGGATGGTGTTGGTTTTGGTTTGAGTTGTTAGATGAGCTTCTTTAATAACTTTTCAGTTAATCAGATAGCTCTGTGAATCAAGTATACTTAATACACTTTGCAATGTATGGTATCTTGTTCTTTTTACTGACCCAAGTCTATGATAATTGTTCAAGAGAATGAATCTCAGATACTTGATCTTTCGATTCAACCCTTTCACAAAATAGCTTGTTTAGGATCAGGACACTTAGAACTTTAGTGCTACTTAAGATCAGGAGCTTTGGTCGCAACAGAAAGCTTTGAGGATAAGTAGTTTGCTTGAGAGAATGGTGTTCAGTAAGTTCTGTGTATCTAAGGTTCAGCGTGTCTGCGTTCAGTGTGTCTTCTCAAGCAGTCTAAGTGTTGATATTTATAGATGAATTTGAGTGCCGTTTGAATAGTATCCGTTAGGCTTAAATCAAATTCAAACTATTGATATCTGTGTATAATCAGAGTAGAAGTTTGTCTTCTTCTTGAAGCTACCGTTGCTTTTGTTCGTACATATCCGTCTGCATTTAATGCATTGTACTATACTTTTGTCCTGTAGTGCCAACGGAACTATGCTTTGTATCAGAGACAACCTTGATCAGATTTCTCTGATTCTTTGCACGTTCTTATCTTTAACTTCAGATACCACTTTTATTGAAACAACTTTGTTTGCAATATATACATTTCTTTTTTTCAGAAATGTGGTTAAAGCTCAGGGTATCTGAGAATAGATATCTGTGGACACTTTCCTTGTTTTTAGATAGACCTTTTATTTCTCAGATATCTCTTGTGACACAGTTTGTTTAAAACTATTCGTGTCTTCAAGATATCTGGCCAAGGTATCTGTAAAAAACTGTTTCAGTAATCTTGTGCAGTCTCTTCAAATCTTAAATGTCGTCGAACTTGTTCTGCTTGGATGTCTTCTTCTTGGTCTTCTCTTCATAAAATAAAAATTACATTTTGAGATCTAACATCCTATACAAGATTAGCTAGACTATCATACTTAGTGGGTTTCCTCTTTTACAATGTTCAAGTGAACCAAGAGTACTAATCACCTTTCTGAGACTAAGATAAGTCATCATGTTGCTGATCAAAATCTAAACAAATATTTCTAACAAAATATCTAACAAATTTCCTAACAAATTTCCCCCTTTTTGATCAGTCAACGATGACTATCTGACCTATTACAAATCTGGATGAGTGAACAATCCAACACTTAATCATTTCTTAAGATTTTTCAATTCATTCAATTAAGTGCAGGAAGTAAACATCAACCAAATCACAAGGTGTGATCTTTGCTGACAAGTTATCTTTTATAGAATACTATCTGAGAATAAGTTCTTCAGATAAGTTACAAAGAGAGATTACAGATAACTTCAATACATAAAACAAGTTTTAGCTCAGTCAGCAAAAATACAACAAAAACTACATAGTAAATTAGGATAACAGGAGTAGCCAAGCTCCAAGTAATCATCCTAATAGACTAGTCTTAAAGTCTTCAACTCTTCATGTCTTCAACAGTAGTTCTATGGATCAGTCTGCAAATTTCCTATCTCCAAACCTTTTGATGTCATCAGAATAATCATAGAGAAGTGTTCTGACGAGCATCTCAGTGTCTCTGGCAAATCCATAGACCTCTTTGTAGGTTTTGGTAGGATTTTTCTTGACAAAATGTTTGACCCACAGATACTTTTCCCACTTCCAGGCATGCTCTATTCTGATATCTGAAAGCTTGAAGTATTCGTAGATAATCCTCAGATATCTGATGTCACCCTTGTATTGATCTTCAGTTAGATAGAACGACTCATAGGGTACCACAGCGAGTCTTGCTCTTGTGCCTGTTCCTGTGATATTCAGAATTCTGTGCACATCATCTGGCTTTCCATATGGACATTCATCAGAGAGGTCCTTTCTCATGGCTTCAGTTCTCTTGACAACTTCAAAATCCAACCAGGCTTTTATGTGATTGGTGTTGATCAAGGTTGGCTTATCTTTTCTCCATGCCATAAGTTGTTTATGGATTGGTTCTGGAAATCTTGAATTTACCAGTAGATGCTTAAGTTCGTAATCCAATAGCCATTTTTCCGATTGATGCACCAGAGATGTAAGAATCATTGTCATTCTTCACATACTCTATTTTGGCTTCTTCCGCCCGAGTGGAAGTTGACTTTGTCTTTGCTCACCTCGATCTGTTCCTTCTCTGTCTTGAATTCTCTTTGGGGTTGTTGCTTGAAGAACCACCCTGGATAGACTTGGTATTTCCAGAGGGTGTTTTAGCTGCTAGGGGATTTGCAGCTATGGGCTCAGTTAGGCTTTCAATTTTCCTTTTTCTGTGAAGAGGAGCTTCATCTTCATCATCATCATCAAGATTAAATCTTGTGAGAGTTTTACAGCCTTCTTCATTGCCCAGGGACTTGATTTGGCCTTCTTCTTTTTCTTCAGAAGATTCATCAATCCCTTTAACCTGTCTTCTCCTTGGAGCCTTGGTACTCCTTGGAGGTTTCTGTTCCATGGCCCTTGTTATCATTGTAGTTCCTTCAAGGGTTTACGAGCGCTACTATTTGCAAAGCAGCTTGGCTTGAGGAGGGTTCATTGATTCTGAGTGGTGGCTGGGAAGTTTTCATGTTTCTTCTTCCTCTCTGAGCCGCACCAGCTCCAGATGTCTTCTTGTTTTCTTCTCCTTCTTCCATTCCCCTTGACTTTGAGGTCCAGATTTGTACACTCTTTCCCCCTTAGTCATTGTTGGCTGACTCAGTCTCATAAACGAATCTGAGAGAGAGTTAAAATGCCCTTGCAAATAATTGTAGGCAGTGACCAACTTCTGAAGGTCGGCTTTGAGCTCCTGATTTTGCTTGATAAGTCCATTGTTCTTATCAGTGAGCTATGCCAATGGGCCTAGGATGGCATCTGCTTTTCCAGCAGTGTAACTTGCCTCTTGGAAAGCTTTTTTAGCTAAAGACGCATCATCGTCCCTTATCATTCCCAGATCTTTCTGAGCAATGACTATGCTAGTTGTTCTCTGAGTGACGAGCTCAGTGAACTTTTTCATTTAAGAGGGGACGGAGGCAATTACTTCCTTGTTCTGTGAAGACATCTCCTTTTTCAGATGAGCCAGTACTTGGTATCTGTTCATATATTCATGGGAGTGGAGATTTGGCAGTTTGCTGAAAATTTCAGGAGCAATCAGTTTCCTTTTCAAGTGTGAAACCGCTAGATGTTCATTGCGGTGTTCTGCCAAAGTCTTGTCTTCTTCATCATCTGAGTAATCACCAAAGGATCTTCATCCTCTTGGACATTCTCATCGATTGTGTCGAGTCCAGAACCATCTCGTAGATTGGTTTCTTCCCTTTTGGGAGGAGGATGGTACTTCTTTTGAAGATGATGCGACCTTAGCATCATGCTTAATTTCGATACTTCTTCAGATGTCGAGTTCTTTGGTGATAGCATTTCTGAGATCCTGTAGCTCTTTAACCTCGAGTAAGCAATCATCTCTTGCAGATATTGATCTTGTAGTTGGTCAAGCTTGTCTCGGATTTAGCTATCCGGTCTTCTAGTTGAAGATGGAGTATTGTTCTTCTTCCAACGGTTGTCCGAGTTGAGCGATTCTGGATTGAGTATTCAACAATTTCGAGTGATTTCCTAATCCTCAACTACTTGTTCAAAGGATAACCTTTTGTTGGGAAGATGGATGAGTTGACTTTTGAGGAGATGGAGCGGAGATTTCGTGCTTTCCTCTCGGTTTGCTTTTCAAAGATTGAGGCATGATTTCTTTGTGAAATTCCTCGGTCCACAGTGCGAGGCATCATCATCATCCTTTTATGCATGTCATCCTTTTGGTGATGGTCGTGGGAGGTTCGTCAAGTTGTTTTCGTTTATCTCTTCCTCCTCATCGTCTTCGAATACAAGATTGATCACTTCAGAATAGTGATCTTCGCCCATTAACCTCTTCTTGTTCGTAAGGTATAAATTGCGTAGTCTGGGGCGTAACGGCTTGAATGCCATCTCGTAATCTTGTCGACCATCTGCATGTTCAAAGGCTTGTATCAAATTGTCGCCACTTCTGGAGAAATCCTTATGCAATAGAGTCGCAATCGCTGTATTGTTAGGGAACATTGCATGGATATCGTCTCAAGTCAAGAGCTCGTGCTGCTGGTTGGTTGATCTGTGATTCTCAATATTTCGTAGAGATCGAGCATCTTAACCTTTGCCATTTCTTGAAGCATTGAATATGCTTTGGGTTTGAGCTTTGAAGAAGGGAAGTAGGTCCTTTTCTCATCATTGGGAGCCTTTGCACTCGTTTAAGCCTGAAAGAAAGAGTTTTGAGTGAGCTTCAAAACTTTTGTAGATATCTGAGTAGAAGTGTAGTTTAGTTTCTGAGTTACCTGAGTAAGTACTTCAGGCTCAGAGACTTGTGCTACTGAGACAATTGGTGTCTCAGATATCTTGTTGTGAGGTGGAGACTTGGAAGTCCGTCCTCATCAACCTTTCTTTCTTGAACACGAATTAAGATTAATACAATACTTAGGAAATTGTTTGAAATAATTTGTGCAAAAATGCTTTAATGAGTTCGAGTTTTGGACTTACTTCCTCAATAGGAAGCTCAGTCATTTTCTCGAAACTTTCTCGGCTTCGTATTCTTTCATGTGATGTTGCCTTGGGAGCTTCATCAATTTCCATTGATGCAGGGGATGTCGCAACTTTTTTCCTTTGCATTTCTACTTCTGAATGAGCCTGTAAGTAGAAAGTATTGAATATTTTAGAAGAAGTTTAAGATAACCCATGATGAAGAATTCTTATCACTGATTTTTCATGTACCTTCATGCTAGAAGGCTCAATGATGTGTTCTTCAGAAACCTTGTCGGTCTCTGGGTTCGTCTCTGGCATTTCTGCCTTATCTTCCTCTTTCTCAGTTGGAGCCTGTTAGAAACATTTACTTTAAATGATTAAGCACATAGACAAATGACTGAAAAGTGTTATCTTAAGAATCAATTATCACCGTGGTAGTGCTCGATTTCTTAAGAGGCGAGGTTGGGATAACCTCCTTCTCAGTTTCTGAGGCAAGATTTCCAGCTTCCTCTTGTTTCTGTGTTTCTAACTCAGCCTGTAACAAAGAATTTTTATATAAGTAACAAGATATACAAGCATAAACTTTTTCACTAGGTAGGAGTTAAACCATTCAGCTATCTGAGCATTATCAGGCTGATTGGTCTCTGGAACTTGTGACCCTTTTATACTTTGGTATTCTTGTTCCAGTACAGCTTCTTTGTTTGAAGTTTTAGGTACTTCACACCTTTCCTGAGTGTGCAACTCAGTTGCTTCCCCTGGTTGATCATTCTGAGTAGATGTCTCAGTTTGATCCCTCTATTGAGTCAGAACCGCTCTTTTCAGGATTTTCTTCAAAGATATCGCATTCTTTGGTAAGTCGAAATGGAGTTCATTTACCATTTCATCAACCACTTGTGGTTGTTGTGGTTGTCTGGAAGCAGAAGATCGGTCAGTAGAGTGTTCTTCCAGACTTTTAGATGTGGCATTTTCATCAGCATCTGCCAGCACTAAATTACCACTCATCAGGGCTTCTTGAAGTTGTGCGTAAGAAACGTTCCCTGATGATGTGTTTACACCAACAACCTTTTTCTATAGGTGCTTGTTCAGCAACCTGAGGTGTAGGTTCTTCTTCAAAAACCTTATCACCAGTTACTATTTCAGTAACCTTAGCCCGTTTTGATCTTTCTAGGACTTGAGAGATGACTAGTTCATCATCTTCATCGTCAGAGCTCTCATCAGCGTTAGGAACTGATTGGTCCATAATTTCTGCGGTTTCTGCAGATAGGGCTTGGTGTTTTTCACCACTTTTGGCAGCATTTATGAGTTCATCAGCAAGGCTTTCTGTAATAGTCTTCACATTTCTGAAAGAACTTTCTCTTGCTGAGTCTACTTGTTCAGTAGTTGATAACTCTTTTGCAGCATTGATGAGTTCATCTGCCTTTATCAGTTCATCGGCAATGGCTGCAGGTATCTGGGAATCGACAACCTCTTTGGGTGTGTCTTCTGATTTGCCAGCAGACTTCTTTCTTGATGTTCTGGGCTTCTTGGTCGCAACTTTTCCCTCAGATACCTCTTCAGTCTTTCGCTTCTTAGAACCTTTCTGAGATCCAGCAACCTTTTTCATCATGTTCGTATACTCATATTTGTAGAGTAGGTTACTGTTGGCGATTTCAGCCGTCTCTCTGAGCTCAATGCCAAGCTTTTCCAGCAAGTAGCATATCTTCAAACCATAGCCTACTGTGGCCTTTGGCTCAGCTAGTCCTTTGGCGATCTTAGGCTCTAAGCCTTGAATCTTCTTCACAAACTTCATGAAGGCGTACTTTCCCAAGTTAAAAGGGTTTTCCAGCCTTTTGTCTTGTTGATTCAGCAAGAACATCATGATCCATCGTTCTTGGCTTATCTGGTCAGCACCTCCTTGTAGACCATCAACGCATCTGTGAAGAATACAAGCCAATACATCCCAGTGAACCATCAGATGTCTGGTTTGGATGTCAGCAAGCTTGAACTCAGTGGGTGTATCTGATTTTTCAAGATCACACACGTCACTGTAAAGTTCTTTAACACCTTCAAGGAGTTCATCATCCTTGGTGTTTATTTCAAAATCCTTTCCAAGATTTTGAAACTCAAACAACTTACAGAAAGTTGTTAAGTCCAGAAGGATTTCCTTTCCTTGGACTAAGGTTTTGACAGACACTATTGCAGTGCCTTCAGAAACACAGGAAATTATCCTGGAGTTGTTGTAAAATTCCAAAACATCGAGTGATGAAATTCCACTTGGGCGAGCAGATAGAAAACCCTTGATTTGTGCCTTTTCAATCATATCAAGAATCAGCTTTCTGTCGGCTTGGTTCTCTATTGCAGCCGTGAGGTATTCCTCAACCATGGCACCACCCCAAATCATTCTGTGATTTGAAGTCCAATGGTCAGGATTTAAATCTCCTACCAGTCGGTTGTTCACAATAACCAACTCTGGTGCTTGCTTTCCAAAGCATTCGGTGGAGGATTGAGATTTCTGTGTGGAAGAATTCTTTGGGGCCATCTCTTTATATAGTGTAGGGAATTTGGATTGATGTTTGAAAGAGATTTGATTCAGTAATTCTTTGCAGAAAAACTTAATCTCGATTTGCAGAGATTGTAGAAGGTTTGCAGAGAATCAAGAGAGGGTTTTGCTATTTTTGTGCAAGTCGGAATTTTGGATTAGGCGAAAGTGATTTCTTTTGCCAAAATCCTATATATATAGCAATAGAATCTCAACAGACAAATACATACAAATTAATTTTGTGTACGTATTCTGTTTTGCAAGGTGCGTGAGCAAAAGCTAGTTCGCATTAAATGCAAAGTGGGCTTTGTCGAATTTTACAAATTCACTATTTATCGTGAATTAATTTCCATCAGATAGATCAAACGCTTAATTTCATCAAGGGTCACCATTGCTTTTTCAAAGAATGATCACAATCAACAAGTGTAATTGTGCCCATTTAATGAATTTTGGATATTAGCTATCTGAATCACGTTTTTTTATGACCAAGAACACTATTTGCATCTGAATCTGTCTTATACTTAGGATTTTTCCAAGTTCTTCATCAAGATAGAAATAATGCGAATTTCAAGAGAGTAGTTGACTGCAGATAGTTGTACTATTCTCCTTTGTGTTCCCGCTTATAGAGTGATTCATATCCGAGTTTCGCCTCGTAGATCTTAAGTCGCTTTTTGCTCTTTATCCTTTTGACTTCGGATACCCGCCTGCATTTCTTTCTTCTCTGGATGCGCATTCCAGCTTCCTGAACTTTTTCAGTTCATTGTTAGTTCCATTAGTCCAAGACTATGTCTTAAGGATAAGAATCTACTTTCTTGTAGTGGCTTAGTGAAGATATCTGCAAGTTGGTCTTCAGTGCCAATCTTGAGTATCTCTATATTGCATTTTTCAACATGGTCTCTGATGAAGTGATGTCTAACATCAATATGCTTTGTTCTGGCCTGAAATTTAGGATTCTGTGTAATCGCAATAGCACTTGTGTTGTCACAGAAAATGGGAGTTTTCTTTTCATCGAGTCCATAGTCTTTAAGTTGTTGTTGTATCCACAGAATTTGTGTTGCACAACAACCAGCAGCAATATATTCAGCCTCTGTGGTAGAAGTTGCAATTGGATTTTGCTTCTTGCTAAACCACGAGATAAGTCTAGTACCCAGAAACTGACAAGTTCCTAAGGTGCTTTTCCTATCAAGCAGTGATCCAAAGATAATCGCCGAGTACCCAGCTAAACTCAATCCGCTTTCTTTAGGATACCACAATCCTAAATCTACTGTACCTTTTACATACCTTAATATTTTCATAGCAATGTTGTAGTGTGTTTGCATCGGATTTGTCTGAAATCTAGCACACACTCCAACGGCGTATTGAATATCAGGTCTACTTGCAGTGAGGTAAAGTAGTGAACTTATCAATTTCCTATACTTATGTTCTTCAACACTCTTATCTGATTCAGTATAGGTCATTTTGGCTCCAATGCTCATAGGTATCTTAGCATTCTTTTCAGAAGGCTTAAGATTGAATTTTGTGAGCATATCTTTTGCATACTTTGTTTGACTAATGAATATTCCATCATTCAGTTGCTTGACTTGCAATCCTAGAAAATAATTCATTTCTCCCATCATGCTCATCTCAAACTTACTTTTCATGAGATTTGCAAAGTCATTACAAAGTTGCTTGTCCTTAGATCCAAATATGATGTCATCAACATATACTTGAACTAAGAGTAGTTTCCCATCATGATTTAAGGTAAATAAAGTTTTATCAACTTCACATTTCTTGAAACCACTTTCCAGAAGGTATTTGGCCAAAGTGTCATACCATGCTCTTGGAGCCTGTTTTAGTCCATACAGAGCTTTCTGTAGTTTATGGACCATTCTACTTTCTGAGGAAACTTCAAAGCCAGGTGGTTGCTCAACATAGACTTCTTCTGCAAGTTCACCGTTCAAGAATGCACTTTTGACATCCATCTGATAAACTTTAAAATCTTTATGAGCTGCAAAGGCTAGAAAGAGTCTTATTGCATCCAATCTGGCAACTGGTGCATATGACTCATCAAAACCTAAGCCTTCAGTCTGGGTAAATCCTTTGGAAACCAATCTTGCTTTGTTTCTGGTTATTTCACCAGATTCATTCATTTTGTTTCTGAAAACCCATTTAGTTCCAATCACAGATATTCCTTCCACAAATGGAACTAGTTTTCAGACTTTGTTTCTCTCAAATTGATCCAACTCTTCTTGCATTGCAGAGATCTAGTCTTGGTCTCCTAATGCTTCTTCTATATTTTTAGGTTCAATATTTGAGATGAAACATCCAAAGAGAGAATTAGCATTTTCAGCTATTGCTCTTCTAGTCCTAACAACTTGATTAATTGGTCCAATCACATCTTTTGCAGGATGATCCTTGATCCATCTCATCATAGGTTTAGTGCTAGTAGGATCAATATCCAAATGATTTGAATGTGAATCACTGGGATTTTGATTTGATACTTTTTCAGTATCTAAGACATTTTGCTCCTCAGAAGGGCAGTTAATGTCTGACACTTGTTCAGTGTTTGAGCTATCTGGAACATATCTTTCAGAGAGATTATTTCCAGAGATAGCTTTATGATGAATATCTTCAGTTTCCATTTCAGGAAGTTTCATAGGAAATTCTTCATCATGTTTGTGAGTCATCTTGTTGTTACTAGGCATATCAAGCTTTTCTACGCCAGAGTCATCCTCACTTTCCATAATGATGTTTCTCCTTTCTGAAGATTCTTCTTCAGAATCCCTCAACATTAGTTCTTTGAACCTTTCTGAGAGTTCATCATTAGGAGGTGTTTTCTTACTTCCCTCATAGAATACAACATGAACTGATTCTTCAATTTTCTTTGTTCTTTTGTTGTAAATTCTGTAGGCTTTGCTATTCGTGGAATAACCAAGAAATACACCTTCATCTGCCTTTGGTTGAAATGTTCTTAGATAATCTTTTCCATTGTTTAGAACAAAACATCTACAACCAAATACTCTCAGATGTTTGATATTAGGGGGTTTACCAACCAAGATTTCATAAGGGGTCTTGTCATGGTGTTTGTTTATCAAACATCCATTCGAGTGTAGCAGTGCTATGTTTACGACTTCAACCCAATAAACTTCACTTATTTCAAAGGTCGCCTAGCATCGTCCTTGCAGCTTCTTTAAGGGTTCTGTTTTTCCTTTCTGCAACACCATTTTGTTGAGGTGTTCTTACAGAGGAAAGTTGGTGTTGTATACCTTTGCAGGTACAAAACTCCTTTATGTAATGGTTGACAAACTCAGTACCATGGTCTGTTCTGATTGCAGATACCTTGTCATTTTTCATGACTTCAAGCTTTTTCAGTAAGTTTGGTATCTCCACCCTGGCATCAGATTTGTTTTCAGAAAGACAACCCAAGTGAATCTTGAGAAGTCATCTACAACAACCAGACCATACTTCTTTCCTGCATAACTAGTTACAGATGAGTCAAAAAGATCCATGTGTAATAGTTGCAGTGGTCTAACACTAGAGTGTCTAGTTTTGGACTTGAAAGAGATTTTGGATTGTTTCCCCATCTGACATGCAGAACAGATACCATTCTTTCTGAAAGATGTTTTGGGAAGGCCAACCACTAACTCTTTCTTGGCAAGTTTGTTCAGAGTTTTGAAGTTCAAGTGACTAATTCTTTTGTGCCATAACCAGTGCTCTTCAGTGTGACCAGATTGACTCACCATGAGACATTCTTCAGTTGTGGCAGATGCCCAATCGGCAACATAAAGACTGCCTTTCCGTCGAGCAACCAAGACTGTCTGCTTTGACTCATTGTCAATTAGTTTGCAGTATTTTGCTTTGAATTTTATAGTAAAACCTTTGTCTACAAACTGGCTCATGCTAAATCCTTAACATGTAGTACGTCAGTGATTGTTAATGTTCCCAATTTGACGTTGCCAAATCCCAGAGAGGGATTTAATTCTCCTCCAAAGAAATCGATATCCGGTCCTGTTGCAAGCTTTGTAATCGACTAGATTTGCTTTGTCTCCTGTCCTGTGCTTTCCGCATCCACTATCAAATAGCCATTGTGCTTTAGTCCAGGAAGCATTCTGCACACAACAGGGAACAAGAGATTAGGTTCTCAATTTACAGTTGGAACCATCAGGACTAAACAATCTTCCAGTAGGAATCCATTTTTGAATGAATTTCCTTGGAACATTCTTTTGTCTGATAGGAACATAAGGAGGAATTCTAATTGAATGATTATCATTATTAAGAATTATTTTCTTCCTTGGTGTGTTCCTAGGTGCTCCATTTGGTGCTTTCAGATACCTGTCAGGTTTCTGAGTTTGCTTTTCAGCAAACTTATCTTTCCTTGCCAGATTTCTTCTAGCCCTGGCATTCAGATTTTCAGTGGCTTGATTCAACTTCCACTTCTGATAATTGCTTTAGCAATTCTAGCCTTTAGCCATCGTTCTTGCTCCTGTTTGTATTCATGAGCAAGTTGTTTCCCAATGTCTTTATAGTCAATATCGTTTCGAGCACTTGAAGCTATCTGAGATCTTTTCTCAGAAGCTTTGCTAGTCTCTGGTTGGTCCAATTTCTTTCCAGAAAAAGTGACATGGGAGAATTTGCCAGCTCCTACAATTGTACCATTTTGTGAGACATAGCACTGTGGGTGTTTACACTTTTCAGTATTGTGTTTCTTTTCAGAGACGTGCCCAACAGTTTTATTTTTGACTTGTTTTTCCCACAAAGGTTTAGTCGCAACTGCCTTTCCTTTGTCAACAATCTTTGTCTTCTGACCGATACTATAGATTGCATGGGAACCATCTTGCTGAGTACTTACAAATGTTCTTCTTTCCTCACTCTTATTCAGAGTGATAGAACAATCTGTCTGTATTCAAATTTCAAGTCCTTTCTTTTCTGAAGGATCTCTTAAGTAAGATTGTACTTCAGTAAGAGTATCACTAGCTTTGGCATAAGATTGAAAAGATAATTCTTTCTTTTCGAGTTCCTTGTTCTCAGAAAGAAGATCTTCATATTTCTTTCGTAATTCAGCCATTGCTTCTCTATGTGACTTTTCAGTCTCAGATATCTGAGCTTTGAGAAATGCATTTTCAGCATCCTTTTTCTCAGATATCTTAACTAATTGAGAATTTTCCTTTGCAAGAAAATTCTTTTCTTCTTCAAGATTTTCGGCTCTAGCTCGGATCATTAGAAATTCTCTTTCATAGATGTCAAGTTCTTTCCTGAGATTTTCTAGATCTTTTATTTCTTCTTCATCACTTTCATAAGTATAACAAGAAGTATGTGTTACCTTATCAGCCATAAGACAGATTTCTATGTTGGAGATGTCTGGACCGTCAATTTCAAAGAACTCCACATTTCTTTCTTCTTGAGGTCAAGTCGATTATATCATGAGTAACTCCACATAATTCGGTGATGGTAAGGTTGAGTCATCTGAATTGTCATCTTGAATCATCTCAACGCCTAGAGCATCCATTGAGTTTGGATTTTCTTTCTTTCTTGATTTACAAAGCTTTACGCTTCTTCAAGATTCTTCTATCTTTCTTGTCACCGTCCTTAGTTTGTCAAGGTGACAATCCTTCTTGAAGTGACCAGGTTTCGACAATAGAAGCGATATCGCTTCCAATTTCTACTTCCTCAAGACATGATGCTTTCGAAATGGGCTTGTTCAATGAGCTTTGCATATTTTGTATCGGTGATAGTTTGAGCCTAGATGCTTTTTACTTCTCTTTGGCTTTTCTTCTCTCAATTTCTCGACTGACATATTTGCTCATTTGCTTTGCAGCAAGAGCATCCTCAGTCTCTTCCTTGCTTTTCTTCTTTTCAGAAGTTCCTTGAGCAACTAGAGCAATATTCTACAACTTTTCAGTTGTTTGTTCTCTTTGTGTTGTCTCATAATCAACCGTAGCAAGATGTGAGAAGAGTTCCACTGGAGTGATATTTGACATTCCTTGGTTAAAATAAAAGAATTTAGTATGCTCCCGCTATGGTTAAGACTTCGACAATAGTCTTAATCTTTTCCGACCGAGTATCTGTTGCTTTCCCCAAGTGCTGCCATATCACTCATGAGAGTGGTAAATCTGAAATCAAGTTCTTCCAGAGTTTCAGTGGGTCCTTGTTTGAAATTTTGAAATTTCAACTTTAGAACTTCGAACTTGTTTTCTTTGGTTTTCTCAGTTCCGGCACAGATTTCTTCAATCAGTTGCCAGGCAACTTTCGCCATTTTAGCACCCCTACGCTTTAATCAGTATGTGCTCAGTGTCGATCGATGATGATATTACGAGCTTGACCATCCGACGATTTCTCTTGGCATCTTCCGATGTCCGAGTTCTCTGGCTTTGGTTCAGAATAACTTGACTAGTAGATCTCCCACTTGTTGACGATCGCCAGGTGAAGATCCTTCTCTTTGATCTCTGTCTCTACCATTAGAAACCTCCATGACTTGTTTAAGTTGTTGAATGACTATTGGGCCATTCTTTATCACTTCGATCATTTCGTCACTTATGGCTTCAAGGTGGAGCATCATGTTATTTTTCCATTTCTCGTAGTTCTCGGGTTTGAGAACGGGTGCATCACTCAGAGACATTCCTGCACACTTAACACACAAATTAAATAGTCCTCGAAAATGGACAAAGTTCCTTCACCTATCTGGGGATCTAGGTTCACTGCAGAAGGCTTATGAACCTCCTGCTCTGATACCACTTGTTGGTCCAGATAACGGCAAAGTAAAAGACTAGGGGGGTGGGGGTGAATAGTCCTTTAAAACTTTTGTCGATAAAAAACTAATTCTCAGATATCTGTGTAGATATCTGATACTTAGATTCAAAGCGCGGAAGACTTAAGATAGATAAGTGCAGAAACAGTTAAAGTGTGTGTGTGTTGCTGAAATGTAAGTACAGAAAAGTAAATAACACAGCAAGTATAGTGGTATCTGGAGGTGGCGTAATCCTCCAACTAATACACTTCGGTCTTCCAAAGACCTAGAATTCACTATAATAGATAATTGAGGTCACCTTACAAAAATCCTATTCTAAGATTCCTTAAACAAATGGTTCCCAACCAAATGTTCCCCCTGAGTTGTTCCCCGGCTTTCACAGCCAAGTACTTCAGACTCGAAACCTTTTGAGCTATTCCCTAGCTTCCCAAGCTAAGTACTTCCTGTGCTCAATAACCTTGGAGTTATTCCTTAGTTTCCCAAACTAAGTACTTCCTGTACTCCACGCCAGTGATGGTGTTGGTTTTGGTTTGAGTTGTCATATGAGCTTCTTTAATAACTTTTCAGTTAATCAGATAGCTCTGTGAATCAAGTATACTTAATACACTTTGCAATGTATGGTATCTTGTTCTTTTTACTGACCCAAGTCTATGATAATTGTTCAAGAGAATGAATCTCAGATACTTGATCTTTCGATTCAACCCTTTCACAAATAGCAGTGCTTGTTTAGGATCAGGACACTTAGAACTTTAGTGCTATTTAAGATCAGGAGCTTTGGTCGCAACAGAAAGCTTTGAGGATAAGTAGTTTTCTTGAGAGAATGGTGTTCAGTAAGTTCTGTGTATCTAAGGTTCAGCGTGCTCAAAGGTGTCTTCTCAAGCAGTCTAAGTGTTGATATTTATAGATGAATTTGAGTGCCGTTTGAATAGTATCCGTTAGGCTTAAATCAAATTCAAACTATTGATATCTGTGTATAGTACTGTAGCAAGTTTGTCTTCTTCTTCAGAAGCTACCGTTGCTTTTGTTTAGACATCTCTGTCCGTGCATTTAATGCATTGTACTATACTTTTGTCCTGTAGTGCCAACGGAACTATGCTTTGTATCAGAGACAACCTTGATCAGATTTCTCTGATTCTTTGCACGTTCTTATCTTTAACTTCATATACCACTTTTATTGAAACAACTTTGTTTGCAATATATACATTTCTTTTTTTTTCATAAATGTGGTTAAAGCTCAGGGTATCTGAGAATAGATATCTGTGGACACTTTCCTTGTTTTCAGATAGACCTTTTATTTCTCAGATATCTCTTGTGACACAGTTTGTTTAAAACTATTCGTGTCTTCAAGATATCTGGCCAAGGTATCTCAGAACTGCTTCATAATCTTGTGCGCTCTTCAAATCTTCAATGTCGTCGAACTTGTTCTCGCTTGGATGTCTTCTTCTTGGTCTTCTTCATAAAATAAAATAAAAATTAAATTTTGAGACCTAACATCCTATACAAGATTAGCTAGACTATCATACTTAGTGGGTTTCCTCTTTTACAATGTTCAAGTGAACCAAGAGTACTAATCACCTTTCTGAGACTAAGATAAGTCATCATGTTGCTGATCAAAATCTAAACAAATATTTCTAACAAAATATCTAACAAATTTCCTAACACTTGGTAAGTTTCAGAACTTGACAATGACTCCATATATCTCTGGAGGATGAAAGTGATGCATTGACAATATCTTGCCTGCTTCCTTTTGGGATGACAGGTAGATCTGCCTGAAGTCACCGCCAAATACAATGACTTTGCCACCGAAGGGCAATGAAGATGGATGTTCGTCTAGGCCACTAATAACATCTCGAAGGCTTATGTCAAGTGCTTCGAAGCAGAATCTATTTTTCATAGGAGCTTCATCCCATACAATCAACTTTGTTTTCTATAGAAGACCTATGAGATCGCTACCAGGAGTAATCCTACTACATACAGTAGTCTCATTAACCAAAAGCGGTATGGTGAATCTCGAATGAGTGGTCCTTCCTTTAGGCAACAATAGAGAAGCAATTCTGCTGGATGCAACATGCAACGCTATCTCACTCTGACCACGTAACGAATAACATAGGGTCCTCCATCGGAAAGTCTTGCCAGTGCCACGATGCCACTATATCCAATGAAACTGCATCCATGATCCTCTGATATACAATCCTCTACTCGTCAGTCAAGAGTGGATACAATTTATTGAACTCTTCTTGCATTTCAGCACCGTCATGAGACATCTCTTCAGCTATGAGATTGTTCTGTTCGTCCTGAATTTCTAGTTGTTCGGAATCGGCATACCTTCGAATTGGGTCAGAGAACTACCATTGCGCTTCAACAACTCTTCGATATGGCCAAGAGCAAAGTTCTTAATTTCAGACTCACTTAGTTCCAGTCCTACAAAATGTGCTATGATTACTGTTCAAGGTATTTATAAAGTGCAACGAACTTAGGATTGTATAAGATAAACAATAAATAAAAACATGAATAATTAGTTTACCTGGATTGTTCATCATCTAGCGGTGATAGTATATTATTTTCTCAAATAGATACTCCCATGTTTTTTCCCACAACGACCAGAAGACCAGAAGCTTGATTCCTTGATTTCATCAATATACTCTTTGTCATCATCCAACAGACCCAAAGCATAACACACATCTCGATATGTAGGATAGATAACGCCTTCAACAGTCCTTAGATCCTCGAAGCATGTGGCACCCCGTATGTGATTCAACATTATCCTTAAGTAGTATACTGCTTCAAATTTTGGCGGGACATGGTATATCCTACCAACTTTATTCATCCTCTGTTTCCTCGCATTCCAGATCTCATGCTTTTTGTTCCATACATAATGTCGTGGAAATTCAGAGTAAAGAAACTTACGTGCTTCTGGGTGTTCCTTATTGTAATTCATGCACTGTAAAAATTTCGTTTGTGCAACTTTCGGCTTATCCATGAGGTCTTCTATGAAGTCACCATCTTTGAAACACGCATTTTTTTCACCGTCCACATGGAAAGATAAACGCTTGATGGTGGGATCACGATAGTGTATGTCATACCCAAGAATGCGCCATACGGCCTCACATGCAGATATATACCTGCAATTGACGTAATCTTTGACCTCATTGTCAACGGTAATCTTCGCACCAATCCTATCAACACATTTGTTGACACACTTGAAAAAGATACTTTATTGAGTTTGTCTTGTTGCACCACTCAACATTTATATGCGCACGATACTTCATCAGGAGGTATGGATTGTAAGGAACTATGTACCTGTAATAAATGAAGATGAACGGTGTTAGTGTAAAGTGTGCAATATATACCGGCTTGAAATGAACACGTGTGAACACATATAGGAGGACTATAAATTTAAAAGATTTAGGTCCTCGGATCCATGCCATATTCATTGTTTCCTGTTAAAAAAATAAAGGATTAAAATTATTTTGCACAAGTGCTATGTAAATGTAAATTAACGCATCCATGAGAATTCATATATTACACATACCGACTATAACAGCAGCCACTTCAGAACAAGTCGGCAAATTATACATACGACCATCACGGGACCTACGTCCCATTAGACAAAGCTTCACGTTTTTATCGTCATTTTGTCTGAATCTCTCGGCAGCTATTCTAAAGTACTTATCTATTGGGTTATACTCATCAATCATGTCTTTGAGTGAACTTACAACAACAGCTTCGATGACAGCGGGGTTTTTAGACCTGTGACGGTTAGCAATCACACATGTCAAATAAAGTATATAATTAAAATCTAGACGTAACAGTTTATTTGATTATGTTACATACCTAACAACATCAATTCGTTCTTGCGTCTAATCTTCGCCACAATGCATATATAGTTGGGAGAACTTTGGCGATTGACCATCAACTGGCAATAAACTACCAACACGATGTTAATTCTGGCCACCCAGCTTTTATGTATAGGGATCACGACCGTTGTTAACCGAGTTATCTTGTATACCTCCCACAGATGTAAATGCATACAACATATTATAAGCACGTATATTCTCCAGAAATTTCCTACTGTTAACATGTCTGTTGCTAAGAAGATCGAGCAATGGTTGTGGAGGATGTTGTAACTTTGGTAGTCTCGTCCGAATTACTTACGCTATAAAACATAACAAAATATTATAGCATGTGTAGTCTAACTGTTTTATTGTCTTTATAAATTAGATTTTTCCTCTAAACAATCAATCTTTTTTTTTTCCATTGATCAACAGATTGTTTTTCCTTTTCAAATATCACAAACTTAGTAATAAAATTTTGAAAATGACAGACACATAATTTCATACTACTTATAATTACAGTTTTGTCTAATTAATTTGTGTATTTAAACAAGAGATGTCTTTCTGAATGTTCTAGAAAATTTGAAGATAAAAGTATGTGCAACCAATACACTAGCGTATAAAATAAAAGATAGAGAAATGGTATCATTTTTTACTTTAAAGTTTGAGAAGTTAGAAACTTGGAATCCTCTGTCAATTAAACAACGCAAATCAATATGTAGAAAAGGGAAAATAAATACTATGTATTTTATTAAACTAGAAAAATTGCAGATTAGAGAGCAAAATTAGGAACCATAGTTAAACTACTTAAACTCTAATTTATTTATTTGGATTTATATGATGCCACATGGTACAATTATAAGAGTGGATTATTTTGTGGGGTATTTAATGGGGTAGAGGATCCACCCCGGTTTCAATCACACCTTCAAGGACCTTATTTCTCACAAAGTGGAAATTAATGTGCTTTTTTTTTTTTTTGAAGAATTGAAAATTTATTTCATCATCAACACAAGTGGGAACACTAGAAGTGTTCCAATTACAAAAGGAGTCCAAGGCTTCAATAGCCCAATTAACACAATACATTAACCCATCTTACATCCTTTTACTGACTAACCAGGCACCCCTAAACTTCCAAGTTACCTCAACCAAATACCAACAACAACATCAAATAATCAGTAATTAATCGGATGTAAATTTTGGCACCTCGTCTAGTATGTCTCAAAATCGAAGTTTCAAGCCGAGAGTGAGAGGTTGCAACCAAAACCGAAAGGGTAGAATATCGAACTAAATAGGTAGAAAGAAAGTTCGATGATGTTCCCTTAAGGCACCCAAACCAAAACTAACTAGAAAATGTGAGTAAATACCTGGCTAAGAGAACTCAGCAACCAGCAGGCCTAACAAATCAAGATAGCTACAGCCACTTCAATGCATAAAGACATTTAATTTCAATAGTCAAACTAAAACCAGAAGCCTTCCACAAACTAAATAAGGCCTACTCCAATTCGTCTTCCATCCTCACGCAACACTGATACATTCTTTTGGGAATCGGTCCCAATCCGCCAAAGTCGAGAGCGGTCTGATCAGATTTCTGCTCTTGAGCCAGTACTATATATTCAATTTGATGACTTCGAAAGTATCTGCCAGTGACGGCTCTTTACCATTGAAAATCAACTCGTTTCGAGTTCACCAAACATACCAGAGAGTTCTATGCCATACCATTAACCAAATTTCTAAAGCCTTAGCCGGAATTACCTTGACAAAATTCTGCAGGTAGTCTTCTACTTCCCATGAAAATTGAAAATCAATATCCAACCAAACTTTAATTTTTGCCCAAACTGAGTTCACAAATCTGCAAGAAAAGAATATATGATGCACTGATTCATCTTCTTTCGAGTCGCAAAGTCGACATTCCGCAGATTCTTCCTCGCTCAATATATTTCTTCTTTTCAAATTTTTCGAAGTAGCAACTCTATCCCACATCACTTTCCACACGAAAAAATTCAATTTTTGAGGAACCCACTTTAGCCACACTGTCTTGGCCCATCCTTTCATCTTAATCAGCTCATCTTCCGCCAGACGCGCAATTTACTCATAGCCTTCTCTTGAAGTGTAACAATTTTTCTTGAAACTGCCCCAAATCCAATAATATTCCTAGTCTTCTACTGTTTCGTACCTGTTCAACAAAATAATCAACTTTTCAACTAAAGACTCCTCCCACATAAACAGTTTCCTTCTCCAAAACCAAAATCATGTTCTATTTTCTGCACTATACCCAACTGTCTCAGACACCACACACTGTTTGTTATTTTCCAGACTGAATAGTCGTGGAAAGATCGAGCTTAATTTTTTACCTTTGACCACCCAAATGTCCTCCCAAAAAAGTGTAGACTTACCATCTCCTATATTTCTATCAATCACAGCCCAAAACTAATCACTACAACCTACGTATTTAACTATATCTCTCCACCAAGAAGACCACTCCTTCCCCAAGCTTCCCCCCCCCCCCCTACAAGACTCGACTAACCTATGAAAATCTCCATATTTTGCACCTATTGGCAGCCCCAAATACACAAACGAAATTTCCCCCAAACCACACTTAAGAACATGAGCCCAATTCTCAAGCACTTCCGATTCCACCCCTACTCCGAACAAGCAACTCTTGTGGAAATTGATTTTTAGGCCCGAGAACCATTCGAAGCATCTCAACACGCTCTTCAAGACTCCAATGTTTTCCTTTTTGGCTTCACCAAAAATAATCGAGTCGTCGGCATATTGTAGATGGGATACTTCAATTCCATCCCGACCAACTCTTAGAGGTAAGAACTTTTCATGCACACAAGCATTTTCCATCAAACGACTCAATCCTTCCGTTACCACAAGATAGAGAAATGGTGAAAGTGGATCCCCTTGTCTCAAGCCTCTTCCCAATTTAAATGAAGACGTGGGACTACCATTGATTAGAATAGAAGATTCCGCCATAGTCACACATTCTTTCATCCATTTACACCATTTCTCTCCAAATCCTAACAAGCGCAACATATCCAAGAGGAACTCCCAACTTGCGGAGTCATAGGCTTTCTCGAAGTTGATCTTAAACATAAACATGTTTTTCTTCTTCTTTCTCGCCTCATCCACAACTCATTTGCCACTGCAATTCCATCAAGAATATTTCTACTTGCTAAGAAAGCCGATTTGTTTCGAGATATTACTTCGCCAAGTACATTTGCAATTCGGTTTGAAAGTACTTTAGCAATGATTTTATAAACCACCCAATAAGTGAAATCGGCTGGTATTCCTCGATATTTATCGGACTTGCACATTTAGGAATGAGAGTTATGAATGACGTATTCAAACCCCGAACCAACCTTGCATTTTTATGAAACTCCTTGAACATTTCCACAAAATCAGCTTTTATTGTCTCCTACTTGGTCCTTTGAAGTTCAGGAGAGTTCTAAAGTGTTTCAGTGGTTTGGTTTGGTAGGATATTCAAGTTGTTCTAGGTTTGGATTTGTCATGTTACAGTGAAAAATATATAGTTACATTGAATAATATGTCCGTTGGAGCATATGTCATCTTTGAAGCGTGTATGTTTATCACTAAAGAGGAGCAACATTGTCTCAATTCGTCTTCTTCTGCCAGTTCCGCAGTATAGCTTATTTTGGCAAGTGTACTGTTGTACTTGTCTAATAGTGCATTAACTCCTTGTCTCCTATGTCTAACAGATAGTCCACTCAGTGATTTTGAGAGCTAAGTGAACATCTGTTATTACCGGCATGATATCTATCAGCTCAACTTTTAAGTTAACCTACTCTTCCTCGCAAGGTTTTCCATTTAACTTATCTATTGTGTTGAGCGAACATCTATCACCTGGAGACTATCACCTTTGTCTAGCAAACTTGTTGAGTTTGACTAACTCTTTTCATTGTAGCCATCCGGCTAGTGCTCCAAATAGAAAATTACATATTTGAAAACCTAATACCTAGAGAAGTTTGTCCAAACTAATCAGTCAGTTGGGTTGTTGTTTTACATATGTCCTACTGAAATCTATAAGGACTAAGAGTACTACTGATCTACTTATACTATATAAACATGTGAATGCTCATAAAAAAAACTAAAGTTTGATGTAAGAAAACCATTGAAGCCTACCATTGTGATAGTGGCCTTCATTCCAGCTCTATCAACCTAGATCGGAGATAAATCGAAGAAGCCTAAATCAACTGGATTCAAAGCTACTAGAGGAAAACATGGAGAAAGAATCGAACGGATTTAGAGTCGGATCTTGGTAGAAGCAGATGCGTTTGAAGTAGAGTCGGATCTTGGGAGACGCCGATACAAAGTAGGCAGAGAATGGCAGAGAAGAAGATACAAATGGCCTAGCTGAAGAGTTCGGAGCTGCAGATGTCTAAATCGAAATTTGGGCGGAGTTTGGGCCTTTGTGGAAGAGTTTCGAGCTAAGTTGGTGGAAAAAGAGGGAGGCGGAAATGGCAAAATCAGTGATTAGTAAAAAAGTTTTATTACGTATCACTTGTTATTCCTTCCGTTCCGAACTCAACTTCCCATTTTCCGTTTTGATCTGTCCCAAAATTAACTTTCCCTTCTCAAAATGAAAAATCTTTCTACTATTTTATTCACATATCTCATACTTTATTCAACATATTTTCTAATTTATTCACTATCTTTTCTACTTTATTCACTATCTCTCATACTTTATTCACTAGCCTTCTTTCACTATCTTTACACTTCATTTACTTTTCTCTTAAAATTTATGTTCGGACCTAGGAGAAATTGAGTCTGGGGTGGAGGGAGTATTTAATACTCCCTCCGTCCCGGAGAACTTTATAAATTAAGGTTAGTGAGCAGTTTTATTTGAAAAGTTAAAATAATGATAAGATATTAAAAGGGTGGGAAAAGTGTACTTTTGGTGTCAAAATGTGTAATTTTTGTGAAAAGTTGATATTGTTTATTATTTGTTGAGTGTGAAATAGCTTACTTTTTTAGTAATGTATGAAGTTATGTGGGACAGCTGAAAATGACACATGTATGAAGTTCTGCGGAACGGAGTGAGTAATAATTTTATTAAATATTCAACTATCACTGTTAAAGAGTAATTCTATATTGAAACTAATAATAGTTGACCAATAATAGTCCAATGTAAGAATACAAACTTTTGGGAGAGACCGTTGCTTAAAGAGACCAATTCAACATCACATATTTACGTTCAAATATCATAGTTGTTGATCCAGATAACGACAAAGTAAAAGACTAGAGGGGGGGGGGGGTGAATAGTCTTTTAAAACTTTTGTCGATAAACACGGTTTCTCAGATATCTGTGAAGATATCTGATACTTAATTTTAGAGAGCGGAAGACTTTTCTGTGATAAGTGCACGTGCTCAGCAAGATAGGTGTAAATACTTTGCAAGGTAAATAAAGCAAGTAATAAAATGCAGAAAGTAAATAACACAAGTCTTTTTATAGTGGTATCTAAAGGTGGCGTAATCCTTCAACTAATCCACTTCGGCCTTTCTCAGACCTAGAATCCACTAAGACAGATAATTGATGTAACCTTACAAATATCTCCTCTCGATTCCTAATTACACTAGGTTCCCAACCAAGTGTTCCCCCTGAGTTATTCCCCGGCTTTCACAGCCAAGTACTTCCTGTACTCAGAAACCTCTTTCCCGGAGTTGTTCCTTAGTTTTCCAAACGAAGTACTTCATGTACTCCACGCTAATTAAGGTTTTGGTTAAGGTAGTTTGTCAGGTGAGCTTCTTTAATAACTTGTTCAGTTATGCAGATAGCTCTGAGAATCAAGTATACTTAATACACTTTGCAATGTATGGTATCTTGTTCTTTACTGACCCAAGTCTATGATAAATGTTCAAGAGAATGAATCTTCGATATCAAATCTTAATTCAACTCTTTCACAAATAGCAATGCTTGTTAAGGATCAGGACACTTAGAACTTTTGTGCTCTTAGAATCAAGAGCTTTGGTCGCAACAGAAAGCTTGAAGGTAAGTAGTGTGCTTGAGAGAGCTTGTGTGAGAGTATTCAAAGCAAGTTCAAGGTGTGTTCAGTGTTCTAAGGTGTGTTCTCAAGCAGTCTAAGTGTTGACATTTATAGATGAATTTGAGTGCCATTTGAATAGTATCCGTTAGGCTTAAATCAAATCAAACTATTGATATATGAGTATAGTACTATAGTACGTTTGTCTTCTTCTTCAGAAGCTACCATTTTTGTTCAGACATTTCTGTCTTCGCATTCAATGCATTGTACTATACTTTGTCCTGTAGTGCCAACGGAACTATGCATTGTATCAGAGATCTTATACTATCAGAGTTCTCTGAAGCTTTGCACGTCCTTTTTCAGAGATTATCACAACTCCAGATACCACTTGTTGAAACAACTTGTTATAATATATTTCTTTTTAGAAACATAGTTTATGTCCAAGGTATCTGAGTGTAGATATCTGTGGGCACTTTCCTCGTTTCAGAAACCTTTTATTTCTCAGATATCTTTTGCAACATTGTTTATTTAAAAACGCTTGTGTCTTCAAGATATCTGGTCATAGGTATTTGAAAACCCTTGTCTTCATCAATCTTGTGCAGTCTTCAAATCTTCAAATCCGTTGAACTTTTCCTGCTGGATGCCTTCTTCTTGATCTTCTTTAGAGAAATAAAAATTACATTCAGAGACCTAACATCCTATACAAGATTTGCTAGACTATCATACTTATGTTAGACTATGTAAATATTAGAATAGAATATTTAGTATAGTTAGTATGATAGTAGAATTCCTAATCCTAGTTTAGTTATACTTAGTGTTGTAGTAGAATTCCTAATCCTAGTTTAGTTATACTCTTGTCTTGTAACTAGTATATATATTGAATGAGATCAATAGAAAGAGTCACGTACTCATATTCTTTCATGGTATCACATTAGGTTCGATTCTCTTCCGCTGCCTAATCAACAATACCGTGTCTCTATATTCTTTCTCATTCGCCATAAGATCGCTACTGACTACCACAAGATCGTCTACAAGATCACCACAAGATCGCTTAGTCATTACTGTTTTGTCTGCTAGCGATCCTCTCTACAGCTTCCTCCAAAATCCGTTTATTTGTCTGAAGTTCGCATATATGACTAATGGTACCTCCTCTCCCCAAACAGCTTCGGCTACCTCCACCTTCCACCCAACCCTCACGGTTTCAAATATCCGCAACCATGTTCCAATTATCCTTGATATGGAAAATTCGCAATATGGTACCTGGGCTGAGGTCTTCATGATTCATGCTCGTTCTCACAAAGTTCTACTCCATATCCTCCCTCCTCCTAAGGATACGGTTATTACTCCTCCTACCACGGCGGAAGAAAAAGAACTTTGGGATACCGTTGATGGAACTGTGCTTCAATGGATTTATATGACGATCTCACTAGATTTGCTAAACACCATCATTGAACCCGATGCTACTGCTATGGAAGCTTGGAATCGATTGAAGGATATTTTTCAAGATCACGAGACGTCGCAAGCAATTACTCTTGGACAGGAATTTGCGACTACTCGCATGGAGGATTTTCCTAATGCTAATGCAACTTGTCAACACCTTAAGAGCCTTGCTGATCAACTGAAGAATGTTGGGGCTTCGGTTGATGATCACCGCTTGGTTTTACAGTTGGTTTGCGATCTTACGGAAGCTTACACATGTGTTGGAACGCAGATATGTCATGCGAATCCGTTACCGAAGTTCTCTCAGGCTCGTTCTTCTCTCTGTCTTGAGGAACGAGAACTCCAAGCTATGGCATCCTCTTCTTCCTCCGGTGTAGCTTTGATTACTTCGACCCAGGATATGCATTATGTCAATTCTGCTCAACCCAGTCCACCTGGACAGGGTAACAAACGCAACAAGCAAAGGAAGAACAATTCTGGCGCGCCTACTGCTACGCCAGGCTGGGCTCCACCGCCCAGTCCCTTCCCCGACATGCCATGGGCCTATGACGCAGCCCATCCTGCTCCAGCTGCGCAATATATATGCCCTCAGCATGGAATTTTGGGTTCTCATCCCAATTCACACGCTTACATGGAGTCGATGTCTTCGCAGGGTCCGTATGCTCCGACCGTGATTGAGTCGGTAATGCATACGATGTCGCAAAGAACGATCCAACCTGGTACATGGATACTGGAGCTACTTCGCATCTGACATCCGCCAAAGCTTCTGATCCATTGCAATCTGGATTGCAGAATCCAATCCTGAATCCAGTTTTGCATCCAGTCCTGAATCCAGTTTCCTATCCAGTTTCTGATCCTTTGCAATCTGGATCACCGAATCCAGTTCCGCATCCAGATTCTGATCCTTCACCCCAACAAGCCCCTCCTCCAGTCCACCCTTCACCCGACCAACACCTTCGTTCCGGTGATAGAAAAATACAGCAGGTTGGCATTGATTGTGGCGAGACTTTTAGCCCGATGGTTCAACCAGCGACGATTCGTATGGTTCTGAGTCTTGCTTTTCTTGCTTTGTCTAAGCATTGGCCTATTCATCAACTGGTTTTCTTTAAAGATTATAGGGACAGTCTCAACATGTTTCCACCTCCCGTTTCGACTGCGGGGGAGTGTTAGACTATGTAAATATTAGAATAGAATATTTAGTATAGTTAGTATTATAGTAGAATTCCTAATCCTAGTTTAGTTATACTTAGTGTTGTAGTAGAATTCCTAATCCTAGTTTAGTTATACTCTTGTCTTGTAACTAGTATATATATTGAATGAGATCAATAGAAAGAGTCACGAACTCATATTCTTTCAACTTAGTGAGTTTCTTCTTTTACAGTGTTCAAGTGAACCAAGAGTACTAACCACCTTTCTGAGCTAAGATAAGTCATTAGGTTGCTGATCAAAATCTAAACAGATATTCCTAATACATTTCCCCCATTTTGATCAGTCAACGATGACTATCTGACCTATTACAAATCTGGATGGGGAAACAATCCCTCACTTAATCAATTCATGAGATCTTTCAATTCTTTTAATTAAGTGCAGAAAGTAAACATCAACCAAATCACAAGGTGTGATCTTTGTTGACAAGTTATCTTTTATAGATTGATATCTGAGAGTAGGTTCATCAGATATGTTGTTAGGAAATTTGTTAGATGTTTTGTTAGAAATATCTGTTTAGATTTTGATCAACAACATGATGACTTATCTTAGTCTCAGAAAGGTGATTAGTACTCTTGGTTCACTTGAACATTGTAAAAGAGGAAACCCACTAAGTATGATAGTCTAGCTAATCTTGTATAGGATGTTAGGTCTCAAAATGTAATTTTTATTTTATGAAGAGAAGACCAAGAAGAAGACATCCAAGCAGAACAAGTTCAACGACATTGAAGATTTGAAGAAACTGCACAAGATTACTGAAATAGTTTTGCAGATACCTTGGCCAGATTTCTTGAAGACGCTAATGATTGCTAAACAAATCATGTCACAAGAGATATCTGAGAAGTCAAGAGGTCCATCTGGAAAACAAGGAAAGTGTCCACAGATATCTACACTCAGATACCTTGAGCTTTAAACCACATTTCTGATAAAGAAATATTTATTGCAAACAAAGTTGTTTCAATAAAAGTGGTATCTGAAGTTAAAGGTAAGGACGTGCTAAAACTCAGAGAAAACTGATAAAGTTAAGTCTCTGATACAAAGCATAGTTCCGTTGGCACTACAAGACAAAAGTATAGTACAATGCATTAAATGCACGGACAGAGATGTCTGAACAAAAGCAACGGTAGTTTCTGAAGAAGAAGACAAACCTGCTACAGTACTATACACAAATATCAATAGTTTGAATTTGATTTAAGCCTAACGGATACTATTCAACGACATTCAAATTCATCTATAAATATCAACACTTAGACTTCTTGAGAAGACACACAACCTGAAGAACTTACACTGAACACATATCTCGCTATCTCAAGCAAATTACCTATCCTCAAAGCTTTCTGTTGCGACCAAAGCTCTTGATCTTGAGTAACACTGAAGTTCTAAGTGTCCTGATCCTAAACAAATGACTATCTGTGAAAGAGTTGAATTGAAAGATCAAGTATCTGAGATTCATTCTCTAGAACATTTATCTAAGACTTGGGTCAGTAAAAAGAACAAGATACCATACATTGAAAAGTCTATTAAGTTTACTTGATTCACAGAGCTATCTGATTAACTGAAAAGTTAATAAAGAAGCTCATCTGACAACTCAAACCAAAACCAACACCATCACTGGCGTAGAGTACAGGAAGTACTTAGTTTGGGAAACTAAGGAATAACTCCAAGGTTATTGAGCACAGGAAGTACTTAGCTTGGGAAGCTAGGGAATAGCTCAAAAAGGTTTTTGAGTACAGGAAGTACTTGGCTGTGAAAGCCGGGGAACAACTCAGGGGGAACATTTGGTTGGGAACCATTTGTTTAAGGAATCTTAGAATAGGTTTTTTGTAAGGTGACCTCAATTATCTATTCTAGTGAATTCTAGGTCTTTGGAAGACCGAAGTGGATTAGTTGGAGGATTACGCCACCTCCAGATACCACTATACTTGCTGTGTTATTTACTTTTCTGTACTTACATTTCAGCAACACACACACACACACACTTTAACTGTTTCTGCACTTATCTATCTTAAGTCTTCCGCGCTCTGAATCTAAGTATCAGACATCTACACAGATATCTGAGACATAGTTTTTATCGAAAAAAGTTTTAAAAGACTATTCACCCCCCCTCCTAGTCTTTTACTTTGCCGTTATCTGGACCAACAAGTGTATCAGAGCGGGAGGTTCACAAGCCTTCTGCACTGAACCTAGATCCCCAGATAGGTGAAGGAACTTTGTCCATTTTCGAGGACTATTTAATTTGTGTGTTAAGTGTGCAGGAATGTCTCTGAGTGATGCACCCGTTCTCAAACCAGAGAACTACGAGAAATGGAAAAATAACATGATGCTCCACCTTGAAGCCATAAGTGACGAAATGATCGAAGTGATAAAGAATGGCCCAATAGTCATTCAACGACTTCAACAAGTCATGGAGGTTTCTAATGGTAGAGACAGAGATCAAAGCGGAGGATCTTCACAAACTGATGCGTCAACAAGTGGGAGATCTACTAGTCAAGTTATTTACGAACCAAAGCCCAGAGAACTCTGGACATCGGAAGATGCCAAGAGAAATTGTCTGGATGGTCAAGCTCGTAATATCATCATCAGATCGACACCTGAGCACATACAAGGTAAACGTAGGGTGCTAAAGCAGCGAAAGTTGCTGCAACCGATTGAAGAAATCTGCTTTAACCGAAAACCAAAGAAAACAAGTTCGAAGTTCTCAAGTTAAAATTTCAAAATTTCAAACAAGGACCCACTGAAACTCTGGAAGAACTTGATTTCAGATTTACCACTCTCATGAGTGATATGGCAGCACTTGGGAAAAGCAACAGATACTCCCAGTCAGAAAAGATTAAGACTATTGTCAGAAGTCTTAACCACAACTGGGAGCATACTAAATTCTTTTATTTTAACCAAGGAATGCCAAATATCACTCCAGTGGAACTCTTCTCACATCTTGCTACGGTTGATTATGAGACAACACAAAGAGAACAAACAACTGAAAAGTTGCAGAATATTGCTCTAGTTGCTCAAGGAACTTCTGAAAAGAAGAAAATCAAGGAAGAGACTGAGGATGCTCTTGCTGCAAAGCAAATGAGCAAATATGTCAGTCGAGAAATTGAGAGAAGAAAAGCCAAAGAGAAGATGAAAAAGCATCTAGGCTCAAACTATCACCAGTACAAAAATATGCAAAGCTCGCTGAACAAGCCAGCTCAGAAAGCATCATGTACTGAGGAAGTAGAAATTGGAAACGGTATCTGTTTCTATTGTCAGAAACCTGGTCACTTCAAGAATGATTGTCCTGCCTTCAACAAACTAAGGATAGGTGACAAGAAAGATAGAAGAATCTTCAGAAGAAGCCAGAAAGCTTTGTTAACTGAAGAAAGAATGAAAATCCAAACTCAACTGGATGCTCTAGACGTTGAGACAGATTCTGAAGATGACAATTCAGATGACTCAACCTTACCATCACCAGAATTATGTGGAGTTACGCATGATATAATCGACTTCGGCCTAAAAAAGAATGAAATGTGTGGAGTTGCTGAAATTGACGGTCCAGACATCTCTAACATAGAAATCTGTCTTTTGGCTGATGAGGTAACACATACTTCTTGTTATACTTATGAAAGTGATGAAGAAGAAATAAAAGATCTAGAAAATCTCAGGAAAGAACTTGACATCTATGAAAGAGAATTTCTAATGATCCGAGCTAGAGCCTAAAATCTTGAAGAAGAAAAGAATTCTCTTGCAAAGGAAAACTCTCAATTAGTTAAGATATCTGAGAAAAAGGATGCTGAAAATGCATTTCTCAAAGCTCAGATATCTGAGACTGAAAAGTCACATAAAGAAGCAATAGCTGAATTACGAAAGAAATATGAAGATCTTCTTTCTGAGAACAAGGAACTCAAAAAGAAAGAATTATCTTTTCAATCTTATGCCAAAGCTAGTGACACTCTTACTGAAGTACAATCTTACTTAAGAGATCCTTCAGAAAAGAAAGGACTTGGGCTGAATACACAGACAGATTGTTCTATCACTCTGAATAAGAGTGAGGAAAGAAGAACATTGTAAGTACTCAAAGAAGATGGTTCCCATGCAATCTATAGTATCGGTCGAAGACGAAGATTGTTGACAAAGGAAAGGCGATTCGACTAAACCTTTGTGGGAAAAACAAGTCAAAACAAAAGCTGTTGGGCACGTCTCGAAAAGAAACACAACCGAAAAGTGTAAACACCACAAGCTATGTCTCTCAAAAGGGTAGAATTGCGAGTCGGCAATTCTCCCATGTCAATTTTTCTGGAAAGAAATTGGACCAACCAGAGACTAGCAAAGCTGCTGAGAAAAGATCTCAGATAGCTTCAAGTGCTCGAAACGGTATTGGCTATAAAGGCATCGGGAAACAACTTGCTCATGAATACAACAGAGCAAGAACGATGGCTAAAGGCTAGAATTGCTCAAAGCAATTATCAGAAGTGGAAGTTGAATCAAGCCACTGAAAATCTGAATGCCAGGGCTAGAAGAAATCTGGCAAGGAAAGCTAAGTTTGCTGAAAAGCAAACTCAGAAACCTGACAGGTATCTGAAAGCACCAAATGGAGCACTTAGGAACACACCAAGGAAGAAAATAATTCTTAATAATGATAATCATTCAATTAGAATTCCTCCTTATGTTCCTATCAGACAAAATAATGTTCCAAGGAAATTCATTCAAAAATGGATTCCTACTGGAAGATTGTTTAGTCCTGATGGTTCCAATTGTAAATTGAGAACCTAATCTCATGTTTCCTGTTGTGTGCAGAATGCTTCCTGGACTAAAGCACAATGGCTATTTGATAGTGGATGCGGAAAGCACATGACAGGAGACAAAGCAAATCTGGTCGATTACAAAGCTTCCAACACAGGACCAGATATCAGATTTGCTGGAGGAGAATTAAATCCCTCTCTGGGATTTGGCAACATCAAATTGGGAGCATTAACAATCACTGACGTATTACATGTTAAGGATTTGAAATATAATCTATTTAGCATGAGCCAGTTTTCAGACAAAGGTTTTACTGTAAAATTCAAAGCAAAATACTGCAAACTAATTGACAATGAGTCAAAGCAGACAGTCTTAGTTGCTCATGGAAAGGCGCCTTTTATGTTGCCGATCGGGCATCTGCCACAACTGAAGAATGTCTCATGGTGAGTCGTTCTGGTCACACAGAAGAGCACTGGTTATGGCACAAAAGAATGAGTCACTTGAATTTCAAAACTCTAAACAAACTTGCCAAGAAAGAATTAGTGGTTGGCCTTCCCAAAACATCTTTCAGAAAGGATGGTATATGTTCTGCATGTCAGATGGGGAAACAATCCAAAATCTCTTTCAAGTCCAAAACTAGACACTCTAGTGTTAGACCACTGCAACTACTACATATGGATCATTTTGAATCATCTGTAACTAGTTATGCAGGAAAGAAGTATGGTCTGGTTGTTGTAGATGACTTCTCAAGATTCACTTGGGTTGTCTTTCTGAAACACAAATCTGATGCCAGGGTGGAGATACCAAACATGCTGAAAAAGCTTGAAGTCATGAAAAATGACAAGGTATCTGCAATCAGAACAGACCATGGTACTGAGTTTGTCAACTAGTACATAAAGGAGTTTTGTACCTGCAAAGGTATACACACCAACTTTCCTCTGTAAGAACACCTCAACAAAATGGTGTTGCAGAAAGGAAAAACAGAACCCTTCAAGAAGCTGCAAGGACGATGCTAGCTGACACTGAAATAAGTGAAGTTTATTGGGTTGAAGTCAGAACACACTGCTACACTCAATGTATGTTTGATAAACAAACACCATGACAAGACCCCTTATGAAATCTTAGTTGGTAGACCCCCTAATATCAAACATCTGAGAGTATATGGTTGTAGATGTTTTGTTCTAAACAATGGAAAAGATTATCTGAGAACATTTCAACCAAAGACAGATGAAGGTGTATTTCTTGGTTGTTCCACGAATAGCAAAGCCTACAGAATTTACAACAAAAGAACAAAGAAAATTGAAGAATCAGTTCATGTTGTATTCTATGAAGGAAGTAAGAAAACACCTCCTAATGATGAACTCTCAGAAAGGTTCAAAGAACTAATGTTGAGGGATTCTGAAGAAGAATCCTCAGACAGGAGAAACATCATTATGGAAAGTGAGGATGACTCTGACGTATAAAAGCTTGATATGCCTAGTAACAACCAGATGACTCACAAACATGATGAAGAATTTCCTATGAAACTTCCAGAAATGGAAACTGAAGATATCCATCATGAAGCTATCTCTGAAATACATGTTCCAGATAGCTCAAACACTGAACAAGTGTCAGACATTAATAGCCCTTCTGAGGAGCAAAATGTCTTAAATACTGAAAAAGTATCAAATCAAAATCCCAGTGATTCACATTCAAATCATTTGGATATTGATCCTACTAGCACTAAACCTATGATGAGATGGATCAAGGATCATCCTGCAAAAGATGTGATTGGACCAATTAATCAAGGTGTTAGGACTAGGAGAGCAATAGATGAAAATGCAAATTCTCTCTTTGTATGTTTCATCTCAAATATTGAACCTAAAAATATAGAAGAAGCATTAGGAGACCAAGACTGGATCTCTGCAATGCAAGAAGAGTTGGATCAATTTGAGAGAAACAAAGTCTGGAAACTAGTTCCATTTGTAGAAGGAATATCTGTGATTGGAACCAAGTGGGTTTTCAGAAACAAGATGAATGAATCTGGTGAAATAACCAGAAACAAAGCAAGATTGGTTGCCAAGGGATTTACCCAGACTGAAGGCTTAGATTTTGATGAGTCATATGCACCAGTTGCCAGATTGGATGCAATAAGACTCTTTCTAGCCTTTGCAGCTCATAAAGATTTTAAACTTTATCAGATGGATGTCAAAAGTGCATTCTTCAACGGTGAACTTGCAGAAGAAGTTTATGTTGAGCAACCACCTGGCTTTGAAGTTTCCTCAGAAAGTAGAATGGTCTATAAACCATGTAAAGCTCAGATGGATCAAACAGCTCCAAGAGCATGGTATGACACTTTGGCCAAATACCTTCTGGAAAGTGGTTTCAAGAAAGGTGAAGTTGATAAAACTTTATTTACCTTAAATCATGACGGGAAACTACTCTTAGTTCAAGTATATGTTGATGACATCATATTTAGATCTAAGGACAGGCAACTTTGTAATGACTTTGCAAATCTCATGAAAAGCAAGTTTGAGATGAGCATGATGGGAGAAATGAATTATTTTCTAGGATTGCAAGTCAAGCAACTGAATGATGGAATATTCATTAGTCAAACAAAGTATGCAAAAGATATGCTCACAAAATTCAATCTTAAGCCTTCTGAAAAGAATGCTAAGATACCTATGAGCATTGGAACCAAAATGACCTATCTTGAATCGATAAGAGTGTTGAAGAACATAAGTATAGAAAATTGATAGTTCACTACTTTACCTCACCGCAAGTAGACTGATATTCAATACGCCATGGAGTGTGTGCTAGATTTCGCACAAATCCATGCAATCACACTACAACATTGCTATGAAAATATTAAGGTATGTAAAAGGTACAGTAGATGTAGGATTATGGTATCCTAAAGAAAGCGAATTGAGTTTAATGGGTACTCGACGATTATCTTTGGATCATCGCTGATAGGAAAAGCACCTCAGAACTTGTCACGGGTACTAGACTTATCTCGTGGTCTAGCAAGAAGCAAAACTCAATTGCAACTTCTACCACAGAGGCTGAATATATTGCTGCTGGTTGTTGTGCAACACAAATTCTGTGGATACAACAACAACTTAAAGACTATGGACTCAATGAAGAGAAAACTCCCACTTTCTGTGACAACACAAGTGCTATTACATTACGTAATCCTAAATTTCATGCCAGAACAAAGCATATTGATGTTTGACATCACTTCATCAGAGACCATGTTGAAAAAGGCAATATAGAGATACTCAAGATTGGCACTGAAGACCAACTTGCATATATCTTCACTAAACCACTACAAGAAAGTAGATTCTTAGCCTTAAGACATAGTCTTGGACTAATGGAACTACCAATGAACTAAAAAAGTTCAGAAATCTGGAACGGGCATCCAGAGAAGAGGTAGCTGGAACGGGCATCTAGAGAAGACGTATCTGGAACGGGCATCCAGAGAAGAGAAAAGAGAAATCTGGAACAGGTATCCAGAAGTCAAAAAGGCTAAAGAGCAAAAAGAAAGCTTGAGATCTCTGAGACGGGAACTCAGATATCTGAGTCACTCTATAAACGGGGAACACAAAGGAGAATAGTACAACTATCTGCAGTCAACTACTCTCTTGAAATTCGCATTATTTCTATCTTGATGAAAAACTTGGAGAAATCCTAAGTATAAGACAGATTCAGATGCAAACAGTGTTCTTGGTCATACAAAAATATGATTCAGATAGCTAATAGCCAAAATTCATTAAATGGGCACAATTACACTTGTTGATTGTGATCATTGCTGAAGAAGCAATGGTGACCCTTGATGAAATTAAGCGTTTGATCTATACGGTGGAAATTAATTCACAGTAAATAGTGGACTGTAAAAATTCTGACAAAGCCCACTTTGCAATTAATGCCGAACTAGCTTTTGCTCACGCCATCTTGCAAATCACAGATACGTACACACAAAATCAATTTGTATGTATTTGTCTGTTGAGATTCTATTGCTATATATATATAGGATTTTCGCAAAAGAAATCACTTTCACCTAATCCAAAATTCCGACTTACACAAAAATAGCAAAATCTTCTCTTGATTCTCTGCAAACCTTCTACAATCTCTGCAAATCAAGATTAAGTTTTTCTGCAAAGAATTACTGAATCAAATCTCTTTCAAACACCAATCCAAATTCCCTACACTATATAAAGAGATGGCCCCAAAGAATTCTTCCACACAGAAATCTCAATCCTCCACTGGTACTGCTGAAAAGCAAGCACCAGAGTTGGTTATTGTGAACAACCGACTGGTAGGAGATTTTAATCCTGGCCATTGGACTTCAAATCACAGAATGATTTGGGCTGGTGCCATGGTTGAGGAATACCTCACGGCTGCAATGGAGAACCAAGCCGACAGAAAGCTGATTCTTGACATGCTTGAAAAGGCACAAATCAAGGGTTTTCTATCTGCTCGCCCAAGTGGAATTTCATCACTCGATGTGTTGGAATTCTACAACAACTCCAGGATAATTTCCTGTGTTTCTGAAGGCACTGCAATAGTGTCTGTCAAAACCTCAGTCCAAGGAAAGGAAATCCTTCTGGACTTAACAACTTTTTGTAAGTTGTTTGAGCTTCAAAATCTTGGAAAGGATTTTGAAATAAACACCAAGGATGATGATCTCCTTGAAGGTGTTAAACAATTGTACAGTGACGTATGTGATCTTGAAAAATCAGATACACCCACTGAGTACAAGCTTACTGACATCCGAACCAGACATCTGATGGTTCACTGGGATGTATTGGCTTGCATTCTTCACAGATGCTTTGATGGTCTACAAGGAGGTGCTGACCAGATAAGCCAAGAACGATGGATCATGATGTTCTTGCTGAATCAACAAGACAAAAGGCTGGAAAACCCTTTTAACTGGGGAAAGTACGCCTTCATGAAGTTTGTGAAGAAGATTCAAGGCTTTGAGCCTAAGATCGCCAGAGGACTAGCTGAGCCAAAGGCCACAGTAGGCTATGGTCTGAAGATATGCTACTTGCTGGAGAAGCTTGGCATTGAGCTGAGAGAGACGGCTGAAATAGCCAACAGGAACCTACTCTACAAATATGAGTATACAAACTTGATGAAAAAGGTTACTGGGTCTCAGAAAGGTTCTAAGAAGCGAAAGTCTGAAAAGGTATCTGAAGAAAAGGTTATACTAAAAGCCCGTAACTTCAAGAAAGAAGTCATTGGCAAATCGTAAGACACACCCATTGAGGTTGTCGATTCTCGAGATATCTACGTGCCTTGCCGATGAACCGATAAAGGCGATAAACTCATCAATGCCGCAAAAGAGTCATCAACTCATCAACAAGTAGACTCAAGAAGAGAAAGTGCGTCGTAAATGTTGCGACTAATGCGTAATGCCTTGTCGATGAACTTATTAATGCCGCCAAAACAGTGAAAAGCACCAAGCCCCATCTGCAGAAATCGCAGGAGTAATGGACCAGTCAGTTCCCAATGCTGATGAGAGCTCTGATGATGAAGATGATGAACTAGTCATCTCTCAAGTCCTAGAAAGAACAAAGAGGGCTAAGGTTATCGTAATAAAGAATCGTGATAAGGTTTCAAGAAGAACCTACACCTCAAAGTTGTCAACAAGCACCTATAGCAAAGGTTGTTGGTGTAAACACATCATCGTGGAACGCTTTACGCACAACTTCAAGAAGCCCGATGAGTGGTAATTTAGTCTTTGGCATGTTGATGAAAATGCCACATCTAAAAACGGAAGAACACTCTCGACCAATCTTCCGCCTGCATAACCACAACAACCACAAACACAACAACCACAAAAGCCACAAGTGGTTGATGAAATGGTAAATGAACTCCATTTCGAATTACCAGCATTACAACACGCTGAAGAAAATCCTGCAAAAGAGCAGGTTCCCCAACTCGACAAGAGGGATCAAACTGAGACATCCACTCAAGATGATCAACTGGGGAGGCAACCGAGTTGCACACTCAGAAAGGTGTGAAGTACCTAAAACTTCAAACAAACAAGTCAGATCGAACAAGAAGACCAAAGTATAAAAGGGTCACAAGTTCCAGAGACCAATCAGCCTGACAATGCTCAGGTAGCTGAATGGTTTAACTCCTACCTTGTGAAAAATTTTATGCTTGTATGTCTTGTTACTTATATAAAAATTCTTTGTTACAGGCTGAGTTAGAAACACAGAAACAAGAGGAAGCTGGAAAGCTTGCCTCAGAAACTGAGAAGGAAGTTACCCCAACCTCGCCTCTTAAGAAATCTGAGCCTGTACCACAGGTGATAATTGATTCTTAAGATAACACTTTTCAGTCATTTGTCTATGTGCTTAATCATTTAAAGTAAATGTTTCTAACAGGCTCTAACTGAGAAAGAGGAAGATAAGGTAGAAATGCCAGAGACGAACCCAGAGACCGACAAGGTTTCTGAAGAACACATCATTGAGCCTTCTAGCATGAAGGTACATGAAAAATCAGTGATAAGTATTCTTCATCATGGGTTATCTTAAACTTCTTCTAAAATATTCAATACTTTCTACTTACAGGCTCATTCAGAAGTAGAAATGCAAAGGGAAAAGTTGACATCCTCAGATCAATGGAAATTGATGAAGCTCCCAAGGCAACATCACATGAAAGAATACCATAAACTGAGAAAGTTTCTGAGAAAAATGACTCTGAGATTCCTATTGAGGAAGCAAGTCCAAAACTCATAACTCATTAAAGCATTTTTGCACAAATTCTTTCAAATAATTTCCTAAGTATTGTATTAATCTTAATTCTCAGGTTCAAGAAAGAAAGGTTGATAAGGACCAGACTTCCAAGTCTCCACCTCACAACAAGATATCTGAGACACCAATTGTCTCAGTAGCACAAGTCTCTGAGCCTGAAGTACTTACTCAGGTAACTCAGAAACTAAACTACACTTCTACTCAGATATCTACAAAAGTTTTGAAGCTCACTCAAAACTCTTTCTTTCAGGCTCAAACGAGTGCAAAAAGTGCTCCCAATGATGAGAAAAGGACCTACTTCCTTCTTCAAAGCTCAAACCCCGCCAAAGCATATTCAATGCTTCAAGAAATGGCAAAGGTTAAGGTGCTCGATCTCTCGAAATATTGAGAATCACAGATCAACCAACCATTTGAGCACGAGCTCTTGACTTGAGACATATATACATGCAATGTTCCCTGTAATAAAGACACGATTCGACTCTATTGCATAAGGATTTCTCCAGAGAAGTGGCGATAGCTTGATACAAGCCTTTGAACAGCAGATGGTCGACAAGATTACAGATGGCATTCAAGCCGATTCGCCCTGCATCGCAATTTATACCTTCTGAACAAGAAGAGGTTAATGGGCAGAAGATCACTATTCCTGAAGTGATCAATCTTGTATCTGAAGATGATGAGGAGGAAGACATAAACGAAAACAACTTTGATGAACCTCCCACTGACCATCACCAAAAGGATGACACAGACAAAAAGGATGATGATGATGCCCCTGCACCAGGGACCGGAGGAATTTCACAAAGAAATCATGCCTCAACTGCTGAAAAGCAAACTGAGAGGAAAACACAGAAATCTCCGTCTCCATCTCCTCAAAACTCAACTCATCCCTCTTCCCAACAAAAGGTTATTACTGAACAAGTAGTTGAGGATTATGAGGAAATCGCTCAGAAATTGTTGAATACTTAATCCGTAATCGCTCAACTCGCATAACCGTTGGAAGAAGAACAATACCCATCTTCAATCGAAGACCAGAGAAGCTAAATCCAGACAAGCTTGACCAACTACAAGATCAATATCTGCAAGAGATGATTGCTTACTCGAGGTTAAAGAGCTACAGGATGTCAGAAATGCCATCACCAAAGAACTCGACATCAAGAAGATCCAAATTAAGCATGATGCTAAGGCTGCATCATCTTCGAAAGAAGTACCATCCTCCTCCCAAAAAGGGAAGAAACCAATCTCTAAGATGGTTGCTGGACTCGACACAATCGATGAGAATGTCCAAGAGGATGAAGATCACTGGGCTGATTACTCAGATGATGAAGAAGACAAGACTTTGGCAGAGCACCGCAATGAACATCTAGCGGTTTCACAAATTGAAAAGGAAACTGATTGCTCCTGAAACTTTCTGCAAACTGCCAAATGTCCACTCCCATGAATACATGAACAGATACCAAGTACTGGCTCATCTGAAAAAGGAGATGTCTTCACAAAACAAGGAAGTAATTGCCTCCGTCCCCTCTTAAATGAAAAAGTTCACTGAGCTCATCACTCAGAGAACAACTAGCATAGTCATTGCTCAGAAAGATCTAGGAATGATAAGGGACGATGATGCGTCTTTAGCTGAAAAAGCTTTCCAAGAGGCAAGTTACACTGCTGGAAAAGCAGATGCCATCCTAGGCCCATTGGCAGAGCTCACTAATAAGGACAATGGACTTATCAAGCAAAATCAGGAGCTCAAAGCCGAACTTCAAAAGTTGGTCACTGCCTACAATTATTTACAAAGGCATTTTGACTCTCTCTCAGACTCTTTTATGAGACTGAGTCAGCCAACAATGACTAAGGAGGAAAGAGTGTACAAATCTGGACCTCAAAGTCAGGGGGAATGGGAAGAAGGAGAAGAAAACAAGAAGAAATCTGGAGTCAAAAGTGCTCGGAGAGGAAGAAGAAACATGAAAACTTCCCAGCCACCACTCAGAATTAATGAACCCTCCTCAAGCCAAGCTGCTTTGCAAATAGTAGCTACTTCCCCGAAACCTACTGAAGGAACTACAATGATAACAAGGGCCAAAGCACAGAAACCTCCAAGGAGTACCAAGGCTCCAAGGAGAAGACAAGTTAAAGGGATTGATGAATCTTCTGAAGAAGAAGAAGAAGGTCAAATCAAGTCCCTGGGCAATGAAGAAGGCTGTAAAACTCTCACAAGATTTAATCTTGATGATGATGAGGAAACTGATGAAGATGAAGCTCCTCTTCACAGAAAAAGAAAAATTGAAAGCCTAACTGAGCCCATAGCTGCAAAGCCCCTAGCAGCTAAAACACCCTCTGGAAATACCAAGTCTATCCAGGGTGGTTCATCAAGCAACAACCCCAAAGAGAATTCAAGACAGAGAAGGAACAGACTGAGAGCTGAGCAAAGACAAAGTCAACATCCACTCAGGCCAGAAGAAGCCAAAATAGAGTATGTGAAGAATGACAATGATTCCTCCGCTCTGGTGCATCAATCGGAAAAATGGCTATTGGATTCGAACTTAAGCATCTACCGTAAATTCAAGATTTCCGAACCAATCCATAAACAACTTATGGCATGGAGAAAAGATAAGCCAACCTTGATCAACACCAATCACATTAAAGCTCGTTGGATTTTGAAATTGTCAAGTTTAATCAGCCATGAGAAAGGACCTCTCTGATGAATGTCCATATGGAAAGCCAGATGATGTGCATAGAATTCTGAATATCACAGGAACAGGCACAAGAGCAAGACTCGCTGTGGAACCCTATGAGTCGTTCTATCTAACTGAAGATCAATACAAGGGTGACATCAGATATCTGAGGATTATCTACGAATACTTCAAGCTTTCAGATATCAGAATAGAGCATGCCTGGAAGTGGGGAAAGTATCTGTGGGTCAAACATTTTGTCAAGAAAAATCCTACCAAAACCTACAAAGAGGTCTGTGGATTTGCCAGAGACACTGAGATGCTCGTCAGAACACTTCTCTATGATTATTCTGATGACATCAAATGGTTTGGAGATAGGAAATTTGCAGACTGATCCATAGAACTATTGTTGAAGACTTGAAGACTTGAAGACTTGAAGACTAGTCTATTAGGATGTTTACTTGGAGCTTGGCTACTCCTATTGTCCTAATTTACTTTTTTTTTTGTTGTATTTTTGCTGACTGAGCTAAACTTGTTTTATGTATTGAAGTTATCTGTAATCTTTCTTTGTAACTTATTTGAAGAACTTACTCTCAGATAGTATTCTATAAAAGATAACTTGTCAGCAAAGATCACACCTTGTGATTTGGTTGATGTTTACTTTCTGCACTTAATTGAATGAATTGAAAAATCTTAAGAAATGATTAAGTGTTGGATTGTTCACTCATCCAGATTTGTAATAGGTCAGATAGTCATCGTTGACTGATCAAAAAGGGGGAAATTTTGTTAGGAAATTTGTTAGATGTTTTGTTAGAAATATCTGTTTAGATTTTGATCAGCAACATGATGACTTATCTTAGTCTCAGAAAGGTGATCAGTACTCTTGGTTCACTTGAACATTGTAAAAGAGGAAACCCACTAAGTATGATAGTCTAGATAATCTTGTATAGGATGTTAGGTCTCAAATTGTAATTTTTATTTTATGAAGAGAAGACCAACAAGAAGACATCCAAGCAGAACAAGTTCAACGACATTGAAGATTTGAAAAAACTGCACAAGATTACTGAAATAGTTTTGCAGATACCTTGGCCAGATTTCTTGAAGACGCGAATGATTGCTAATCAAATCATGTCACAAGAGATATCTGAGAAGTCAAGAGGTCCATCTGGAAAACAAGGAAAGTGTCCACAGATATCTACACTCAGATACCTTGAGCTTTAAACCACATTTCTGATAAAGAAATATTTATTGCAAACAAAGTTGTTTCAATAAAAGTGGTATCTGAAGTTAAAGGTAAGGACGTGCTAAAACTCAGAGAAAACTGATAAAGTTAAGTCTCTGATACAAAGCATAGTTCTGTTGGCACTACAGGACAAAAGTATAGTACAATGCATTAAATGCACGGATAGAGATGTCTGAAAAAAAGCAACGGTAGTTTCTGAAGAAGAAGACAAACCTGCTACAGTACTATCACAGATATCAATAGTTTGAATTTGATTTAAGCCTAACGGATACTATTCAACGGAATTCAAATTCATCTATAAATATCAACACTTAGACTTCTTGAGAAGACACACAACCTGAAGAACTTACACTGAACACATATCTCGCTATCTCAAGCAAATTACCTATCCTCAAAGCTTTACATGCACCAAAGCTCTTGATCTTGAGTAACACTGAAGTTCTAAGTGTCCTGATCCTAAACAAGCACAGCTATCTGTGAAAGAGTTGAATTGAAAGATCAAGTATCTGAGATTCATTCTCTAGAACATTTATCTAAGACTTGGGTCAGTAAAAAGAACAAGATACCATACATTGAAAAGTGTATTAAGTTTACTTGATTCACAGAGCTATCTGATTAACTGAAAAGTTAATAAAGAAGCTCATCTGACAACTCAAACCAAAACCAACACCATCACTGGCGTGGAGTACAGGAAGTACTTAGTTTGGGAAACTAAGGAATAACTCCAAGGTTATTGAGCACAGGAAGTACTTAGCTTGGGAAGCTAGGGAATAGCTCAAAAAGGTTTCTGAGTACAGGAAGTACTTGGCTGTGAAAGCCGGGGACAACTCAGGGGGAACATTTGGTTGGGAACCATTTGTTTAAGGAATCTTAGAATAGGATTTTTGTAAGGTGACCTCAATTATCTATTCTAGTGAATTCTAGGTCTTTGGAAGACCGAAGTGGATTAGTTGGAGGATTACGCCACCTCCAGATACCACTATACTTGCTGTGTTATTTACTTTTCTGTACTTACATTTCAGCAACACACACACACTTTAACTGTTTCTGCACTTATCTATCTTAAGTCTTCCGCGCTCTGAATCTAAGTATCAGACATCTACACAGATATCTGAGAAATAGTTTTTATCGACAAAAATTTTAAAAGACTATTCACCCCCCCCCCCCCTCTAGTCTTTTACTTTGCCGTTATCTGGACCAACATATGTTATAATGAAAGTTTAGATAACTTTTACAAGATAAAACAACAATAAGGTACAGTCAGCAAGATATCAATCTGGCACCAAGAAATTGACAAGTTCCTGAGGTGCTTTTTCTATCAAGCAATGATCCAGCATAGTCAGCATCTAAATAGCCAACTAAACTCAATGCACTATCTTTTGCATACCACAATCCAACTTCTACAGTACCCTTTACATACCTTAATATTTTCATAGCAATGTTGTTGTGTGATTGCATTGGATTTGTCTGAAATCTGGAACACACTCCAACTGCATATTGAATATTAGGTCTACTTGCAGTGAGGTACAGTAGAGACCCAATCAATTTCCTATACTTGTGTTCTTCAACACTCTTGTTAGATTCAGTATAGGTCATTTTGGTTCCAATGCTCATAGGTATCTTAGCATTCTTTTCAGAAGGCTTTAGATTAAACTTATTGAGTATGTCCTTTGCATACTTTGTTTGACTAATGAATATTCCATCATTGAGTTGCTTGACTTGCAGCCCTAGGAAGTAGTTCAATTCTCCCATCATGCTCATCTCAAATTTACATTTCATGAGTTCAGCAAAGTATTCACAAAGTTGCTTGTCTTTAGATCCAAATATAATGTCATCAACATATACTTGAACTAAAAGTAGTTTCCCATCATGGTTCAATGTGAAGAGTGTTTTATCAACGTCTCCTTTCTTGAAACCACTTTCTATTAGGTATCTGGCCAATGTATCATACCATGCTCTTGGAGCTTGTTTCAGTCCATACAGAGCTTTCTGAAGCTTATAGACCATCCTTTTCTCTGAGGAAACTTCAAAGCCTGGTGGTTGCGCAACATAGACTTCCTCAGCAAGTTCACCATTTAGGAATGCACTCTTGACATCCATTTGATAAACTGTAAGGTCATTATGAGCTGCAAAGGCTAGAAAGAGTCTTATTGCATCCAATCTTGCAACTGCTGCATAAGATTCATTAAAATCTAGTCCTTCAGTCTGGGTGAATCCCTTGGCAACCAACCTAGCTTTGTTTCTGGTTATTTCTCCAGACTCATTCATTTTGTTTCTGAAAATCCACTTGGTTCCGATTACAGATATTCCGTCAACAAATGGAACCAGTTTCCAGACTTTGTTTCTCTCAAATTGATCCAACTCTTCTTGCATTGCAGAGATCCAATCTTGATCCTTTAATACTTCTTCTATAGTTTTAGGTTCAATATTTGATATGAAACATCCATAGAGACAATTTGCATTTTCAGCGATTGCTCTTCTAGTTCTAACTACTTGGTCTATGGGACCAATCACATCATTTGCAGGATGATTTCTTATCCATTTCATAATGGGTTTTGAACTAGTAGGATAAATATCATTTTGATTTGAATGTGAATCAATATGATCTTGATGGGATACTTGTGCAGTATCTGAGATATCTGACACTCTTTCAGTGTTAGAGACATCTGGAACTTGCATTTCAACAATCTCATTTTTAGATACCTCTTCATGATGAAGGTTCTCAGTAACCTCTTCCATTTCTGGAATTCTCATAGGAAATTCTTCATCATGTCTTAGAGTCATCTGGTTGTTACTAAGCATAGGTTGTTTTTCATCGTCAGACTCATCCTCTAATTGAATGATAGAATTGTTTTCGTTTGAGGATCCTTTTTCAGAATCTTTAATCATCAGTTCTTTGAATCTATCTGAGATATCATCATTCAAGAGTACTTTCTTGTTTCCTTCATAGAATACTACATGAACAGATTCCTCAATCTTTTGCGTTCTTTTGTTGTAGATTCTATAGGCTTTGCTATTCAGAGAATAACCAAGAAATACTCCTTCATCTGCCTGTAGTTGAAATGTTCTCAAGTATTCTTTTCCATTGTTAAGAACGAAACATCTGCAACCAAACACCCTTAGATGTTTGATACTAGGGGGTCTACCAATGAAAAGCTCATAAGGAATTTTGTCATGGTGTTTCTTAATCAAACATCTATTTTGAGTGTAGCATGCTGTGTTTACAGCTTCAACCCAATAGATTTAACTTATTTCAGTGTCAGCAAGCATTGTTCTTGCTGCTTCTTTCAGGGTCCTATTCTTTCTCTCAGCAACACCATTTTGTTGTGGTGTCCTTACAGAAGATAGTTGATGTTGATACCTTTGCAGGTACAAAACTCTTTTATGTACTGGTTCACAAACTCAGCACCATGGTCTATTCTGATTACAGATACCTTGTCATTTTTCATGACTTCGAGCTTATTCAGCAAGTTGGGTATCTCAACCCTTGCATCATATTTGTGTTTGAGAAATACAACCCAAGTGAATCTTGAGTAATCATCAACAACCAGACCATACTTCTTTCCTGTATAAGTAGTTACAGAGGATTCAAAAAGATCCATATGTAACATTTGCAGTGGCCTTTCACTGGAATGTATAGTTTTTGACTTGAAAGATGTTTTGGATTGTTTTCCCATTTGGCAAGCTGAGCATACACCTACTTTTCTATTGCCATTTTGGGTAAACCAACCACCAACTCTTTCTTGGCTAGCTTGTTCAGAGTTTTGAAATTCAAGTGACTCATTCTTTTATGCCATAGCCAATTTTCTTCAGTGTGACCAGATTGACTCACCATGAGACATTCTTCAGTTATGGCGGATGCCCAATCAGCAACATAAAGATTTCCTTTATGCCTTGCAACCAAAACTGTCTGCTTTGACTCATTGTCAATCACTTTACATAGTTTTGACTTGATCTTGACAGTGTACCCTTTGTCTACTAATTGACTCATGCTTAGGAGATTATATTTCAATCCCTTTACATGTAGTACTTCAGAGATTGTAAGGGCTCCAAACTTCAGATTGCCAAATCCTGTGGTTGGATTTTCATTTCCTCCAGCAAACCTGATAATTGGTCCATCATTGCATTTTCTGTAGTTAATCAGATTTGTTTTGTCTCCTGTCATGTGCTTCCCACATCCACTATCAAATTGCCACTTTGGATTAGTCTTTAGAGTGTTCTGCACAAAACAGGAAACAGGAGATTAGGTTCTCATACCAACAATGGAACCATCTGGACTAAAGAATCTTCCAGTAGGAATCCATTTTTGAATAAATTTCTTAGGAACATTCTTTTGTCTAACAGGAACATAAGGAGGAATTCTAGTTAAATGATTAGTATCATTGTTATCAAGAACTATTTTCTTCCTTGGTGTGTTCTTAGGTGCTCCATTTGGTGCTTTCAGATACCTGTCAGGTTTCTGAGTCTGCTTCTCAGCAAACTTAGCTTTCCTTGCCAGATTTCTTCTAGCCCTGGCATTCAGATTTTCAGTGGCTTGACTCATCTTCCACTTCTGATAATTGTTGTGAGCAATTCTAGCCTTTAACCATCGTTCTTGCTCTTGTTTGTACTTACGAGTAAGTTGTTTCCCGATAGCTTTATAGCCAATACCATTCGAGCACCTGGTGCAATCTGAGATCTTTTCTCAGCAGTTTTGCTGGTCTCTAGGTAATCTATTTTCTTTCCAGAAAATGTGACATAGGAGAATTTGTCAGCTCCTGCAATTCTTCCTTTCTGAGAGACACAGCACTGTGGGTGATTACACTTTTCAGTGTTATGTTTCCTTTCAGAAACATTCCCAACAGATTTCTTTTGAACTTGTTTTTTCCACAAAGATTTGGTCGCAACTGCCTTTCCTTTGTCAACAACCTTAGCTTTCTGACCGATACTGTAGGTTGTTTGGGAACCACCTTGCTGAGCACTGATAAATGTTCTTCTTTCATCACTCTTATTCAGAGTGGTAGAACTATCTGCTTGTGTGTCCAGCCCAAGTCCTCTCTTTTCTGAAGGTGTTGGGAAATTTATTGGGAAATTTCTTGAGAAATTTGTTAGGAAATTTGTTAGATATTTTGTTAAGAAATATCTGTTTAGATTTTGATCAGCAACATGATGACTTATCTTAGTCTCAGAAAGGTGATTAGTACTCTTGGTTCACTTGAACATTGTAAAAGAGGAAACTCACTAAGTATGATAGTCTAGCTAATCTTGTATAGGATGTTAGGTCTCAAAATGTAATTTTTATTTTATGAAGAGAAGACCAAGAAGAAGACATCCAAGCAGAACAAGCTCAACGACATTGAAGACTTGAAGAAACTGCGCAAGATTACTGAAACTGTTGTTCAGATACCTTAGCCAGATATCTTAAAGACACGAACAGTTATTAACAAACTGTGTCACAAGAGATATCTGAGAAATAAAAGGCCTATCTGAAAACAAGGAAAGTGTCCAGAGATATCTATTCTCAGATACCTTGAGCATTAACCACATTTCTGAAAAAGAAATATATATTGCAAACAAAGTTGTTTCAATAAATAAGTGGCATCTGAAGATTGACGATAAGGACGTGCAAAGAATCAGATAACACTAGTCTCTGATTCAAAGCATAGTTCCGTTGACACAACAGGACAAAAAGTATAGTACAATGCATTTAATGCACGGACAGAGATGTCTGAATAAAAGCAACGCAATTCAAGAAGAAGACAAAACTCACATAAAGATTATATACACAGATATCAATAGTTTAAATTTGAGCCTAACGGATACTATTCAAACGGCACTCAAATTCATCTATAAATATCAAACACTTAGACTGCTTGAGAAGACAACCTTAGACACACGACATAACTTGAAAACGCTGAACGTCTTACTCTCTCAAAGCAAATTACTTATCCTCAAAGCTTTCTGTTGCGACCAAAGCATTTGATCTTGAGTAACACTGAAGTTCTAAGTGTCCTGATCCTAAACAAGCATAGCTATCTGTGAAAGAGTTGAAACGAAAGATCAAGTATCTGAGATTCATTCTATTGAACATTTATCTAAGACTTGGGTTAGTAAAAAGAACAAGATACCATACATTGAAAAGTGTATTAAGTATACTTGATTCACAGAGCTATCTGAATAACTGAATAAGTTATTAAAGAAGCTCATCTGACAACTCAAACCAAAACCAACACCATAATGGCGTGAGTACGGGAAGTACTTAGTTTGAAAATCGGGAATAACTCAAGGTTACCGAGTATAGGAAGTACTTGATTTGGGAAACTAAGGAATAACTCCAAGGTTATTGAGTATAGGAAGTACTTAGCTTGGGAAGCTAGGAATAACTCAAAGGTTTCGAAAGTCTGAAGTACTTGGTGGAAAGCCGGGAACAACTCAGGGGGAACATTTGGTTGGGAACCAATTGTTTAAGAATCTTAGAATAGGATTATTGTAAGGTGAACTCAATTATCTGTTCTAGTGAATTCTAGGTCTCTGATAGACCGAAGTGGATTAGTTGGAGGATTACGCCACCTCCAGATACCACTATACTTGATGTGTTATTTACCTTTCTGTATTTACATTTCAGCAACACACACACACTTTTTTTAACTGTTTCTGCACTTATCTTTATTAAGTCTTCGGCGCTCTGATTCTAAGTATCAGATATCTGAGAAATAGTTTTTATCGACAAAAGTTTTAAGAGACTATTCACCCCCCCCCCCCTCTAGTCTTTTACTTTGCCGTTATCTGGACCAACAAGTGGTATCAGAGCAGGAGGTTCACAAGCCTTCTGCACTGAACCTAGATCCCCAGATAGGTGAAGAAACTTTGTCCATTTTTGAGGACTATTTAATTTGTGTGTTAAATGTGCAGGTATGTCTCTGAGTGATGCACCCATTCTCAAACCAGAGAATTACGAGAAATGGGAAAATAACATGATGCTCCACCTTGAAGCCATAAGTGACGAAATGATCGAAGTAATAAAGAATGGCCCAATAGTCATTCAACAACTCAAACAAGTCATGGAGGTTTGTAATGGTAGAGACAGAGATCAAAGTGAAGGATCTTCACAAACCGATGCGTCAACAAGTGGGAGATCTACTAGTCAAGTTATTTACGAACCAAATTCTTTTATTTTAACCAAGGAATGCCAAATATCACTCCAGTGGAACTTTTCTCTCATCTTGCTACTGTTGATTATGAGACAACTCAAAGAGAACAAACAACTGAAAAGTTGCAAAACGCTGCTCTAATCACTCAAGGAACTTCTGAAAAGAAGAAAAGCAAGGAAGAAACTGAGGATGCTCTTGCTGCAAAGAAAATGAGCAAATATATCAGTCGAGAAATTGAAAGAAGAAAAGCCAAAGAGAAGCTGAAAAAGCATCTAGGCTCAAACTATCACTAGTACAAAAATATGCAAAGCATTGAACAAGCCCATTTCGTAAAGCATCATGTACTGAGGAAGCAGAAATTGGAAACGATATCTGTTTCTATTGTCAGAAACCTGGCCACTTCAAGAAGGATTGTCCTGCCCTCAACAAACTAAGGACAGGTGACAAGAAATATAGGAGAATCTTCAGAAGAAGCCAGAAAGCTTTGTTAATTGAAGAAAGAAAGAAAATCCAAATTCAACTGGATGCTCTAGACGTTGACACAGATTCTGAAGATGACAATTCAGATAACTCAACCTTACCATCACCAGAATTATGTGGAGTTACTCATGATATAATCGACTTCGGCCTCAAGAAGAATGAAATGTGTGGAGTTGCTGAAATTGACGGTCCAGACATCTCTAACATAGAAAACTTGTCTTATGGCTGATGAGGTAACACATACTTCTTGTTATACTTATGAAAGTGATGAAGAGGAAATAAAAAATCTAGAAAATCTCAGGAAAGAACTTGATATCTATGAAAGAGAATTTCTAATGATCCGAGCTAGAGTCGAAAACCTTGAAGAAGAAAAGAATTCTCTTGCAAAGGAAAATTCTCAATTAGTTAAAGTATCTGAGAGAAAGGATCTTGTCAAAATGCATCTCTCAAAGCTCAGATATCTGAGACTGAAAAGTCACATAAAGAAGCAATGGCTGAATTACAAAAGAAATATGAAGATCTTCTTTCTGAGAACAAGGAACTCAAGAAGAAAGAATTATCTTTTCAATCTTATGCCAAAGCTAGTGACACTTTATCAAGTACAATCTTTAAGAGATCCTTGAAAAAGAAAGGACTTGAATATACGATGATTGTTCTATCACTCTGAATAAGAGTAAGGAGAGAAGAACATTTGTAAGTACTCAGCAAGACGGTCCCATGCAATCTATAATATCGGTGAGAAGACAAAGATTGTTGACAAAGGAAAGGCGATGACTAAACCTTTGTGGGAAAAACAAGTCAAAAACAAAACTGTTGACGTCTCGAAAAGAAACACAACACCGAAAAGTGTAAACACCACAAGTGCTATGTCTCTCAAAAGGTAGAATTGCAGAGCCGCAAATTCTCCCATGTCACTTTTTCTGGAAAGAAATTGGACCAACCAGAGACTAGCAAGGCTGCTGAGAAAAGATCTCAGATAGCTTTAAGTGCTCGAAACGGTATTGGCTACAAAGGCATCGGAAAACAACTTGCTCATGAGTACAAGCAGGAGCAAGAACGATGGCTGAAAGCTAGAATTGCTCAAAGAAATTATCAGAAGTGGAAGTTAAATCAAGCCACTGAAAATCTGAATGCCAGGGCTAGAAGAAATCTGGCAAGGAAAGCTAAGTTTGCTGAAAAGCAAACTCAGAAACCTGACAGGTATCTGAAAGCATCATATGGAGCACCTAGGAACACACCAAGGAAGAAAATAATTCATACTAATGATAACATTCATTCAAATAGAATTCCTCCTTACGTTCCTTTCAGACAAAAGCATATTTCAAAGAAATTCATTCAAAAATGGATTCCTACTGGAAGAACCTTTAATTCTGACGGTTCCATCAAAGATATGAGAACCTAATCTCCTGCTTCTGTTGTGCGTAATGCCTCGGACTAAAGCACAATGGCTATTTGATAGTGGATGCGGAAAGCACATGACAGAGACAAAGCAAATCTGTTGATTACAAAGCTTGCAACACGTGACCAGATATCGATTCTCGAGGAGAATTAAATCCTCTCGGGATTTGACAACGTCAAATTGGGGACTTTAACAATCACCGACGACATATGTTAAGGATTTGAAATATAATCTATTTAGCATGAGCCAGTTTGCAGACAAGGGTTTTACTATAAAATTCAAAGCAAAATACTGCAAACTAATTGACAATGAGTCAAAGCAGACAGTCTTAGTTGGTCGGCGGAAAGGCAGTCTTTATGTTGCCGATTGGGCATCTGCCACAACTGAAGAATGTCTCATGGTGAGTCAATCTGGTCACACAGAAGAACACTGGTTATGGCACAAAAGAATGAATCACTTGAACTTCAAAACTCTGAACAGACTTGTCAAGAAAGAGTTAGTGGTTGGCCTTCCCAGAACATCTTTCAGAAAGGATGGTATCTGTTCTGCCTGTCAGATGGGGAAACAATCTAAGGTCTCTTTCAAATCCAAAATCAGACACTCTAGTGTTAGACCACTGCAACTTTTACACATGGATCTTTCTGAATCATCTGTAACTAGTTATGCAGGAAAGAAGTATGGTCTGGTTGTTGTAGATGACTTCTCAAGATTCACTTGGGTTGTCTTTCTGAAACACAAATCTGATGCCAGGGTGGAGATACCAAACTTGCTGAAAAAGCTTGAAGTCATGAAAAATGACAAAGTATCTGCAATCAGAACAGACCATGGTACTGAGTTTGTCAACCAGTACATAAAGGAGTTTTGTACCTGCAAAGGTATACAACACCAACTTTCCTCTGTAAGAACACCTCAACAAAATGGTGTTGCAGAAAGGAAAAACAGAACCCTTAAAGAAGCTGCAAGGACAATGCTAGCAGACTCTGAAATAAGTGAAATTTATTGGGTTGAAGCTGTAAACACAGCTTGCTACACTCAAAACAGATGCTTGATAAACAAACACCATGACAAGACCCCCTATGAAATCTTGGTTGGTAGACCCCCTAATATCAAACATCTGAGAGTATTTGGTTGTAGATGTTTTGTTCTAAACAATGGGAAAGATTATCTGAGAACATTTCAACCAAAGGCAGATGAAGGTGTATTTCTTGGTTATTCCACAAATAGCAAAGCCTACAGAGTTTACAACAAAAGAACAAAGAAAATTGAAGAATCAATTCATGTTGTATTCTATGAAGGAAATAAGAAAACACCTCTTAATGATGAAATCTCTGAAAGGTTCAAAGAACTATTACTGAGGGATTCTAAAGAAGAATCCTCAGAAAGGAGAAACATCATTATGGAAATTGAGGATGACTCTGACGTAGAAAAGTTTGAAATGCCTAGTAACAACAAGATGACTCACAGACATGAAGAGGAATTTCCTATGAGTTTTCCAGAAATGGAACAGGTTACTGAGAACCTTCATCATGAAGAGGCATCTGAAAATAAGACTGCTGAAATGCAAGTTCCAGATATCTCTAACACTGAAAAAGTGTCAGATATCCATGACATTTCCCATATGTCAGATATCTCAGATACTGAAAAAGTATCGAATCATAATCTTAGTGATTCACATTCAAATCACTTGGATATTGACCCTACTAGCACTAAACCTATGATGAGATGGATCAAAGATCATCCTGCAAAGGATGTAATTGGACCAATTAATCAAGGTGTTAGGACTAGGAGAGCAATAGCTGAAAATGTTAATTCTCTCTTTGGATGTTTCATCTCGAATATTGAACCTAAAAATATAGAAGAAGCATTAGGAGACCAAGACTGGATCTCTGCAATGCAAGAAGAGTTGGATCAATTTGAGAGAAACAAAGTCTGGAAACTAGTTCCATTTATAGAAGGAATATCTGTGATTGGAACTAAATGGGTTTTCAGAAACAAGATGAATGAATCTGGTGAAATAACCAGAAACAAAGCAAGATTGGTTGCCAAGGGATTTACCTGCATCAAGGCTTAGAGATTTTGACGAGTCATATGCACCATTGCGATTGGATGCAATAAGACTCTTTCTAGCCTTCTGACTCATAAAGATTTCAAAGTTTATCGATGGATGTCAAAAGTGCATTCTTAAAGCGGTGAACTTGCGAAGAAGTTTATGTTGAGCAACCACCGGCTTTGAAGTTTCCTCGAAAGTAGAATGGTCTATAAACTACGTAAAGCTCAGATGGATCAAACAGGCTCCAAGAGCATGGTATGACACTTTGGCCAAATACCTTCAGGAAAGTGGTTTCAAGAAAGGTGAAGTTGATAAAACTTTATTTACCTTAAATCATGACGGGAAACTACTCTTAGTTCAAGTATATGTTGATGACATCATATTTAGATCTAAGGACAGGCAACTTTGTAATGACTTTGCAAATCTCATGAAAAGCAAGTTTGAGATGAGCATGATGGGAGAAATGAATTATTTTCTAGGATTGCAAGTCAAGCAACTCAATGATGGAATATTCATTAGTCAAACAAAGTATGCAAAAGATATGCTCACAAAATTCAATCTTAAGCCTTCTGAAAAGAATGCTAAGATACCTATGAGCATTGGAACCAAAATGACCTATACTGAATCAGATAAAAGTGTTGAAGAACATAAGTATAGGAAATTGATAGGTTCACTACTTTACCTCACTGCAAGTAGACCTGATATTCAATATGTCGTTGGAGTATGTGCTAGATTTCAGACAAATCCAATGCAAACACACTACAACATTGCTATGAAAATATTAAGGTATGTAAAGGGTACAGTAGATGTAGGATTGTGGTATCCTAAAGAAAGTGGATTGAGTTTAGCCGGGTACTCAGACGCTGATTATGCTGGATCACTGCTTGATAGGAAAAGCACCTCAGGAACTTGTCAGTTTCTGGGTACTAGACTTATCTCATGGTTTAGCAAGAAGCAAAACTCAATTGCAACTTCTACCACAGAAGCTGAATATATTGCTGCTGGCTGTTGTGCAACACAAATTCTGTGGATACAACAACAACTTAAAGACTATGGACTCGATGAGAAGAAAACTCCCATTTTCTGTGACAACACAAGTGCTATTAACATTACGTAATCCTAAATTTCATGCCAGAACAAAGCATATTGATGTTAGACATCACTTCATCAGTGACCATGTTGAAAAGGGCAATATAGAGATACTCAAGATTGGAACTGAAGACCAACTTGCAGATATCTTCACTAAGCCACTACAAGAAAGTAGATTCTTAGCCTTAAGACATAGTCTTGGACTAATGGAACTACCAATGAACTAAAAGAGTTCAGGTATCTGGAACGGGCATCCAGAGAAGAGGTATCCGAACGGTATCCAGAGAAGAGAAAGAGAATGGAACGTATCCGTAAGTCAAAAGGCTAAAAAGCAAAAAGATAGCTTAAGATCTCTGAGACGGGAACTCAGATATCTGAATCACTCTATAAACGGGGAACACAAAAGAGAATAGTATAACTATCTACAGTCAACTACTCTCTTGAAACTCGCATTATTTCTATCTTGATGAAAAACTTGGAAAAATCCTAAGTATAAGATAGATTCAGATGCTAACAAAGGTCTTGGTCATATTGTGATCAGGATTCAGATAGCAAGTCGCCAAAATTCATTAAATGGGCACAATTACACTTGTTGATTGTGATCATTCTTTGAAGAAGCAATGGTGACCCTTGATGAAATTAAGCGATTGATCCGCATGCGGTGGAAATTAATTCAAAGAATAGTGGATCTGAAATTCGGACATGGCCCACTAAGCATTTAACGCCGAACTAGCTTTTGCTTACCGCTTGCAAATCACGTATATCATACACAAAATCAATTTGTATGTATTTGTCTGTTGGGATTCAACTGCTATATATATAGGATTTTGGCATAGGAAATCACTTTTGCCTAATCCGAAAACTCATCTTGCACAAAAATAGCAAATCCTTCTTTTGATTCTCTGCAAAACTTCTACAATCTCTGCAAATCAAGATTGAGTTTTTCTGCAAAGAATTACTGAATCAAATCTCTTTCAAACACAAATTTCAAATCCCTACACTATATAAAGAGATGGCCCCTAAAATTTCAACAACACTGAAATCTCAATCCTCCACCGCATCATGAAAAGCAAGCACCAGAGTTGGTTATTGTAAACAACCGACTGGTAGGAGATTTTAATCCTGACCATTGGACTTCAAGTCACAGAATGATTTGGGGTGGTGCCATGGTTGAGGAATACCTCACGGCTGGAATAGAGAACCAAGCCGACAGAAAGCTAATTCTTGACATGCTTGAAAAGGCACAAATCAAGGGCTTTCTATCTGCTCGCCCTAGTGGAATTTCATCACTCGATGTGTTGGAATTCTACAACAACTCCAGGATTATTTCCTGTGTTTCTGAAGGCACTGAAATAGTGTCTGTCAAAACCTCAGTCCAAGGAAAGGAAATCCTTCTGGACTTAACAACTTTCTGTAAGTTGTTTGAGTTTCAAAATCTTGGAAAGGATTTTTCCAAGGATGATGAACTCCTTGAAGGTGTTAAAGAACTGTACAGTGACGTGTGTGATCTTGAAAAATCAGATACACCCACTGAGTTCAAGCTTGCTGACATCCGAACCAGACATCTGATGGTTCACTGGGATGTACTGGCTTGCATTCTTCACAGATGCTTTGATGGTCTACAAGGAGGTGCTGACCAGATAAGCCAAGAACGGTGGATGATGATGTTCTTGCTGAACCAACAAGACAAAAGGCTGGAAAACCCTTTTAACTGGGGAAAGTACGCCTTTCTGAAGTTTGTGAAGAAAATTCAAGGCTTCGAGCCTAAAATTACCAAAGGACTAGCTGAGCCAAAGGCCACAGTAGGATATGGTCTGAAGATATGCTACTTGCTGGAGAAGCTTGGCATTGAGCTCAGAGAGACGGCTGAAATAGCCAACAGTAACCTACTCTACAAATATGAGTATACAAACTTGATGAAAAAGGTTAATGGGTCTCAGAAAGGTTCTAAAAAGCGAAAGTCTGAAAACGTATCTGAAGAAAAGGTTGCGACCAAGAAGCCCAGAACTTCAAGAAAGAAGTCTGCTGGCAAAACAGAAGACACACCCAAAGAGGTTGTCAATTCTCAGATATCTGCAGGCATTGCCGATGAACTAATAAAGGCAGATGAAATCATCAATGCTGAAAAAGAGTTATCAACTACTGAACAAGTAGACTCAGCAAGAGAAAGTGCTTTCAGAAATGTTGCGACTAATGCAGAAAGCCTTGCTGATGAACTCATAAATGCTGCCAAATGTGGTGAAAAACACCAAGGCCTATCTGCAGAAATCGCAGGAATAATGGACCAATCAGTTCCTAATGCTGGTGAGAGCTCTGACGATGAAGATGATGAACTGGTCATCTCTCAAGTCCTAGAAAGAACAAAGAGGGCTAAGGTTCTCAAAAAGAATGGCGGTGATAAGGTATCTGAAGAAGAACCTACACCACTGGTTGCTGAACCTATAGCAAAGGTTGTTGGTGCAAACACATCATCAGGGAATATTTCTCTTGCACAACTTCAAAAAGCCCTGATGAGGTATTTTAGTACTGGCGGATGCTGATGGAAATGCCACATCTAAAAATCTGGAAGAACATTCTACTGACCAATCTTCTGCTTCCAGACAACCACAACAACCACAACAGCCACAAGTGATTGATGAAATGGTAAATGAACTCCATTTCGAATTACCAGCAATACAGTATGCTGAAGAAAATCCTGCAAATGAGCAGGTTCCCCAACTCAATGAGAGGGATTAAACTGAGACATCTCCCCAGAATGATCAACCAGGGGAGGCAACTGAGTTGCATACTCAGGAAAGGTGTGAAGTACCAGAAACTTCAAGCAAAGAAACTACACTGGGACAAGAAGACCAAAGTATAGAAAGGTCACAAGTTCCAGAGACCAATCAGCCTGAAATTGCTCGGTGTAGTATCGGTTTAACTCTTATCTTGTGAAAATTTTTATGCTTATACATCTTGTTACTCATAAAATTTCTTTGTTACAGGCTGAGTTAGAAACACAAAAACAAGAGGAAGCTGAAAAGCTTACCTCAGAAACTGAGAAGGAGGTTTCCTCAACCTCACCTCTTAAGAGATCTGAGCCTGTGTCACAGGTAATAATGGATTCTTAAGATAAACACTTCTTCAGTTATAAGTTTATGTGCCTAAACATTAAAATAAATGTTTCTAACAGGCTCCAACTGAGATGGAAGAAGATAAGGCAGAAATGCCAGAGCCAAACCCAGAGACCAACAAGGTTTCTGAAGAACACATCACTGAGCCTTCTAGCATGAAGGTATATGACAAATCAAGTGATAAGTATTCTTCAACTTGGGTTATCTTATATCTCTTCTAAAAATATTCAATACTTTCTACTCACAGGATCAATCAGAAGTAGAAATGCACGGGGACAAAGTTGCGACATCCCCTGCATCAATGGAAATTGATGAAGCCCCCAAGGCAACATCACTGAAAGAACACCGAAAAAGTTTCGAGAAAATGACTCGAGCTTCCTTTTGAGGAAGTAAGTAGCACAAATCAGAATTCATTAAAAGCATATTTATGCACAAATTCTTTCAAACAATTTCCTAAGTATTGTATCATTTTTGATTCTCAGGTTCAAGAAAGAAAGGTTGATGAGGACCAGACTTCCAAGTCTCCACCTCACAACAAGATATCTGAGACACCAATTGTCTCAGCAGAACAAGTCTCTGAGCCTGAAGTACGTACTCAGGTAACTCAGAAACTAAACTACACTTCTACTCAGATATCTACAAAAGTTTTGAAGCTCACTCAAAACTCTTTCTTTCAGGCTCAAACAAGTGCCGAGCAGGCTCCCAATGTTGAGACAAAGGACCTACTTCCCTTCTTCAAAGCTCACACCTTGCCAAAGCACATTAAATGCTTCAAGAAATGGCAAAGGTTAAGGTGCTCTGATCTCTCTGAAATATTGAGAATCACAGATCAACCAAACAGACAAGCACGAGCTCTTGACTTGGAGACATACATCCATGCAATGTTCCCTACCGAGCATAAAGATACGACTCTATTGCATAAGGATTTCTCCAGAGGTAGCGATTTGATACAAGCCTTTGAACAGGCAGATGGTCAGACAAGATTACAAATGGCATTTAAGCCAGTCCTGCCCCAACCTCTGCAATTTATACCTTCTGAACAAGAAGAGGTTAATGGGCAAAAGATCACTATTCCTGAAGTGATCAATCTTGTATATGAAGATGATGAGGAGGAAGAGATAAACGAAAATGAATTCGATGAACCTCCCACTGACCATCACCAAAAGGATGACACAGACAAAAAGGATGATGATGATGCCTCACTGTGGACCGGAGGAATTTCACTAAGAAATGATGCCTCAAATGAAAAGCACACTGAGAAGACTTCACAGAAATCTCCGTCTCCATCTCCTCAGAAATCTACTCATCCATCTTCTAACCAACACCCAGTTACTACTGAACAAGTAGTTGAGCTTTCTGAAGAAACCGATCAGAAAATATTAAACACTCAAATCAGATCTGCTCAACTCAGACAATTGTTGGAAGAATAACAACAGCTCCATCTTCAACTGGAAGATCAAATAGCTAAATCCAGAGACAAGCTTGATCAACTACAAGATCAATACTTACAAGAAATGATTGCTTACTCTGAGGTTAAAGAGCTACGGGATGTTGTGCATGATATCACCAAAGAACTCGATACTGAAGAAGTATCTGAAGTCAAGCATGATGCTAAGGCTGCATCATCTTCAAAAGAAGTACCATCCTCCTCCCAGAAAGGAAAGAAACCAATCTCTGAGATAGTTGCTGGACTCGATACTGCCTTTCCTTTGTCAACAACCTTAGCTTTCTGACCGATACTGTAGGTTGTTTGGGAACCACCTTGCTGAGCACTGATAAATGTTCTTCTTTCATCACTCTTATTCAGAGTGGTAGAACTATCTGCTTGTGTGTCCAGCCCAAGTCCTCTCTTTTCTGAAGGTGTTGGGAAATTTGTTGGGAAATTTCTTGAGAAATTTGTTAGGAAATTTGTTAGATATTTTGTTAAGAAATATCTGTTTAGATTTTGATCAGCAACATGATGACTTATCTTAGTCTCAGAAAGGTGATTAGTACTCTTGGTTCACTTGAACATTGTAAAAGAGGAAACTCACTAAGTATGATAGTCTAGCTAATCTTGTATAGGATGTTAGGTCTCAAAATGTAATTTTTATTTTATGAAGAGAAGACCAAGAAGAAGACATCCAAGCAGAACAAGCTCAACGACATTGAAGACTTGAAGAAATCAAGAAGATTATCGAACTTGTTCAGATACCTTAGCCAGATATCTTAAAGACACGATCAGTTTTAAACAAACTGTGTCACAAGAGATATCTGAGAAATAAAAGGCCTATCTGAAAACAAGGAAAGTGTCCACAGATATCTATTCTCAGATACCTTGAGCATTAACCACATTTCTGAAAAAGAAATATATATTGCAAACAAAGTTGTTTCAATAAATAAGTGGTATCTGAAGATTGAAGATAAGGACGTGCAAAGAATCGGATAACACTAGTCTCTGATACAAAGCATAGTTCCGTTGACACAACAGGACAAAAAGTATAGTACAATGCATTTAATGCACGGACAGAGATGTCTGAATAAAAGCAACGGCAGCTTCTGAAGAAGAAGACAAAACTCACATAAAGATTACACAGATATCAATAGTTTAAATTTGAGCCTAACGGATACTATTCAAACGGCACTCAAATTCATCTATAAATATCAACACTTAGACTGCTTGAGAAGACAACCTTAGACACACGACATAACTTGAAAACGCTGAATGTCTTACTCTCTCAAAGCAAATTACTTATCCTCAAAGCTTTCTGTTGCGACCAAAGCATTTGATCTTGAGTAACACTGAAGTTCTAAGTGTCCTGATCCTAAACAAACGTAGCTATCTGTGAAAGAGTTGAAACGAAAGATCAAGTATCTGAGATTCATTCTCTTGAACATTTATCTAAGACTTGGGTCAGTAAAAAGAACAAGATACCATACATTGAAAAGTGTATTAAGTATACTTGATTCACAGAGCTATCTGAATAACTGAATAAGTTATTAAAGAAGCTCATCTGATAACTCAAACCAAAACCAACACCATAACTGGCGTGAAGTACAGGAAGTACTTAGTTTGAAAAATCAGGGAATAACTCCAAGGTTACCGGAGTATAGGAAGTACTTGATTTGGGAAACTAAGGAATAACTCCAAGGTTATTGATTATAGGAAGTACTAAGCTTGGGAAGCTAGGGAATAACTCAAAGGTTTACGAAAGTGACGTATTTGTGGAAAGCCGGGGAACAACTCAGGGGGAACATTTGGTTGGGAACCAATTGCTTAAGAATCTTAGAATAGGATTATTGTAAGGTGAACTCAATTATCTGTTCTAGTGAATTCTAGGTCTCTGATAGACCGAAGTGGATTAGTTGGAGGATTACGCCACCTCCAGATACCACTATACTTGCTGTGTTATTTACCTTTCTGTATTTACATTTCAGCAACACACACACACTTTTTTTAACTGTTTCTGCACTTATCTTTATTAAGTCTTCCGCGCTCTGATTCTAAGTATCAGATATCTGAGAAATAGTTTTTATCGACAAAAGTTTTAAAAGACTATTCACCCCCCCCCCCCCTAGTCTTTTACTTTGCCGTTATCTGGACCAACAGAAGGATCTCTTAAATAAGATTGTACTTCAGTAAGAGTGTCACTAGCTTTGGCATAAGATTGAAAAGATAGTTCGAAGTTTTGAAGCTCAAATTCCAAAACTTTAAACAAGGTCCCACAGAGACTCTTGAAGAACTAGATTTCCGGTTTACAACACTTATGAGTGACATGGCTGCACTTGGTGAAAGCAATAGATATACCCAGTCAGAAAAGATTAAGACTATTATGAGAAGTCTAAATCATAACTGGGAGCACACAAAGTTTTTCAACTTTAACCAAGGAATGCTAGATATCACTCCAGTAGAACTTTTCTCTCACCTTGCCACCGTTGACTATGAGACAACTCAAAGAGAACAAACAACTGAGAAGTTGCAGAATGTTGCTCTAGTTGCTCAAGGAACTTCTGAAAAGAAGAAAGGCAAGGAGGTGACTGAGGATGCTCTTGCTGTAAAGCAAATGGGAAAATATGTCAGTCGAGAAATTGAGAGAAGAAAAGCCAAAGAGAAGCTGAAAAATCATCTAGGCTCAAACTATCACCAGTACAAAAATATGCAAAGCTCGCTGAACAAGCCAGCTCAGAAAGCATCAAGTACTGAGGAAGTAGAAATCGAAAATGATATCTGTTTCTATTGTCAGAAACCTGGTCATTTCAAGAAGGATTGTCCTGCCTTCAACAAACTTAAGACAGGTGACAAGAAAGATAGAAGAATCTTCAAAAGAAGTCAAAGAGCTATGCTCATTGAAGAAAGGAAAAAGATCCAACTTCAATTGGATGCTCTAGACATTGAGTCTGATTCTGAAGATGAAGACTCAGATGATTCCACACTGCCTTCTCCAGAAATGTGTAGTGTTTCTCATGAAGTAATTGACTTTGGACAAAAGAAGAAAGAAGTGTGTGGAATGGCTGAAGAGATCTTTCCAGATATCTCCAACATGGAACCTTGTCTAATGGCTGATGAGGTAACACATACTTCATGTTATACTTATGAAAGTGATGAAGAAGGAATTAAAGATCTGGAAAATCTCAGAAGAGAACTTGATCTCTACAAAAGATAATTTCTAATGGTCCAAGCTAGAGCCGAAATTCCTGAAGAAGAAAAGAATTCTCTTGTAAAGGAAAATTCACAAATACTCAAGATATCTGAGAAAAAGGATGTTGAAAATGCATTTCTCAAGGCTAAGATATCTGAGACCGAAAAGTCACATAAAGAAGCATTGGTCAATCTTCAAAAGAAATGTGAAGATCTTCTTTCTGAGAATGAAGAACTCAAAAAGAAAGAACTATCTTTTCAATCTTATGCCAAAGCTAGTGGCACTCTTACTGAAGTACAATGTTATTTAAGAAATCCTTCAGAAAAGAGAGGACTTGGGCTGGACACACACACACAGATAGTTCTACCACTCTGAATAAGAGTGATGAAAAACGAACATTTGTCAGTGCTCAGCAAGGTGATTCCCAAAAAATCTACAGTATCGGTCAGAAAGCTAAGGTTGTTGACAAAGGAAAGGCAGATGCGACCAAGGCTTTGTGAAAAAAACAAGTCCCAAGGAAAACTGTTGGGAATGTTTCTGAAAATAAACATAATACTGAAAAGTGTAATCACCCACAGTGCTATGTCTCTCAGAAAGGAAAAATTGCAGGAGCTGACAAATTCTCCTATGTCACGTTTTCTGGAAAGAAAATAGATTATCCAGACACTAGCAAAGCTGCTGAGAAAAGATCTCAGATAACATCAGGTGCTCGGAATGGTATTGGCTATAAAGCCATCGGGAAACAACTTGCTCGTGAGTACCAACAAGAGCAAGAACGATGGTTAAAGGCTAGAATTGCTCACAACAATTATCAGAAGTGGAAGATGAATCAAGCCACTGAAAATCTGAATGCCAGGGCTAGAAGAAATCTGGCTAGGAAAGCTAAGTTTGCTGAGAAGCAGACTCAGAAACCTGACAGGTATCTGAAAGCACCAAATGGAGCACCAAGTAACACACCAAGGAAGAAAATAGTTCTTAATAACAATGATACTAATCATTTAACTAAAATTCCTCTTTATGTTCCTGTCAGACAAAAGAATGTTCCTAAGAAATTCATTCAAAAATGGATTCCTACTGGAAGATTCTTTAGTCCAGTTGGTTCCATTGTTGGTATGAGAACCTAATCTCCTGTTTCCTGTTTTGTGCAGAACACTCTAAAGACTAATTCAAAGTGGCATTTTGATAGTGGATGTGGGAAGCACATGACAGGAGACAAAGCAAATCTGATTGACTATAGAAAGTGCAATGATGGACCAATTATCAGGTTTGCTGGAGGAGATGAAAATCCAACCATATGTTTTGGCAATTTGAAGTTTGGATCCCTTACAATTTCTGAAGTACTTCATGTAAAGGGATTGAAATATAATCTCCTAAGCATGAGTCAACTAGTAGACAAAGGGTACACTGTCAAGATCAAGTCAAAACTATGTAAAGTGATTGACAATGAGTCAAAGCAGACAATCTTGGTTGCAAGGCGTAAAGGAAATCTTTATGTTGCTGATTTGGCATCCGCCACAACTGGAGAATGTCTCATGGTGAGTCAATCTGGCCACACTGATGAAAATTTGGCTATGGCATAAAAGAATGAGTCACTTGAATTTCAAAACTCTAAACAAGCTAGCCAAGAAAGAGTTGGTGCTTGGTTTACCCAAAATGGCATATAGAAAAGATGGAATATGCTCAGCTTGCCAAATGGAAAAACAATCCAAAACATCTTTCAAGTCTAAAACTAGACATTCCAGTGAAAGGCCACTGCAAATGTTACATATGGATCATTTTGAATCCTCTGTAACTAGTTATGCAGGAAAGAAGTATGGTCTGGTTGTTGTTGATGATTACTCAAGATTCACTTGGGTTGTCTTTCTCAAACACAAATCTGATGCAAGGGTTGAGATACCTAACTTGATGAATAAGCTCGGAGTCATGAAAAATGACAGGGTATCTGTAATCAGAACAGACCATGGTACTGAGTTTGTGAACCAGTACATAAAAGTTTTGTACCTGCAAAGGTATACAACATCAACTATCTTCTGTAAGGACACCACAACAAAATGGTGTTGCTGAAAGAAAGAATAGGACCCTAAAAGAAGCAGCAAGAACAATGCTTGCTGACACTGAAATAAGTGAAATCTATTGGGTTGAAGCTATAAACACAGAATGCTACACTCAAAACAGATGTCTGATTAATAAACACCATGACAAAACTCCTTACGAGCTTTTCATTGGTAGACCCCCTAGTATCAAACTTCTAAGGGTGTTTGGTTGCAGATGTTTCGTTCTTAACTATGGAAAAGAATACTTGAGAACATTTCAACCAAAGGCAGATGAAGGAGTATTTCTTGGTTATTCTCTAAATAGAAAAGCCTATAGAATCTACAACAAAAGAACGCAAAAGATTGAGGAATCTGTTCATGTAGTATTCTATGAAGGAAACAAGAAAGTACTCTTGAATGATGATCTCTCAGATAAGTTCAAAGAACTAATGATTAAAGATTCTGAAAAAGTATCCTCAAAAGGAAACAATTCTATCATTCAAATAGAGGATGATTCTGACGATGAAAAGCAACCTATGCTTAGTAACAACCAGATGACTCTAAGACATGATGAAGAATTTCCTATGAGAATTCCAGAAATGGAACAGGTTACTGAGAACCTTCATCATGAAAAGGCATCTGAAAATTAGATTGCTGAAATGCAAGATTCAGATATCTCTAACACTGAAAGAGTGTCAGATATCCATGGCATTTCCCATGAGTCAGATATCTCAGATACTGCATAAGTATCTTATCAAGATCATATTGATTCACATTCAAATCAAAATGATATTGATCCTACTAGTTCAAAACCCATTATGAAATGGATAAGAAATCATCCTGCAAAGGATGTGATTGGTCCCATAGACCAAGGAGTTAGAACTAGAAGAGCAATCGCTGAAAATGCAAATTATCTCTATGGATGTTTCATCTCAAACATTGAACCAAAAACTATTGAAGAAGCATTAAAGGATCAATATTGGATCTCTGCAATGCAAGAAGAGTTGGATCAATTTGAGAGAAATAAAGTTTGGAAACTAGTTCCATTTGTTGATGGAATATCTATAATCGGAACCAAGTGGGTTTTCAAAAACAAAATGAATGAATCTGGTGAAATAACCAGAAACAAAGCTAGGTTGTTTGCCAAGGGATTCACCCAGACTGAAGGACTATATTTTGATGAATCTTATGCACCAATTGCAAGATTGGATGCAATAAGACTCTTTCTAGCCTTTGCAGCTCATTATGACTTTACAGTTTATCAGATGGATGTCAAGAGTGCATTTCTAAATGGTGAACTTGCTGAGGAAGTCTATGTTGAGCAACCACTAGGTTTTGAAGTTTCCTCAGAAAGTAGGATGGTCTATAAGCTTCAGAAAGCTCTGTATGGGCTGAACCAAGCTCCAAGAGCATGGTATGATACATTGGCCAGATACCTACTAGAAAGTGGTTTCAAGAAAGGAGATGTTGATAAAACACTCTTCACATTGAACCATGATGGGAAACTACTTTTAGTTCAAGTATATGTTGATGACATTATATTTGGATCTAAAGACAAGCAACTTTGTGAAGACTTTGCTGAACTCATGAAATTTAAATTTGAGATGAGCATGATGGGAGAATTGAATTACTTCCTAGGGCTGCAAGTCAAGCAACTCAATGATGGAATATTCATTAGTCAAACAAAGTATGCAAAGGACATGCTCAATAAGTTTAATCTAAAGCCTTCTGAAAAGAATGCTAAGATACCAATGAGCATTGGAACCAAAATGACCTATACTGAATCTGACAAGAGTGTTGAAGAACACAAGTATAGGAAATTGATTGGATCTCTACTGTACCTCACTGCAAGTAGACCTGATATTCAATATGCAGTTGGAGTGTGTGCTAGATTTCAGACAAATCCAATGCAATCACACTACAACATTGCTATGAAAATATTGAGGTATGTAAAAGGTACTGTAGAAGTTGGATTGTGGTATCCAAAAGATAGTGGATTGAGTTTGGTTGGCTATTCAGATGCCGACTATGCTGGATCATTGCTTGATAGAAAAAGCACCTCAGGAACTTGTCAATTTCTTGGTGCTAGATTGATATCTTGGTTCAGCAAGAAACAAAATTTAATTGCCACATCTACCACAGAGGCTGAATATATTGTTGCTGGGTGTTGTGCTTCACAGATACTGTGGATACAACAACAACTCAGATACTATGGACTCAATGAAGAGAAAACTCCCATTTTCTGTGACAACACAAGTGCCATTGCCATAACTCAGAATCCTAAGTTTCATGCAAGAACAAAGCACATTGATGTTAGACACCACTTCATCAGAGACCATGTTGAAAAAGGCAATATAGAGATACTCAAGAAGATATCTGAAGAAGATATCTGAAGAAGATATCAAAGGAGAGAGAAAAGGAATCTCGAACGGGTATCCAGAGAAGAGGTATCTGGAACAGGTATCCAGAGAAGAGGAATCTGGAACGGGTATCCAGAAACCAAAGACAAAAGGGTAAAATGGCTATTTGAAGATTTATGAGACGGGTACTCAGATATCTAGATCACTCAGTGAGGGGGAACACAAAAGAGAATAGTACAACTGTCTACAGTTAACTACTATCTTGAAATTTGTATTATTTCTATCTTTGTGAAAAACATTGAAAAGACAACAAGTATAAGATAGAATCAGATACAAACAGTGTTCTCATTCACACAGAAACGTGATTCAGATAGCTAATAGCCAACATTCATTAAATGGGCACAATTACAATTGTTGATTGTGATCATTGCTGAAGAAGCAATGGTGACCCTTGATGAAATGGGCGATTGATCTTTACGGCAGAGATTAATTCTCGATAAATAGTGGACTGTTGAAATTCCGACATGGCCCACTATGCATTTAATGCCGAACAAACTTTTACCCACGCCTGTCTGCAATTCACAGATACGTATATACAAAACCAATTTGTGTGTATATGTTTGTCTGAATTTCGTTGCTATATATATAGGATTTTGGCAAAAGAAATTACTTTCGCCTAATCCAACATTCAGACTTGCACAAGAATAGCAAAAACCATTCTTCAAACTCTGCAAATTTCTGTTAGTTTTTCTGCAAAGAATCACTAATCTCTCAATCTCTTTCAAACTTTCCAAACACTTGTACTATATAAAGAGATGGCTCCTAAGCGTTCGTCTACCCAGAAACCCCAATCATCTACCACTGGTACTGCTGAAAAGCAAGCACCAAAGTTGGTTATAGTAAACAATCGATTGGTAGGAGACTTTAATCCCGATCATTGGACTTCAAATCACAGAATGATTTGGGGTGGTGCCATGATAGAGGAATAACTCACGGCTGCTGTTGAAAATCAAGCCGATAGGAAGCTAATTCTTGACATGCTTGAAAAGGCACAAATCAAGGGTTTTCTATCTGCTCTTCCTAGTGGAATTTCTTCACTGGATGTGTTAGAATTCTACAATAACTCCAGGATTATATCCTGTGTTTCTGAAGGCACTGCAATAGTGTCTATAAAAACTAAGGTCCAAGGAAAGGAAATCCTTTTGGACTTAACAACTTTCTGTAAGTTGTTTGATCTTCAAAATCTTGGAAAGGATTTTGAAATAGACACCAAGGATGATGATCTCCTTGAAGGTGTAAAACAGTTGTACAGTGATGTGTGTGATCTTGAAAAACCAGATTCACCCACTGATTTCAAGCTTGCTGACATCAGAACCAGACATCTGCTGGTTCACTGGGATGTGTTGTCATGCATTCTTCACAGATGCTTTGATGGTCTACAAGGAGGTGCTGACCAGATTAGCCAAGAACGCTGGATGATGATGTTCTTGTTGCAACAACAAGACAAAAGGCTGGAAAACACTTTCAATTGGGGAAAGTACGCCTTTATGAAGTTTGTGAAGAAGGTTCAAGGATTTGAGCCTAAAATCGCTAAGGGACTTGCTGAGCCAAAGGCCACAGTAAGCTATGGTCTAAAGATATGCTACTTGCTGGAGAAGCATGGCATTGAGCTCAGAGAGAAGACTGATATAGCCAACAGTAACCTACTCTACAAATATGAGTATACGAACTTGATGAAAAAGGTTACTGGATCTCAGAAAGGTTCCAAGAAGCGAAAGACTGAAGAGGTATCTGAGGGAAAGGTTGCGACCAAGAAGCCCAGAACTTCACGAAAGAAGTCTGCTGGCAAATCAGAAGGCACACCCATTGAGGTTGTCGATTCCCAGATACCTGCCGCCACTGACGATGAACTTATAAATGCAGATGAACTCATCAATGCTGCAAAAGAGGTATCGGCAACTGAACAAGTAGACTCAGCAAGAGAAAGTGCTTTCAGAAATGTTAAGACTATTGCCGAAAGCCTTGCTGATGAACTCATAAATGCTGCTAAAGAAAGTAGTGATAGATACCAAGCCCTATCTACAGAAACCGCAGGGATTATGGACCAATCAGTTCCTAATGTTGATGAGAGCTCTGACGATGAAGATGATGAATTAGTCATCTCTCAAGTCCTAGAAAAATCAAAAAGGGCTAAGGTTACTGAAAAAGTAACTGGTGTAGAGGTATCTGAAGAAGAACCTACATCACTGGTTGCTGAACAAGCACCTGTTTCAAAGGTTTCTGAAGAAGCAACTGTGTCCAAGGTCACTGGACAAATTACACCATCAGGGCAAGAAAGACTGAAAGATATTGAAGATGCTCTGATAAGTGATAACTTAGTGTTGGAGGATACTGCCATTGCCTCAACACTCAACAGTCTGTCTCAAGCACAACAACCACAACAGCCAGATGTGAATACTGCTGAAATGGTACTTGAGTTACAGAAACCAGCATCTTTCATTGCTGAAGAAAATCCTGCAAAAGAGCAGGTTCCCCAACCCAATGAGGTGGATCAAACTGAGGCATCTGCTCAGAATGATCAACCAGGGGAGACAACTGAGTTGCACACTCAGGAAAGGTCTGAAGTACCTGAAACTTCAAACAAAGAAGCTGAAATGGAACAACAAGACCAAGACATAGAAGGGTCACAAGTTCCAGAGACCAATCAGCCTGACACTGCTCAGGTAGCTGAATGGTTTTACTTGTGATAATTTGTGTTTATCAATCTTGTATTTAATAAAATTTCTTTGTTTCAGACTGAATTAGAAACACAAGAACAAGAGGAAGCTGGAAAGCTTGCCTTAGAGACTGAGAAGGAGGCTACCACAACCTCACCTCTTAAGGAATCTGAGCCTGTGCTACAGGTGATAGAGAGTTCCTTAAGATATTACTTTTCAGATATTTGTTAATACACTTAACTAATTAAGTGTTTGTTTCTAATAGGCTCCAACTGAGAAGGAGAATGAAGTGACTGAAAAGTCTATCTCTTCAGAGAGGAATCCAGAGATTTCCAAGGTCTCTGAAGAACGAGTATCTGAACCTTCTGTAGAGAAGGTATTTCATTCAGATATCTATATTCTTCAAAGAACAAATCTCTGATCATTTTTCTCAATCTAACACATTCTACTTAACAGGTTCAAAAAGAAGTAGAAGTTGTTGAGGAGTTGCCCACTCAATCCTCACAACATATGGAAATTGATGAGGCATCAAGGCCTTCATCACAAGAAAAGATTCCAGAGACTGCACAAGTCTCTGAAAGATAAGTATCTGAGCCTCCAACGGAGGTAATTGACCTCTTAGATATCTGATTTGTCACTAAAAATTTTTTTTCTTGATAAAATTTCCTAAGTGTTATGTTTCTAATCTCAGGTTCAAACAAAAAGAAAGAAAACTGAGGATCAGACTTCCCAGTTTCCTCCTCATATCAAGATATCTGAGGCACGTGAAACCTCAGTAGTCAAGTCATCTGAGCCTGCCACATAGGTAACTCAGATACCTTTCTACTCTAAAGCCCAGATATCTACTAAAGTTTTGAAAATTAATTCAGAACGCTTTCTTTCAGGCTCAACCAAGTGCCACCAAAGTCCCTGTTGATGAGAAAGAGGACCTTCTTCCTTTCTTCAAGGAACACACTTTGCCAAAGCATCTGAAATGCTTCAAGAAATGGCAAAAGCTCTGATGCTCCAATCTATCTGAAATCTTAAAGGTGACTGATCACCACACAAGGAGAGCACGAGTCCTTGACTTGGAAAACTACGTCCATGCAATGTTCCCCACTGAACAATATTCTTCGGAACATTGATGGATAAGGATTTTGTCAAGGAAGTGGCCAGAAAGCTGATCCAAGCTTTCAACCAAGCGGATGGTCAGACCAGACTAAAGATGGCATTCAAGCCTACTTTGCCCCAGACTCTACAATACATACCCTCTGAACAAGAGGAAGTTAATGGGCAAACGATCACTATTCCAGAAGTGATCAACCTGGTCTCTGAAGATGAAGAAGAGAAGGAGACTGATGAGAACGATTATGAAGATCCTCCTTCTGACCATCACAAGGATGAGGATAAGAAGGATGATGATGATGCCCCTGCACCAGGGACAGGAAGGATTCCACAAGGAAACAATGCCTCAGCTGCTGAAAAGCACACTGAGAGGACATTACAGAATTCCCCTCCTCCATCTCCTTAGAAATCTACTCATCCAACTCCCCAACACAAATATGCTACTGAACAAGTAGTTGAGCACTCTGAGGAAACAACTCAGAAAATATCAGATGCACAAGCCAGAGTTGCTCAACTCAAACAACTGTTGGAGGAAGAACAACAGCTAAATCTTCAACTGGAAGAAAAGATAGTTGAATCCAAAGTCAAGCTAGATAAACTTGAAGAACATACACGCAAAGAAATGCAAGCTTACTCTGAGATTAAAGAGCTCCGGGAAGCTGTTGACCATATTACTAAGGAGCTAGATGCTGAACAAGCATCTGAAGAAAAGCATGATGCTAAGGCTGCATCTTCACCAAAGAAACCATCCTCCAAAGGCAAGAAACCCATATCTGAGATGGTTGTCGCATTCAGAAACCTTGATGAAGAAGTACAAGAGGATGAAGATCACTGGGCTGATGACTCAGATGATGAAGAAGACAAGACATTGGCAGAATACCGCAATGGACACTTAGCGGTTTCTCATCTAAAAAGGAAGCTAATTGCTCCTGAAGTATTCAACAAACTACCAAATGTCCACTCCCAAGAATACATGAATATATACCAAGTTTTGGCACATCTTAAAAAGGAATTGTCTTCAGAGAACAAAGCCGTAATTGCCTCCGTCCCCTCAGAAATGAAGAAATTCACTGAGCTTATCACTCAGAGAACAACCAGTATGGTCCTTGCTCAGAAGGATCTGGGAATGGTAAGGGACGATGATATGTCATTAGCTGAAAAAGCTTTTCATGAGGCAAGTTACACTGCTGGACAAGCAGATGCCATACTAGGCCCATTGGCCGAGCTCACTGATAAGGAAAATGGACTTATCAAACAAAATCAGAAGCTCAAAACTGAGCTTCAGAAGTTGGTTACTGCCTACAATTACTTGCAAGGGAATTTTGAGTCTCTCTCAGAATCCTTTGTGGTACTTAGTCAGTCAACAATTACTAAGGGGGGAGGATTTAGACCTCAAGGTCAGGGGGAAGGTAAGAAGAAATCTATAGTTGGTGCTACTCAGAAAGGAAGAGGAAACAAGAAAACTTCCCAGCCACCACTCAGAATAAATGAGCCCTCATCAAGTCAAGCTGCTTTTCAAATAGTAGCCACTTCCCAGCAGCCAACTGAAGAAACAACAATGGTAACAAGGGCTATGGCAAAAAGACCTCCAAGGAGTACCAAGGCTCCAAGGAGAAGACAAGTAAAAGGGATTGATGAGTCTTCTGAAGAAGAAGAAGAAGAAGAAGAAGAAGAAGAAGAAGAAGAAGAAGAAGAAGAAGAAGAAGAAGAATGCCAAATCAAATCCCTGGGCAATGAAGAAGGCTGCAAAAGTCTCATGAGAATTGATATTGATGATGATGAAGAGACTGATGAAGATGAAGCTCCTCTTCATAGAAAAAGAAAAATTGATAGCCTAACTGAGCCCATAGCTGCAAAGCCTCTGGCAGCTAAAACACCCTCTGGAAATACCAAGTCTATCCAGGGTGGTTCTTCAAGCAATACCTCAAGGGAAAATTCAAGACAAAGGAGGAACATGCTGAGAGCTGAACAAAGAAAACTTCAACTACCACTCAGGCCTGAAGAAGCCAAGATTGAGTATGTGAAGACCAACAATGACTCCTCTGTCTACAGGTGCATTAATCAGAAGAATGGCTACTGGATTCTGGAACTTAAGCATCTACTAGTAAATTCAATATTTCCAGAACCAATCCATAAACAACTCATGGCATGGAGAAAAGACAAGCCAATCTTGATTAACACCAACCACATCAAAGCCTGGTTGGATTTTGAAGTAATCAAGAGAATAGAAGCCATGAAAAAGGACCTCTCTGATGAATGTCCTTATGGAAAGCCAGATGATGTGCACAGAATTCCCAACATCACTAGAACAGGCACAAGAGCAAGACTTGCTGTGGAACCCTATGAGTCCTTCTACTTGACTGAAGATCAAACAAGGGTGACATCAGATATCTGAAGATCATATATGAATACTTCAAGCTATCAGATATCAGAATCGAGCATGCCTGGAAGTGGGGAAAGTATATGTGGGTCAAGCACTTTGCCAAAAAGAATCCTACCAAAACCTACAAGGAAGTCTGTGGATTTGCCAGAGACACAGAGATGAGTGTCAGAACACTTCTCTATGACTATTCTGATGATATCAAAAGGTTTGGTGATAGAAAATTTGCAGATTGATCCATGGAATTGCTTTTGAAGACTTGAAGTGCTGAAGACTTGAAGACTAGTTTTTAAAATGTCTACTTGGAGCTTGGTTACTCGTGTTGTCCTAATTTAAACTATGTATTTTGTATCTTGCTGACTGAGCAGAAATGTTGTTTTATCTTGTATCAAAGTTATCTCTGAACTTTCTTTGTAACATATCTGATGACCCTACTCTCAGATATCAATTTCTATAAAAGATAACTTGTCAGCAAAGATCACACCTTGTGATTTGGTTGATGTTTACTTTCTGCACTTAATTGAAAAAATTGAAAGATCTTATGAATTGATTAAGTGATGGATTATTTCCTCATCCAGATTTGTAATAGGTCAGATAGTCATCGTTGACTGATCAAAATGGGGGAAATTTGTTAGGAATATCTGTTTAGATTTTGATCAGCAACCTAATGACTTATCTTAGCTCAGAAAGGTGGTTAGTACTCTTGGTTCACTTGAACATTGTAAAATAGGAAACTCACTAAGTATGATAGTCTAGCAAATCTTGTATAGGATGTTAGGTCTCTAAATGTAATTTTTATTTTCTTGAAGAAGACAAAGAAGAAGGCATCCAGCAGGAAAAGTTCAACAAATTCGAAGATCTTAAGACTGCACAAGATTGTTGAAGACAAAGGTTTTTCAGATACCTATGTCCAGATACCTTGAAGAAACAAGTGTTTCAAAACACAAGTGTTGCAAAAGATATCTGAGAATAAAAGGTTTCTGAAACGAGGACAAGTGCCCACATATATCTACACTCAGATACCTTAGATAAAGATTATGTTTCCAGGAAACAATATATCTTTAACAAATGGTATCTGGAGTAGTGATGGTCTTTGGAAAAGGACGTGCAAGGCTTCAGAAAGCATGCATAGTTCCGTTGGCACTACAGGACAAAGTATAGTACAGTGCATTAAATGCGCGGACAGAGATGTCTGAACAAAAACGGTAGCTTCTGAAGAAGAAGACAAACGTACTACAGTACTATACTCAGATATCAATAGGTTGAAATTGAGTTAAGCCTAACGGATACTATTCAAACGGCACTCAAATTCATCTATAAATATCAACACTTAGACTGCTTGAGAACACAACTTAGAACACACACACAAGAACTAATACTCTCACACAAGCTCTCTCAAGCACACTACTTACCTTCAAGCTTTCTGTTGCGACCAAAGCTCTTGATTCTAAGTAGCACAAAAGTTCTAAGTGTCCTGGTCCTTAACAAGCTTTGTTATTTGTGAAAGAATTGAATTAAGATTTCATATCTGAGATTCATTCTCTTGAACACTTATCATAGACTTGGGTCAGTAAAGAACAAGATACCATACATTGCAAAGTGTATTAAGTATACTTGATTCATAGATCTATCTGAATAACTGAATAAGATATTAAAGAAGCTCACCTGACAAACTACCTTAACCAACACCTTAATCGGCGTGGAGTATAGGAAGTACTTAGTTTGGGAAACTAAGGAATAACTCCAAGGTTACTGAGCATAGGAAGTACTTAGTTTGGGAAACTAAGGAATAGCTCCAAAGGTTTCTGAGTACAGGAAGTACTTGGCTGAGAAAGCCGGGGAACAACTCAGGGGGAACACTTGGTTGGGAACCTATTGTATTTAGGAATCTAGAGAAGATACTTGTAAGGTTACCTCATTTATCTGTCTTAGTGGATTCTAGGTCTGAGAAAGGCCCAAGTGGATTAGTTGAAGGATTACGCCACCTTCAGATACCACTATAAAAAGACTTGTGTTATTTACTTTCTGCAGTCTATTACTTGCTTTATTTATCTTGCAAAGTATTTACACTTATCTTGCTGAGCACGTGCACTTATCTTAGAAAAGTCTTCCGCTCTCAGAAATTAAGTATCAGATATCTTCACAGATATCTGAGAAACTGTGTTTATCGACTAAAGTTTTAAAAGACTATTCACCCCCCCCCCCCCCTCTAGTCTTTTACTTTGCCGTTATCTGGACCAACACATTCCTTGGTTAAAGTAGAAAAACTTTTTGTGCTCCCAGTTATGATTTAGAATTCTCATAATAGTCTTAATCTTTTCTGACTGGGTATATCTATTACTTTCACCAAGTGCAGCCATGTCACTCATAAGTGTTGTAAACCGGAAATCTAGTTCTTCAAGAGTCTATGTGGGACCTTGTTTAAAGTTTTGGAATTTGAGCTTCAAAACTTCGAACTTATTTTCCTTTGTTTTCTCAGTGCCGACACAGATTTCTTCAATCAGTTGTCAGACCACTTTCGCCGTTTTTGCACCCCCACAGTTTACACTGTATGTGCTCTGGAGTAGAACGTATGATGATATTACGAGCCTGACTAGCCAGTCGATTTCTCTTGGCATCTTTCGATGTTCAGAGCTCTTTGGACTTTGGTTCGTAAATAACTTGGACCGCGTGTCTCCACCGTTGACGATCCGTCTGCGTGAAGACCCATCGCTTTGTTCTCTGTCTCTACCATTAGAAACCTCCATGACCTGCTTGAGTTGTTGAATGACTATTGGGCCATTCTTTATCACGTCGATCATTTCGTCACTGATGGCTTCTAGGTGGAGCATCATGTTGTTCTTCCATTTCTCATAATTCTATGGCTTGAGAATTGGGGCGTCACTTAAAGACATACTGCAGCAAACACACTAAACAAACAAATCAAGTGTAGGTGAAAAGCAGTTAGTGGGCACTTATCTGGGATCTAGGTTCAGTGCAGAAGGCTTGGGAAACTCCGACTCTGATACCACTTGTTGGTCCAGATAACGGCAAAGTAAAAGACTAGAGGGGGGAGGGTGAATAGTCTTTTAAAACTTTTGTCGATAAACACGGTTTCTCAGATATCTGTGAAGATATCTGATACTTAATTTCAAAGAGCGGAAGACTTTTCTGTGATAAGTGCACATGCTAGCAAGATAGGTGTAAATACTTTGCAAGGTAAATAAAGCAAGTAATAAAATGCAGAAAGTAAATAACACAAGTCTTTTTCTAGTGGTAACTGAAGGTGGCGTAATCCTTCAACTAATCCACTTCGGCCTTTCTCAAACCTAGAATCCACTAAGACAGATAATTGATGTAACCTTACAAATATCTTCTCTCGATTCCTAATTACACTAGGTTCCCAACCAAGTGTTCCCCCTGAGTTATTCCCCGACTTTCACAGCCAAGTACTTCCTGTACTCAGAAACCTCTTTCATGGAGCTGTTCCTTAGTTTCCCAAACTAAGTACTTCATGTACTCCACGCCAATTAAGGTATTGGTTAAGGTAGTTTGTCAGGTGAGCTTCTTTAATAACTTGTTCAGTTATGCAGATAGCTCTGAGAATCAAGTATACTTAATACACTTTGTAATGTATGGTATCTTGTTCTTTACTGACCCAACTCTATGATAAATGTTCAAGAGAATGAATCTCAGATATCAAATCTTAATTCAACTCTTTCACAAATAGCAATGCTTGTTAAGGATCAGGACACTTAGAACTTTTGTGCTACTTAGAATCAAGAGCTTTGGTCGCAACAGAAAGCTTGAAGGTAAGTAGTGTGCTTGAGAGAACTTGTGTGAGAGTATTCAAAGCAAATTCAAGGTGTGTTCAGTGTTCTAAGGTGTGCTCTCAAGCAGTCTAAGTGTTGATATTTATAGATGAATTTGAGTGTCGTTTGAATAGTATCCGTTAGGCTTAAATCAAATTCAAACTATTGGGAGTATAGAACCGTAGTACGTTTTTCTTCTTCTTCAGAAGCTACCGTTTTTGTTTAGACATTTCTGTCTTCGCATTCAATGCATTGTTCTATACTTTGTCCTGTACTGCCAACGGAACTATGCATTGTATCAGAGATCTTATACTATCAAAGTTCTCTGAAGCTTTGCACGTCCTTTTCCAGAGATTATCACAACTCCAGATACCACTTGTTGAAACAACTTGTTATAATATATTTCTTTTCAGAAACATAGTTTATGTCCAAGGTATCTGAGTGTAGATATCTGTGGGCATTTTCCTCGTTTCAGAAACCTTTTATTTCTCAGATATCTTTTGCAACACTGTTTATTTAAAAACGCTTGTGTCTTCAAGATATCTGGTCATAGGTATCTGAAAACCCTTGTCTTCAACAATCTTGTGCAGTCTTCAAATCTTCAAATCCGTTGAACTTTTCCTGCTGGATGCCTTCTTCTTGGTCTTCTTTAGAGAAATAAAAATACATTCAGAGACCTAACATCCTATACAAGATTTGCTAGACTATCATACTTAGTGAGTTTCCTCTTTTACAGTGTTCAAGTGAACCAAGAGTACTAACCACCTTTCTGAGCTAAGATAAGTCATTAGGTTGCTGATCAAAATCTAAACAGATATTCCTAACAATAGTATGTTTGACTTCAAACAACATGTGTATAATAAACATACATTATACTTGTATTAGGGGTGTACAAAAAAAATAACCGCCCGCTGACCAACCGCACCTGCCGATTATTCTTTTGACAAAAACCGCCACGGTTAATTTTTTGGTCACCCGCCACTAGGTGGGTGGATGGCGGTTGGGCATGTGCGAAACCGTCCAACCGCCCGACCCGCTTATATAGTACTAGTTATGCATACATGCTCTATATATATTTTTAGATATAAATATATATTAATTAAATCAAATTGAACAAAGATTAATGGTAATGTTGTGAGGTTGAATGTGATGATGCACATTCAGATTGTTATAACTTATATGGCATTTTTTTAGCAATGAAGAAAGTAGTGATTTGGCTCTGTTAAGTTTAGTTGTTCTATGGTTGAGTATGCAATCATAGAACACTCCTATTTGGATTTAAGAGAGTTTCTTGTGCACAGGTGCCAAGTTACTTGATAAAACTTTTTAACTACTTAAGGGAGAAAAGACTACATTTTAGATTTTTATTTATACATTTTCCAACATGGACTTGTATTTAAAATTTAGGTACTTGTATTTTGGTTATTATCGAACTTAAAACTTGTCCCATGTTTAACAATATCTTATAAAGTGTTTTATTTTGTCTTTAAACTTATTTTACTCTATTTTGAACGTTGTAATATGTACTCATTTTAACGAGTATAAACCGCCAATCTACCCGTCATTCGCCCGCATAAAATAGCTAACCGATTCGCGACGGTTTGGAGAAAATCCCACCCGCCGTGGTTGGTGATTTAGAATATTGATAAATAACCGTCCGTAACCGTCCGCGTACACTCTTAACTTGTACTCCATCCATTTCAGAAAAAAGTGTTACATATAATTAAATTTTTATTATATGATTTTATTAAATTATTTACTATTATCGTTTAAGAGTAAATTGTAGTCAAACGCGGAGACAGTTGACCGCAGAATAGTAAAATGTAATACTTTTTCTCAAATTGATGAAGTATTATATACATTTCTTAATATTTCTTAATATGATGTTTAATTTGGTCGGACCGAGTGACGGTCTCTCACATAAGTACTCATGTAAGAAGCTGTGATGAGGAAGGAGTAATTAGTATTGTTGGATTGGGCCACTCTGGACGAACCCATCTCACATACAAGGTTCTAGGTGTTGAGTTTATTACATCTCATTCATCATCATCACCACAGCATAGTTGAAGTCAATTGTTTACCAGAAACAGAAAGAAGGAACAAGTCTACTATTTGTGTTACTGGTTTGTCTGTATTTTGTGGAGTAATTGTAAGCACCGATTTTAGTTTTCATTTCTTGTCGGTCAATTGGTAAATGGCACTTACTTTCTCCCAATTGTGTTTCTCCTCCTCGAAACTTACCACCAATAACCCACCCAAACTCTTCAAAATCACACCAAAACCAACACTGATTTTCTCCAAACGCCGCCCCACCAAAATTACCATGAAATTTTCCACCATTCCCAATTCCTCCAAGGAAGAGGATAACACCAATGAAGAAGATAACCCAGCTGCAGAAACAGCTAAAAAAGAGAGTGTTGAAATGACGGAATTAGGCATGGAGATCAAGAAAGCAATGGAGGAGAAAAAGGAACCGGGATTCTTCGATGGGGTTGCTGAGGAGATTAAGGAAATTGAGTGGCCTGCTTTTAGCAAAGTGTTAGCAACTACCGGTGTTGTGATTGGAGTGATTGCCGGTTCCAGTGTCGTTTTGCTCACTGTTAATGCCGTTTTGGCCGAGATTTCCGATGGGATTTTCGCCGGCAAAGGTGTACAAGATTTCTTTGGATGATAGACGACAACAACAACAAGAAGATAAGGAAAGGATGTTCATTCAAATGTTTGTGTGGTTCCCTTTCTTCTGTTTAAATTTCTATTTTCTATCTTCATACTTTTGCTGCTTACTTGGATATCAGTTACATTTTTGGGAGTTAAGTTGAAGTGCTGGTTTTCCTTCCATAATTTCAGGCTCTTTTTACGGTTACACACTCACAATGTTGTGGGTAAAAATCGTCTTAGACCGGACCGGAATAGCCCGTCTTAGTTCCAAAAAGTACCTGTAAAGCTATATATTGACATGGTTCAAGGAACCGAATCCCCTAATTCTTGGATTAATGTACTTAACTAAGACGTGGTCCGGAATTTAGGAGATATGAATAACTATTGGTCCAGGTTTGAACCTGTTGGAGAAGTCGGATAGTGATAGGTCAGATATACCTCTTAAGGTCGCTATATCTTCCTTCACGTTCTCGACCGTTCTTCTTTATCATTAAATTCTTGGCCGGGTTCCGTAGGTCGGTGCCACCGAGATATAGATGATTTCTTTATAGTAGATGCGTAGTGCGATTTGGTTAATCCTTCTTAGCTCGTAGCGATCCGTTCGACTTAAGCGGGACTTATTTTGGTATAACACACACATATGGACACAAGACCCTTCAATTTTGTAATTTTAATCCTGGAATGGATACAGTCTGAGGCTTCAATTTGTTACCTGCATTACGAGATATTTGATCTAATTCGACCTTAAAAAAAACTCGTTGTAAAAATTACGGTTCTTCATTTTTTATCTTATCTTTTTTTTTTAATTTTTGATTTGTTAAATTAAGAAATGGATTTTTTTATAAAATTTATCAATATTTTATTACAAGCGCGTGTAGTTTACTCCGACTTGATGGAAAATTGAACGCTAATTCTTACTAATTTGGTTTCGTTAATTTTGACTAACGGGGTATCAAAATTGGATAAACATGTACTAAAATTAAACATTAACAACTAAATGTAACAAAAGTGAAATTGTCACATCTAAAGTTACAAAAAATGTACTTTTCCCCATAAAACCCATACCAAATATTTCAATATTCCAAGCCTAAAATTATAATGGCAATGTTTTGAAAATAACAGATTTCACTAAGGTGAAATGTTTTTCCTCCTTGGGTGAATGCCCATTTTTCTTCCTCACACAGTATATGCATTAACTGTATGAAGAAATGTATGATGAAGTTTGCCTATAAAAGATCGTTCAGTACGATGAATGAAATACAACGCAAGATATATTTCAATCTAAATACTTGTTCTTTCATTGTTTTATTTAACGTTATCAGCACGAGCTGCTCTAAATCAATTCTAACCGGAAGAAAATTCTAAGGGAAGGTACATTTATCTTTCAGTCAGTATATACTAAATAAAATACTTAAGCTATTATATTATCTGTTATGCTGCTAAATTTAACAGTTAATAACCAGTTAACTTACTAAAGAAAATATTTTGCGTATGTCACAAATTATGAATTTAAGTATTTCTATTTACACCGATTACTTTGTAATTATACGTTGTTACACAAACTATCACAAAGTTTTGATTTAAAGATAAACATGAAATTAAAATTTTGATATAATTGACACAGCAGTTAAATTAAAAAAAAAATATTCATACCATAACTGAAATACTATTACACTTGAGCATTAATATGAATGATGAGGGCACAAACATACAACATAATCATATAAAAACACAACGTTAAGTATATAGGATGGTATATGTGCCAATCGGGCATTTCCACGACGAACGGTAAAACAACAACGAAAGCAACACAAACGGAAACGATGTAGAAAAAGAGATTAGACATATTGTGAAAGGGATTAATATGAGAATGGTGTGAGTTTTGTGAAGAAATGTTGGAGTATTTATAGAGTAAATTTTGGAAGAGTGGCTGTTTTATTACCGTTGGAACAATGCTGGAGGACATAATGGTAATTTCATGACTTAATAAAATATGTGTTAAATTTATGACTTAATAAAATGGTTCCCGATAGGTATCGAACCTGCACAATCTAATGGTCATTATACATCTGAGCCACTGGGCGAAGTTCGATTTTATTTCATCTTATGTTTTTATATTTTCTAACATGTTTGCATTTATAGATTTTCAACATGTCGAACATCACGAAATTGCATTTTGATGCATTGGATATATCTGGAGAAAACTATTTAAGCTGGCTGGTTGATGCCGAGCTCCACTTAAATAGCATGGGACTCGGTGATGCTATCAAGGAGAATAATGCAATAACCGAGCAGGATAAGGCAAAAGCCATGATATTTTTAAGGCATCATATTCATGGTGGTCTGAAATCGGAATACCTTACGGTCAAAGATCCACTTGAGTTGTGGACAAATTTGAAGGAAAGGTATGACCATCAGAAGGATGTGACACTTCCAGCAGCCAGGTTTGAATGGCTAAACTTGAGATTGCAAGATTTCAAAAGTGTAAATGAGTACAACTCATCAATGTACAATATCACATCTCGCCTTTTATTGTGTGGGGAGAAAGTGTTTGAATATGATATGCTCGAAAAGACATATCAAACAATGCCCCCAGCAAACATGATATTGATGCAGCGTTATCGTAACCAAGGATTTACGAAATACTCACAATTGCTCACCCATTTGTTGGTAGCTGAAAAGAACAATGAGTTGCTCCTAAAAAGCCACCAGATGCGCCCAACAGGCTCCGCCCCACGCCCAGAAATAAATAATACCAACTCTAATACCCCGCATGATATAAATCCGACTTCATATAATAGTTATGTACCAAATAATGGTCATAACGAAAGCCGTGGAAATAAACGTGGTAGTCATAGTAACTGGCGTGGAGGCCGTGGGCGTGGAGGAAATGGTCGTGGAAATTTTGGCCAAACACGTGGTCGTGGAATGAAACGTTACCATGGTAACAATCAAAACAACTATCATGGTCAAAATAATTCCAGAAATGCTTATAAATATGAGCCCGATAATAACGAGAGCTGCATTTGTTACCGTTGTGGAGACTCTGGGCATTTTGCGAAGGTGTGTCACAGCTCACAACAAAGGGTTGACAGGTACAAAGCATCCCTCAAAGGAAAGGCCAACGTGGAGACAAATATTGTCAAAACAGATGATGAGTTCGATGATAGAACTAAGTTTCTGATTGCGGAAAGAACACATGAACTCGAACATGCATTGAACGATTAATATTTGCATGGTGTGATGCATCTACTTTATTATGGTTGTGTGGTTGATTTGTAAAATACTTGTTTGATGTATTTTCTTTACTTTTGTGTGCTTATCAATGTAAGATAATGTATTGCTTTTCTGTAAGCAATATATCGTATTTTTAAATAAATCAAGTTTTTATGTATAATCTTACTTATGTTTTCTCTTGCATATAGAAAAACAACATATTTGAAATGACAATCACAAGCATTAAAGGAGAGACATGCCTGGCTGATAGTGCTGCCACTCACACCATATTGAGTAATGCAAAAAATTTCTCCAACTTTGTATTGGGAGAAACTAATGTGTATACAATCTCCGGAAAATCAAAGATCATTGAAGGCTACGGAAAAGCCAATATTTTGTTTCGAAAGGAACAAAGTTGAAAATTGAGGTGGCATTATATTCCTCAAAGTCTCAAAGAAATCTATTGAGTTTTAAAGATATTCGATCGAACGGATATCACATTGAGACAATGAGTGAGAAGGGAAAAGAATACTTATATGTTACAACTTCTCAATCGGGTAAGAAAAACATATTGGAAAAATTACCCGTATTATATTCCGGCCTATATTATACAATGATAAGAAAGGCGGAAGTTTATGCAGTAGTAAACCAAGGGATTACTACTGACTTCAATGTTTGGCATGACCGGTTGGGCCATCTCAGTACAACAATGATGCATAAAATTATTGAGAATTCATGTGGACATCCTTTGAAAACAAAGAAAATATTACAAATCCATGAATTAGCATGTACGACTTGTTCTCAAGGAAAATTGGTTACTAGGCCATCACCAAGCAAAGTTCAATCTGAAAATTCCGTATTCTTAGAAAGAATTCAGGGATATATATATATATATATATATATATATATATATATATATATATATATATATATATATATATATATATATATATATATATATATATATATATATATATATATATATATGCGGACCAATACATCCACCATGTGGACCGTTTAGGTACTTTATGATCCTAATCGATGCATCGACTAAATGGTCGCATGTATGTTTATTGTCGACTCGCAATATGGCATTTGCAAAATTATTGGGACAAATAATAAGATTGCGAACACAACTCCCTGATTATACAATCAAGAACATTCGTCTTGATAATGCTGGTGAATTTACATCACAAGCCTTTAATGATTATTGCATGTCAATTGGTATCAATGTTGAACATCCAGTTGCGCATGTTCACACACAAAATGGCCTCGCAGAATCTTTGATAAAATGTCTGCAATTGATTGCAAGACCATTGTTAATAAAATCAAAGTTTCCAACATCGGCATGGGGGCATGCAATATTACATGCAGCATCGCTTATACGCATCAGGCCATCAAGTTATAATCAAACATCTCCATATCAAATGGTTCGAGGTCAGGAACCAAATATTTCTCATCTAAGAACATTTGGATGTGCGGTATATGTGATGATTTCACCGCCACAACGCACAAAAATGGGACCCCAAAGGAGATTGGGGATATATGTTGGGTACGATTCTCCATGTATTATAAGATATTTGGAACCATTGACTGGAGATCAATTTACGGCCAGATTTGCCGACTGTCATTTTGATGAAATTTTTTTTCCAACATTAGGGGGAGAAAGAAAACAGCTGGAAAAGAGCATCTCATGGGAAGATACATCATTGAGAAGTTTGAATCCTCGAACAAAATAATGTGAACAACAAGTTCAAAACATAATTCATTTGCAAGCTATTGCAAATCAACTGCCAGATGCATTTATGACCGTAAAAGGGTAACAAAATCCCATATTCCAGCTGCAAATGCTCCAGTAAGAATCGATATCCCTAGAGGACAATCTTCTACTGAAAATGAGGCTAACGCACGCCAGAAGCGTGGTAGACCTCTTGGTTCCAAATATAAAAATCCTCGGAAAAGAAACGGAGCAATCACAGAAAATTGCTTAGAAGAGGACACAAAAGCTCAATAAGAGCACTCTGACATAATAAATAAGGTTCAAATTCAAGAAGAACCTCAGGCGCCTGAGAACGAAGAAATATCGATTAATTATGTCTTGTCTGAAAAAAGATGGAACCGAAATAAAATCAACATCGACAATATATTTGCTTATAACATAGCTCTTGATATCATGGGAGAAAATAAGAATCATGAAGATTCAGAGCCTACCTCGGTTGATGAGTGTAAGCAAAGAAAGGATTGGCCTAAGTGGAAAGAGGCAATAGACGCAGAGTTGGAATCTCTTGCGAAGCGGAAGGTATTTGGACATGTGATCCAAGCACCAAAGGATGTAAAACCAGTGGGAAACAAATGGGTTTTTGTGCGAAAAAGGAATGATAAAAATGAGATTGTAAGATACAAAGCAAGGCTTGTGGCACAAGGTTTTTCCCAAAGACCTGGTATTGATTATGAAGAAACATATTCTCCAGTTGTAGACGAAATCACTTTTCGCTACTTGATAAGCTTGGTTGTACGTGAAAAGTTGGAAATGTGTCTAATGGATGTGGTCACTGCCTATTTGTATGGCTCATTGGAAAAGGAAATTTACATGAAAATTCCAGATGGATTCGAGATACCTGAAACACACAATGGATCTCGAGAAATGTACTCAAAAAAACTGAACAAGTCTTTATACGGATTGAAACAATCCGGTCGAATGTGCTACAATCGTTTGAGTACATTCTTGATTAAAGAAGGTTACAAAAATGATCCCATATGTCCATGTGTGTTTATCAAAAGATCTGGATCTGAGTTCGTCACGATCGCTGAACATTATTGGAACTCCAGGAGAGTTATCAAAAGCCGTGTGCCTATTGAAGAATGAATTTGAAATGAAAGACCTTGGGAAAACCAAATTTGTTTTAGGTCTTCAGATTGAGCATTTAAAGGGCGGTGTTTTTTTGCACCAATCCACATACACAACAAAAGTGTTGGAAAGATTCAATATGGGAAATGCACATTCATTGAGTACGCCAATTGGTTGTACGATCACTGAATGTCGAGAACGATCCATTCCGACCTTGTGACGATGATGAAGAACTATTAGGCCCCCAAACGCCATATCTAAGTGCAATTGGTGCACTAATGTATCTAGCTACAAATACAAGACCAGATATATCATTTGTTGTAAATTTATTAGCAAGATACAGTTCTTCTCCAACTCAAAGACATTGGAACGGGATAAAACACCTCTTACGGTACCTTCAAGGAACAAAAGAAATAGGGTTGTATTATCCCAACTCCTCTACCTCAGGATTAACTAGTTATGCAGATGCATGATATTTGTCTGACCCACATAATGGTCGATCTCAAACAGATTATGTTTTTACCTATGGAGGAACGGCCATTTCTTGGCGGTTTGTAAAACAAACAATGGTTGCTACCTCTTCTAATCATGCAGAACTCCTAGCAATCCATGAAGCAAGCCGTGAATGCATTTGGCTGAGATCTATCACGCACCACATTCGACAAATGTGTGGACTCCCTACAATGGAAAACTCCCCGACTATAATCCACGAAGATAATGCAGCTTGCGTTGCTCAGTTAAAGGAAGTTTTCATCAAAGGTGACAGGACAAAACATATCCTACCCAAATTCTTCTTCACATATGATCAACTACAACAGGAGAATAAAATTCATGTGCAACTGATCCGCTCAAGTGAAAATTTGGCAGAAATCTCTTCCTACTACAACTTTCGAGAAACTATGACACGCAATTGGCATGCGATATTTGAAGGAAATCAAGTAACGTAACCATCAGGGGGAGTGGAATACGCGTTGTACTCTTTTCCTTCGCTAAGGTTTTTTCCCACTGGGTTTTTCTTTAGCAAGGTTTTTAACGAGGCAGTATTTTCTATGCGTATAACTAGCAAGGCTCTATGATGGGCATTCAAGGGGGAGTGTTGTGAAAAGAACAGATTTTACTAAGGTGAAATGTTTTTCCTCCTTGGGTGAATGCCCATTTTTCTTCCTCACACAGTATATGCATTAATTGTATGAAGAAATGTCTAATGAAGTTTGCCTATAAAAGGCCATTCAGTACGATGAATGAAATACAACGCAAGATATATTTCAGTCTAAATACTTGTTCTTTCATTGTTTTATTACAGGCAAAACCCTTTTTTTTTTTTTTTTTTATCAAATAAGCATATTTCATTATAAACTCAGTAAAATCTAGCCATTGCACAGATATGTTAGAAGGTAAAACCGGTCCTCCATCTTCATCAAAACTAAAATTGCGCGAAAGAGAATGAGCTAAATTATTACCAAGTCTAGGAATAAAATGAAAAGATACGTCTTCAAAAGCTAAGCACAAACTACAAATTTCATCCAAGAGTAATCTCGCACTCGAAAGGCAAACTGAAGACGATTGTAAAGCACAGATAATACGTAAACAATCCCCTTCAATACTAACTTGCCTTACATTTAGCTGAATGGCAAGCTGAACAACAAGACGTGCTGCATAAGCTTCAGCTAACTACAGTTCCTGAATAAAAGATACCCTCCGCCTACTCCAAGCTACTACTTCGATAATGGCAAAACCCTAGGGAAGCCTATTTTGCTTCATCTTCATGCCCTTTTACATTTCATCATTTTCATCTCCCATTTCATTATTTTTCTCTCATGATAGTTTTGCGTTTTGATTTAAGACTAAGGTTTTGCTTTTTCATATTCCCAGTACTTTTCTTATCAACCATTTCACGCCTCCAAGGCTCCACTCCTCCATATTCTTCATCTTTCACACTTCCTTTCCTTTTTGAGGTAAACTGGATGTCCAGATTCTTAAGAGGAAAGAGAAGATGGAGATCTGGAGAAGAGACAAACCACTTTCTTTTTCTGCAAAATGCAAAAAAAAAACCATCAGATCAGTTTTCTACCGGTTCAACGACTTTCCTCCTTCGGCTTATTACCGGTTTTCTAGCAATTTTTGGGCCGTTGTATGCCGATTTATGGGCCATCTTTTAAAACATACTCCCTCCGGTCCATGCCAGTTGTGCGGTTTTGCCATTTTGGGTGTTCCGTTTCAATTGTCCGGTTTCACTTTTTTGCCATTTTCAGAAAGTTTATACTCCCTTCGTCCAGTGAATCTAGTCCGGTTTCTTTCGGCACTTTTGTTAAGACATCCAATTGTTTATTATTTGTTGTTAGGGGAGAAATGATAAAGAATGTAGAAAGTATGATAAATAAGATATATAATGATAAAGAATGAAAAAACTAAGAGAGACAGTGGGAGTTAGGCTCTGTTCTCTTGGCTTCATTCGATTCCATTCGATTCGATTTCTTGAATTATATTTTATACTACAATTCGATTCGATTCGATTCGAAGAATTTCAGTTGAAGTGAACAGAGCCTTAATGAATTTACTTTTTTACTATTTTTATAACCGAACTAGATTCATGGGACGTTCATAAAAAGAATACTGGACTAATTCACGGGACGGAGGAGCATTACTTTTATATTCAGTTAATTAACTGCTAATCATTCATTATTGTGACTATCTTAAAGCACATCTAGAAGATAGAAAGGCCATAAAAAAAAACTAATGCTCATTATCTTTCCAGACTTTCACAGATCAACTGGAAAAGTCTCCACCGATCATCTTCTCCGATCAACCATCAAATTTGGGAAACAACAAAAGGCGTTCCGATCTGGCACTTTACGTGCAAACTCCGACTTGGCACTGCTGTACGTGCAGCTCGCACATAAAGAGTCCCGACAAAAGACCAAGGAGAAGACGGTGGTGAATCAATTTCACCGGAACAGCCCGCTAATGGGCCCGGGACCGGCCCGCCCAGCCCCAAATATAATGGGGCTAGGGGCTTGGCCGGGCCTGCATATATCTTCAAAAGCCCGCCCGGCCCCTTAAAAACATGTCCGAAACAGCCCGAACCATAGATAGCCCGGACCGGCCCGATTAACATCTCTAGGAGGGAGTAGTTTGAAAAATCGGATCGGACCAGTTCAACCAAAAAGCCCAAATATAAAGGTAATAGACTAATAGTAAACCCAAAAGCCCAAATGAAAATGCAATAGAAAGCCCAAATGAAACCAGGTACCAGCCGCTCAGTCGCATAATTCAGGTTCTTTTCTTCTTTCCTTCCAAACTTTTCTCAACTCGCCTTCTTCCATATACCAAAAACCTAGGCAGCAGCCGCTCAGTCAACGTGTCCAGTTTGACCGATTCCCAGCCGGATTTCATACCGGTACGGTGTCGACACCGGTCCGGCAGCCATTCCGGCGAGTCCAGGTAACATAGTTTGGTAATTGCTGTGCATAATTTTGGTTATAAGTTAAGTAAATTTTGAATTCTTGTACAGGGCTTTGATGGCAGTTCAATTGATCTTTATACATATTATAGAACAGTAGTTTAATATTGTTGCTGTAGTGTGTATTTTTATTTGGACGTACTAGCACTAAATGTTTGGTACTTCTTGTAATTTTTTTGGTTAGACTACGGAGAGATATTTATCTATAAACGGACCCATATTGTCAATAAAATCATCGTGTTTTCCATATTGCAACAGTAATTATTTAGACGTTTTGATTAATAACATGAATGGCTTTGGTTTTATTGATAATATAGGCCGTCTGTCTCTAGCCGTCTCTCATAATACTTTGTGTTTTGGTTATTAGTAAGTCAATTCCAACATACATTTTCATAGCAGTATCCCAAATTCTTGTACAGAGCTTTGATAACAGTTCAATACATCTTTATACAAATTATGGAATACTATTAGTTTGGTATTGTTGTTGCAGTCTGACTATAGTGTATATTGTTATTTGGATGTCCTGCAGTTCTTATCATTGTTTATGTGACACATGATTATGAATTATGTAAGTCTATGAACACTTTAGATCATTTTCGGATCTGGGAGCATGCATTCACGCTAAGAAAATGTAAGAAGATTTAGACTACTTTTTAAATTTTGAAGTTAAAGAAAAGTAAAGCGCCAACACTTGCGTTGGTGTGTGGCAGTGGTTATTTTTCGTGTGTAATATGTGTCTAACTGTTAGGCCGTCTAACACAAGTTTTTAGCATTTTTGGATTGGGATTATGTATTTATAGTTGGGTTCTTGTTCCCCTTTTGAGTGTATTTATTATGTGCAGCAGCCAGCAGGAAAGACATGTCAAAAGCAGCAATGAGAGAGCAACTGAATAGAATACTGGGTGAACATCTCTGCACAATCCATGAAACTTTGCAGATACTAGATCAAAAACCATCCTCTTCTCTTGAGAAAATCAGCTGGAAAGAGGTTATTCAAATGGGTGAGCTAGTGTCCAAACAAGCGACTATGGTTGGGATGCTTTACACTGGAGAAACTCCAGGGCCCAAAGTCCTTGAAGAAAATATGGCTGCATATGTCAATGTACTCCAAGGCTTCCTTCTACGTTGCCATGGAAGTTCACTTGGTGCAGGGCCAACCCTCTCCTCGTGCATTCTTGCATCTGCCAAGCAAGTGGTTGATAGCAGTTTCAAGTTATTACAAGCAGCAGTCTCTTCGTATGGATCAGCAAATAAAAATCAGAAACTATCAATTACCCAACTTGTAGGTACAGTTTGGGAAGCTTGTACAGCTTTAAAGAAGACTCCATCCTCAAACGTAACTGCTATTGGACGTGCAATGACTCAAGTTGCAGTGTCCATTAAAGATGTTCTTCGAGAATTGAAAGAACTGAAACCAACAACCCCTCACCTTGAAAGTGAAGTGGTTTCACTCAAAGAAGAAGAAGAATCCGGGAATTCTGATGATTTAAGTGATGGAGATTTGGGCAACGATTTGTCCCCAGATGAAATGAAAACTGCAGAGTTAACAACGAACGTTGTGTCTGAAATACTTGTCATGCACAAGGAGCTGGTTCGATCCATTACAGGTTTACTTCAAAAAGAAAGGTCTGATGATTGTGGGATTTTAGTAGATTCGCTGGAAAAACTGCTGAAGCTATGTCAAGGAGTAGGAGCTGAAGTCGACGAGGTAGGAGCATGCCTTTACCCACCTCAAGAAATTTCATCAATAAAGTTGGCACTTGGGAAGATTTGGAACAGTTCAAAGGAAATGTATGCAGAACTGGATAACTTGAAGGTTGCTTCAGAGGATTTTGTTAAAGCATGCGTTGGATTAGAGAGTTGTTTGAGACAATTAGAATCACAACTAAGCTGTGTAGATGTTGAGGAACTTATCCCAGAAATGGAGAGTCTTGCTGTAATCAATTAAACAGAACAGGCTCGCAATTTAAGTTTGAACCTTTACTGGCTTCATCTTTAATTTGTCTTGATATATTAAGCAAACAATGTTTTCACTTGCATTAAAATGAAAAGCTAACAATAAAATGAGGAACAATTTCTTCTCTGGTTTAGCATATAAAATATCCTAGTAAATTTTTGTAGAATTCAAGATTTTCTTGAACTAGAGGAGAATTGTACTTTGTCCACCCCAAATGTATTTCTTACATTTATTTATACTAACTAGTTTTGATATGAATCTTCTACTACACCCGTTTCATTAAAAAACTTCCGAACTTTTTTTTTTTTTGTGTTTCGTTAAAAACTTTCTAATCCAAAAAGGAAAGTTTTTATCCCACTATCTAATTCTTTATTATTTTTTTTTCCTACTTTATCATCATTTTATTCACTCTTTCATTTATTTTATCACTCACTTACAACTTTATCAATATACTACCATTCACAAACTAATACTATTTAACTAATTTTTCTTAAACTAAGATAAAGTAACTCATTAGTAATCTTTTAATGGACCGGAGAGGGTACTATTGTTTAGAAAAATTAAGTCTTTGCTCTAATTATATAGTTTTACAGTATGAAGTTAGACTTTAGATAGTCTGCTGTTGCGATTTTGATGATGCCTCTTGATGTTTCCACCCCAAATGTATTTCGTACAACATTTCTTTATACTAATTAGTTTTGATATGAATTTTCTATTGTTTAAAAAAATCAAGTCTTTCCTCTAATTATATAGTTTTACAGTACGAGGTTAGACTTTAAATAGCCTGTTGTTGCGATTTTGATGATGCCTCTTGATGTTTCCACCCCAAATGTATTTCGTACAATATTTCTTTATACTAATTAGTTTTGATATGGATTTTCTATTGTTTAGAAAAATCAAGTCTTTGCTCTAATTAGTAATTACTTCCTCTATTTCAGAAAAATTGTTACATTTTACTATTTTGTGGTTAACTGTCTCCGCGTTTGACCACAATTTACTTTTAAACGATATTAATAAATAAATTATTAAAATTATATAATGAAAATTTAGTAATTAAATTTTTATTATATGATTTTATTAAATTATTTACTATTATCGTTTATGAGTAATTTATGGTCAAACTCAAAGACAGTTGACCGGTCAAAGTCAAAATGTAACAATTTCTTTGAAATGGAGGGAGTATATAATTTGACAGTACGAGGTTAGACTTTAGATAGCATGTTGTTGCGACTTCCGATGATGACTCTTGAGGTTTGCAAGTATTTCAACATCTTTGAGATGTAATTCCACATCTGATGGTTTCACACGGTAGCCAAACCTCGCAGGAACAAATGCACACATCATCCACAGTTGTAGTTAGGCAGATAAGTCAACCATATAGGGAATGAGTCGTCGCGTAAGACGATTCCAACTTCTTAATTGGACTAATTCACCAAAAAAATGTGCTAGTCTTCATAGACTCCTAAAAACCCATCTTCATAACAAGGACTAGTGAAAACAAGTGAAACTATTTTTCACACCATTAACAATACATTTTAATTAAATTGAGTCGAACATATTTAACCTTTTTGGAAGAGTTTAAAATTTATTAATGATTTATGAGGGCATAAGAAATGCCACACAATCACAACATACAAAAACAGAGTGAACCAAACAGCCAAAACAATTTACATCCAAATTTCCCAATCAAAATAGGAACAGTGAGCTACACTAACAGAAGCAGCAATCAAAACTCCGAGAGAGCAGGACCCACATATGCAGCCCCTCTTCTAAAACAAACATGAATCGAGTACTACTCCTTTGGGGCAGACCATCGAATCGACCATAGAATATGCTGAATTAATTGCCATCTTGTTTTTAATCCAAGTCCAAGTGTTGAATTTGATCAGCTCCATAATGTCTGAGCAAGTGTTGAATTTGATCAGCTCCATAGTGTCGAACATATTTAACCTTACCATTTTAGTAGAACTAAATGAAATGAATGATTTTTAAGATGAATAGAACAAAGCCTTGCAACTCAAAAAATATACCATATAATTAATATAAATAAATTTTATATTTGTCTTCTAATTTTTGTGCCCTGGGACTGAGTTATGAGGGGACATAATGAGACATTCCCACACCGTATTATCTCCATCTTATATATCTACTATTTTCGTTTAATTTAGATTTTGCCCCTGACTTCGGAAAGAATTGATATATATATAATTTAGTCCATGAACTTAAATTTTAAATTCGAACCTGTATGTGTCACCGAATAAATGTAATAATTGTTTGAGAAATGGTATATATATTCGTGTCGACCTAAATAAAGATATTCGTTAAATGTTTTGGTCCGAAGACATTTTTTGCAATAACTTTGTTCCATGCTTAAAATGTAGGCCATACTCTGCACGGACAACAAACAAAATGGGAAGAAGTGAAGAATTGTAGCTTCATGTTGTATGATATCTTTTTTCTGCTGCATTATACTGTTATTACTTCAGCTAAGCCGGTATGATTGATTACGCACTAGTGTTATGTATTGTTAGTGCTATGACTATTTTAGTTGTCGGTGTTTGGTTGTTTGCCATTTATCAAAACTTATGATTTTAAATACTTCGACCATGAAACCTGTTGAATTTTGAATATATACTTCATTTTAAGTGATACCTACCCAAACATTCTGAAACTTTTCCGAAACGTCTCGAGACGTCTCAATAAATTAAGAATCGAAGATGAACCTCGAAACCGAAAATTTTAATCCATGTATACATACATCCATACTTTGACAAAATTCAAGTACATTACAACAAACCGTACCTTCAATTAGTCTACTAATTCATTGATTATGTACTACTAATTCATGAGATGAGTAGATAATACACTGGATTAGTAGAAGATTAATCCAAACGGTCTTGTAATCAATTGAACAAATTAACATAATTAGCCTAATGGAACCTATTATAAAAAAGTTGTTAGATTATAATGGAAATCAAACAATACGATGAGGTCACGGGTTCAATTCCAAAATAGGTGACGGAGAATGATTAGTGATTAGTTGATAATAAAATTTGTCCAATACTATCTATTGTAATATTGTATTTTAAAAAATAAAAAAAAACGATGAAGAGTATATTGAAATTACTTGATTGATTTATCATATAATTATACAGTTTGACAGTAAACAACACATTATAGTACAATTCTTGATCCACTCCAAATCTACACTTTGATAAATATCTTCACAAGTTGTCCAGTTGCAGCAGTATCTTTCCCCATCTTCTCCTTCTCCATTCCTGTAAATATTAATTCTACTATATTGTATAGATGTATATATCATCCTCCTCCATGCCATTACAAATTATTGTTTGAAAAGGAAAAATACAGCTTGTAATTGATTGTATAGGATTAATAAATTATAATTATGATTCTATAAAAAGAAAGAAAAAGGAAACATGTACCCTACCACTCCATGTGACTGACACAATGGTCCAACCAATGAATCAATCAATCAAGGGCGAGCAATCAATCAATCAATTCCGTTGAGTTTCCTTCTTTACCCTTGTCTGAATCCCATAATAACCAACATACCACTTGACAAACTTCCTCAACCCAGTACCCAGATCCGTTGTCGGTTTATACCCGAAATCATGAAAAGCCAGACTCACATTCGCATGCGTGTAAGGCACGTCCCCATTTCTAGGCATCTTGATCACCTTCTTCTTCGCCTTTGTCCCCAACAGCCCTTCCAATATCCCCACCAGCTTCCCCACCGTCACCGGAGCCGTATTCCCCAGGTTATACACCCTCAGCTGAGCCGGCCCTCGCTTCTTCCCCCCTTTTCCCGTACTCTTCTCCGACGTGTCGATCGCACTGACGCAACCTTTCACTATGTCATCGATGTACGTGAAGTCACGCGCGACCTCTTTCTCATCAGCCGTTTGATAGATATTGATCCCTTTCCCTTGCAAAATGTCCTTGGTGAAAAAGTAGTACGCCATGTCCGGCCTCCCCCACGGGCCGTACACCGTGAAGAATCGCAGCCCGGTCAGCGACAGCCCGTAGATGTGATTGTACGTGTGCGCGATCTCCTCCCCGGCTTTCTTCGTCGCTGCGTACAGGCTTGCGGGCTGGTCGGTACGATGGTTTTCGGAGAAGGGTACTTGCGTGTTTAATCCGTATACGGAGCTCGATGAGGCCCATACGATGGCCGGTTGCGGGTCGGCTGATTTGGAAACTTCTAGTAACGTGACGAATCCGGCAATGTTAGAGTGGATGTACGAGTGCGGATTCTCCATCGCGTAACGTACGCCAGCTTGAGCTGCAAGATGGAGAACGTGTGTGAACGGGACTACATCGAAGAGCTTCAGGAGAAGCTCCCGATCGTTGATGTCCCCTTCGACTATGAAGATTTCGTGTTTCTGAAGAAGGTTCTGTCGAGCACGTTTTAACGACACGTCGTAGTAGTTGTTGAAGTTGTCGATGCCTAACACGCCGTCGCCTCGTTTTTTTAAGTGTAACGAGCAGTGCGACCCCACGAACCCGGCTGCTCCTGTCACGAGGACGGAGAAGCCGTTGGGGCGACGCGGGGTGGCCGAGTGGCTCACAAGTTTGTCGAAGGAGGAGGAGGAGAAGGAGGAGAGAAAGGCTGAAGATGTGTGGATGTGGTTGGATGATGATGGTGTTGGGTCGGATATTTGTGGGTGGTTGATGGTGAAGAAGAAGATGAGGACGAGTGCAATGAGGAGGGTTACGCGGAAAAGGAGTTTCGAGGATGCGTGGAGGAGTTTAGTGGTGGAGACACGGCGGAGATAGGTGTTGTAGCGTTCGAGTTTCGTGGTGGTTTTGGTCTTGTGATCGGGGGGTGATATTGAGCTACTACTAGTGTGGTACTGCATTTTTGTTACACTATTTGATACCCTTTCCTTTGATGTTAGTACTATAGTATGTATTAAGGGATATGATGTAGCAAGCTAGAATGTGGAAAGATGATAAGTTGTTTGGTGATGATAATAAGTAAGAGTGCAATTCTGTTGTAGAATTGGACCCTGAGGATTCTAGAGTGTAGATGTTTGGTTATAAAGAGGAAGCAAGCAAGGTGCAGGGCCACTTCAATTAGACATACTAGACACTTGTGAAATCTCATAATGTGCAAGTAGGTTTTTTCTACCCTACAACATACTGCACTACCTTCTGGTGTTTTAATGTATTGTATCGTACAATATTTAATGCATATAATATAATCATGGTATAACTTTTAAAATATCAGAACGTAATGCAGCATGTGATAGGGGAGAATAAACCAAGTAGTACAAAATACTTTCACACTAGACTAATTATCGACAACTTTCACTCACATAATTATGTAGTATGCTCCATTTGGACTACTCATTCATTGTAAGGTATGACTATTAGGCCAGGTACAGCCCCATCTTCAGGCCGGGCCTTACAAAGATCATGTGGGCCAAGAATAGGTATTCATAAGAGAAAAGTTAACCCAGAATTTTACTGGGTCAATTTGAGTTTTTACCCTTGGGGGGTTTTCAGCCCATCAAGACCACCGAATATAGATTAAAGGTTTTTTGCTCAAGCATAGATATTTCTGCTCAAAATCATGGATAAGAAGCTTGAATCTATGCAAAATGTAAAAATTATTCAACGTTCAATTAGTTTGAAAAACACAATCAACGTAATTGCAAACCATATGAAACTATTATGGAAAGTTGATGTTTCTATGTTTGTCAATCTACCAGCTCAGAATCTGCTCCTATGAAAGTTTCAACAAGCTTCAAAAAATCAAGTCACTGTTTGGTATTGAGTTTAAAAAGTGAGTTAAGTTAAATGTGAATTAAAGAAGGTGTTTGAGATATAGTTAAAAGAATTCGAGTTTGTAGGGTTGTTATATAAGGTGTATAACAAGGAATTTCATATGTGCAATGAAGAAATGATATGTTTGTTTTTATTAAGAGTAAGTCTCCTAAGAGACGGTCTTATGGAGAGATTAAAAAGGACGGACAAAAATTACAGTTAAATTAAAAAACATTATAGGTTTTACTAAGAACATCGGTGATATACATATACACATAAAAATGATATAAAATATCCACACATAAAACATTACTGATATTGTTTAAAACATTATATATATGCTTAAAAACATCAATTCCGTCTATCAGGTCTTTCACTAATACACGTCTCTTTCAAGACTTTGTGCTAGTTTTAATGTTGTTTAAGTGGTATAATGTTGTCAGTATAATTTAAAAAGTAACAAGAGATGAGTGGTAGAGTTGGAATTGAGTTAAAGTAAGTCTCTATTATCTTAATCTGAAAAATCATTAATTTCAGTTCAATTCTGATCACTTAAGTTTAGTTTAGTTCTACTAAATCGTTTTTTATACAATAAATAAATTCATTTCAGAACAGAGTGTTAGTGTTTAAACTCTAGGTAAATTTTTTGACAAAACCTATTATAACAAAGTTTTATAAGTTTTGATTCTATGCCAAATTTATCGTTAATCTCACCTGTTAGAGTGTGTTAGTGTGAACGACAGATTAATGTAACATAATATAAATATCATTTTCATTTCTTTTATTGCAATAAAAGAAGGATTGATATTTAATATGAGCTTAAATCCAATAAATTAAATGGGGTCCGGTCCGGTTGGAAACCACTTATTGAATTTGAAATTGACATGGAAGCCTTTACTACTCGTTTACAGATGGAAAAACAGATAAGTAGCTTATGTGGTGGGGTTTGTTTGGATATAGTGTTTAATTAAGAAGGCAAAATTACTTAAAGTTACCCTTTAAATTGGCTTAATTAAGACTCAATCTCGGATTGGAACAATTACATTCAAGTTCAAAACTTTTTTTTTTGAGTTAACCAAGTAAAATTAAATGGTAAAGATTATTAATTGGATTTAATTACAATTTATAAATTTCATTTTACTGCACACTAGACCTTTATATTTTATAACTTACAAAAATAATTCAACATTTTATTTAAATAACCTCCATAATTTCATAACTCACATAATTAACCCACAAAACCATTTTTATTTCAAAAATAAAGAAATAAACTTCCTTCCCCACCACCTCGCCGTAGCTTCGACAAAGTCACCGAAACTGTACAATTACAACTCGTTGGAGTTGTAAATTCCAGCTCCAATGCAGCTTGTCGAAATGGAGCAGCAGCTGCAGCTTAAATGGCTGCAATATACAGCTCTGGTGCTGAAAGTGAGCTTGAGAAGATTTGGGGGTGGGGCGCAGATAAAAGGAAAGAGTTGTCTATTTTTATTGGTTGGAGGTGGTGACGTATGGGGAAGGAGGTGGTGGTGTGGTGGGGAAGAGGTGGAAGGAGAAGGGTAGTAATTTAAATAAGTAAATAATTTGGGGATTTATATTATTTATAAAAACTGAAAATTGTTGGGACTTACTTTGCAATGAAATAAAATTATTTTAGTTCTCGAATTATAAATAAAAGATAAAATGGAGGAAAAAGTTAAAATTTTGTTTGAATGTAATTTTCGAATTATGTTTCTTTGCACTTTGGACGAACCTATAACAGTTGCCAATCCACTACAAGAAATTCTCCGTTTAGCGACGGAAACAATCCGTTGCTAACATAGGGTTTAGCGACGGATTGAGCGAATCCGTCTCAAATCCTTCGCCAAATAGCGACGGATATTTTTCCATCGCTAATTTGGCGACGAATATTTTTATCCATCGTTATTTAGGCACGAATATTATATCCGTCCCTAAATAAGTTGACCAAAATAAAAAAAAAAAGAAAAAAAATAAAGAAAATCGATTTTAGTGAATAGTCCATCCGTCGCTAAATAGCGACGGATAGCGATCCGTCGCTAAAATGTATATAGAATCGGGGCTAAACCCCTTCTTCTCCATTTCCGTTTCAACTTCTTCTTTCTTCCTCCTTTCTTCTTCATTTCGCCATTTCCAATTTCCGACCAAAACTCCACCATTCCGGCCAATTTTGGAGTCTTCTCGAAGCTCGTGTAGTCAATCAATTTCATCTTTTTTCAGCTTAATCGAAGGTATTTTGGCTAAAACCCTTACTTTGCCAAATTTGGAGATTTTGTTAATTTCGACTAATTTGAGCAATTGCATGTTTATTGTAAGTATGTAGTAGTTAGTTTAGCTTATATTACGTAGTGTGTTACCTTTGAGATGTGAAATTGATATATTAATTGTGAATTTGGATTTTTAGTATAATGTTAGAATGTTTGTAAGTATGTAGGGGTTTTAATTTGATATTTTCGTATATGTAGTAGGATTATGATGATTTAGTTGGGTGTTTTGAAACCCTTACTTGTTGACAAATTTGGGAATTTCGTTAATTTCGACTAATTTGATCAATTGTATGTTTATGAGAACTATAGTATACTAGCTAGTTAACTTTGAGATGTGCAATTAATATATTGATTGTGAATTTGGATTGTTAATTAATTAGTATAATGTTAGGATGTTTGTAAGTACGTAGTACTTTTGATTCGATAAATTCGTATATGCACTAGATTATGAAGATTTAATTAAGTGTTTTGAGACTATTTGGTGATTATATTAACGTAAAATGCATGTTATGAATCTAATAATTGTAGACGTGTCAGGCTAATCATCTAATTATGAATCCCGATCGTTCATGGATGTACCGTCGCATAGTTAACGGCATAATTCAGTCTAGTTTTGTGGAAGGGGTTGAATCCTTCATCACTTTTGCGCTTACACAGACTACTTGTTTGAGTGGGGGGAAGATGAAGTGCCCTTGCAATGCGAACAAATGTAGGAATAATCAATTTTTGCCTCCTGAAACGGTAGTGGAGCACTTGAAACGTAAGGAGTTCGTGTCTGAGTATGAGGTATGGTGTTATCATGGTGAGACACGAGCACCGTTCATGGATTATGAGCATCTCTCAAAGCGTAAAAGGAAGTAGAAAAATGTTATCGGAAGTACTTAGAATACGTCTACATCTGATGCTAATTATGATCATGAACCGATGGAGCAAATGGTGTATGATGTTGCGGGTCCAGAGTTCATGGACACCAGGGAGCCAGTAACCGAGGGGGATGTGGAGGAGCCCCCGAATCCTGCGGATCAGGTGTTCTTTGACTTGCTGGAATCAGCAAAGAAGCCGATTTATCCGGGGTGTAGGCTTAGTGAGTTGTCTTTGTTGGCTCGGCTAATGAGTTATAAGGCTAATGGCCAACAATCTAAAGCGAGCTTCAATGAATGGGTACAAGTAATGCCGGATCTTTGTCTTGAAGAAAACCTAGTTCCCACCAACTTTACCAGGCGAAGAAAGAGATGCAGGGGATGGGGTTGCCTATGGAAACCATAGATTGTTGTGAGGATATGTGTATGATCTATTGGGGGGAGGATAAAGATCTACTGAAGTGCAAGTTCTGTGGTAAGGACCGGTACAAGCGTTACAAGGAGGGGGCTGCAAAGAAACGTCAGAAGAAAAATCTCCCACATAAGTAAATGTGGTATTTCCCTCTAGCACCTCGTTTGAAGAGGTTGTACGCTTCAAGTGCTTGTGCCGATAAAATGCGGTGGCACAAGGAGCGAGTAATCCCGGAAGAGGGTAGAATGGAGCATCCATCAGACTCACCCGCATGGAAACATTTCGATAAGACCTACCCGGAGTTTGCAGTCGAGCCTAAAAATGTACGCTTGGGGCTTTGTACGGATGGTTTTAACCCATTTGGAAATGACCGAAAGTACTCTTGTTGCCACTCATGCTGACACCGTACAACCTGCCCCCCCCCCCCCCCCAGTGAGTGCATGAAGGAACCATTCATGTTCTTGACTGTGGTGGTGCCCAGGCCAGATGATCCGTCACAGAAGCTGGATGTGTTCTTGTAGCCCCTAATGAAGGAGCTGATTGAGTTGTGGTAAAATGGTATCTCGGCATATGATGTGTGAACGAAGAAGAACTTTACATTGAGAGCAGCACTACTGTGGACCGTGAGTGATTTTCCTGCGTACTCCATGCTATCTGGAAGGAAAACCGCGGGCTTTAATGCTTGTCCACATTGTATGGAAGACACTGATGCATTTAGACTAAAGGAGAGCGGAAAGGAATGTTGGTTTGACTGTCATCGTAGGTTTCTACCAAAGGACCATACATTCAGGAAGAACAAGACTCAATTCTTGAAAAACAAAGTAGTGAACAAAGGCGCCCCGAGACAACTTACTGGTGCAGAAATACTTGCGGAGATAGATAGGCTGGGTCTTATGAAAGTGACTGAAGTTGGGTCGGAGAAGCATAACGAAAAAATTAGGAAAAATTGTGGATGGAAGAAGAGAAGCATCTTCTGGGACTTGCCTTATTGGAGCAGTCTTCTTATACGTCACAACTTGGATTTCATGCACATTGAGAAGAACGTGTTCGAGAACATATTTAACACGATTTGCAACATTCCCGGAAAAACAAAGGATACCCCTAAATCTAGAGCCGAGTTGGATACATTGTGTAAAAGGCCCGAGTTGACAAAGCAGAATGATAAGGGGCAGTGGCCCAAGGCATGCTACACAATTGACACTGAATCTAGGAACAAACTATTTGATTGGGTGAGGGGATTGAAGTTCCCCGACAATTACGCCTCGAAGTTGGGGCGGTGTGTGGATGTGAAGAGGACAAAGATGTATGGGATGAAGAGCCACGATTGTCATGTGTTCATGGAGAGGCTTCTCTCTGTTGCATTTCGAGAAATTCTACCTAAACCTGTATGGATTGCTCTCACCGAGCTGAGCTTATTTTTTAAGAATTTATGCTCAAGGGTGCTTGACGATGAAGTGTTAGCAAATCTTGAAAGCAACATACCATTGATTCTATGCAAGCTCGAGCGTATCTTTCCACCGAGCTTCTTTGATTCTATGGAGCACTTGGCGGTTCACCTCCCACATGAGGCGAGGCTTGCTGGACCGGTTCAGTATCGATGGATGTATCTATTCGAGAGGTGTGTAATCAAGGCAATCATTTACTTATAAAGTCTGAATTTTCCCAAGTTACATTGTCTCACCTCAATATATATAAATTACAGATACTTGGGGAAATTGAAGAGGTATGTCAGCAACAAAGACAAGACCGAGGGATCGATGGCCAATGCATACGTGCGAGAGGAAGCTGCAACCTTCTGCTCCTATTACTTTGGGGACCATGTCCCGACGAAGGCATCTAGGCCGTCCAGAAACGCAGACACATTTGAAGTTCAAGAGGATGATGACGTTGCCGTTTCAATTTTTAGGGTCTCAGGGAGACCTATTGGAGAAGAAAAGACAGAATGGCTGACGGATAAGGAGCTGAGGCAGCCACATATTATGTCCTCTCGAACTATGCTGAAGTTGACAAATTTATGGAGATTTATGCTCGGTGAGTAGCTTTCTTATGCTAACACATGGATTTTAACTTCTAACTTCTAACTACTATATATATATATATATATATATATATATATATATATATATATATATATATATATATATATATATATATATATATATATATATATATATATATATATATCTAATCATGTAATCGTGTCCACAGCCTTTTCAAAGAGAAGAATCTAACAATGGCAGATGACGTAATTGAAGAATTGCTTCAAGAGAAGTTGAAAACAGAATTTGTAGATTGGTTCAAGGAGTATGTACGAATTTGTAGTGGATTGAGTTTGGTTGGCTATTAAGATGCCGACTATGCTGGATCATTGCTTGATAGGAAAAGCACCTCAGGAACTTGTCAATTTCTTGGTACTAGATTGATATCTTGGTTCAACAAGAAACAAAATTCAATTGCCACATCTACCACAGAGTCTAAATATATTGCTGCTGGGTGTTGTGCTTCACAGATATTGTGGATACAACAACAACTCAGAGACTATGGACTCAATGAAGAGAAAACTCCCATTTTCTGTGACAACACAAGTGCTATTGCCATAACTCAGAATCCTAAGTTTCATGCAAGAACAAAACACATTGATGTTATACACCACTTCATCAGAGACCATGTTGAAAAGGGTAATATAGAGATACTCAAGATTGGCACTGAAGACCAACTTGTAGATATCTTCACTAAGCCACTACAAGAAAGTAGATTCTTAGCTTTAAGACATAGTTTTGGACTAATGGAGCTACCAAAGAACTGAAAAAGTGAAGAAACCAAAGTGAAGAAACCAAAGAACTGAAAAAGTGAAAAACTGAAAAAGGAGAGAGAAAAGGAATCTGGAACGGGTATCCAGAGAAGAGGAATCTAGAACGGGTATCCAGAGAAGAGGAATCTGGAACGGGTATCCAGAAACCAAAGGCTAAAGGGTAAAATGGCTATTAAAAATTTCTGAGATGGGTACTCAGATATCTAGATCACTCAGTGAGGGGGAACACAAAAGAGAATAGTACAACTGTCTACAGTCAACTACTATCTTGAAATTTGTATTATTTCTATCTTTGTGTAAAACTGTGAAAAGACAACAAGTATAAGATAGACTCAGATACAAACAATATTCTCATTCACATAGAAACGTGATTCAGATAGCTAATAGTCAAAATTCATTAAATGGGCACAATTACAATTGTTGATTGTGATCATTGTTGAAGAAGCAATGGTGACCCTTGATAAAAATGGGCGATTGATCTTAACGGCGGAGATTAATTCTCTATGAGAAGTGAACTGTTGAAATTTACGACATAGCCCACTAAGCATTTAATGCAAATCGAATTTTACCCATGCCTTACTGCATGTACACAGATACAAATGCACAAAATTAATTTGTGTATTTTTGTCTGTTGGAATTACACTACTATATATATAGGATTTTGGCAAAAGAAATTACTTTCGCCTAATCCTACATTTGCTCTTGCACAGAAACTGCAAAATTCTCTCAAATCTCTCTGCAATTTTCTCTGCAACTACTGATTCCCTCTTAGTTTTTCTGCAAAGAATCACTAATTTCTTACCTTAATCTCTTCTCGTTTTTCAAAAACTTGTACTATATAAATAGATGGCTCCCAAACGTGCTTCTACTCAGAAATCCCAAGCTACTACTTCTGGTACTGCTGAAAAGCAAGCACCAGTGCTAGTTATAACAAACAATCGGTTGATTGGAGAATTCAGTCCTGATCATTGGACTTCAAATCACAGGATGATTTGGGGTGGTGCCATGATTGAGGAATACCTGGTTGCTGCAATAGAAAACCGGTACAGAAGTTGGTACTTGATATGCTTGAAAAGGCACAAATCAAGGGCTTTCTATCTGCTCTTCCCAGTGGAGTCTCTTCACTGGATGTCCTGGAGTTTTACAACAACTCCACAATTATTTCCAAAGTCTCCGCAGGAACTGAGACAGTGTCTATCAAGACCAAAGTCCAAGGACTAGAAATTCTGTTGGACGAAACAGCTTTCTGTGAGCTGTTTGAACTTCAAAATCTTGGAAAGAATTTTGAAATTGACACCAAGGATGAAGATCTCCTTGAAGGTGTGAAGCAACTATACAGTGATGTGTGTGATCTTGACAAACCAGACACACCGATCGACTTTAAGCTTGCTGACATAAGGACCAGACATCTTTTGGTCCACTGGGATGTGTTGGCATGTATCCTTCACAGATGCTTCGATGGTCTACAAGGAGGTGCTGACCAGATAAGCCAAGAACGCTGGATAATGATGTTCTTGTTGAGTCAACAAGACAAAAGGCTGGAAAACCCTTTTAATTGGGGGAAGTACACCTTCATGAAATTTGTGAAGAAGATACAAGGCTTTGAGCCTAAAATCGTTAAGGGCCTTGCTGAGCCAAAAGCCACAGTAAGCTATGGACTGAAAATATGCTACTTACTGGAATGCCTTGGCATTGAGCTCAGAGAGACGGCAGATATTGCCAATAGTAACCTACTCTACAAATATGAGTATAAAAACATGATGAAAAAGGTTACTGCATCTCAAAAAGGTTCCAAGAAATGGAAGACTGATGAGATATCTGAAGGTTCCGTTGATGACCAAAAAGCGCAGAACTTCACAAAAGAAGTCTGCTGAATCTCAGATACCTGCCGTCGCTGCAGATGAACTCATCAATGCAGATGAACTAATCAATGTTGCAAAAGAGGTATCGACTACTGAACAAGTAGACTCAGCAAGAGAAAGTGCTTTCAGAAATGTTAAAATTACTGCCGAAAGCCTTGCTGATGAACTTATCAATGCTGATAAAAGTAGTGAGAAACTTCAAACTCTCTCTGCAGAAACAACAGGGATTGTTGACAACTCTGTTCCAGATTTGGATGACAAATCGAACGAGGAGAAGATCCCAGCCCCCAAGGTTGCTGAAAAAGTAACCAAGGCAAAGGGAAAAAGGAACAAAAGGTCCAAGGTTGCTGAGAAAGCAACTAGCTCAAAGGTTGCTGAGCAAGCACCTATAGCAAAGGTTGTTGGTGCCAACACACCATCAGGGAAAGTCACGTATAAACAACTTCAAGAAGCCCTGATGAGTGGTGACCTAGTGTTGGTAGACGCTGATGTCAACACCACACTTAAAAATCTGGAAGAGCTCTCAAATGCTCAAACTTCTGCTTCCAGACAACCACAACAACCACAAGTGGTTGATGAAATGGTCAATGAACTCCATTTCGACATACCAACAATGCAATATGCTGAAGAAAATCCTGCAATTGAGCAGGTTCCCCAACTCCTAGAGAGGGATCAAACTGAGACACCTGCTCAGAATGATCAACCAGGGGAGGCAACTGAGTTTCTCACCCAGGAAAGGTCTGAAGTACCTGAAACTTCAAACAAAGAAGCTGAAATGGAACAACAAGACCAACGCATAGAAGGGTCACAAGTTCCAGAGACCAATCAGCCTGACACTGCTCAGGTAGCTGAATGGTTTAACTCTTCACTTGTGATATTTTTGTGTTTGTGAATCTTGTTATTTAATAAAATTTCTTTGTTACAGGCTGAATTAGAAATACAACATCAAGAGGAAACTGCAAAGCTTGCCTCAGAATCTGAGAAGGAGGCTTCCATAGCCTCACCACTTAAGGAATAGGAGCCTGTCTCGCAGGTAGAAGAAAGTTCCTTAAGATATAACATCTTAGATATATGCTTTATACATATAAATAATACTAAAGTGTTTGTTTCTAATAGGCTCCAACTGAGAAGGAAAATGATGAGGTTGAAAAGCCTAACTCGTCAGAGAATCAACCAGAGACTCATAAAGTCTCCGAGGAACAAGTATCTGAGCCTTCTATAGAGAAGGTATTTATCTCAGATATCCATACTCTTCATAATAATACTCTGATCATTTTTCTAAATACTTAACACTTTCTACTCATAGGCTCAAACAAAAGTAGAAGTTGATGGGGCATTGCCCACTCAATCCCCTCAACAAATGGAAATTGATGAGGCCACCAAACCTTCATCACCAGAGAGAATACCAGAAACTGTACAAGTTTTTGAGAGACAAGTATCTGAGCCTCCTACTGTGGAGGTAAATGACATCTCAGATATCAAGTTGTCTAAGTGTGTCTCTCCTGACAAATTTCTAAGTGTTATGTTGATTTTTAATCTCAGGTTCAAGAAGAAAGAGAGGATGCTGAGGATCAGACTTCCAAGTCTCTTCCTCACACCAAGATATCTGAGGCACCTGAAACCTCATTAGTCCAACCTTCTGAGCCTGTTGCTGTTGCACAGGTAACACAGATACTTGACTACTCTAAAACCCGGATATCTACACAAGTTTTGAAACTAACTCAAAACTCTCTCTGTTAGGTTCAAAGTAGTGCCAAGAAGGAGTCAAATGATGACTATGAGTACCTTCTTCAAGACTCATACCTTGCCAAAGCATATTCAATGCTTCAAGAAATGGCAGCGGTTAAGGTGCTCTGATCTCTCTGAAATACTTAGAATCACAGATCAACCAACAAGACGAGCACGAGCTCTTGACCTGGAAAACTACATCCATGCAATGTTCCCTACTGAACAATATCCGGTTGCGACCTTAATGCATAAGGATTTTTCCAAGGAAGTGGCACACAAATTGGTGCAAGCCTTCAAAAAGGCAGATGGTCAGACTAGATTACAGATGGCTTTCAAGCCAGTCTTGCCCAAGACACTCCAATTTATACCCTCTGAGCAAGAGGAAGTAAATGGGCAAATGGTCACTATTCCAGAATTGATCAATTTGGTCTCTGAAGATGAAGAAGAGAAGGAGACTGATGAAAATGATTATGGAGAATCTCCTTCTGACCATCACAAGGATGAGAATGACAAAAAGGATGATGATGATGCCCCTGCACCAGGGACAGGTGGAATTGCACAAGGAAACAATGCCTCAGTTGCAGAAAGGCACACTGAAAGGACTTCACAAAATTCCCCTCCTCCATCTCCTCAGAAATCTACCCATCCGTCTTCCCAACAACAAAAGGACACTACTGAAAAAGTAGTTGAGCACTCTGAGGAAAATACTCAGAAAATAATGGATGCACAAGCCAGAGTTGCTCAACTCAAACAACTGTTGGAAGAAGAACAACAGCTCCATCTTTAACTGGAAGAAGAGCTAGTTAAATCCAGAGATAAGCTTAATCAGCTTCAAGATCAATACTTGAAAGAAATGGTAGCTTACTCTGAGGTTAAAGAGCCCCAGGATGCTGTACATGCCATTACTAAGGAGATAGATACTGAAGAAGTATCTGAAGCAAAGCATGATGTTAAGGCTGCATCACCTTCAAAAGATATACCATCCTCCTCTGTGAAAGGAAAGAAGCCCCATCTTTGAGATGTTTGCTGGACTAGACAATCTTGAAAATGTCCAAGAGGATGAAGATCACTGGGCTGATGACTCAGATGATGAAGAAGACAAGACTTTGGCAGAACACCGCAATGAACACCTAGCGGTTTCTCATCTGAAAAGGAAGCTAATTGCTCCTGAAGTTTTCAACAAACTGCCAAATGTCCACTCCCAAGAATACATGAATAGATACCAAGTTTTGACACATCTTAAAAAGGAGTTGTCTTCACAAAACAAAGACGTAATTGCCTCCGTCCCCTCAGATATGAAGAAATTCACTGAGCTCCTCACTTAGAGAACAACCAGTATGGTTATTGTTCAGAAGGATCAGGGAATGGTAAGGGACGATGATGTGTCATTAGCTGAAAAAGATTTTCATGAGGCAAGTTACACTGCTGGAAAAGCAGATGCCATACTAGGCCCATTGGCAGAGCTCACTGATAAGGAAAATGGACTTATCAAACAAAATCAGGAGCTTAAGGCTGAACTTCAGAGGTTGGTTACTGTATACAATTACTTGCAAAGGAATTTTGAGTCTCTCTCAGAATCCTTTGTGGTACTTAGTCAGTCAACAATGACTAGGGGGGGAAGGATTTGGATCTCAAGATCAGGGGGAAGGAAAGAAGAAATCTAGAGTTGGTTCTGCTCAGAAAGGAAGAGGAAACAAGAAGACTTTCCAGCCACCACTCAGAATAAATGAGCCCTCATCAAGTCAAGCTGCTTTGCAAATAGTAGCTACTTCCCAGCAGCCAACTGAAGAAACAACAATGGTAACAAGGGCCATGGCAAAAAGACCTCCAAGGAGTACCAAGGCTCCAAGGAGAAGACAAGTAAAAGGGATTGAAGAGTCTTCTAAAGAAGAAGAAGAAGGCCAAATGAAATCCCAGGGCAATGAAGAAGGCTGCAAAACTTTCACAAGAGTTTATCTTGATGATGATGATGAAGAAACTGATGAAGATGAAGCTCCTCTTCACAGAAAAAGAAAAATTGATAGCCTAACCGAGCCCATAGCTGCAAAGCCTTTGGCAGCAAAAACACCCTCTGGAAATACCAAGTCAATCCAGGGTGGTTCTTCAAGCAATCCCCCAAGGGAGAATTCAAGACAAAGGAGGAACAGGCTGAGAGCTGAACAAAGAAAACTTCAACTACCACTCAGGCCTGAAGAAGCTAAGATTGAGTATGTGAAGACTGACAACAACTCCTCTGTCTACAGGTGCATGAATCAGAAGAATGGCTACTGGATTCTGGAACTTAAGCATCTACTGGTAAATTCAAAATTTCCAGAACCAATCCATAAACAACTCATGGCATGGAGAAAAGACAAGCTAATCTTGATTAACACCAACCACATCAAAGCCTGGTTGGATTTTGAAGTTTTCAAGAGAATAGAAGCCATGAAGAAGGACCTATCTGATGAATGTCCTTATGGAAAGCCAGATGATGTACACAGAATTCCCAACATCACTGGAACAGGCACAAGAGCAAGACTTGCTGTGGAACCCTATGAGTCCTTCTACTTGACTGAAGATCAATACAAGGGTGACATCAAATATCTGAAGATCATTTATGAATACTTCAAACTATCTGATATCAGAATCGAGCATGCCTGAAAATGGGAAAAGTATCTGTGGGTCAAACAATTTGCCAAGAAGAATCCCACCAAAACCTACAAGGAAGTCTGTGGATTTGCCAGAGACACAGAGATGATTGTCAGAACTCTTCTCTATGACTACTCTGATGATATCAAAAGGTTTGGTGGTAGAAAATTTGCAGATTGATCCATGGAACTGTTTTGAAGACTTGAAGACTAGTTTGTTAGGATGTTCACTTGGAGCTTGGTTACTCCTGTTGTCCTAATTTACTATGTAAGTTTTGTATCTTGCTGATTGTACAATATTGTTGTTTTATCGTGTAAAAGTTATCTGAAGTTTCATTGTAACATATCTGATGAACCTACTCTCAGATATCAATCTATAAAAGATAACTTGTCAGCAAAGATCACACCTTGTGATTTGGTTGAAGTTTACTTTCTACACTTAATTAAATGAATTGGAAGATCATAAGAAATGATTAAGTGGTGGATTGTTTCCTCATCCAGATTTGTAATAGGTCAGATAGTCATCGTTGACTGATCAAAATGGGGGAAATTTGTTAGGAATATCTATTTAGATTTTGATCAGCAACCTAATGACTTATCTTAGCTCAGAAAGGTGGTTAGTACTCTTGGTTCACTTGAACACTGTAAAAGAGGAAACTCACTAAGTATGATAGTCTAGCAAATCTTGTATAGGATGTTAGGTCTCTGAATGTAATTTTTATTTTCTGAAGAAGACCAAGAAGAAGGCGTCCAGCAAGAAAAGTTCAACGGATTTGAAGATTTGAAAACTGCACAAGATTGCTGAAGACAAGGGTTTTTCAGATACCTATAAGCAGACATCTTGAAGACAAGCATTTTTTTAAATAGTGTTACAAAAGATATCTGAGAATTAAAAGTTTTCTGAGACGAGGAAAGTGCCCACAGATATCTACACTCAGATACCTTGGAGATAAACTATTTTTCCGAAAAGAAATATATTATAACAAGTTGTTTCAACAAGTGGTATCTGGAGTTGTGATAATCTCTGAAAAAGGACGTGCAAAGCTTCAGAGAACTCTGATAATATAAGATCTCTGATACAATGCATAGTTCCGTTGGCACTACAGGACAAAGTATAGTACAATGCGTTGAATGCATGAGATGTCGAACAAAACGGTAACCGAAGAAGAAGACAAACGTACTACAGTACTATACTCAGATATCAATAGTTTGAATTTGATTTAAGCCTAACGGATACTATTCAAACGACACTCAAATTCATCTATAAATATCAACACATAGACTGCTTGAGAACACACCTTAGAACACAGAACTTACACCAAGAACACTGAATACTCACACAAGCTCTCTCAAGCATACTACTTACCTTCAAGCTTTTTGTTGCGACCAAAGCTCTTGATTCTATGTAGCACAAAAGTTCTAAGTGTCCTGATCCTTAACAAGTGTTCCTATTTGTGAAAGAGTTGAATTAAGATTTGATATCTGAAATTCATTCTCTTAAACATTTATCATAGACTTGGGTCAGTAAAGAACAAGATACCATACATTGCAAAGTATATTAAGTATACTTGATTCTCAGAGCTATCTGCATAACTGAACAAGTTATTAAAGAAGCTCACCTGACAAACTACCTTAACCAACACCTTAATTGGCGTGGAAGTACATGAAGTACTTAGTTTGGGAAACTAAGGAACAACTCCAGGAAAGAGGTTTCTGAGTATAGGAAGTACTTGGCTGTGAAAGCCGGGGAACAACTCAGGGGGAACACTTGGTTGGTAACCTAGTGTAATTAGGAATCAAGAGAAGATATTTGTAAGGTTACATCAATTATCTGCCTTAGTGGATTCTAGGTCTGAGAAAGGCCGAAGTGGATTAGTTGAAGGATTACGCCACCTTTAGATACCACTATAAAAAGACTTGTGTCATTTACTTTCTGCATTTTATTACTTGCTTTATTTACCTTGCAAAGTATTTAAACCTATCTTGCTAAGCACGTGCACTTATCACATAAAAGTCTTCCGCTCTCTGACATTAAGTATCAGAAATCTTCACAGATATCTGAGAAACCGTGTTTATCGACAAAAGTTTTAAAAGACTATTCACCCCCCCTCTAGTCTTTTACTTTGCCGTTATCTGGACCAACAACTATTTAGCAATATTAGCTAATAATCCGCAGGTAGCTAATAGCTGATAAACTAGTTAATTTTTATAAAATTATTTAGTAAATAGATTAGCTCATCTGATAAATATAGTATGTGAAAATCAGTTAGCTGATTTGTTTAATAAGTTTTCTAAACAAATTTATCATACCAGCTACTAGGTAGACATTCCCGTAACATGTTTATTTCTAAAAGAAGCTCATCGAACTGATAAATTAATTCTAAACAGTGCCTAGATAACTTTTTACAGATGAAGCTAATGATGTTAATATAATTATCAATGTTATTAATCAAAACATTTATATTGTTAACAAAATGCATTTTTGTATATGAAAAACACCCATGTTAACAACATATACATTTTGATTTATAACAACGATAATTTTCTTAACAACATAGATTCCTCGCTAAATAAGTTCTCTAGAGATCGTCTATCAGGATGAGACTTACTCATTAATTGACACTAGTGATGTTTTTATTTTATTGCTTCACAAAGTCTCTTGAAAGACGGACTCTAAATAACTTAATAAGAGATGGACCTACGTTTTTTTTATAAAAATATCAATGTTGTTAATCAAAACGTATACTCCCTCCGTCCCTTAGAAGCTGTCCAGTTTACTGTTCATGCACATAAATTAAGGAGAATAATATTATAACAAACATGTGAGGTTTACTTTATAACTTTAATAATAGTTGGTTTGATTGTCTAAGTTACCTTTTAAAACTTTATTAGAAGTAGTGGAGGATATAAAATTATATAATTGTTCCTAAAATGACAAAGAAATGAAAGTAAACAACTTTAACGGGACGCTTAAAATGACAAAAATGGACAGCTTCAATGGGACGGAGGGACGGTGTAACGCCCCGACTTTTGGGTTTTTAAAAGGGGTAAATTTCAGTCGGGACGTCCGGCAAAAGCAGAGCCGAAACGTTTAGTGAAACATGGGAAGTTACAGAAAACCTTTCGTTCGCAGTTGCTGGAATAAAAAATATATTTTATTCAGCAAATAAAACTACAAGATTTCAACATTCTTTTCTTTAAAGATACACAATATAACGGGGAAATGACATGAGTTTTTGAAAAAGACAATAAGACACTATTTTCATTGACAAAAATCCCAAATCCCAACTACATACTTAGTGTGTTGAGTTTATCGGTTGTTCATTCTTCTCCGCATCTCACCTACAAGGAAGGGAATAAAAACAAGTGTGAGAAAAACCTCAATGAGTGTTCAAAGATTTTCGTGTGAAGTTTTCATTAAAATCATAATAATAAAAAAAACAAGAACATAAAATAGAAAATACTTTCAGTAACATGTACTTTTCGTAAAAACATTATTTCATGCCGCTCCTTATAACCCCACAGTAAAACAGGCCTTATGTCTCCCTGATAGTCGATCAAACTATCCAGTCAGGACCCTGCCATGGTACAGGGGTGGAATTCTACGACCCAACTAAATCAGTGAAGGCTTCTATCACACGATTTAAAGGGAATGGGCAAAGGAAACTGACAAGTAGCTCGCCAGGCACAACTGACCAAACTACAAGCCAATTAACCTGAACCAAACGTACGTATCTTTCTTGAACCGTCAATCAAAACAAATAAAAATCATGTATGTAAAAAATATATAAATCTTTCAAAATCAGCGGAAGCATGCAAAAACTCTTTCGTGATTTGATTTTTATGCAATAGGACGTGCGTTTTGAAAACCATGCAATACTTATATATAATTTTGAAAACATATTAAAATACCTTCCAGGTTTTGAAAATAATACATATATATAGTTTTGTAGAACACTCACATTTGAAGGTTAGGAGGAGCAAGAACTATGAAAGTACTTGCAAGAAGAACAAGCTACAAACTTGAAAGAAAAAGACAATAGTACTTGAAGACTTTTTTGAAGAAAATGCCCAAACATTTTTAGACAAATGAGGGCTGGAAAAAGAGGGTATTTATAGGGTGGATTGAGTGAAGATCAAAGGGTTGAAGAACTAAAAATAAATGGCAATTTAAATGGCTTAAATTGCACTTAAAACTCATTTTAAAACCAACAATAAAGGTGCAAAATTAAGAGAGACCTTTCACATTTTTTTCCAAGCATTTAAAAACAATAACTAATGATAAATTATCATATTTTACTTGGGAAAAAGCTCAAAAACGTTTTTGGCATGACTTAGGGTCATTTGTACACAAAAATAAAATGTGACACACCAAAAATGCAACACTTAGAGCAATTAAATTGAACTCACAATTACACATGCATATGCAACAATTAAACTTAAAATATTGAACATGCATATGCAATATTACACTTAGACAAGCATAAGTAACATAAAGGAGAAACGAATAGAAAATCAGAACGTTGATCGAAACATAGCTGAAACATAGCATATGACATTCGACATTACAAGCGACCCTTCGTATCGTAACATGAAAAAGAAAGAAAAATATTTCATTCATTAAAGAAACCTCAAGTTACCAAACTCTTGTATTTTGAAATATATGAATATAAAATAACAATTTAATTTCAAAACATTAAGAGAGCCCCACACACATAAGACATGCATGTACATTACATAATTCAAAAGTGACTCTTCACAATATAAATCAATCAAAGAACATATATAATTAGCTTGTATTGAATTAGTTAATTAAAGGAAGACTCTTCATATAAACATGAATCAAGACACTCACATTTAGACTTCTAAAACAAATAATGAACTTTTAAAACAAACTTCACCAACATACTAAAATAATTCTAATATACTTCGAGACAAATAAAGTAACACTAATAAATTATGCAAGGATAAAAAGTACTAAGGTACGTCAAAATCTGGGGTGTCACAGACGGTGTTCAAGTTGGTGTTTTATTAGACACAATAAATGCATTTTGTTAACAACATAGTAGATATATTTTACTTAACAACAAAAAAGTTTATGTTTAAAAATGGGTTCCCTTTTAAAAAAATTATCTAAAGTTCGTCTCCCAAAAGAGTTACTCTTATTTTATGTCATATACTTAATAATTTTGTTTAATTTATTCATTCTTTTTCTGCTATTAATTGGGAAAAAAGTTTATACTCACTCCGCCCCATAGAAGTTAATCAATTTTGTCATTTTTGGTGTCTCTTTGGAGTTGTCAACTTTCATTTCTTTGTCATTTTAGGAAATGTTATATAATTTTATATTCTTCACTACTTCCAAAAAGTTAAAAAGTAATCTAACTATCAATACAGTCTTAGAAACTTTCAGTGATATAATATTGCTCTCCTTATTTTGTTGTGCCAAAAAGTAAAGTGGACAATTTCCAGAGATGGAGGGAGTACATATATACATACATATACTCCATCCGTCCCATGTCAATTGTCAACTTTGATTTTCGACACGCAAGATAAGACAAGTAATATTATAGCACTATATAGTGCATTTTGGATGTACTTTCTAACTTTATAAGTTGTTAGTTTGATTTGTAATATTTATGCAAATTAGATTTTAATTTAAAAAAAACAATTTATTTTCTGAAATTGAACTCCAAGTCGTCATTCAACCCCGACAAAATCAATTAATCATAAAAATTAAAAATCCGTCTCTTGCAATTAAATTCTAAACCCTAATTTAACCCCAACAAGATCAATTCATCATTAAAAGAAGAGTTAGTATACTATAAGGTAAGACATTCCTATAGGCTAGGAAAATCAGGTTCAGAAGTAAAAAACCAGCGTATACTATAAGGTAAGACATTCCTATAGGCTAGGAAAATCAGGTTCAGAAGTAAAAAACCAGCTTAGAAACTAGACAGCGGTTTTCGATCCAACCGGCCTCCTAAAATGAACCGGACCGGTTCCCTATATATATACCCAACAAAACGCGCAAAAACCTGGAAACAGAAAAACACACACAAAAGGTATGTCTGCGTGTTTCTGCCGTTTTCTCTCTACTGACCACTTCCTCTCAACGGAATAACGCCGATCAACCTAGTTTCCACCGGATTTCATCATCCTAGCTGCTATGGAGACGAATCAGGTAAGGAAAAACCATTTCACTGTGTGTTTATGCGTGTTTCTTTTGCTATTATTTTCGAAAATAGCTTCTACTGTGTGTTTGTGCGTGTTTCAATGGATTCCGTGCGGAATTTTGACTCATCCGTTGCTTCTAGATGCAGATCTAGATGATACGGTGTTTAAATCAACAAAACCAGAACGAGGAAGAAGAAAACTCTTCCGATCTGGAAATAATACTAGAAATAGAACCAGAGAATCAATTCCGTACGTTCATGTGAACATATTATTGTGGTTTTAATCTTCTATATGCATATTCCTGTTTGTTGTTGCTTTAAAATGAAATTTTAATATTTTTACTAAGCATTATACTAGTTTTAATAAGCTTTGTTGTAGATTTAATCATCTATATCACTGTTTTTAGCTTATGATGTCGATTCAGCTTGATATTTGAAATAGCAATAATTATCATAGTTTTTAAGACGATCTGTTACATATATAAACATCTATGTTACTGTAGTTTTAACATGCTACGTTGACTGTTTAAACAGAGTTGTTGCTGTTTTAAAACCATATACTGTAGTTTGTAATCTTGTGGCTAAAAAAAATACTCTGTTGTACTCTTGTTAATGTTTTAAGAGCAAATACTCTTGTTTTAAATTAATCTGCTGTTAATTTAATTATATATATTACTGATATTCTAACGTGGTTTCTGCTGCTTAATGTTCATAATCATGATTTTAAGATTATATGTGGTGGATTTAATAATGCAAATTACTGTTTTAAGCCTCCTGTTATAGTTTCAAATAACAATGTTACTTCTAAATGTGAAATAATAGTTTTAAACGTATCTGTTATTGATTTAACAAATTACTCTTTTAAGCCTCCTGTTATAGTTTCAAACAACAATGTTACTTCTAAATGTGAAATAATAGTTTTAAAGGTATCTGTTATTGATTTAATATGTCATGTTATGATTTTAACATGTGCTAAGAAGTTGCTACTTTTATTTAAGACTGATGCAGTTTTAAACACCACTATTACTGTTTTAATTGAGAATGTTATGGTTTAAAAGCTTCCTGTTATAGTTTGAAACAACAGTGTTACTTTAAAATGTGTAACACCATCACTTAAAAAACACAACATCATCACTTAAAAACACAACATTATCATTTAAAACCCTAAACTCAGAAATTCAACATAAAATCTAAAACCCTAAGGGAAATGGTGAACCCCTAAATCAAATGAAAATGAAAACACCCTCCGGAAGCTACGGTCTTAATTAGGGTTTAGGGTTTAGGACGGTCCAAGGCTCCGCCTTGGACCGTCCTAAACCCTAAACCCTAATTAAGCGGTATCTGTTATTGATTTAATATGTTATGTTATGATTTTAAGATGTGCTAAGAAGTTGATACTTTTATTTAAGACTGATGCAGTTTTAAACACCACTATTACTGTTTTAATTGAGAATGTTATGGTTTAAAAGCTTTCTGTTATAGTTTCAAACAACAATGTTACTTTACAATGTGTAACACCATCACTTAAAAAACACAACATCATCACTTAAAAACACAACATTATCATTTAAAACCCTAAACTCGGAATTTCAACATAAAATCTAAAACCCTAAGGGAAATGGTGAACCCCTAAATCAAATGAAAATGAAAACACCCTCCGGAAGCTACGGTCTTAATTAGGGTTTAGGGTTTAGGACGGTCCTAAACCCTAAACCCTAATTAAGCGGTATATGTTATTGATTTAATATGTTATGTTATGATTTTAAGATGTGCTAAGAAGTTGCTACTTTTATTTAAGACTGATGCAGTTTTAAACACCACTATTACACATTAAATGAACTAGAAAAAATGAGAAAAATGACATGTTTTAATTGAGAATGTTATGGTTTAAAAGCTTTCTGTTATAGTTTCAAACAACAGTGTTACTTTAAAATGTGTAACACCATCACTTAAAAAACACAATATCATCACTTAAAAACACAACATTATCATTTAAAACCCTAAACTCAGAATTTCAACATAAAATCTAAAACCCTAAGGGAAATGGTGAACCCCTAAATCAAATGAAAATGAAAACACCCTCCGGAAGCTACGGTCTTAATTAGGGTTTAGGGTTTGGGACGGTCCAAGGCTCCGCCTTGGACCGTTCTAAACTCTAAACCCTAATTAAGCGGTATCTGTTATTGATTTAATATGTATGTTATGATTTTAAGATGTGCTAAGAAGTTGCTACTTTTATTTAAGACTGATGCAGTTTTAAACACCACTATTACTGTTTTAATTGAGAATGTTATGGTTTAAAAGCTTCCTGTTATAGTTTGAAACAACAGTGTTACTTTAAAATGTGTAACATCATCACTTAAAAAACACAACATCATCACTTAGAAACACCACTATTACTGTTTTAATTGAGTATGTTATGTATTTAATGTGATGTGGAATGGTTTTAATTTAGTTTGTTAATGTTTTTAGCAGGAGCTGATGATCCTACATCTCTAAAGGGTGTCACAGCAGTAACATGGGAGGAGTTGCTAGAGGTGTACAAAGTGCACTCAAATGAACTTGGATTCTCTGTCAAGAAGAGTTCAAAATGATACATAAAGTATGTTGACAAGGTTAATGAGATATATTTTATGTGCTCATGTCAAGGTTTTACAAGGGCAAAAAACCCAGAAATAGGAAATCCGTCTCCAGTTGCATTGAACCAGATTGTTGTTCCTTCCCCTATCGTGCAAAATCAACAGCCAACAAACAAGAGAAAAGGGGTAGGATAATTGTTACAAGGACAGGGTGCAAGGCACATGCAAGGGTGAAATATGACAGAAAGAATGATTTATATAGAATAGAAGATCATCACATTGAGCACAACCATGAAATGACACCACTGCAACTGAATCATTTGAAACGGAGCGAGCGTTCAATGTCTGCAGAGAAGGTACAAATAATTAGGCAATTTAAAGAGTGCCATATTAAACCAACCGATGCATATAATTTGATGGTAGCTCAAGCTGGAGGAGAGGAATTCGTCGGCCATACTAAAAAAGACCACATCAATTGTGTTGGCTGAATTAGAGTACAAAGTATAGAGCAAGGTGATGCACAAACACTGGTGAACAAAATGCAGGTGAAGAACTAGTAATTACTGTTTTATGTCTTTCTGTTACATTTTTTAAGGTTATAAGTTTATGTTTTAATGCGCACTGTTATGGTTTTATGCATGTCTAAAAAAGTAACAATTGAAAGCTTTATGTTTGATTTCTTTTTGTATTCAGAAACAAAAGGATGAAGACCCAGAATTTTATCACCGCTACAAGTATGGTGAAGATGCTAGACTACAATGCATATTCTGGAGGGATGGTATGATGAAAGAAGACTACAAACACTTTGGGGATGTTGTAATATTTGACACTACTTACAACACAAATAGATACAATCTTATTTGTGCTCCCATAGTTGGTGTGAACAACCACTGGAACACAGTTATGTTTGGTTGTGCTTTCCTATCAAAGGAAAACACGGAAACATTTGAATGGCTGCTCAAAGAATTCGTAGAGTCCATGGATGGCAAGGAGCCAATTACTATATTCACTGATCAAGACAAAGCAATGGCTAATGCTATAAATCAGGTATTAAAAAAATGAATTCTACTTTCACATGGTTTTAATATGGATAGTGGTGGTTTTACTAGATATTGTTACTGTTTATGCATTATGTTATATGTTCCTGGTAAGTTACGATTTTAATACATACAGTGGTTGTTTTACGAGAGTATGTTGTAGTTTTTAAAACAGAACATTTGCTGCAGGTTTTAAAAAATGATTTCTGCTTTCACATGGTTTTAATATGGATAGTGGTGGTTTTACTAGATATTGTTACTGTTTATGCCTTATGTTATATGTTCCTTCTAAGTTACTATTTTAATAGATACAGTGGTTGTTTTATGAGGGTATGCTGTAGATTTTAAAACAAAACGTTTGCTGCAGGTTTTTGGTGAAAGAACTAGGCACAGGCTGTGTTTATGGCATATTCAACAAAATGCTATCACACATTTTGGAAGACTTAAGACTGATTTCGAATTCAAGAAGGATTTTGATTATTGTCTAAAAGGTTGCGCTGATGAAGACGAATTTGAAGCTTGCTGGACAACAATGCTATTAAAATATGGAGTTGCAGATTCTAAATGGTTTGAGAGATTTTATGCAATTCGTAGCAAGTGGTGCACAACATTAAGCAAATACGTCTTCTTCGCTGGTTTCTTATCGTCGCAAAGAAGTGAAATCACAAACAATGCCATTTGCTTCAAGGCAAATAGAACCACATCTCTAACAAAGTTTTATGACATCTTTACAGATACCGTAAAGAGGTGGAGGAGTGTTGAACAAAAGAAAGGCTACGATGCTAACAATTCAGCACCTTTGCTTGAAATTGAGTGTAGTTTGCTTGCCCATGCAGCTGAGGTGTACACAATTGAGGTTTTCAAGTATTTTAAAGAAGAGTTTTATGCCTCTGTTGCTACAACTTGGAGCACACAGTCCTACACAAGAAGGTAAGAACAATTTACAGTTCATTATTGTTTTAAGATTTTTTATTTAAGTGTTAAGAAGATTATTTACAGGTTTAAGAAATAATGCTCTATGTGATTGTTATAAGCCAGTTTATGATACTTTTACGCCTTAAAATTACTATTTTAAACATATTCTATGCTCCCCTATTTACAGGTAAGAATAATTAACAGTTCATTATTGTTTTAAGCTTTTTTCTTTAAGTGTTAAGAAGATTACTTACAGGTTTAAGAAATAATGTTCTATGTGATTGTTATAAGCCAGTTTATGATACTTTTACACCTTAAAATTACTGTTTTAAACATATTCTATGCTCCACCTATTTATAATTTATTTTTCTCCAATAGGAATGACTTGGTTCTTAATATACACCCAGATGATACAACAAAAAAGACACATGCAGTACACTATTTTAAGGAAGGTGAAGATGTAACAGTTGATTGTTCATGCAAGCAATACTCAGCACTTGGTTGGTTATGCTTTCATGCCATTAAGGTTCTAACACATCACAATGTAAAAAAGATACCTGAGAAATACATCAACAAGAGGTGGACAAAAGGGATCAAGCAACCTGAATGGAATAAGGTGTACCAAGGTGGAAGCATTGTGCACAAAGAATTTGATGAAGCACTACCATGGCGTCAACTAATGTCAAGAAAATTCTACGATTTGCTGACATCATGCTCAAGCAATCATGATGCAAGGAGGTCAGTAAGTTTTAAACATGTTAGTTTGTGTTTAAAACTTATTCGTTTGTGTTTTAGTAATTTATACGTGTTTTTAAAAAAACATTACAGTTATTGATTTAAGCATGTTAGACATGGTTTTAATCTAAGATGATATGGTTTTAATGACAACTGAATTTGTATTTTCAACAGGATAATTGAAGACGGATTCAACCGGGATCTAATACAAGTGAAGTCTGTAGTATCAATTCAAGCCCCAGGCACAAGCACTCGGACATATAGTATTGAAGCAACAAGCACAAACACTCAAACGAATACCGTATCTCAAGCATCAAACCAACCTCAACTTCTTTTGGATCTAATCCGTGCAAATACAAAAGGAAGGAAGCCTAAGTTCACAAGCAAATTCAACAGAAAGAAGCAAATTTCAAAAGACACACCAAATGAGCGTCTCATATGATATTTTATGCTTTAGTAATAATTATTTGAAAGACATCAGAATCTCTTAAATTTACAATCATATAATGACTGATTTATAATGTTTGCACTTGATTATTACTGTTTTAATGAAATATAATAGACTTGTTTAATTGTAATTTCATCATTTTAGTTTGTTTCTTTTAAGAGTATTTTCATTGTCGCTTAAAAACAACAATGAACCATCTTAAAAACACAATGAATCAACCTAAAACTAACAAGGAAAAAAAACGACAAAGTTTGTTTACTTCTAAATTCATTAATTTAGTTTGTATCTTATAAGAGTATTTTCATTGTCGCTTAAAAACTACAATAAACCATCTTAAAAAAACAATGAATCAACTTAAAACTATAACAAAACATATTAAAATAATATATATCAACTTAAAACCTATCACAAAAAAATATTCAAACACATGCAACCAAAAAATCTTAAAAAACAACAAACTAATTCCTAAAAAACATCAAAGATCAAACAAAAAACACAAATGTAAACACTTAAAAAACACAAATTACATTAAAACATCTACTTAAACTTGTTCACAACATATTAGAAAGCACAAATTGTTCAAACCCAACAACTACTTCTTAAACATTAATAAACCATACTAAAACAATCTACAAACCACTTAAATACATAAACAATGTACTTGTCTGATTTCCAAATCACATACTACTTCTTCAACTTAATTTTCAAGGCCCCCAACTTCTTGTCAATTGTACTGTCCTTATCAGTATCATCAGGAGAATCATGCTGCTTCTTCGTCCTCTTTCCAATTTCCTTAGCCTATTTTTCCTTCTCTTTCTCTAGCTTCTGCTTTTCTTTCTCCTGTTTTTTCCTTTCCCTTTCAAGAGCTTTTGCAGCCTTCTCTGCAGCTTGTTTTGCCTTCTTCTCCAAAGCTACTCTAGCCCTGGCAGCAGCCTTCGATTCAACTTTTTTCACTGGTTTATCAGCTTTGTCCTTCGGATCAGCTTCGTCCTGCGGATCTGTTTTTACATCTGGAACATCAACATTTTCCTGTTCTTTCTGAGCATCTTTAGCTAGTAATTCCTTTATCATATCATGTTTGTTGACATCAAAGTACTCAACCAAATCCAACACAGATGCTCTACTAGAGTTGATGTCAGCCAAAACAAGAGTAGCCACAATCTCTGCTCTAAAAAGAATACGCCCGTAAAGTCAAAAAGCAACAAAAATTAAGTATAAATAATTCATCATATAAGTACTTAAAAACAACAACGTAAACACTTAAAACACCAACTTACACTATTAAATCAGTAACATCTCCATAAACAGACAAAACAAACACTTAAAAACAATAAGGGAATCACTTAAAACAAAAACCTTGAAGCTAAAAACAATCACTAAAACAAAAAAAAAAAAAAAAAGAAGCAAACCAACTTTAAAAAACATACCTGATTCAAACTATCTGAATCATATGTTGCTCCTCTAAATTCTTTCATCTCATGCATTACATACAATGCACAGTCATTATTTCCATCATTTACAACCAAGTCGAAAGGCATCTTGATATGATTGAAGACGAAGGATTCAATCTCCTTTGCTCAACTGTGTCCTTTCTTCTGAAGAAACTTATAAAATGTGGACTTCTGCAAAAAGTAACAAATAAAAAATAAAAACACAATTATATCAACTAATGTTGTGAGTAAGAAAAATAAAGAACTTCAATTTCCATACCAATGTGTTGGCACGTTCAGTAATCAAGTCATAATCAACCCCAGCAACTCCACACTCAATAGTGCATCCCATGCCATCATTGTAATCAATATCACCCAAGAAATTGGAGATATCAGTAATGGGGTTCAAGTCCAAGAAAACATCGGAGGAAATAAAGATTATCGACAACGTCGCATCATTATCTTTTGAACCAAAATCAAAGGGTCAGAACGTGGGAGGAATGACAATTGAGAACCAATAGCCTCATAAAAACTCATGCACCAAAATTATAGCCTAAATCAAATGAAGGTCCACCTTCTATATAATACTTACTTCTTCTCATCATAGGGGCATCAACAACCTCCTTCTTTTTCTGAGCCTCCTCAACAATGAAATCCAACATTGCCGAAACCTCGGGGTTGCTGTAGAAAGCTTGGCTATCAGCTGATGGAGAATATTGAATTTTATCCAATCCAAACGCACTAACACCAAAGAAGAATAGGCAACACGACGATGTCCCAACTCGAGACAATTCAACAAATGAACCATCTTTAGACGAAGCGTCACCACCTTGGTTATAAGTTCCATTTGAGAATGAACAAAACCGTAAAGTTATGCTTCCAGATAGCCAACCGCTCCTCTTCAAACCTATAAACCATAACATCATCGCCATAAACACAATATCAAGACTTAGAACCATAACATCATCAATTAAAACAAAAAATAACAGACTATCTTAAAAACATAACATCAGCACTTAAACAAATAACATCATACCTTAGAACCATAACAACAACACTTAAAAAGATAACATGATAACTTAAAACGCATAGCATTACTACAAATAAAACCTAAAACCATAAACATCATAACTTTAAAACACAACAAAAATCACTTAAACACATAACATCAGGAATTAAAAAACATAACATTATACCTTAGAACCATAACATCAACACTTAAAAACATAACATGATAACTTAAAACGCATACCATTGCTAAAACAAAACCTAAAACCATAAAACATCATAACTTAAACACACAACAAAATCACTTAGAACAATAAACAATAACGTGCAAACTTAAAAACATAGCATCAGCAATTAAAAAACATAACATCGCTTAAAACAAAACATAAAACTAAAACATACAACATTGTGCGTTAAAACACAACATAATCAATTAAAACTGTAAGCAAACAAAAACTTACAGAATAGCCCATCTTCTTGATTTCACTGTCCTTTGGAACACCATCTGGAATGGGAAGCTTCAACAACACATAATTCTCATCATTATCATCAACTTGCTGGGGTGGTATAGATTTACCCGATCCTTGCTGGGCGGGTGAAGCCATGGAAGCAGCAGCATTCAAAAGAATATCAACTTTGCTTGGCTCATAAGAATGACCAGCAGGCTGCTCAACTTTGACCTTTGTATCAACATGCATCTCTTCTCTAACGCTGATCTGATAAACCTTCTTTAGTCTAATTCCCCTACCAAAGACACCCTTCTCTTTATTCACCCTATCAAGCAGCCTATTGTTGGGCCAATGTTTGATCAAGGGCAAATCAGTTGACTCTTCCTCACCCTTATAAGGAAACCTGATAAGAAAAGATATAACATTAAAACCATAACATCAATAACTAAAAACATAAGCAAGTAACAAAAAACTATAACATTTTCAGCAGTAAAAATAATTTGGAACTAAAATTAAAAAACTAACATATTTACTTAAAACAACAACAAACATGCTTAAAAATGTAAAACACATTTTAGAGACAGAAAACTAAAACCACAACATATGAATTTAAAACAACAACATATGAATTTAAAAACACAAAATATGAATTTAAAACCACAACATATGAATTGAAAACCACAACATATGAATTAAAAAACATAATAAACAAACTTAAAATTGTAAAATCTATGTACCTGTGAAGGTAGCAAATAAGCAAAATCAACACGCAACCGCTAACAGACTTGCCCTTGGTATCCTTAGTGTTACTCATAAACCTATCAACACCCTTGCAAAGTCTATCCAAGACATTACCACACCAATCCAAATCCTTCAACTTGGACACATCCTGTACCACTGGAAGCAAACCATAATCAACTATATGGTTTGCATTAGGAGATAAAATGCAAGCACAAGCATACAAAACAAAAAGGCGTTTGAAATCATCGCCTCCATCAACCATTCTCTCCATGTAATACACCAGCCAAGCAGCATATGTGCCATCAAACACAACAGTATTCTTCTTCCCATCCTCCACAGCAGGGTATTTCAACTTGAAATCAGTCTTCAAGTTATTATCACCTGAGATTACTACCTTGTTCCCAGTGCATCTCGGAAGGAGAAAGATATCTTGAACATCTCTGCTGCTTACTTGATAACTATCTGACCTTGGCCCCACCCCAATATTCTGTACACACATACTATGGTCAAATCTCTGCACCAAATAGGGTAAAATACCAGGCGGCAACCTCTTGATATCCATCTCAAGTAACCCCCCAAACCCAATCTCCCTAACATCAGACTTTTGCTTCTCAGTCAATTTCAAATTACACAAGTTGAAAGACATGCAGTGAGCAAATGGCTTCTCTTCACCAGAATCTGAAACAAGTACATTCTTTTTAGCACGATTCCTTGTTTTCTTCACCTTCTCATCAACACCTTCAACACCCTCAGAAACAGAACCCCCAGTGCTAAGAACCTCCGTCCGTGTTCCCGTAGTCCCAATAGGTTCAGTTTTGTCGGTACCAATAACCTGGGTTGCACCAGTACCAACTAACTCAGTTGTATCAGTACCAAGAAATTCAGTTGTTGTGGCAGTACCAACAACATACGGACTAGGTTGTCCACACACAACATCAGATTCACTTACTGCAGAAAATCATACAAAAAAAGAGAAGTTAAAAACATAACATAGGAAAATAAAAACACAACAAACTACCTTAAAAACATAACATCAGTACCTTACAAAAAAATTAAACTATAAAACACTATGCACACCCAAAAAACATTAAAAACACAACAAAAACGGATAAAAGAACAAAACAAGCCCTTATACACACAAACATATTACATTACACTTGGACAAAAAAAAAAAAAAAAAACACGGGAGTTTTCAACGAAAAAACTACTAAAACACAACATTAAAATCCATAACACAAATGCATAAAACACATAACACAAGCCCTTATAAACACAACATAATACATTACACTTGCACATTAAAAAATCCTTGTTTCAGCAAAACCTACTAAAACAACATTAAAAACCATACGCAGCTGGATAAAAAGAATAACACAGAACCTTGAAAACACAACATACATACATTACACTTAAACATCAAAAAAATGGAAGTTTCAGCAAAAAAAAATACCAAAAACACAAGATAACAACCCCTAAAACATGAACAAACCTAACTAAACACCGTAACAAAAACCCTAAAATCCTTAACAGATTACACAACTAAACTAAACCAAACAAAAACGTTTAACAGCCGATTCGAAACAAAAAAACAACACAAAAATGAACAAAGATAAACACGCGCGCAAAACAAAATTCAAAAAAAAAAAAAAAAATGAACAAACAAATCAAGCATAAAAATGCAACAAACAGAAGAAAAAATGAGAACGAAAACTCACATTGGACTTCGGATTCAATCGTCGGCGATGGATTAGCCTTAAGCTTCTTCAACGGGATATTCATATCATCTGAAGCATCAGCACTCTGTTTCGAACGATTTCCCCTCTTTGTCATTTTTAATTAAACTTCAACAACAAAAAACAAACAAACGAAGGAAAAGAAAAAAGCATAAGTGATCAGAAAAACCTAATCGAAATGTCGAAGTACCAAAATTGAACTATAAAATCAATTTATAAGCATAAAAGAGGGAAAAAAACCTGTAATGTAGATGAAATCGCTTCCTTCACACGCGTCGGAATACAGGAGATAGTACAAGAAACCGCAAGTAGTTGCAAAAAAACAGATAGAGATGAACAGTTGCAAAGAGAAAATCGAGAGAGAGAGAGAAAGGCGGAAGATTGTAGATGAAACGTCTACAGTGTGAGATTTAAGAATATGGACGAAAAAGCAACTTCTGTCATTAAAACAATAAAAGCGGTTCCCGAGAAAAACCAGTCCGGTCAGACCGTAAAATAACCAAAAACCGCATGAACCGACCGAAACAGCGAGAAACCATTGATTTTCCTAATTTTATGGAAAATCCCCCCTTTTCTAAGACTTTGGCTTAAAAAAACAACGATAACTAATCTTTCTTCCTATTTTCTCCAATTAATTAAATTAAAATAGATTAATCCGCACTAACCCAAACCCAGATTCAACTTGAAAAGCAATTCACTATCCCAAACAATGATATTAATTACATTTATATACTTATTCCATTATTTATAACTAGGTGCACAATAATACACTTAGTGTGTAATTACGTTATAGTATGCGTGTGTGTACCTATCTATATGTATGTATGTATATGTGTCTGTTTACATACATACATATATACATATGTATATATACTTGTATATATGTATATGTGTACACACACACGTGCGTGTCTGTGTATGAAACTAGACAACTATTGAAATTGTGTGATTGAATATTTGATTTAAGTTAAATTGGACACAATTGTAATGTGTGTGTGTGTAAATTAGATTTTTATTACAAAAAATATCATGCTTTTTCCAATTAAAGTACAAACCCTAATTCAAAGAAAACAAAATCAATTTAGCATTAAAAAAAAATCCACTGTCCAATTAAATTTCATGCCTTAATTGACTCCAAACAAATCAATTCATATCATAAAAAACAACAATAACCAATTTTTCTTCTCCATTTTCTCCAATTAAATAAAGGGAAAATTACATTAGATCCCCCTAATAAATCTAGTAATAACACTCTAGTCCCTCTGATTTGAACAATAACATTTCAGTCCAAAATCTTATTTTCATGTTGACCAGCAAAATAATGATTTTCCACCTGGATAATTGAAGTGTGACGTGAAAAATGAGTGCTCTGTTGGATCAATGCATAATAGAATATACAAGGGATCAATATGTAATTAAAATATTCTCCTGAATTTGAAAAATTAGCCGTTATGTGTCTTTATTCTTTATTTATTTTTATTTTTTGCTCATCCGTTATTTGTCTTTTTAGCGTGTCTATTTAAACTCTTTTTTGGTTTATTTTGAATCATGAACAATTTTAGATTTATTGCTTTTGCTTACTTCACTAGAAATATAGGGCTACACAACCATATATTATATACCGATTAAACCCATATAGTATTTTGATCTATAAGTTCCTTAGTCACCCCATTAGCCATGTAAAAAAAATTGTCTCAAATGCATATAAATTATCAATTTACTGTAGGATCACATTGCCTTCTTCAGGACATTCAAATAATTACTTGCTTGTAAAAGATCTTGTAAAACATATTATGCAATCCTCATCAAAATTAACTTAATTAGACCAACAATCATTGCAGATAGGTAATTTGTTGTTGGTGCAAATTACGTATGTATTCATGGCCAATAATTTACACCACAATATTTGAACAATCACCATTGCTTATTCGGATCATAATAGCTTACAGTTCACTAATGAAGCGAAGAATGTTGTTCGAAAGTTCACAACAATTGTCATGAACTGTTTGTAAACTACATATGTTTAAATTATTTATTGATCTTTCGAAGCCTAAGACAATGGAATTGTGAGTATGCAGGGATTAGTTATAATTCTTAACATTGCTACTCTAATTTCGAAATATATTTCCACAATTCATGTTGTCTAAGATCAAACATAACTAAAAGCAAACAATTAAGTGAATCAATTTGGTGGAAAATATATGCATACGGCACAAGTTTTACATTTTCCAAGGGTTAACCTCTGAACTATACTTCAACACAACAGTGTTCGTCGCACTTGACACGATTTTTTTCCCTTTCACCGGATTGTTGAACAGCTCTAGAATCCTGACTAGATGAAGCTATACTGTTGGTCCAGATAACGGCAAAGTAAAAGACTAGACGCGGTGGTGAATAGTCTTTTTCAAACTTTTGTCGATAAACATAATTTCTCAAATATCTGATACATATTTTCAGAGAGCGGAAGACTTTTTGTGCTAAGTGCACGTGCTTACCAAGATATGTGTAAATACTTAGCAAAGTAAATAAAGCAAGTTATAAAATGCAAAAAGTAAATAACACAAGTCTTTATAGTGGTATCTGAAGGTGGCGTAATCCTTTAACTAATCCACTTCGGCCTTTCTCAGACCTATAATCCACTAAGATAGATAATTGAGTTAACCTTACAAATATCTTCTCTCGATTCCTAAATACACTAGGTTCCCAACTAAGTGTTCCCCCTGAGTTATTCCCCGGCTTTCTCAGCCAAGTACTTCCTATACTCAGAAACCTTTTGAGCTATTCCTTAGTATCCCAAACTAAGTACTTCCTATGCTCAGTAACCTTGGAGTTATTCCTTAGTTTCCCAAACTAAGTACTTCCTGTACTCCACGCCGATTAAGGTGTTGGTTAAGGTAGTTTGTCAGGTGAGCTTCTTTAATAACTTATTGAGTTATGCAGATAGCTCTATGAATCAAGTATACTTAACACACTTTTCAATGTATGGTATCTTGTTCTTTACTGACCCAAGTCTATGATAAGAGTTCAAGAGAATGAATCTCGGATATGAAATCTTAATTCAACTCCTTCACAGATAACAATGCTTGTTAAGGATCAGGACACTTAGAACTTTTGTGCTACTTAGAATCAAGAGCTTTGATCGCAACAGAAGCTTGAAGGTAAGTAGTATGCTTGAGAGTTTGAAAGATAGTGTTCAGTGTTCTTGGTGTGAGTTATGTGTATTTTTCAAGCATTCTAAGTGTTGATATTTATAGTTGAAAATCATGCCGTTTGAATAGTATCCGTTAGGCTCAATGAAATTCAAACTATTGATATCTGAGTATAGTACTGTTGTATGTTTGTCTTCTTCTCAGAGACTGCCGTTTTTGTTCAGACATTTCTGTCTGCGCATTTAATGTATTGTACTATACTTTGTCCTGTAGTGCCAACGGAACTATGCATGCTTTCTGAAGCATTGCACGTCCCTTTTCAGAGATCTTCACATCTCCAGATACTTGTTACAACATTGTTTCCCAGAAACATAGTTTTTATCCAAGGTATCTGAGTGTAGATATCTGTGGGCACTTTTCCTCATTTAGAAACCTTGTAGTCTTAGATATCTTTTGCAACACTTGTTTATTGAAAAACACTTGTTTCTTCAAGATATCTGGACATAGGTATCTGATGACCTTAGTCTCCAGCAATCTTGTGCAGTCTTCAAATCTTCAAAAAATGTTGAGCTCTTCTGCCGGATGCCTTCTTCTTGGTCTTCTTCAGAGAAATAAAAAATTACATTCAGAGATCCTAACATCCTATACAAGATTTGCTAGACTATCATACTTAGTGATTTTCCTCTTTTACAGTGTTCAAGTGAACCAAGAGTACTAACCACCTTTCTGAGATAAGATAAGTCATTAAGTTGCTGATCAAAATCTAAACAAATATTCCTAACAAATTTCCCCCTTTTTGATCAGTCAAAGATGACTATCTGACCTATTACAGATCTTGATGAGGAAACAATCCACCACTTAATCAATTCATAAGATCTTTCAATTCTTTCAATTAAGTGCAGAAAGTAAACATCAACCAAATCACAAGGTGTGATCTTTGCTGACAAGTTATCTTTTTATAAATTGATATCTGAGAGTAGGTTCATCAGATATGTTACAGAGAAAGTTCACAATATAACTTTAATAAAACACAATTTAGCGCAGTCAGCAAGATACAAAATACATAGTAAATTAGGACAACAGGAGTAACCAAGCTCCAAGTAAACATCCTAATAAACTAGTCTTCAAGTCTTCAAATCTTCAAGTCTTAAAAAGCAGTTCCATGGATCAATCTGCAAATTTCCTATCACCAAATCTTTTGATATCATCAGAGTAGTCATAGAGAAGAGTTCTGACAACCATCTCTATGTCTCTGGCAACTCCACAAACTTCCTTGTAGGTTTTGGTAGGATTCTTCTTGGCAAAGTGTTTGATCCACAGATACTTTCCCCACTTCCAGGCATGCTCGATTCTGATATCTGATAGCTTGAAGTATTCATATATGATCTTCAGATATCTGATGTCACCTTGTATTGATCTTCAGTCATGTAGAAAGACTCATAGGGTTCCACAACAAGTCTTGCTCTTGTGCCTATTCCAGTGATGTTGGGAATTCTGTGCACATCATCTAGCTTTCCATAAGGACAATCATCAGAGAGGTCCTTTTTCATGGCTTCTATTCTCTTGATTACTTCAAAATCCAACCAGGCTTTGATGTGGTTGCTATTAATCAAGACTGGCTTGTCTTTTCTCCATGCCATGAGCTGTTTATGGATTGGTTCTGGAAATTTTTCATTTACCAGTAAGTGCTTGAGTTCCAGAATCCAGTAGCCATTCTTCTAATTAATGCATCTGTAGACAGAGGAGTCATTGTTGGTCTTCACATACTCAATCTTGGCTTCTTCAGGCCTGAGTGGTAGTTGAAGTTTTCTTTGTTCAGCTATCAGCCTGTTCCTCCTTTGTCTTGAATTCTCCCTTGGGGGATTGCTTGAAGAACCACCCTGGATTGACTTGGTATTTCTAGAGGGTGTTTTAGCTGCCAAAGGCTTTGCAGCTATGGGCTCAGATAGGCTATCAACCTTTCTTCTTTTTTTTTGAAGAGGTGCTTCATCATCATCCTCATCTTCATCATCATCTTCCAGATTTCTCTAGTTAGGTGATTTGCAGCCTTCTTCATTGCCCTGGGATTTGATTTCTTCTTCTTCTTCTTCTTCTTCTTCTTTAGAAGACTCTTCAATCTCTATAACTTGTCTTCTCCTTGGAGCCTTGGTACTCCTTGGAGGTCTTTGTGCCATAGCCCTTGTTACCATTGTTGTTTCTTCAGTTGGTTGCTGGGAAGTAGATACTATTTGCAAAGTAGCTTGACTTGATGAGGGCTCATTTATTCTGAGTGGTGGCTGGGAAGTTCTCTTGTTTCCTCTTCCTTTCTGAGCAGCACCAACTCTAGATTTCTTCTTACCTTCCCCTTGACCTTGAGGTCCAAATCCCCCCCCCCCCATAGTCATTGTTGACTGACTAAGTACCACAAAAGATTATGAGAGAGACTCAAAATTCCTTTGCAAGTAATTGTAGGCAGTAACCAACTTATGAAGTTCAGCCTTGAGCTCCTGATTTTGTTTGATAAGTCCATTTTCCTTATTAGTGAGCTCTGCCAATGGGCCTTGTATGGCTTCTGCTTTTCCAGCAGCATAGCATGCCTCTTCAAAGGCCTTTGCTGCTAAATTTTGGTAATCATCCCTAACCATGCCTAGGTCTTTCTGAGCAATGACCAGACTGGTTGTTCTCTGAGTGATGAGCCTAGTGAATGTCTTCATTTCTTCAGGGACTGATGTAATGGCGGCTTTGTCTTGAGAAGATAACTCTTTTTTCAATTTGGCCAGTACTTGAAATCTGCTCAAGTGTTCATTGGAGTTGACATTTGGCAGCTTGTTGAAAATTTCAGGAGCAATCAGCTTCATTTTCAAATGAGAAACCACCAAGTGCTCATTTCGGTGTTCTGCCACTTTCTTCTCTTCTTCATCATCTGAGTCATCAGCCCAGTGATCTTCATCCTCTTGGACATTTTCATCAATGTTTTCTAGTCCATCAACCATCTCAGAGATGGGTTTCTTTCCTTTCAGAGAGGAGGATGGTACCTCTTTTGGTGATGCAGCCTTAGCATCATGCTTGTCTTCAGATACTTGCTCAGTATCTAGCTCCTTAGCAATGGAATTTACAGCTACCTGGAGCTCTTTAGTGTCAGAGTAAGCTTGCATTTCCTTGATGGTTTGATCTTCAAGTTTATTTAGCTTGACTCTGGATTCAGCTATCTTTTCTTCTAGTTGAAGATTTAGCTGTTGTTCTTCTTCCAACAATTGTTTGAGTTGAGCAACTCTGGCTTGTGCATCCAACATTTTCTGAGTTGTTTCCTCAGAGTGCTCAACTACTTGTTCAGTAGTGTCCTTTTGTTGGGAAGATGGATGGGTAGATTTCTGAGGAGATAGAGGAGGGGATTGTTGTGATGTCCTCTCTGTGTGCTTTTCAGCAACTGAGGCATTAGTTCCTTGTGCAATCCCTCCTGTCCCTGGTGCAGGAGCTTCATCATCATCCTTTTTTTCATTATCATCCTTGTGATGGTCAGAAGGAGATTCTTCATAATCATTCTCATCAGTCTCCTTCTCTGCTTCATCTTCAGAGAGCAGATTGATCACTTCTGGAATAGTGACCATTTGCCCATTAACTTCCTCTTGTTCAGAGGGTATGTACTGTAGGGTCTGGGGAAAGATAGGCTTGAATGCCATCTGCATTCTGGTCTGACCATCTGCTTGGTTAAAAGCTTGAATCATCTTTCTGGCCACTTCGTTGACAAAGTCCTTATGCATCAATGTTCCAAAGGAATATTGTTCAGTGGGGAACATGGCATGGACATAGTTTTCCAAGTCAAGGGCTCGTGCTCTCCTTGTGTGGTGATCAGTCACCTTTATGATCTCAGATAGATCGGAGCATTGAAGCTTTTGCCATCTCTTGAAGCATTTTAGGTGCTTTGGCAAAGTGTGTTCCTTGAAGAAAGGAAGCAGGTCCTTTTTCTCATCAACAGGGACCTTAGTGGCACTTGATTGAGCCTGAAAGAAAGTGTTCTGAATTAATTTCAAAACTATAGTAGATATCTGGGCTTTAGAGTAGAAAGGTATCTGAGTTACCTGTGTGACAGGCTCAGATGACTTAACTACTGAGGTTCTAGGTGCCTCAGATATCTGGATATGAGGAGGAGACTGGGAAGTCTGATCCTCAGTGATCTTTCTTTCTACTTGAACCTGAGATTAGAAACATAATACTTAGGAAATTTTATCAAGAAAAATTCTATTTACAAAATCAGATATCTGAGAGGTCAATTACCTCCACTATTGGAGGCTCAGATACTTGTTGCTCAGAGACTTGTGCAGTCTCTGGAAATTTTTCTTGTGATGAAGGCTTTGATGCCTCATCAATTTCCATTTGTTGTGGGGATTGAGCGGACAATTCCCCAACAACTTCTACTTCTTTTTGAACCTGTTAAGTAGAAAGTGTTAGTTTGAGAAAAATGATCAGAGATTTGTCTTTGAAGACTATAGGTACCTGAATGAAATACCTTCTCTGCAGAAGGTTCAGATACTTGTTCCTTAGAGACCTTGGAAGTCTCTGGATTCTTTTATGAAGAGATAGACTTTTCTTCATTTTTCTTCTCAGTTGGAGCATATTAGAAACAAACACTTAATAGTATTAGTCAAGTATATAAAGCACATATCTGAGATATTAAATCTTAAGGAACTATCTTCTACATGTGAGACAGGCTCCTGTTCCTTAAGTGGTGAGGCTATGGAAGCCTCATTCTCAGATTCTGAGGCAAGCTTTGCAGTTTCCTCTTGATGTTGTATTTCTAATTCAGCCTGTAACAAAGAAATTTTATTAAATAACAAGATTAACAAACACAAAAATATCACAAGTGAAGAGTTAAACCATTAAGCTACCTGAGCAGTGTCAGGCTGATTGGTCTCTGGAACTTGTGACCCTTCTATGCGTTGGTCTTGTTGTTCCATTTCAGCTTCTTTGTTTGAAGTTTCAGGTACTTCAGACCTTTCCTGAGTGTGCAACTAAGTTGCCTCCCTTAGTTGATCATTCTGAACAGATGCCTCAGTTTGATACCTCTCATTGAGTTGGGGAACCTGCTCTTTTGCAGGATTTTCTTCAGCAAAGAAAGAAAGATCTTTGGTATCTCATCAGAACTCAAGTATCATTTCAGCAGCATCCACTACTGGTTGTTGTGGTTGGTGTGATGGTTCTGATCTGGATGAAGAAGGTGATGCTATATGAGGCCTATCCAGATCTGCTTGAGACAGATTTTTAAGTGTTGAGGCAATGGCAGTATCCTCCAACACTAAGTTATCACTCATCAAAGCATCTTCAATAAGCTTAAGTGATTCTTGCTCTGATGGTGTGTTTTGTCCAGTGACTTTGGACACAGTTGCTTCTTCAGCCACCTCTGAAACAAGTACTTGTTCAGCAACCTGTGGTGTAGGTTCTTCTTCAGATACCTCTACACTTGTTACTTTGTCAGCAACCTTAGCCCTCTTTGATTTCTGTAGGACTTGAGAGATAACTAACTCATCATCATCATCATCGTCAGAGCTCTCATCAACATTAGGAACTGATTGGTCCATAATCCCTGCGGTTTCTGCAGATGGGGCTTGGTACCTGCCACTACTCTCATTTTTACCAATGAGTTCATCATCAAGGCTCTCCTTGGCAACATTGATGAGTTCATCAGTAGTTGTATCTTTTGCAGCATTGATGAGTTCATCAGTAGTAGTGGCAGATATCTGAGAGTTGACGTCCACAATGGGTATGCCTTCTGATTTGCCAGCAGACTTCTTTCGTGAAGTTCTGGGCTTTTTGGTTGCAACGGAACCCTCAGATACCTCATCAGTCTTTCGTTTCTTGGAACCTTTCTGAGATTCAGTAAATTTTTTCATTATGTTTGTATACTCATATTTATAGAGTAGGTTACTATTGGCAAGGTCTGCCGTCTCTCTGAGCTCAATGCCAAGGTACTCCAGTAAGTAGCATATCTTCAGTCCATAGCTTACTGTGGCTTTTGGCTCAGCAAGGCCCTTAATGATTTTAGGCTCAAAGCCTTGAATCTTCTTCACAAATTTCATAAAGGCGTACTTTCCCCAGTTGAAAGGGTTTTCCAGCCTTTTGTCTTGTTGTTTCAACAAGAACATCATCATCCAGCGTTCTTGGCTTATTTGGTCGGCACCTCATTGTAGACCATCAAAGCATATGTGAAGAATGCATGCCAACACATCCCAGTGAACCAACATATGTCTGGTTCTGATGTCAGCAAGTTTGAAGTCAGTGGGTGTATCTGGTTTTTCAAGATCACACACACCATTGTACAGTTGCTTCACACCTTCAAGGAGATCATCATCCTTGGTGTTTATTTCAAAATCATTTCCAAGATTTTGAAGTCTAAACAACTCAAAGAAATTTGTCAAGTTCAAAATGATGTCCTTTCCTTGAACTTTTGACTTTATAGACACTATTTCAGTGCCTTCAGATACACAGGAAATAATCCTGGAATTGTTGTAGAATTCCAACACATCTAGTGAAGAAACTCCACTGGGAATAGCAGACATGAAGCCCTTAATTTGTGCCTTTTCAAGCATATCAAGGATTAGCTTCCTATCGGCTTGATTTTCAATAGCAGCAGTATGGTATTCCTCAATCATGGCACCACCCCAAATCATCCTGTGATTTGAAGTCCAATGATTAGGATTGAAGTCTCCTACCAAATGATTGTTTATGATAACCAACTCTGGTGCTTGCTTTTCAGCAGTACCAGAGGTAGTAGATTGGGATTTCTGGGTAGAAGCACGTTTTGGAGCCATCTCTTTATATAGTGAGAGTTTTCGAAAGTCTGAAAGAGATTAAGGTGGGAGATTAGTGATTCTTTGCAGAAGACTAATCGAAGAACAGAGTTTTGCAGAAAAGTTTGAAGGAATGTATTTGCTATTCTTATGCAAGTATGAATGTTGGATTAGGCGAAAGTGATTTCTTTTGCCAAAATCCTATATATATAGCAACGTAAATCTCAACAGACATATACATACAAATTGATTTTGTATGTAAGTATCTGTGTACTTGCAGATAGGCGTGGGTAAAGTTTGTTTGACATTAAATGCTTAGTGGGCCACGTCTGAGTTTTTACAGTCCACTATTTTACAGAGAAATAATCTCGTCCGTTAAGGTCAAACGCCCATTTCATCAAGGGTTACTATTGCTTCTTCAGCAATGATCACAATCAACAATTGTAATTGTGCCCAATTAATGAATTTTGGCGATTAGCTATCTGAATCACATTTCTTCTGTGTGAATAAGAACATCTTTTGTATCTGAATCTATCTCATACTCAGTATCTGTCCAAGTTTTACACAAAGATAGAAATAATACAAATTTCAAGAGAGTAGTAGTTATTTGACAGGTTGTACTATTCTCTTTGTGTTCCCCTCACCGAAAGTGATCTAGATATCCGAGTACTGCCTCGTAGATATTCAAATAGTCATTTTACCCTTTTGCCTGTGGTTTCTGGATACCCGTTCCAGATACCTCTTTTCTGGATACCCGTTCCAGATTTCTCTTTTCTCTTTATATCTGGATACCCATTCCAGATACCTTGTTTCTGGATACCTGTTCCAGGTTTCTTTTCCCTCTATATCTGGATACCCGTTCCAGATATCTCTTTCCCTCCTTTGATATCTTCTTCAGATATCTGAACTTTTTCAGTTCTTTGGTAGCTCCATTAGTCCAAGACTATGTCTTAAAGCTAAGAATCTACTTTCTTGTAGTAGCTTAGTGAAGATATCTGCAAGTTGGTCTTCAGTGCCAATCTTGAGTATCTCTATATTGCCTTTTTCAACATGGTCTCTAATGAAGTGGTGTCTAACATCAATGTGCTTTGTTCTTGCGTGAAACTTGAGTTATGGCAATAGCACTTGTGTTGTCACAGAAAATCGGAGTTTTCTCTTCACTGAGTCCATAGTCTCTGAGTTGTTGTTGTATCCACAGTATTTGTGAAGCACAACACCCAGCAGCAATATATTCAGCCTCTGTGGTAGATGTGGCAATTGATTTTTGTTTCTTACTGAACCATGATATCATTCTGGCACCAAGAAATTGACAAGTTCCTGAGGTGCTTTTTCTATCAAGCAATGATCCAGCATAGTCAGCATCAGAATAGCTAACTAAACTCAATCCACTGTCTTTTGGATACCACAATCTAACTTCTACAGTACCCTTTACATACCTTAATATTTTCATAGCAATGTTGTAGTGTGATTGCATTGGATTTGTCTGAAATCTGGCACACACTCCAACTGCATATTGAATATCAGGTCTACTTGCAGTGAGGTACAGTAGAGACCCAATCAATTTCCTATACTTGTGTTCTTCAACACTCTTGTCAGATTCAATATAGGTCATTTTGGTTCCAATGCTCATAGGTATCTTAGCATTCTTTTCAGAAGGCTTTAGATTAAATTTGTTGAGCATGTCTTTTGCATACTTTGTTTGACTAATGAATATTCCATCATTGAGTTGCTTGACTTGTAGCCCTAGGAAATAATTCAATTCTCCCAACATGCTCATTTCAAATTTACTTTTCATGAGCTCAGCAAAGTCTTCACAAAGTAGCTTTTCTTTAGATTCAAATATAATGTCATCAACATATACTTGAACTAAAAGTAGTTTCCCATCATGGTTCAATGTAAAGAGTGTTTTATCAACATCTCCTTTCTTGAAACCACTTTCTAGTAGGTATCTGGCCAATGTATCATACCATGCTCTTGGAGCTTGTTTCAGCCCATACAGAGCTTTCTGAAGCTTATAGACCATCCTAGTTTCTGAGGAAACCTCAAAGCCTGGTGGTTGCTCAACATAGACTTCCTCAGCAAGTTCACCATTTAGGAATGCACTCTTCCATTTGATAAACTGTAAAGTCATTATGAGCTGCAAAGGCTAGAAAGAGTCTTATTGCATCCAATCTTGCAACTGGTGCATAAGATTCATCAAAATCTAGTCCTTTAGTCTGGGTGAATCCCTTGGCAAACAGCCTTGCTTTGTTTCTGGTTATTTCACCAGACTCATTCATTTTATTTCTGAAAACCCACTTGGTTCCAATTACAGATATTCCGTCAACAAATGGAACCAGTTTCCAGACTTTGTTTCTCTCAAATTGATCCAACTCTTCTTGCATTGCAGAGATCCAATCTTGATCCTTCAATACTTCTTCTATAGTTTTAGGTTCAATATTTGAGATGAAACATCCATAGAGTGAATCTGCATTTCCAGCAATTGCTCTCCTAGTTCTAACACCTTGGTCTAAAGGACCGATCATATCCTTGGCAGGATGATTTCTTATCCATTTCATAATGGGTTTTGAACTAGTAGGATCAATATCATTTTGATCTGAATGTGAATCAATATGATTTTGATAGGATACTTGTGCAGTATCTGAGATATCTGACACATGGGAAATGCCATGGATATCTGACACTTTTTCAGTGTTAGAGATATCTGGAACTTGATTTTCAGCAATCTCATTCTCAGAAACCTCTTAATGATGAAGGTTCTCAGTAACCTGTTCCATTTCTGGAATTCTCATAGGAAATTCTTCATCATGTCTTAGAGTCATCTGGTTGTTACTAAGCAATGGTTACTTTTCACCGTCAGACTCATCCTCTAAGTGAATGATAGAATTGTTTCCTTTTGAGGATTCTTCTTCAGAATCTTTAATCATCAGCTCTTTGAACCTATCTGAGAGTCCTTCATTCAAGGTTATTTTCTTGTTTCCTTCGTAGAAAACTACATGAACAGATTCTTCAATCTTTTTCGTTCTTTTGTTGTAGATTCTATAGGCTTTGCTATTCAGAGAATAACCAAGAAATACTCCTTCATCTGCTTTTGGTTGAAATGTTCTCAAGTATTCTTTTCCATTGTTAAGAACAAAACATCTGCAACCAAACACCCTTAGATGTTTGATACTAGGAGGTCTACCAATCAAAAGCTCGTATGGAGTTTTGTCATGGTGTTTGTTAATCAAACATCTATTTTGAGTGTAGCAGGCTGTGTTAACAGCTTCAACCCAATAGATTTCACTTATTTCAGTGTCAGCAAGCATTGTTCTTGCAGCTTATTTTAGGGTCCTATTCTTCCTTTCAGCAACACCATTTTGTTGTGGTGTCCTTACTGAAGATAGTTGATGTTGTATACCTTTGCAGGTACAAAACTCTTTTAAGTACTGGTTCACAAACTCAGTACCATGGTCTGTTCTGATTACAGATACCTTGTCATTTTTTATGACTTCAAGCTTATTCAGCAAGTTGGGTATCTCAACCCTTGCATCAGATTTTTGTTTGAGAAATACAACCCAAGTGAATCTTGAGTACACATTAACAACAACCAGACCATACTTCTTTCCTGCATAGCTAGTTACAGATGATTCAAAAAGATCCATATGTAACATTTGCAGTGGCCTTTCACTGGAGTGTCTAGTTTTAGACTTGAAAGATGTTTTGGATTATTTTCCCATTTGGCAAGCTGAGCATATACCATCCTTTCTATATGCCATTTTGGGTAAACCAACCACCAATTCTTTTTTTTTCGCTAGCTTGTTTAGAGTTTTGAAGTTCAAGTGACTCATTCTTTTATGCCATAGCCAATTTTCTTCAGTGTGGCCAGATTGACTCACCATGAGACATTCTTCAGTTGTGGCGGATGCCCAATCAACAACATAAAGATTTCCTTTTCGTCTAGCAACCAAGACTGTCTCCTTTGACTCATTGTCAATCACTTTGCATAGTTTTGACTTGATCTTGACAATGTACCCTTTGTCTACTAATTGACTCATGCTTAGGAGATTATATTTCAATCCCTTTACATGTAGTACTTCATAGATTGTAAGGGCTCCAAACTTCAGATTGCCAAATCCTATGGTTGGATTTTCATCACCTCTAGCAAATCTAATAATTGGTCCATCATCGCATTTTCTGTAGTTAATCAGATTCGCTTTGTCTCCTGTCATGTGCTTCCCACATCCGCTATCAAAATGCCACTTAGGATTAGTCTTTAGAGTGTTCTGCACAAAACAGGAAACATGAGATTACTCATACCAACAATGGAACCATCTGGACTAAAGAATCTTCCTGTAGGAATCCATTTCTGAATAAATTTCTTAGGGACATTCTTTTGTTTAACAGGAACATAAGGAGGAATTCTAGGTAAATGATTAGTATCATTGTTATTAAGAATTATTTTCTTCTTTAGTGTGTTCCTTGGTTCTCCTTGTGGTGCTTTCAGATACCTGTCAGGTTGCTGAGTCTGCTTGTCAGCAAACTTAGCTTTTCTTGCCAGATTTCTTCTAGCCCTGGCATTCAAATTTTTAGTGGCTTGACTTTTCTTCCACTTCTGATAATTGCTGTGAGCAATCCTAGCCTTTATCCATCGTTCTTGCTCTTGTTTATACTCTCGAGCAAGTTGTTTCCCGATGGCTTTATAGCCAATGCCATTTCGAGCACCTGGTGCTATCTGAGTTCTCATCTCAGCAGCTTTGCTAGTCTTTGGGTAGTCTATTTTCTTTCCAGAAAACGTGACATAGGAGAATTTGCCAGCTCCTGCAATTCTTCCTTTCTGAGAGACATAACACTGTGGGTGATTACACTTTTCAATGTTATGTTTCTTTTCAGAAATATTCCCAACAGTTTTCTTTTGGACTTGTTTTTCCCACAAAGGTTTGGCCGCAACTGCCTTTCCTTTGTCAACAGCCTTAGCTTTCTGACCAATGCTATAGGTTGTTTGGGAACCATCTTGCTGAGCACTGACAAATGTTATTCTTTCATCACTCTTATTCAGAGTGGTAGAACTATTTGTTTGTGTGTCCAGCCCAAGTCCTCCCTTTTCTGAAGGATCTCTTAAATAAGATTGTGCTTCAGTAAGAGTGTCACTAGCTTTGACATAAGATTGGAAAGATACTTCCTTCTTTTTGAGTTCCTTATTCTCAGAAAGAAGACCTTCACATTTCTTTTGAAGTTTGGCCAATGCTTCTTTATGTGACTTTTCTGTCTTAGATATCTTGAGTAATTGTGAATTTTCCCTTTCAAGAGAATTCTTTTATTCTTCAAAGATTTCGGCTCTAGCTCGGACCATTAGAAATTCTGTTTCGTAGAGATCAAGTTCTCTTTTGAGATGTTCCAGATCTTTGATTCCTTCCTCATCACTTTCATATGTATAACAAGAAGTATGTGTTACCTCATCAGCCATGAGACAAGGTTCAATGTTGGAGATATCTGGAAAGATTTCTTCAGCCACTCCACACACTTCTTTCTTCTTTTGACCAAAGTCAACCACTTCATGAGAAACACCACACATCTCTGGAGAAGGCAGTGTGGAATCATCTAAGTCTTCATGCTCAGAGTCAGACAGTCTAGAGCATCCAGTTGGATTTCTATCTTCTTTCTTTCCTCAGTGAGCAGAGATCTCTGACCTCTCTTGAAGTTTCTTCTATCTTTCTTGTCACCTGTCTTTAGCTTGTTGAAGGCAGGGCAATCCTTTTTGAAATGACCAGGTTTCAGACAATAGAAAAAGATATCGTTTCCGATTTTTGCTTCCTCAGTAATAGATGCTTTCTGAGCCGGCTTGTTCAGCGAGCTAGACAGTTGCATATTTTTGTACTGATGATAATTTGAGCCTAGATGCTTTTTCAGTTTCTCTTTGGCTTTTCTTCTCTCAATCTCCCGACTGACATATTTTATCATTTGCTTTACAGCAAGAGCATTCTCCTCAGTCACCTCCTTGCCTTCCTTCTTTTCAGAAGTTCCTTGAGCAACTAGAGCAACATTCTACAACTTTTCAGTTGTGTGTTCTCTTTGAGTTGTCTCATAGTCAACAGTGGCAAGGTGAGAGAAAAGTTCCACTGGAGTGATATCTGGCATTCCTTGGTTAAAGTAGAAAAACTTTGTATGCTCCCAGTTATGATTTAGACTTCTCACAATAGTCTTAATTTTTTCTGGTTGGGTATATCTATTGCTTTCACCAAGTGCAGCCATATCACTCATGAGTGTTGTAAACCGGAAATCTAGTTCTTCAAGAGTCTCTGTGGGACCTTGTTTAAAGTTTTGGAATTTGAGCTTCAAAACCTCGAACTTATTTTCCTTTGTTTTCTCAATGCCAGCACAGATTTCCTCAATTAGTTGCCAGGCCACTTTCGCCATTTTTGCACCCCACAGTTTAACTGTACGTGCTCTGGAGTAGAACGTATGATGATATTGCGAGCCTGACCATCCAGTCGATTTCTCTTGGCATCTTCCGATGTCCAGAGCTCTCTAGGCTTTAGCTCGTAAATAACTTGACTGGTAGGTCTCCCACTTGTTGACGCATCTGTCTGTGAGGAGCCATCACTTGGCTCTCTGTCTCTACCATTAGAAACCTCCATGACCTGCTTGAGTTGTTGAATGACTATGGGGCCAATCTTTATCACGTCCATCATTTCGTCACTAATGGCTTCTAGGTGGAGCATCATGTTGTTCTTCCATTTCTCATGATTCTCTGGCTTGAGAATTGGGGCGTCACTTAAAGACATCCTACAGCAAACACACTAAACAAAGAAATCAAGTGTAGGTGAAAGGCAGTTAGTGAGCACTTATCTGGGATCTAGGTTCAGTGCAGAAGGCTTGGGAACCTCCCGCTCTGATACCACTTGTTGGTCCAGATAACGGCAAAGTAAAATACTAGAGGGGGGGGGGGGTGAATAGTCTTTTTCAAACTTTTGTCGATAAACACAATTTTCAGATATCTGTGAAGATACCTGATACTTATTTTCAGAGAGCGGAAGACTTTTTGTGATAAGTGCACGTGTTTAGCAAGATATGTGTAAATACTTAGCAAAGTAAATAAAGCAAGTTATAAAATGCAAAAAGTAAATAACACAAGTCTTTATAGTGGTATCTGAAGGTGGCGTAATCCTTCAACTAATCCACTTCGGCCTTTCTCAGACCTAGAATCCACTAAGACAGATCATTGAGTTAACCTTACAAATATCTTCTCTCGATTCCTAAATACACTAGGTTCCCAACCAAGTGTTCCCCCTGAGTTATTCCCTGGCTTTCTCAGCCAAGTACTTCCTATACTCAGAAACCTTTTGAGCTATTCCTTAGTATCCCAAACTAAGTACTTCCTATGCTCAGTAACCTTGGAGTTATTCCTTAGTTTCCCAAACTAAGTACTTCCTGTACTCCACGCCGATTAAGGTGTTGGTTAAGGTAGTTTTTCAGGTGAGCTTCTTTAATAACTTATTCAGTTATGCAGATAGCTCTATGAATCAAGTATACTTAACACACTTTTCAATGTATGGTATCTTGTTCTTTACTGACCCAAGTCTATGATAAGTGTTCAAGAGAATGAATCTCGGATATGAAATCTTAATTCAACTCCTTCACAGATAACAATGCTTGTTAAGGATCAGGACACTTAGAACTTTTGTGCTACTTAGAATCAAGAGCTTTGGTCGCAACATAAAGCTTGAAGGTAAGTAGTATGCTTGAGAGTTTGAAAGATAGTGTTCGGTGTTCTTGGTTTGAGTTCTGTGTATTTTTCAAGCATTCTAAGTTTTGATATTTATAGTTGAAAATCATGCCGTTTGAATAGTATCCGTTAGGCTCAATGAAATTCAAACTATTGATATATGAGTATAGTACTGTTATACGTTTGTCTTCTTCTCAGAGACTGCCGTTTTTGTTCAGACATTTATGTCCGCGCATTTAATGTACTGTACTATACTTTGTCCTGTAGTGCCAACGGAACTATGTATGCTTTCTGAAGCATTGCACGTCCCTTTTCAGAGACCTTCACATCTCCAGATACTTGTTACAACATTGTTTCCCAGAAACGTAGTTTTTATCCAAGGTATCTGAGTGTAGATATCTATGGGCACTTTTCCTCATTTAGAAACCTTGTATTCTCAGATATCTTTTGCAACACTTGTTTATTGAAAAACACTTGTTTCTTCAAGATATCTGGACATAGGTATCTGATGACCTTAGTCTCCAGCAATCTTGTGCAGTCTTCAAATCTTCAAAAAATGTTGAGCTCTTCTGCCGGATGCCTTCTTCTTGGTGTTCTTCAGAGAAATAAAAAATTACATTCAGAGACCTAACATCCTATATAAGATTTGCTAGACTGTCATACTTAGTGATTTTCCTCTTTACAGTGTTCAAGTGAACCAAGAGTACTAACCACCTTTCTGAGCTAAGATAAGTCATTAAATTGCTGATCAAAATCTAAACAAATATTCCTAACATATACCTATCCAAAAAAAAAAAAAAAAAAGAAAGAAAGAAAACAAAAGGAAACAAATTTTAGGTTGTGCATGCTTAAATGGACCAAAAAGAACCTTAAATTGACAAACCGATTCCTCTAATAACGACTATTTTTTTTTAAAATTTAGCAGCATATTTTAATTAAATATTAGTCCATAATATATTATGGGAAAATTACGTTTCCTACCCCTTAAATTTGGGTCAATTACAGTTTAGTCCCTTCTATTCAAACAATTACAGATACACCCAAAACCTGATTTTTGAGTTGACCAGAAATAAAATAAATGAAAAGGAAAATGAATTGGACTTAGTTGCAATTACAATCTTCAATTTACTACACATTGGACTTTAATATTTTATAAATTACAACAATGACTCATTATTATTGTAAATTAAATCCCAATAAAATTTGTTTACAAAATATACCCAATTTTTTTTTCTTCTTCCTCCTCCATTTCTTCTTCCTTCTTCAAAAAAGCTCCGATCGAAGCTATTATATACAACTCCGGATTGGGTATTACATTTCAATCGAATGTTAGCGACTTCAATGGAGGCTTTTTCTCTTCGAGCTTTTGTAGGACGAAGAAGATGGAGGAAGGTGGAAGAAGGAGAAGAAGTTGACAAAGATGGAGGTGGTGGAAGGTGGTTGAAAATGGTGGGTAGTTAGATTTGAAGAAATATAATTTTTGGGGTTTGTTTGTGAGAGTTATAAATATTTTGGGGTTTAGTTTGCAATAAGAGAGAATTAATTAATTTTTGAATTATAAATAAAAGATAAAATGGGTGAAATAGTTTACTTTTGGGCCTATCTGTAATTACATTTTTTTTCGTGTGTAAAAAATGGGTTGATTTGTAATTGTTTCAATAGAAGGGGCTAAATTGAAAAGAGGCTATATTGCAGGGGTGGTATATGTAATTTTCCCTATTATTCTATTATAGATTAGTCCAACGACTAGTGTAACGGCTGGTTGCTTCAATAAATTTATTACATATTGGTCCAGCCGCCAAATTAGAAGGAAAAGTAGAAACAAAGAAAAATGTGAAAATCATTTTCCTTATCCACGTCACTATTTGTCTGCCACGTAGGAATCACCCTTTGACTTTTGGTTCAAAATATAATTGATTTCTGAAACTTATCCTACGGTGTTATTGTTGAAAACGGAGGGACCAAAATGAGCGACCCCTGTTTATTGGGGAGATCTGGTGTAATTTTCCCTTAAATAAAAACATACAATATCAATTTGCACTAACTTAAACCCTAATTCAACTAAAAAAGGCAATCTATTATAAAAAAACAACAATATTACTTTATATACTTTTTCACATATATATGTAAATTAGACTTTAATGACAAAAAAAACCAATATGTCTTCTCCAATAAAATTTCAAGTCCTAATTCAATCCTAACAAAATCAATTTATCATTAAAAAAACGCATTTTGTTTTCTCCAATTAAATTACATGTCATAATTCAATCCTGACAAAACCAATTCATCAAAACAAGGATTGCAAATCTTCCTTCTCCATCTTCTCTAATTAAATTAATACGGATCAACTTGCACTAAACCAAACCCTATTTCAACTTGAAAAATGTAATCTATTATAAGATACAACAATATTACTTATATTCATATGTTACTTATATTATACTCCCTCTGTACCGGACAAAAATTTTAAGAGCAAATTGAATAAAGTAGGAGATATGGTAATTAAATAGGAAATGATTGAATATTGAATAAAGTATGTGAGAGAGTGAATAAAATAGAACATAGATTTTTCATTAAAAGGATGAGAAATTGAAATTGATACGTCTCATAAAAATGGAATGTGCGATGTTGAATTCGAAACGAGGGAGTATAATTTGTAACTTGGTGACACAATGACACGCGGACCGTGTTCGCACGTTTTAGCATATACTTCCTCTGTCCCGGAGAACTTCATACATTAGGGTTAACGCACAGTTTTATGCGAAAAGTTAAAGTAATGATAGAATATGGAAAAGATAGGAAAAAAATGTACTTTTAGTTGTAAAATGTGTAATTTGAGTGTAAAGTTGAGATTGTTTATTATTTGTTAAGTGTGGGGTAGCTTACTTTTTTGATAATGTATGAAATTCTGTGGTACGTCTAAAAATAACAAATGAATAAAGTTCTGCGGGACCGAGCGAGTATATATATATATATTGCCAGCTACATTACACATTACATTGCGGTGGGTCTGTTGTCCGGACAAAATCACTCATGTGAACATGAGGGTATATGATTTGTAGAACAAGACTAGTCTTCTTAATTAAGCGGCTCACATCCAGCAAGTACGAAAGAACGACATCCAGCAAGTACGAAAGAATGAGAAGGATACAAATTAAGTTTACGTACTAAATATTTTAGTTGATGATAGTTGTTGATGTTTGTGATATTGTTAGATTTGTAATATTGTTAAAATTATACATTATATTGTTTATAGAGTTGTTCTATAGTATGTTTAAGAAATAAATAATATGTGTAGGAAATAAATAATGTCTTTTATTTTTAAAGTTATTTGATTGATTTTAATATATTTTAATTGATTTAGAATTATTAATTTAATTGACAAGGTAAAAAGAGAAAAAGTATAGTAGAAAGAGAAATATATATGGTTTATAGAATGTTATATAGTATGTGTAATTAAGAAATAAGTGATTTGTGTAGGAAATAAATAGTGTCTTTTATTTTTTAAGTTATTTGATTGATTTTAATATTTTTTAATTGATTTAGAATTATTAATTTAATTCAAAAGGTAAAAAGAGAGAAAAAGTATTGTAGAAAGAGAAATATAATTGTTTAATGGACTTGGAAGTGAGGGCGGGACTAATCCAACAATGTACTGTTGGGCCATTTTGAAAGAGGTGACTCTTCTAGCGGTGTTTTTTACATTCACATGGATCGAAATCGTTACATTGTTTAAGTGAAATCATGTTCCTTACCACTTGAGCCAATAACCGTTGACATAGTCACATCATTTTTTCTTTTTTGAAAGATAACATTCATTCATGGTGATAATACAAAGCTAAATAACTAGCCTCCGTTAACTGATATTATGCGTGGAGTCGTACCATTTAGATCATACAACAAAAGAGGACTTAAACCAACTAGTTCACGATACCAAGTTTCACTACAACTGTTCATACCAGATAAACCAACATTCGAGCATAAACCATTTAGAAGTTGTAAGATTTCCTTCCAAGGAAACCCCAATGTGCAAGTGCATCAGCAACTTGATTAACCTCCCGATAAACGAAACAAATCTTGTACGCACATAGGCCATCTAGTAACTTGGAAATATCCTCAAGCAGATTGTGGTGCATTGCCCTGTTCGTTGATGTTGTTAACTTCTTCCTAGCTTCTGATGCATGTCAATTAGATTGATAACAAATTGAGAGTCAGTTTGTATTGCAAGATGAGACACCCGAAGATTTTTTTGCAAGCAATAAGCCATGACGTATTGCGTCCAGCTCCGCCCTATTATTTGAATTAGGTCCAATATATTAATTTTTTCTACACTACTGCATGCTGCACTACCTCCTGGTGCTCTAATTTGTTGTACCATACAACATTTAATGCATATGGTACAACCATAGTACAAACTTTAAAGCACCAGGAGGTAGTGCAGCATGCGGTAGGGGAGAGGAAACCCATATCCCCGCGTTTTATGCCAACAACTTTCCCCTTGCATTTCTAATAACACAACCAAAACCCGTATTCCCCGTTTCTTTTATACAAAATCCATCAGTGTTTAGAGCTAAAAACGGGTGTCCCATGCAATCCATTTGCACATAATAACTTTATGAGTATTAGTCTTTAAAGGATAAAGCAACTAAGATCCTTAATAATGCTATAAATTTGGGCTAATAAAGAATGATAATAAATTGATTGTCATATACTGATGGAACCCGACCCATCAGTATATTGATTGTCAAGTATCAAGTTGGAGAGCATAATGCATATGAAGGATCATCCTAAGAGCATATGACTTAGCAAGTATGTTTCCTAAGCATAATATCATCAAGTAAAAACCATACGAGTAGTAATCGAAAGAGAAAGAAGTCATTAAGAGAATTTGTTTCCTTGAGGCATTTCATCAAACTTGGTGGGCATGACCCGAAACTCTCAATTTCTCTAACAAGTTGCCATGTCTCTACCAAGACAAGTGATAACAAGTTAAACTCTACTAGTAAGCATGTAATCTCATCAACAATTAGTACCCATATCAATCAAATGAAGCATGTAATTGCAAGGCACCAAAGAAGTATGAAAAAAGTGCAAGCAAAGAGTTAAGGGATTTAAACTTGATAATGAAGATGAAATTGAGATGAGCAAGAGTAGAGATTACTTACTTGATGTTGTTGATGGATGAATAAGCTAAGAATGCAATGGTAAGTGCAAAATGTGAAGAAAATGAAAATTTTGGAAGTAAAATGAAGTGGGGGGGGGGGGGGGGAAGAAATTCGAAGAAGGGCTTTTAAAAGGGGAAGAGTGAGCTGACTGGCGACCGCATCCTCACTGCTCTCTTTTTGCGATGAATCGCGTGTTTTCGAATCTTTTTGGTTTTTTCGTTTTTTCAAAAAGCGAACATAATAAATAAGAATTTTTTGAAAATGATTTTGATAACGTTTTTCGAAAAATAATTTTGGCACGGAAAATGGAAAAAAGGCGAAAATTGAAAATGCGAAAGTAAATGCGTAAAAGTAAACATAAACTTGGGTTGCCTCCCAAGAAGTGCTTGTTTTAGGTCTTATAGCTCGACCCCTTGTTTCATGATGGCTTAGTTGTCGAGGGTTAAACCCTCGATCCCGTTGAAGCACTTGTCCATCCATTCTTCGTTGCGTAGCTCGAATCTTCTACCCAACGTTTCATTTCGTCTTCCTCGATCTCATCCAGCTCCAGATCTTTGTCGATGTGAAAAGTAAACTCTAAGTAGTCGTTGATTTCCTCTGGACAGTTCCATTCACCTTCACTCTCAGCAGATCCGCATCTCCAGTTTTTGGCCTCCGACCCAAAGTCCTCGTCGGGGATCGATGGAGGCGTACTTTCAACTGATTCTTCTCCTGTCTCCCAGTACGTCTTGAATAGATCCATCGGTGCTAGCAAATCTTCGAAAGGGACTACCAATTCTTCTTCAGAGTCCATCCACCAGTCTTCTATGGCGAAATTGATCCTTGCTGCCTTTGCTTCCTCCAAAGTTTCACTCGGAGTCCCCATTACTATCCGGTGATTCGATATATTCATCGAAATCTCCCTTCTTGCTACGTTGATAAGGTCTTCCCAGAAGCATGGTGTCATTGTCCAGGTCTTCGCAGTCCACAATCAGGTAGTCTACAAGAATATCGAGCTCCTCCAGCTGAGTAATCACATTAAGTACCTTGACACAGGCATTTGTAGTAGTGTCACCGACAACTAGTATTCCAGTCCTTGCTTCCACCATTCTTGTTAAGCCAAGTTTCTTGTAGACGGCGAGCGGCATCATATTAATGCTGGCTCCTAGATCCAGGGTTCCTATGGCTGTCTTCCCCTTGATGACAACATCAATATTGAAAGCTCCAGGGTCGGGTTTCTTTAGTAGAACTGGTTTTGCCCTTCCTTCTTCGGCAGGAGAATCTTTTTCACACCTGAATGCTGTAGGAGAAGGTTTAAGGCCATTACCTTGCATCCCTTCGGGGTTCCTTCTTCGTCCAGGTTCAGTACGGTTTCCCCTCTTGAATCCTGTAACCTCGGCAGCTTCAACAATCATCATAGCTCTCTCGGTGTGACCCGACAGCTTGTCCTTGTTTTGTTGCAGTTCCCCTACTTCTTTGGCGATTTGATGAATCTTCAGTTCCATTCCTCTCAAGGTGTTGTCGGTTCTCCTGAAGTTATCCTCAGCCATGGCGATAAAGGAATTGGTCCTCGCGGTAAATTCACCCAGCTGCTTCACAAATTTCCCAATGTCTCCCATCTCCTTCATTATGGTATCTATATTTTCTTCCATGGAGGATGGCTTGAGCAGGTTTTGTGACAGCCTTGGTGGTGGTGTGGGAACAAGTGCCATAGTAGGTGGTCTAGGTGGTAATTCGGGTGGGTTTAACTAGGTCCAGTACGGTATGATAAGAGATGGTGTTGAGGGATAAAAGCTGTTTATCGGTTGGTTCCTCAGCCTCCATTTCCTTGATTCTTGCACGTAATGTGCCTCTTCCAGTGGTGTTGGTTCCTCCGGTCCTTCATCCACAGCATCCTTATCTCTATAGCTTCAATCTTCCTGCAGATCTGTTTCCAAGGAGTTTCCTCGATTGTTCTGACCTCCTTAGTAACCACCCTTCTTCCTCGTCGTTTCTGCATAGAGTTCTCACTAAGGTTCCTGCACACTTCACAAATCCTTCTTGGGGGTGCATCTAGCAGGTTTCCTTGACATGCTCCATCGATGAGTGTTTGGTTGAAAGAGTCAATTCCCTTGTAGAAGTTGGTGACCTTGTCAAACAACGCATAAGAGTGCATAGGGCATCTGCCAAGTAGATCCTTGTATCTTTCCCACACTTCGTGGAAGGTTTCTCGGTTAAATTAGCTGAAGTTTTGGATCTGGCTCTTCAGGTCGGATGTCTTCTTCAATGGGAAGTATCTAAGCATGAACTTGTTGAGGACCTCATCCCATGTAGTCAAACTGCCTGGCTGTAGTGAGATAAGCCAGTTCTTCGCCTTGTGCTTAAGGCAGTTAGGGAAGACCCATCTTCTAAGTTGACATCCCGTGAGCCCATTCAGTGGTATACCTCCAACTATTGCGTAGAACTAACTCATAAAGTGAATCGGATCCTCAGTTGGGTTCCCGCAGAAGTGTGGTAGCTGGTTCAGGTGAGTTCCCTTCAGATCATACTCCCTCGCAAACCTTTCCAGATAGATACTTGAGGCATGTGGTGTAAGCCTTGGCATAACATAGTCGCACATGGGTCTGTCGTCTTCATCTACTAGTTCCACCCTTGCGTAGTTATCCCTTCTCCGATTCTCATTTAACCTCAATCTTTCCTCGGCTACCCTTAGCCTTTCCCGTTCCAGCTCTTCCCTCTCAGCTTGGATATTTAGTCGAATCTTAAGCAGTTTCTCAAATTAAGAAGTTGCGACATTCCCAGATGGATTGTCGTTGCTGTTTCTTGCTCCACTCATGTCACAAGATGATTCCATGATAGTAGTTGGCAGTCTTTGGCTTCCAAGCTTATCTATGTCGTCTTTAAGCGTCCTACTGGTGTTCCTGCACTTCTCCTACCTTGCATAAAGACTAACAAACAAACCTTTGCAGATACAAATCAAAATTGCTATAAAGATAATAAACAGAAATTTAAAGTTACTTGTTTTTGGGTTTTTAATAAGAAAATAAACTAATACGGGAAAGAAAATATTTTGGTATTTTATGCTGTGGAGAATGATTCTCACAGATTTTATGATTTTTTTTGGGTTTATGCTATACGTATTAAAAAGACAGTGCGTAAATTATAGAGCGAAAGAAAGATTTCAGCTTGTCTCGTTCGGTCCAAACTTGCTTGAGTGGTCAAGTGCCCCCGGCAGCGGTGTCAAATTTTGATGTGCACTCAGAGATTTCGTTTTTCGTTGTAGAACTTGTAATCTCCAAATACAATCAAGATTAAATTTATAAGTCGGAAGTCTTCAAATCCACAGTTTATAGCGGAAAGTTGACTCGGGATGTCATTCTCCACGGACACTTAGCATAGTAACAATCAAATAACGTTGTGATTGAATGTAGAAAAGTAAACAGTTTTAATCTCAGACAGAATAATCAAATTCCAGTAAACCCTAAATTGCTTTTGTTGTAAATCAATAGTAAACAGGCGTAAAGGTTCCCCAACCTCCCTCTGCTATGCTACTCCCAACTTCCTAGTTAAAATAGCAAAAGTAGAGTTACAGCGGTTCGCCTTTACAAAAGGAAGTTAGCTGCTCATAGTAAAAAAGAACAGTAATCGAAATCTAAGAAGAAAGGAAGAAGAAGCTTAGTTTATGATGTTCTTGATGTCTTCGTGCTGCTGCTTCTAGGGTTTCCTCATTCTAGGTGCCTGACGGCCAGCAGGTTGGGGTTTCACTTCCTCGATGATTGGTTCTCTCTCCAGGAGAGCTGCTTTGTGAGCTGTGTGGATTCTGAGACCCCTGAGGTCTTATTTATAGGTTAAATCCTGAGCTCAAACCGCCATTCTTCAATAAGGAAGGTTTAGGAAGGTGGGCCTTAAATGACAGCCAATGTAATGCCCAGAGAAAAAAGGCGTCGATCATGGTTGCTCAGACTGCAGTAGGGCCTTCCGCGGTCCCCTGGCGGCCGCCATGTGCAATCCCTGCAGATTCGAATCTGTTTTCTTCGTTCTTCAATTTCGGGCTTCGTAACTTCGTTTCCTCGAAAATTCGTATTCTACAAAGTTGTTCCATCTTCAATTATCTTCGCATCGGTTGGTCGCATGATATGTTTTAACTTCTCGAACTCCGTGCAACATTCAATCCGGCGTATTCGCTTCCTTGTCCTGATTTGGCACAATTATGCCGTTTTGGTGCCTGAAATCGTGCAAATCCTCAAAAACCCGATCAAGACCTACAGAAAACAAGCAAAGTTGGTAATTGACCATAAAACGATACAAATATTGCATCTAAGGCAAAAAATGAGGGTTTAAAAGTATGCTATATCGCACATTTCATTGTCACATCACATATAAATCGAAAGCATACTTGCTATAGCGGCAGATTAAGCTTCCTGGATCCTGATGCATTGAACAACGAAACCCTAGCTTCGGTTATTTGTATAAGCGGTCAACCTTAGTTGATCCACAACAATTGAGCACCAAAATCACTTGAGCACAATCTCGTGTATTGTTGGATTCTCCTTCGAAGAATTGCTAGGATATTCTTCTAAGAGAGAATTCTACATAAACTATTTATAAGAATTATTGGAATTGTTGAGAGACTTCATTAATTGAATTCTCTTGTGAATTCTCTACTGTGAATTCATGTAATGAATTATGGTGTGTTGAATCATGAAGGGGGATGTTCTATTTATAAGGTTTTAATAATCCTTCAAAAGGAAAATTACCAAAACAAAGAAGCAAGAAGAAAAGGGTGTGATTCTTTTCTTGGAGGCTACAGGTGTGTGCACAACATGCGCCCATTTTTATTTTGTCTACACGCTCCAGAAGTCCATGCCGGGCGCGTGCAGTTCACATTTTGTTAGGCCTGCTGGCCCAACGGTCTTCTTTTCTTTCCCCTTTATTTGTTCTTTGGGCTTGGACTCAAATCAAATCCGTCCAAGTGCACCTCCTTATAAATAACTTATTGAGTCCGAATAAATCCAATTCGACTCAATTAAATATTTTCTATCAAATAGAAAATTGTCCATTAAATATATTTAATCCAATAATATATTTATTCAATTAAATGTTTAATATAATTAATATTTAATTACTTTATATCAAATAGAAATCATCCATAATGTAAATTAAATATCCATAATCTAATTAGATATTTAACTAAATTAGATGTTCAATCAAATTAAAATTTAATTAATTCCAACATACGATTTATACAACAATTACTATATTGTGTGACCCTTAGGGCCTTATGTATAGTAAGCACTAATCAAACTAAGGTCCGAACAAACTCCTAAACGATTCACTACTGGACATTCTTGATACATAAGGACATTTGTGAGGACTTATACAAACTCCCTGAAATATAGAGCTTATATATGATGATACGGTCCCTTCATTCATGAATACTCGATTAAGTCTAGAACTTGATATTGTATTTGTTCCAATAACTTAATCAATATCTCTCCATCGTATTAGTTGATCCTTGACATATTTGAACACTATTTCAAATACATGTCCAATGCACTGGCCAGTGACTAACAATCAACTAAATATGAGAATTACAGTATTCTCTCAAATTCTATAACGAGGAATGAATTCTATCTTGGCTCAACTACGACTTTCATATACTCCATGATATACCCAGCACGCAGTATCTACCCCCTCAGGAGTGCAAGCGTTGGTCGTGACCAAAATACATCACTTCACACATGAAGTCGTATTAACCTCAAGTCAAAGGACTATTACATCACTCTACATGCCGATACTTCCATAGACACATAAATAGAATACACCAAATGGTTTCTCGGTAGGGTATAACAACACTCTCTAAAGTGTCCATGTGACCATCATGAATAACCGAGTTATTTGTAGTTGTGAGAACCACTACATCCATCTAAAGATATGATGCAAACCACATGCCAATCTTCAATATCCCGAGGATATTAAGCAAGATCGATATCCCATTCTCGATGATCATTGATTGGGGCGATTTAAGAGCTTATGCTATATCACTCAAGATCTCACATTCTTAGTGACAACATTAAACTCATGGGAACACGTGTATAAATGAATGCAGACAAACAGACAATAAACATTTAAACACTGTAATGCCAATATATGTATATGTCCATATATACATTATAATTACATATACCAATTATATGCAAATACTGAATGTGAATAAGTATATATGTCCCCAATATGATTGTCTCTAGAACATATATACTTTCATAAGTGTCCGTGGAGAGCGACACCCCGAGTCAACTTTCCACTATATTAATCTTAATTGTCTGGATTTGTAGGCTTCCGACTTAAATAAATTTAAAGGGCGAATTACATAAGGTACCCCTTAAATTCGAGCCAATTACAAATTCAACCCCCGATCTCAAACAATTACATCCAAGTCCAAAATCTATATTTTGAGTTGACCAACTAAAATTTAAATGGAAAAGAAAATGAATTGGACTCAATTGCAATTTACAAGTTTCATTATACTACACATTATACCCAAATAATTTTATAACTTACAAAAATAGTCCAAAAAATTTTAAATAGCCCCAATAATTTTATAACTAACATAAATAGTCCACAAAATAATTTTTTTTTCTGAATACACCCTCATCCCGATCACCTCGCCGGCCGGAGCTCCGGCAGATAGCTTCCATGGCGGAAGCACAGTGCTTCCGCCATGGAAGCCGGATCTGGAGTGGATCGGAGCTTCCAGCTCCAGATCTGGAGCGGGAACCTCCAGATCGCTTCCATGGCGGAAGCACAGAGCTTCCACCATGGAAGCTCTGTTGAAGCTCTAACAGAGCTTCCATGGCGGAAGCTCAGAGCTTCTGCCATGGAAGATGTGTTGTGTTGACAGAGCTTCCATGGCGGAAGCTCTGAGTTTCCGCTAAGGAAGCTCTGATCTGCTGCTTCCGGAAAAGCTCCGGGAGATTTCCCTTTCGGTTGTGTTGGTCCCTAGTGGTGTTGTGAGTTGTGGTGGTGGGGATGAAGATGGTTGGTGGTGGTTGGGGAAGATGGTGGTTGGGGAAGAATGAGGTGGTGGAGTAGTGGGGAAGAAGAAGGGTTAATAAGTAAATTTTTTGGGGTCTTTTGAATAAGAAATTGAAAGTGTTGGGGGTATTTTGGAATAAATAAAATTAATGTAATTATTGAATTATAAAGAAAAGATAAAATAGATGAAAAGATGACTTTTGGGTTTGGATGTAATTTTCAAATTTGGCCTTTGATAATTTTGGACGAATCTGTAATAGACGCCAATCTAGGGTTGAATGTGAAAAGGGGGCATATTTAAGGGGTGGTTTTTGTAATTTTCCCAAATTTAAATATTTGCGAGTGTTTGGAAAAGCTGGAGTACAACAATAATTAAATTCCCAAGTGCCCGTCAGTAATGCACCATTCAAATTAGATATACGATAAAATGTAACAGAGTTTTGAAATTCTGCATCAATAAGGTATGAGACAGATTTTGATGTTATTAAACATAAGTATAATGTTTTAAACAATATGTTGGAACGTTGGTTCCAACTGGTATTTGTGCAACGAATTATGGAGTGATTTTCCAGAATTTGAGCTCCTCCAAGAGATCTTGCCACGGTTTCACCTAGAATTAGGGTATTTTCACAACTAAGCGGTAGCTTAATCGGTTTGCGAACAAAGTCGGTGGAAATTTCAATTGTTATAAATCATAAGTGATTAGGGTTAAGCCCTAATGGTCCTATTTATACTGGATACCTGACAAGTATTTTAGGTAGTCTAGAACTCTAAAGGAAATAAAAGATAACAAAAAGATATGCAAAAATAAATAGAAGAACCTAATAAATCTACTTGCCGTATCATCTAGATAGAATCTAGCAATTTCCTTCTGCTTATTCTAGATCTCTGGCTTAACAATCATTCTTAATCTAATTAATTAAAATAATATCAAAAGGAGATATTCCACCGGGTTGGGCCTTGTAGACGAACTCTAGCCACTTCGGTTAATTCGTGATGGACCGGTAAAATGCAAGGTTACATCACTTCCTCCCCCTAAAGACGAAACTTGTCCCCAAGTCTCATCAGCTCTTCCTAGGCACGTCCTTGACATTCTTCTGGCCGACTTGACTGGCTTTCTCGATCTTGGAACCTTTTCTTTTTATAGGTCGTTAGCACAACCCTTACCTTCACCGTACCAGCATAGCAGATAACCCAAACCACATGGAACTGGCTCTCACCGGTGCCTCCAATTCCCGACACTTGTACAAATTCAAACAAAGTAGCCATAAAAGATTTACCTTGAATTTTGGCTCACTGGTTCTGCGCCATAAGACCAGAAGGCGTCAGCTCATCAGTTGCACCCTCCTGACTCATGAGCATAAGCAATTCCTTCTCGGCATAGTTCTACTGTTATAGCCGAACACCTGCGTCCTTGCACCCCAATGCCCCTCACCCATCTTTAAGTACTTAGCTGCTGGACACTAATTCCTGATACTAGAGCTCTTATCATGCTTCCCTGCTTCCATACAGCTTCCAGTTTCCTCCTCTTCATTCTTCATAGACACTTTGACAATGTTGTCTATATTCTTATCATCCATAGGTATCTTGACAGACAATCAATTATCCCAAGAGGATCACCATTCACCACCCCTTCATCCGGTATGTCTATTCCCACCATCCCATTGACACGAATACTGCCTCAAGGCACTTCGACAGTATTGCCTAGCAGTTAACACTCATCCAGCTTCATCTTCTTGGCTATGTCCTTTATCTCCACAGGACCAAGACAACCACCATACCCAACCCTAACACCCAAATAAGAATCAAGAGATTTTTTGATTACCTGATTCCAATCCAATGTAGTTGCATCAGCTTGGTTGAGCCTTCCCTTTCCTCGAACATATTATAGCCCTCAGATTTGTGCTCCAGGGTCATAAACCATCTTCCCAGCCTCCAGGTCAACTCCATGCGCCGCCACGTCCCTCTAGAAGGCCCCACACACCTGCACACGCTCGTCCAACATGTCTTCTTGTGCTTCTACTCCGTGCTTGAATTGCACGCGCCAGTTCGTGCTCTCCTGTACTACTATATTGCAGCCCATGCTCTTCTCGTCTCCTAATTCGCCAATCGCGCCGCTCTTATTTGGTTCGACCGTAAGATCTTATTCGACCCGTGACTGGTCCGCCGGTCGTGCTGGTTGCTCTTCTCCAACTTCTCGTTAGGGTTTTGACCACCATTAGAGATGAATTGGAGCTCCAATTCTTCTCTTCTTCATTATTTGGGCAAATTGGCTCATCTTCTTCCCTCATTACACCACTTCAACCTTGTGTTCCATCATAGCTCACCTTAATTCTTCAAAATTCAACCCAAATTCCATCAACGAATTGGGTTTCTCTTCCTCCCCAAGCAATGTTCCAAACCCCGATCTTCTCTCTATCCTTCTCCGGCCGCTGTTCCACCAGTGTCCCCCTTACTTCCTTCCTCCACCATCCCCAGCACGTTGTTCAGCTACGTGGACTGCGATGATAGCCCTGATTTCTCCGACTATTGCCTCTATCTGATCTAGCTTCTCCCTCGTCGTTTCCAATGAGTTGCGTAGTGGATTTGTTGCAGAAGCTTCATGATGCGTAACTTTCTCTAAGGCCATGTGTTGGAACCTTGGTTCCAACTGGTAATTCGTTGCACGAATTACTAAGCGATTCGCTCGGATTTGAGCGCCTCTAAGAGATCTTGGCACAGTTTCACCTAGAATTAGGGTGATGTGACAATGAAATGTGCGATATAGCATACTTTTAGACCCTCATTTTTTTGCCTTAGATGCAATATTTGTATCGTTTTCTAGTCAATTACCAACTTTGCGTGTTTTCTGTAGGTTATGATCGCGTTTTTGAGGATTTGTACGATTTCAGGCACCAAAACGGCATAATTGTGCCAAATCGGGACAAGGAAGCGAATACGCCGGATTGACCGTTGCACGGAGTTTGAGGAGTCAAAACATGTCTTGCGACCAACCGATGCAAAGATAATTGAAGATGGAACAACTTTGTAGAAGATCACTTTTCGAGGAAACGAAGTTTCGAGGCCCGAAATTGAAGAACGAAGAAAACATATTCGAATCTGTAGGGATCGCACATGACAGCCACCAGGGGACCGCAGAAAGCCCTACTGCGGTCCACAAGCGACCTCAGTCAGCCTTCTGTTTTTCTCCTGGGCTGTTCTGTTGGCCTGTCAGGTTAAGGTCCGCCTTACTAAACCTTACTTATTGATGAATGGCGGTTTGAGCTCGAGATTTCACCTATAAATAAGACCTCAGGGGTCTCAGAATCCACACAGCTCACAAAGCAGCTCTCTTGGAAAGAGAAACAGTTCTCGGGGAAGTGAAACCCCAACCCGCTGGTCTTCAGGCACCCAGAAGGAGAAAACCCTAAAAGCAGTAGCAGGAAGACATCAAGAACATCAGAGACTAAGCTTCTTCTTCCTTTCTTCTTAGATTTCGATTACTGTTCTTTGTCACTATGAGTAGCTAACTTCCTTTTGTAAAGGCGAACCGCCGTAACTCAGCTTTTTGCTATTTCTTTACATATCGTGATATGTTAATGGAATAGTTATTTAACGTAAATTGTGGTTATACAACTCTATACATCCTTCGTGGTGTGATGTTCTGCTGAGTGACACAGTAGTTTCATTGAACTGAGTAGGGGTACTCGTGCCGACTGCGCCTTGAGCACCATAGTATTATGCCCTGTTGTCGTTAGAGGTAACTGCGTAGGATTTTAACTAGGAAGTTGGGAGTAGCATATCAGAGGGAGGTTGGGGAAACTTTACGCCTTTCCATCATTGATTTACAAACAAAGCAGTTTAGGGTTTACTGCGAATTGATTATTCTGCCTGAGATTAAAACTGTTTACTTTTCTTCAGTCAATTACAACGTTATTTACTTGTTCCTATGCTAAGTGTCCGTGGAGAATGACATCCCGAGTCAACTTTCCGCTATAAACTGTGGATTTGAGGACTTCCGAATTATAAATTTAATCTTGATTGTATTTGGAGATTACAGTAACTACAACGGAAAACGAAATCTCTGAGTGCACATCAAAATTTGGCGCCGCTGCCGGGGACACTTGACCGCTCAAGCAAGTTTCGACCGACCGAGACAAGTTGAAATCTTTCTTTTGCTTTTTAATTTACGCATTATCTTTTTAATACGTATAGCATAAACCCAAAAAAATCGTAAAACCTGTGAGAATCTATCTCCACAGCAAAAAATCCAGAAATATTTTCTTTTCCGTATTAGTTTACTTTCTTATCAAAAAACCAAAAAACATGTAATTTTAGATTTCTGTTATTTATTTTTTAGTATTATCTATCTGCAAAAGTTTGTCTCTTAGTCTTTATGCAAGGCAGGAGAAGTGCAAGCACACCAGTAGTACCGCTTAAAGACGACATAGATAAGCTTGAAGGACGAAGACTGCTTGCTACCATCATGGAATTATCTAGCGACATGAGTGGAGAAGGAAACATCAATGACAATCCATCTGAGAATGTCACAACTTCTGAACTTGAGCAACTGCTTAAGATTCGACTGGATATCCAAGCTGAGAGGGAAGAACTGGAACGGGAAAGGCTAAGGATAGCCGAGGAAAGATTGAGGTTAGATGAGAACTGAAGAAGGGATAACTACGCAAGGGTGGAACTAGTAGACGAAGGCGACAGACCCATGCGTGGCTATGTTTAGCCAAGGCTTACACCGCATGCCTCAAGTATCTATCTGGAAAGGATTGCGAGGGAGTATGATCTGAAGGGAACTCACCTGAACCAGCTACCACACTTCTACGGGAACCCATCTGAGGACCCGATGAACTATATGAGGGAATTCTATGTAATAGTTGGAGGTATACCACTGAATGGGCTCACGGAATGTCAACTTAGAAGAAGGGTCTTCCCCAGCTGCCTTAAGGACAAGGACAAGAACTGGCTTATCTCACTATAGCCAGGCAGTTTAACTACATGGGATGAGTTCTTCAACAAGTTCATGCTCAGATACTTCCCATTGAAGAAGACATCCGACCTGAAGAGCCAGATCCTAAACTTCAACCAATTTAACGGAGAAACCTTCCACGAAGTGTGGGAAAGATACAAGGATCTACTTGACAGATGCCCTATGCACTCTTATGCGCTGTTTGACAAGGTCAACAACTTCTACAAGAGAATTGACTCTATTAACTAAGCACTCATCGATGGAACATGTAAAGGAAACCTGCTAGATGCAACCCCAAGAAGGATTTGGGAAGTGTGCGAGAACCTTAGTGAGAACTTTATGCAGAAAGGACGAGGAAGAAGGGTGGTTATAGATCTGCAGGAGGATTGAAGTTATAGAGATAAGGATGGGGAAGAAGGATGTTGTGGATGAAGGACCGGAGGAAGCAACACCACTGGAAGAGGCACATTATGTGCAAGAATCAAGGAAATGGAGGCCGAGGAACTAACCGGTAAACAACTTTATCTCTCAACACCCTCTCTTATAATACCGTACTGGACCTAGCTTAAACCCACCCGAATTACCACCTAGACCACCTACAATGAAACCTGTTCCCACACCCCCACCAAGGCCGTTAAGAAACCTGCTCAAGCCATCCTCCATGGAAGATAAGATAGATACCATAATGAAGGAGATGGGAGACATTGAGAAATTTGTGAAGCAGCAGGGTGAATTTACCGCGAGGTCCAATTCCTTTATCGCCAAGGCTGAGGATAACTTCAGGAGAACCAACAACACTTTGAGAAGAATGGAACTGAAGATTGGTCAAATCGCCAAAGAAGTAGGGGAACTGCAACATAACAAGGACAAGCTGTCGGGTCACACCGAGAGAGCTATGATGATTGTTGAAGTGGCCGAGGTTACAGGAATCAGGAGGGGAAACCGTACTGAATCTAGACGAAAGAACCCCGAAGGGACGCAAGGTAATGGCCTCAAACCTTCTCCTACAACATTCGGGTGTGAAAAAGATTCTCCGCCTGAAGAAGAAAGGTCAAAACCAGTTCTACTATGTCTAAGAAATTAAATCTGCTTTGGACAGGAAAAGAAAATGTAATATATTGTGAACGAATTTGATCGAACACCTAATACTATATGAAAACTAACACATGTCAGAAACTCGCTAAACACGAAATACGAATCATGATTACCCTAATTAAAGCAATAAATTAAGAATGCAAAGATGAATTAGTTAATAATTATTGAAGTTAATTGAAACAGAGAATACATACTTAAGTAACAACATCATTAATAAACTGCTAGACCCAAACCAAACCAAAGTTGCTCATATAATCATATAATAGATTTTAGAACAGAGAAAGAAAAGTGTGAGAAAATACAGTACTTAATCTAAGAAGTAAGAACGGTGGTTTTTGCCTTGGGCTTTCAACATTGATGTTGTCATCAAGGGGAAGACGGCCACAGGAACCCTGGATCTAGGAGCCAGCATTAATATGATGCTGCTCGCCGTGTACAAGAAACTTGGCTTAATAGGAATGATGGAAGAAAGGACCGGCATACTGGTTGTCAATGGCTCTACTACAACTGCCTGTGGCAAGGTACGTAATGTGATTACTCAGCTGTAGGGGCTCAATATTCATGTAGACTACCTGATTGTGGACTGCGAAGACCTGGACAATGACACCTTGCTTCTGGGAAGACCTTATGGCCACCACCAACACCGTTATCAATGTGTCAAGAAGGGAGATTTCGATGAATATATCGAATCACCGGATAGTAATTGGGACTCCGAGTGAGACTTTGGAGGAAGCAAAGGCAGCAAGGATCAATTTTTCCATAGACTATTGGTGGATGGACTCTGAAGAAGAATTGGTTGTGCCTTTTGAAGATTTGCTAGCACCGATGGATCTATTCAAGATGTACTGGGAGACAGGAGAAGAATCGGTTGAAAGTACTCCTCCATCGATTCCCGACGAGCACTTTGGGTCGGAGGACAAAAACTGGAGATGTGGATCTGCTGAGAGTCAAGGTGAATGGAACTGTCCAGAGGAAATCAATGACTACTTAGAGTTTACTTTTCACATCGACGAAGATCCGGAGCTGGATGAGATCGAGGAAGAAGAAATGAAATGTTGGATAGAAGATTCGAGCTACACAACAAGGGAATGGATGGACAAGTTCTTCAACGGGATCGAGGGTTTAACCCTCGACAAATAAGCCTTCATGAAACCAGAGGTCGAGCTATAAGACCTAAAACAAGCGCTTCTTGGGAGGCAAACCAAGGTTACGTTTACTTTTACGCATTTACTTTCGCATTTTCAATTTTCGTCTTTTTCTCGTTTTCCATGCTGAAATTATTTTTTGAAAAACTTTTTCAAAATCATTTTCAAAATTTCTTATTTGTTACGTTTACTTTTTGAAAAAAACGAAAAAATCAAAAAGATTCGAAAACACGCGATTTATCGTGAAAAGAGAGCACTGAGGTAGCAGCCTCACTGCGGTCGCCAGTCGACCGCAGCTCACTCTTCCCCCTTTTAAAAACCCCTCTTTGAATTTCTTCCCCCCCCCCCTTCATTTTACTCCCAAAATCTTCACTTTCTTCACATTTTGCACTTACCCATTGCATTCTTAGCTTATTTATCCATCAACAACATCAAGTAAGTGATCTCTACTCTTGTTCATCTCAGTTTCATCTTCATTATCAAGTTTAAATCCCTTAACTCTTTGCTTGCACTTTCTTCATACTTCTTTGGTGCCTTGCAATTACATGATTCATTTGATTGATATGGGTGCTAATTGTTGATGAGATTACATGCTTACTAGTAGAGTTTAACTTGTTCACTTGTCTTGGTAGAGATATGGCAACTTGTTAGAGAAATTGAGAGTTTTTGTTCATGCTCACCATGTGTTTGATCAAATGCCACAAGGAAACAAATTCTCTTACTTGACTTCTTTCTCTTTTGATTACATTCTTGTATAGTTTTTACTTGATGATATTATGCTTAGGAAACATACTTGCTAAGCCATATGCTCTTAGGACGATCCTTCATATGCACTATACTCTCCAACTTGATACTTGACACCTTGTGAAATTGAGTTTATGTGACTAGTTCTTGTATCATTTTGGAGAAGCTATTGGTCTTGTTACCAGCTAAGTTTTGGAATGCATGATGTGCCAAATACTAGGTTTGGGGGAGAAGAAATCCCAATGGATTTACATGTTAGACTTATAATTGATTTAGCTCCAAACATGCTATCTCACACATTTTTTGAACCTAGGTACCATGAGGAAGGCACAAGTAGGGGAGTCAAGCAAGAAGAGAGGAAGGCCCAAGAAGAGTGCTACTCGCCCTTCGCTCTCGAAGGAAGCTCAAGCATGGTTAGAAGTGAACAGAAACCGAGGAGTAGCCCCCAAAGAAACATCGAAATCAAATTCTCCTCAAGAGAGAATTTCAATTGGATGCTCACGCCATTGCACGCACAAGGATAGGGATCCTTTACTACTTGTCTCGATGGCTACAACCTCGACGTAATCAGGGAGTTCTATGCGGAGTTCTTCCAACTAGAAGTGGACGAACTAGATGATGAGAGAGAGTTGCCTTCTATCACCATAAGGGGAGTCGAGTTCACATTCGGACCTCAGACTATCAACAAGTTCTATGAGATACCGGAGAAGGACAAGAGGCCAAATCTTATAGAACCCCCGCACTCTGACATGAGCTACAAGGAAGTGAAAGATGAGATCCATCACATGCTTTTGAGGAGTGATTATGAGGAAGATGACATACAAAGGAAGATACCGAAGACAACCCTCAACGACTATGCCAGGTTTTGGGTGCAATTTGTGCGCACCAATCTCCGACCAAGGAAACGCGAATTGGGATTCGACGCATAGGAGGCATTATTGATCTATTCAATAATGGCGAGATATTACGTTGACATTGGGTGGATCATCATGGAAGAAATGATCTCGCTTAAAGGTAACCAAAGGAGGAATCTTCTATTCCCAGGTTTGATAACAGGGATATGCAAGGAGCAAGGAGTGGAGATAAAAGGGGCAGGAAACTTGGCTCTTACCAAACCATTCACTATAAGAAGGGTTGAACGCATGTTCAGCACACACCGAGAAGTGGTTCGGGAAGCAAGGGAAAGGAGGAACGAGCAGCAAGTAACTTTTGATCTAGGCCAGATGCAAGCTTTCTTGGACCAATGCCATGCCAACCAGTAGGAAGAGATAAGGCAGCAAGAGGAGATGTATGATAACTGCCAAAGAAGGGAGTGGAATTCGTGCCTGGGTTATCTTCAAGCTCAGCAGGAAACGGCCTTCTTGGAAGCATGTTATCCTAACTACCCTTATCATAACTATCCACCTTGCTACCCTAAGCCACCGTTCCATCCGCCACTTTGCACAGGACCGAGCAACTACTATGGAAGCCAGGATGCTTTCTTCACTCCACCAGCGGATGATACTCCATCCTAGATGCATTTCTCCATGGAAGCACAACACTGAGAGGGGAGTATCTTTTATTTTTTCTCTTTACTTTCCTAATTTTCCTATCTGCTCTTAGCTAGGTTTGGGGGAGGAATTTGATTGCTACTTGCTAAATTACTCGGTCTGTAATAACTTTTAAATACTTGCACTTAATAACTTGTAGTTTAATTTATGTTTTAGTATTAGTTTTATTTTCATCTGTTATTTTAAGGTCTTTTACTTGTTGAAAAATATTTTGATCTGTAGGAGAGTACCGAGTGTGGGCCAAAACTAGGATGAGGGGTTGTGGATTTGCTTTCCAGCTTGCTGAATATGTACTCTGACCGAATCCGACCCACGCTACTTTGATGAGTGAGTTTGCTTGCTACTCTAATTGAAATCCTGTGTGCAACTGTGTGAACACTGTTTCCCTTGAGTCTTTATTTGTCAGCAGCGTGAATATGATTAGTGGTACTCACCTTTCTGAATCATTTTCTATAACTTTCACCAACTCCGCTAAAAGCTTTTTTGAGCCCTTATGAAACTCCACCATATATCATATACTTGATTTACTAAAGCGGTGACAGCAACCTACCGCCGAGCTTGAACGAAGAAACGAAGCAACGAGTTCCAAAGAATGGAGGAGAATCATGTTTTGATCATGATCGAGAATTGGTTTGGGGGAAAGAAGAGAAGAAAACCCTGACCCCAGTTCGAGAAATTGGTTTGGGGGAGAAGTGGAAGATGATCATCATCGAAAGGTAACCTTGTTGGCCCTACTATTTATTACCAGTTCTAAAAATCACTAGCTCTTGCTCCAAAAAAAAAAAAAAAAAAAAGAAAGTACCGAAAAAAGCAAAGGTACAAAAGTCTCGAAGTGGATCTGTGGTCCTTGTGATCACCGTTTTTGTGTTGGGCATGTTATAGATACTACCCGCATACCGGCGTGGCTCTAAAAAGCTACATGTCCGTGAGGGTTGATGGCATGTATACCAAACCAGCACGCACAAAAGTGCGGAATTCGGTAAAACATACACTACCAAGAAATGGAGAGACTAAAAGAATCCAATGATGGCCAACCAGAAGCATACGAGTCAGTAAAACGACTGCAAAAAATAGTATGCCAAAAAGAAAAAGAAAGAGAAAAAAGGAGCATGTAGTCTATGTGTGAAGTAACTGATGGAGTATCTACGATGATAAAAGGGAAGTTAAAGATTTATCATTACGAGAAGACGAAGTCGAAGGAAGGAGCTCGGTGTCCGAAAGGATAAAGTCCCCCTGAAATACCCTTTTATTCTACCTTGTTATCTTTTAATGATACTTGGCCTTTCACTCCTCTATATATTATCCTACCTGATTTACTTACCACGTCAACCTGAGTACTACTTTGATTTATGCCTTGATTTTTGGGAGCAGAATTGCATAACATTACCGCGAGGTAATGATTTTGATGTACACCTATAAGGACATTTGATTACACTTGTAACTGTTGGCTCTAGTGAGTGATGCTTACTTATTACTTGTTTGTTGTGGAGTCATGAAGTTGGAGTGGAAACTAAGCGAGTCAGTAGAGTTAGGAACCCTGAAAATGGTTGCTTGTCTATGTGGTGGTTTATTTTTGCTGCTGATTACATGGTCACTTCTTAATTATCATTTTTGCCTTACTCAAGGATGAGCAAGAAACTAATTGGGGGTATGATGTGACAATGAAATGTGCCATATAGCATACTTTTAGACCCTCATTATTTGCCTTAGATGCAATATTTGTATCGATTTATGGTCAATTACCAACTTTGCGTGTTTTCTGTAGGTCATGATTGCGTTTTTGAGGCACCAAAATAGCATAATTGTGCCAAATCGGGATAAGGAAGCGAATACGCCGGATTGACCGTTGCACGGAGTTCAAGAAGTAAAAACACGTCATGCGATCAACCGATGCGAAGATAATTGAAGATGGAACAACTTTGTAGAAGGCCACTTTTCGAGGAAATGAAGTTTCGAAGCCCGAAATTGAAGAACGAAGAAAACAGATTCGAATCTACAGGGATCGCACATGGCGGCCGCCTGGGGACCGCAGAGGCCCTACTGCGGTCCACAGGCGACCGTAGTCTGCCTTCTGTTTTTCTCCTGGGCTATTCTGTTGGCCTGTCAAGCTAAGGCCCGTCTTCCTAAACCTTCCTTATTGAAGAATGGCGATTTGAGCTCGAGATTTCACCTATAAATAAGATCTCAGGGTTCTCAGAATCCACACAGCTCACAAAGCAGCTCTCCTGGAGAGAGAACCAGTCCTCGCGGAAGTTAAACCCCAACCCATTGGCCGTCAGGCACCCAGAAGGAGGAAACCTTAGAAGCAGCAGCACGAAGACATCAATAACATCAGAGACTAAGCTTCTTCTTCCTTTCTTCTTAGATTTCGATTATTGTTCTTTGTTACTAGGAGTAGCTAACATTCTTTTGTAAAGGCGAACCTTCATAACTCTGCTTTTGCTATTTCTTTACATACCGAGATATGTTAATGGAATAGTTATTTGACGTAAATCGTAGTTATACAACTCTGTACATACTTCGTGATGTGATGTTCTGCTGAGTGACACATTAGTTTCATTGAACTGAGTAGGGGTACTCGTGCCGATTGCGCCTTGAGCACCATTGTATTATACGCTGCTGTCATTAGAGGTAACTGCGTAGGATTTTAACTAGGAAGTTGGGAGTAGCATAGCAAAGAGAGGTTGTGGAACCTTTACACCTTTGCATCATTGATTTACAAACAAAGCAATTTAGGGTTTACTACGAATTGATTATTCTGTCTGAGATTAAAACTGTTTACTTTTCTGCATACAATTACAACGTTATTTGCTTGTTCCTATGGTAAGTGTCCGTGGAGAACGACAACCCGAGTCAACTTTCCGCTATAAACTGTGGATTTGAGGACTTCCGTCTTATAAATTTAATCTTGATTGTATTTGGAGATTACAGATTCTAAACGGAAAACAAAATCTCTGAGTGCACATCATAGGGTATTTTCACAATTAAGCGGTAGCTTAATCGGTTCGCGACCGAATTCAGTGGAAATATCAATTGTCATAAATCATGTTATTAGGGTTAAGCCGTAATGGTCCTATTTATAGTGGCTACCTGACAAGTATTTTAGGTAGTTCTGAACTCTAAAGGAAATAAAAAATAACAAAAAGATATGCAAAAATAAATATAAGATCCTAATAAATCTACATGCCCATCTAGAGAGAATTTAGCAATTTACTTCTTCTGGCTTAACTATGATTTTTAACCTAATTAATTAAAATAATACCAAAATGAGATATTCCACCGGGTTGGGCCTTATAGACGAACTCTAGACACTTTGATTAATTCGTGATGGACCGGTAAAATGCAAGGTTCCATCACAATACTCCCTCCGTCCCAGAGAACTTCATACATTAGGGTTAGCGCGCAGTTTTATGCGAAAACTTAAAGTAATGATAGAATATAGAAAATGTGGGAAAAAGTGTACCTTTTAGTGACAAAAGATGTAATTTAAGTGTAAAGTTAAATTGTTTATTATTTGTGGATGTGGAGTAGCTTCCTTTTTTGGTAATGTATGAAGTTCTGTGGACGGCTAAAAATGGCAAATGTATGAAGTTTTGCGGGACGGAGGGAGTATATTTTATATTTATGTATAATATCGATGCTACTAATAAAATTTTCTAATGTTTACAACGTAGATGATATATATTCGTAAGCTTCATTGGAATGCTTCATATGTTCAAGCTTTTGATCACCATGAGTTATTATGGGAAGTGAAGTTAAAAGAAAAGAAAAAAGAGTCCTTAATTTTAGCTAGTTCATCTTGAGGGTAGCCGAGTGTACCAAATTCTAAAACTGAAGAAAAAGACGCGAACATCCATTGATTGAAATCACATGCAACATTTATTTATTTCCAGGACCATTATTTAATTTCTTTCCCTATCGTCATTGACGCGTTGTAAATTAATATCTAACTTTGTAAATTTGATTAGTATTAATAGAGAAGATATTATTGTTTCTATTCAAACTATGTGAGCGCTTTGTTACCGACAATTGGCTTCTATAGACGATCACCAATTCAGCGTCATTAAAACCTTGCATTTCATCTTACATCTGCTGTGTTTGCCGTGTTTGTTTACAAGGATGCCAGTGGAATTTGGAAAAACAAACAAGGGTCTTTTTTTCCCTATACATTGTATTTGATGTCATAACCCATGGATTTAAATCCTGTCGAGTGCAGACTGTATTCTAGTTTATTCTAATTTACATAGCATGATTGATGTATTCTAGTTTTACATCATCTCATTTAGTCTTTTTTACCGTCTTATTGTCATTCTCAAGTATAGTTTTTATGTGTTTTATTAGTGTTTTGTTACGTTTTTGTGTTTTGTATGTTTTGTAGGTATTTGGTTAAACCGCGTGATTTGGAGGCAAAAAGATGCATTTAACAGTACGAAGTTCCAATGCCTCGAACGGATGCCATAAACGGAGCGGGAAGGCCAAAAATACCAGATTTGAAGCCAGGATGCGAAACAAGGCGGTCTTGGGCTCTTGAGAAAATTACAAAATGATGTTACTCCTAAAAACTTCAAACGCATTAGTCATACATAAAAAAAACATCCTACAAATTAGTCAAAACATTTCTACAAATTAGTCATCTTCTTAATTTTAGTAACTTTTATATGTAACCTTACCTTTTTTAGTGAACTCACATCCTTAACTACATATCTAATCAAATCATATATTTTGGTAACTAAGATTCACTAAAAATCAAAAATCAATATTGAAGGTCTCCCAGGCTTTTCAAACGTCAGAAGTAGAAGCGCTCATTTCAAACCATTTTGAAATAAGGCAGGCATCTTAGTCAATAAAGCAAGCATCATCATCACAAGAATCAAGCTTCTTGCTTCCTAACTCATTCATTGGCTCATGTATTTTTTTACTACAATGATGCTTCTTTTTTGTACCTTCTATTGTTCTGAAACTCATCTAAACTTGATTTGTTTACTTTGTATTGGATTGAGTTTGTGATATGTGATGCATGGTTATTAATATTACGATGCTTGCTTTTCAGAAATGTGATGCTTGTTTGTAAGTACTTATGATGCTTGGTTTCAATGATATGTGCTTCTTATCCAATACTTATGATGCTTATCTCAAGAAAAGTGATGCTAGATTTTGAGTGGGCATGAAAACCAAGAAATATCCGGGCTCCAGTTCTTGATTTCCTGTCAACTGATTGAAGTTCACAAATGAGATGCTTGAATCCCAGGAAATAGATGCTTGGTCTCCTAACAAAAGATGCTTGTTTTCCAGTTATTACATAGATGCATGAATTCTCATGATGCTTGAATTCCAGAAATTTGATGCCTGCTGGTCAGTTCACAATGCTAATGGTGCTTGAAATAACATTTAAAATCTTGAACGAAATGAGATGCTTTTATTCCAGAATGAGATGCTTGAATTGAAGGCAACTAAGATGCTTGTCTCCTGACTATAACAAAGATGCTTGAATTGAGAAAATAAAAAAGATGCTTGAATTGTATCAAGAATAGCATGTTACTCTCGGAAACAAATTGATGAATCTATGGAGGAGACGATTCCCAAAATTCGATTGAAGATGGAGGAGAAGGACGATTGATGATGATGGTAGAATCGATTGATGCTTGGTTGTAGACGCTTGCTTGCCGATTGAAGACACTTGCTTGTAAGTTTGTAGGAAAATGCCGAAGAAGGATTATTGCCGACTAACGATTGTCGGCAAGTTACGATTGTCAATTTCACTCACCGGCGATTGACGATTGAAGAAGGAGAAGGCAGACTGATTCTTGCCGGAGAAGGACCTTTTTCAAAGTGTGATATTGTATATACTAAAATTAGCGTGATAACGTATCAATTAGATTAATTAGATTGATGCTTGTTTAGGCAAGTAACAAGTTCAACTGAGGGCATCTTCGGAAAATCAGATAAATAGTGATTAAATTGTAGGAAAGATTACATGTATGGTAGTAAAGTATTGGGGGAGGTATCAGTATGTAATTCTCCCTTACTTTTTCTTTCCTCTTTACTCAAAAACCCTAGACTTCATTCTTGGGAAATTCCTTCACCACCTATTATTGGAGGAATTGAACCCGATTTACATTGTAATTGCTCGTGATTATCAATTATCAATACATTGGTCATTATTCGACCGATTGATTTTGGGATTTGTCATCCTCCAAGCGTAGTGACAGCCTCTTGGTAACAATTTCTCCTTTTTCGTCGTTTGATATTATTGATGTTGAGTTGTTTAATTATTTATTGCTTATTGGTGATGAGCATGAGTAGCTAGACACCCCTTTATGGGAGTGATGATGGATTCAATGCATGCTAATTAGGGTTTATGCAATTAAATAACAGTAAGATGGGATTTACTTTGTGCCTTTGATTAAATGCGTATGTAGTTATTTGTATTGCATTTTACCCACATAATCATCAAAGGATTATGCAAACATTTTACCACCAGAACGTCTAGAGATTGCAAATCCATAGGTTCGTAGCAAACACAATAACTACATTGGCTTATTAATTGTAGCTTGGTAGAATTGACGACTCCACCATTGCTATGTGTTTTGTAGAACAAATTCGGTTAGCTCATTGTCACAGAGACATCATACCTTATCTGATATATAAGGTGTCTGCCTAGAGCGCCTAGAGCAGTGTAATAATCGTTTGGACGTGTCCCTGAGATAACTAGAGTAAATCACCATTGTTATTATTGCATCTATTCCTGCTAGCTAGCATTAATTATTCATCACCACTATGTAATTTTGATAACTTATCTTGATAAGATCGATATACATGTGTTTGATTTCTTTGTGTTGAGAGTTAGAGTTAGACTAGTAATTAGAACTTGCTGCCGAAGCAAACAAACCTTTTACTGCTTTCCTGTTGATAATTATATTCCGTAAAAAGAACTTATCTTAGTTCAGTCCTGAGAGACCGACACTCGCGGCTAACTTCACTACACTATAAGTTTTCGTAGTGTTGATGTCATACCCCAAAACCAAAATACTTTGGTGCGACCGGCCGTCTATCGTGAGATGGGCTCACACCAAGACGAAGCCTCAATTTTATTTACAAAGCAGTTTAAAATAGTGGTAGAGCATAAAAAGGTAATAAATCAGATACTTTAATATCCAAACGGAACAATAACAATTGTCTCAAATGTCGGACCACTCGTACAGAGTCAAAACAATCTACAGAGTCAACATCTCAACAAAAAGGGAATCCTAAGAAAGATAGAACTCTAAACTTCCAAGCAACCTCGCTGAACTCGTCCAACACTAAGATCATCTGGAAAAAAATGTGTAAGGGTGAATCTCCTGGCACTTTTACTGGATCAAGCAGATCAGTAAACATACATATATATACATTCCACAATATTAGTCACGTATAGCCATAAAACAGTTCATGGAGTCATTATACAGAACAGTCGAAACAGATTTTTAAGCTCAGATAGAGTCACACTATGGCCACTAGCATAAGTCTAGTGGCACAAAAGTCAGCACAGAATAGAACATAACAGAATGTTCCCCGCTAAAGGAACACATACATAAAGCCAGACGTAATCACCATCAAAGACGGGCTCAGAATTCAAAGGTAAAACTGTGAGCTCAAAACAAATATTTATCTCCCTGTACAGAAACATAATTTTCACACATCACATGCACCATCAAACATATTTTTGGGCAGTCGCATATCCTTTCGAATAGACTATTATATCAAGTCCCATATTTTGATATAATAATCATAATTTATTTGTCAAACATTAAAACTATACATATATCATAATACAGTAAATAGAAGCAAAAGTGTCAGAAAATTCCCCTTACTCAGACGACCTAACTCAGTTGCTCAGAAATCACCAACACAAAATAGACCGGGTCTACTCGATACCTAAAAGAACAGATGAAGAAAATTTACTAAGCAAATTGAACTCAAATTGCTGACGCAGAACCGTACTCTAGTCCCCTCGGATAAAATTGGAAAGTTACCACTACTACAGTACGTGGGAATGATGTTAAAACAACAAAACAAGACTTGAGCAACCAACCCACTTAAGCTAGTTTAGAATTAGAGATGCAATGATGAAAGTGATGTCACCAAAGTAGTTGAAAATTGGAGAGAGAAATCAAAGGATGATGATGATCGATTATTCAAGAGAGATCTAGTTTCAAGATGGCAACAAACTGACAAGTCTTGAAATTGAAAATAATTAACCACAAGTATTGACATTGGTATTCATCAGACAAAACAAGGACGTTTAAATGATCCTGACCAATTGAGAGATACATTCAGGAGGGTAACATCGAAATTGAAGAGAACGGCTGGTAGAGAAACAAAAACTCAAAACCCTATTTTTTTGAAGAGAACGGCTGGTAGAGAAACAAAAACTCAAAACCCTATTTTTCTTTTGTTGCACGAGGAGATAAAGGAATAGGTTAAGAATATACCAAATAAGGTAACCACTCCCCCACTTACTTTAGAAAAAAATGAATAAAGATATTTAAATTAAATAATAAGATAAAATAAAATTCTCGGGTTTTACAGTTGAGAATTAATTCATGGCTATTTAAACAAATATAAAACTTTGATTTGACACATCAATAGATTGAATGATACATTTGTTGAATTGATGTAATGATTGTAATATTGCTATTTTAAAAAATAAAAAAAGTTATCATTCCAGACAGCCTACAATGGGTATGGTTGGATAATAAAAGCAGCCTATTCATGAACACTTTGAAGATATTTATAGGTTGACAATATGAACTATTGTACTAACATCTTGGCGCACCAAGGGTTCTTCTTCCCTCATGGATCCGGAGAAGGAGTCTTCATGCTTTAAGGGGCCATCTCCCTTGATGATACATGGCAGATCCTCGAGGGACTGTGAGTACTTGCAACCGTTCTAATGGTATGAGCCTCTTTGAAGGACACTTGCTTCGCTCAAGCGAGATCTCCTCTTCGAGGAGTTGCTTCGTTCCTTCTAATAAAGTCGTTGGTGCGGAACATTATAAAATTTTCGTCAAATAAATAACCAAAACCCGTCTCTAAATGGCTCGGTCGACGGATCCAAAGCATGTTGCTAAACGTCTAGTCACTAAAGTTGGTGACGTGAAACTTTAGTCATCCCTGAATATAGAGACGAGACAGAGACAACTAACAAAGGAGACAGGGCACCAGTTTGGCGACAGACAGAAGTCGGTCGCTAAATATAGTGACAGATTTTGGCCTTTATTTTTATTTTTATTTTTCTTTTTTTCTGTGGGGTACTTAGAGAGATACCCTAATCCATTGATATTTTTATGACGAATTAACAACGAATTTTAACTACAAATTTGTTTTTTTTTTAAATTTTTTTATGAACCCTATTTTCATAAACAATATTGCATATCAAATCAAAACTAATTCACGAACAAAAGTGAAGTAAGCAAGATATTTTCAAATAAACCTAATTATATATTCAGCCAAACAAGAAATAACATTTTAGAAATATTCAAATATTATCCTATATTTTAAATATAAAATTATCCTACAATTATTGACATAAGACACAATTCATATATACAGATATGATTGGTAGCAAGCTGCTACGCGACCTGCGGGTAAGGAGATCAGTCCGATCATTTTGTGTTGTAACTGCTACGTGCAATGTTGCCTCATATTCAATCCACATCTGAGTACCTAATGCTTGTAGTTGTTGATTCAACTCATCTTGGTTGTACCAACGGCTGGATGTGGCTTGTTGACTACCCTTGCTCTCAGTGCTGACTACTGTTGTTCTCTGTGATGTGCAGTGGGTTTGCCTCCGTACTTAAAGGAACTAACCATTCGGAACTACGTGCTACACCGTATGGAGTGGTGGGAGCCACCTCTTGAATCTGTAAGGGCCACCTCTAGAATCCGGAGATGACGGTTGGTATATTCATGATATGTGAAAGTGTTCTGTTGAGTGTTATGATATGTGAAAGTTTGTCAGCATATAAATATATATATATATAGATATATATATATATATATATATATATATATATATATATATATATACATATATACATATATATATATGTATGTATATATACATATATATATATGTATGTATATATACATATATACATCTATATATATATATACATATATATATATGTATATATATATACATATATATATATTTATATATATATATATATATATATATATATATATATATATATATATCTATATATATATATATATATATATATATATATATATATATATATATATGCATGCTTGGCTCAATAAAGGGACATTGGTGACTTGCTTACTCAGTTTGTAGCTCACCCCTTACTCATTTTTTTCATTGGATTAGTAGTTGTGACCGGGATGAGGTTTCAGTTGGAGTAAGCGTGGTAGGGCATTGGAGGTTATCTACTGTGACTACATAGGAGATTAATTGTATTCGAGGACACAATTTTTTACTTTCTTTGAGGTTATTTAAACAATGATCTTTGTATTTTGAGGATTTAGTTGCTTTGATTGTACCACTATTAAGTTGTATTGTTATTTCGAGGTTAAGGTAGGCTTCGTCTTGGCGTGAGCCCATCTCACGATAGATGGCCGGTCGCACCAAAGTATTTTAGTTTTGGGGCGTGACAGTAAGAGTCAATAGCGCTACCCAACTCGAAGGTTCGCTGCTTCTTCCTCGGGTTCACCTCTCTGGACAGGCGATTCTAAGCAGCCAGGGTGGGAGAGTCATCCAGTTCAGGGAAATGGGCTAGATATACATCTCGTGTGTTACAAATATAATACTCCCTCCGTCCCGATTTCAATTACCCACGGCCCCGGACTGTAACATCCTGGATATTCTAGAGGTGATACGATGCGTATAAGTCATATTAAAGTTGATACATAAGATTTCAGTATCGAATTATCAAATCCGATGGAGTTAAAGTGTATTACATCCTAGCCATCCGGATAATCAAAGTAAGATAACTCCTTTATTCATCAGCGGAAGACTTCTTATTGCATTCACTGGTCATCATTTGACGGCTCATCGAGAATCCCATCAAAGCCCGTTTCATCTGAAATATTTCTTTTAAAGGAAAAAGTGGTGTGATGTCTTTGCAAATTATTCGATTATTTATTATTGACGGAATCAGTCCTCTAGAGGTGGCCCCTACGGACTCAAGAGGTGGCTCACACCAATTGGTGTGGTGTAGCACTTTGTTCCGCATGGTACTTAGCGACTATTCCAATAACCATCAGTCCTTGATATGTCAAATCGAGTTTTATATTATTTGTAGCCAAAAGTTAGTATCTCAACATTGCGAAAACTATAGTGCAGTGAAAGCTAACCCCGAGTATCGGTCTCTCAAGGACTTAACTAAGCTGTGTCTTGTTTACGAACAATAGTTTATTAGTGAGAAAGCAGTAAAAGGGTTTTGTGCTTCGGCAACGAAATTGAATATTTAAATAAACAGGCAATTGAGAACAGAATGAACGTAATTAACTTGGATTATATGGAGAAGGATTATGGAGTGGTGATTTCATCTAATGCTAGATAGCAGGATTCAAAAATCTATGCAATCGATAAATAGGCTTGTGTTCGTGATTCGTGCAACGACATAATGCATCCGTATAGCATTGAAAGAGGCGTCAAGTCTCAAATGGACTATAAACTAACTTATTAATGTGATTTGATGATCGATTCAACCTATAGAGCGAAAACTTCCTTAGATGATTTTGTGGTTAGGAACACCGAAGATCGATTCAACCAATGGAAAGCTACTTGGATGATTTTGGGGTTACGAATATCAATCATCAATTCACATATACTGGATAGTGGAATATATAAAACCTATATCAATTATATGCATAGATTACGAAGAACCCTAGCTACCATGCATATGATTAATCACTACCCCATAACGGGGTGTTTAGCTACTCATAGATTTGGAATTCATCATCATAATCATAGCATAAAACATTAATGACAATAATGATAGATAAACACGAAAGTAATTGAGTTGATACAATTGTTACTGTAGTTGTCAGGAAGCCTAGGTAATCAATGAAGAACTTGAACTCAATTAATGGGAAATACTTTATAATGATCCTTGAACAATAATCCCAAGTTGAATTACAAGAGAATGGTGTTCTAAATCTCAAAATACTAAAAGAATGAAAAGTACATAAACATAAAAGCTAGAGGTCCTATAAATACAATAATCTTCATGCACAAGGAGTATTTGACTCCAAATAGGAGTTGGTGTTCGTCAACACAACTAGGAAAAGGAGTTGGCGACCGCAAACAACTACGTGAAAACGTAGTTGGCGGACGCCAACTACCAAGTTGGTGGGAGCCACTCCTTTCGTAAAGGAATTGTCGTGCACCAACACCTCTATCTACGATTTGGCGCCAACTCCAAGTTGGCGCTCACCAACTTGCTCATGTTTGCTCCATTTCACCATTTTGTGCTCCCAACTCGTCCACGATGCCTGTCTAAGGCCTTGGAACTCCGTCTTCCTCAAAAGTGCATAAAACACACCATTTTTACCTCCAATTAACGCAGTTCGCACTAAACACCTACAAAGCAACAAAACACGAACAAGTAATGAAACTCGACGGAAATAATCAATTACAAGACTTAGGACAATAAAAAGACGGTAAACAAGACAAGATTTGTTGGTGAAAACTGACTCATCAGTCCTCTAGAGGTGGCACCTAAAGACTCGAGAGGTGGCTCCCACCGCATTGTCGGTGTAGCAATTTATTTTGCATGGCACTTAGCGACTTCAGGTTTTTATCGTATGAAGGAATCTCTTTCATCTCGATTTAGTTTCCCTTTTGGTGGAATTTCATTAACTTAATCATTCATTAAATCATTACACACGTTGTGGGCCAGTCCTCTAGAGGTGGCCCCTACGGACTCGATAGGTGGCTCCCACCGCGATATGCGATGTTGCACTTCGTTTCGCATGGCACTTACAACTGCCCGGTTTGGAATGGATCAGTCCTCTAGAGGTGACCCCTACGGACTCGAGAGGTGGTTCCCACCGCGATATACCAATGTATAGCACTTCGTTCTGCATGCCACTTACAAATGTCCAATGGTGGCTTATGTAGGGTCGGTCCACTAGAGGTGGCCCCTACGAACTCGAGAGGTGGCTCCCACTGCGTTATCGGGTTGTAGAACTTCATTTCGAATGGCACATACAACCGTCCTAATCTATCTCTTTTTTATCACGAGGTTGCAACGCTCGGCTCATCTCTTTTTCACGAGGTTGAAACCCTCGGGTCAAATCATATCTTTTTAACGAGGTTGCTACACTTGATTCATCTCTTTTTTATGATGTTGCAACCCTCGATTCAAATCACCTCTTTTTATATCTATTTCTTTCTGTTTTAAATTTGTTTCCTTCATAACATTTTAAATTTATAACGACACTTAAACTTAGTGGAAATGTGTTTTTAGAGATATGGCGATCCGAATCGCCTCCTCGTATAATTTCATTTTCCTTTTAAGGAAGGTTAACCCCTAGGGTAAAAAACCTTACAAAATACTTCATTTACCCGTATTAAGTGAGCTATAATATTTAGTTAAGTCCTTGAAATTATTAGTATGATGAACTTCGAATTTAAGTTCGATTTAGAAAATCCCAATTAGGGCAGTTTACTAGTCCTTCATTGTAAAATACATTCAGTAGTCAAACGTTCTTAATTATGGTGTTTCTAATTTTTTATGATAGCTTACTGCATAGTCTATTCATAACATACTTTTGAGTTTATTTTTTTCTACCTAGACTGCTCATGCAGTAAGCAATAATGGAAAAATATTTACAAAATAGTTTATACAACTACAAATATCATTATTCTTGTTGGTAAATCTCTAGATCTCATGTATATCTTCATTTTACATAGCTTAAGACCGATTTTATCATTTCAAAGAAGGATTTTCGGGGTTTTACGAACAGTACCATGTTCTGTCAACATTACAAATGTTGAATCTTTCGCGAATTTTAGTTAATTCATTGAATCTCATTTTAACCTTATTTCAAATATCAAAGATGCATGATAATGTTGTACATGTCTATTTAGATTTTCAACATCAACAAACCAAGGAAAATATTTCTTATGCATTTACAAAAACAGGGCAGATTGCTTACGGGATTTGGGAATTATCAAGATTTGAGTTTCTACTACTTCAAAATCAACATGCAATTCATGAAATGACTTACCCAATTGATTCTAAGTCCATATTACTCATTCAATTTAGTTTGTAATTAAGGGAGAAATGATCAAGAGTTCATCAAGAAAATATGCATGCATCAAGATTAAAAACTAGTTTTAGAAAAATACTTTTAGTCCACCTTTCATTTCTCAATTGAGCTTTATATATGTTTCTTCTCCAATTCAATTTGAGGTTTAAAGATCAAGTCCTAACAAATTTTTTTTTTTTTTTTTGAAAAGTAAAGATACTTATATTACTAACAACGACAAAATACAAGATTTCGCCTTCCACATTAAAACTGCTTAACCTATCCTTCTCTAAAGTTTCTTCGAGCCAAGGAGGAGCTTTTTCCCAAAGTTCAGACAAAAGATGAGAATTATACAAAAGATTCATACTAGCATCCTCACTAGAACTGAAACTATTACACCCAAGACGTACACCATGGTTTGCCAAAAGATACGCAACTTGATTGCTTTCCCGGTAAACGAAAATGAGGCGAAAGTCTTGCAATTTGTTAAGTAGCTTCCAGATTTCTTCAAGTAACTCCTAACAAATGTTGAAAATACATAGTTATGTAAGAATGAATGATAATCAAGAGAAGGAATTATAAAGAGAATGTAGAATGGAAGGTGAGATTACTTGCCTTCTAACTTGTTTGTTAGTAGCTTGATCATGATTGGGCATGCGATTAGCTTCCTTATATTGAGAGGAGTCTAACACTATTGCATGTGAGGATGGTTGAATAAAAATTGAATATGGTGTATGTTAGTGTAATATTTGTGTACTTGACTAGTATGTATATTAGTTTAAATACACTAGATGGATTTAATTTTTTATATAAAATTAGTGACATTTATTTGTTAGTTTAATGTATTAATGCAATTCTACTAGCATATTTTATTTTTATTTATGATCATTTCTCAACATTGGTATACTTTGTTGAAGTGCTAATATATTCTTTTGAATCCTATTACTTGTAGTTTTATATGAGTTCTTAATTGTTTCTTTAATGTTTTGTCTCCGTTTTCTTTTTCTCATTCTAGGTTATTTCGTCATTAGTGAATTCGTTCCACATTTTTGGTGTTACTTGTTCGTCAATTATGTGGTTATGCACGCACACATTGTTGGATTGAGCACAATACATAATTATATTCTAGTTCATATTATGTTCGAGTAGTTTGGGAGAAAGTTAAAGAAGAAGTATCTTTCCTATAATTTCTAGGTCGACGATGAAATGTTATGTTTAAGGGAGATTCCTGATGTAGCTCTCACGCTGTGTCCCACACACTCACACGGACACAAGTTTTAATGAAAAAAAATGAATAAAGTAAGAGATATAGTAATAAAACAAGAAAGAGATTGAATAAAGCAGGAGAGAGATTTTTTAATAAAGGGATGAGAAGTTGAAATTGGGACGTCCCAAAATGGAATGTGGAGAGTTGAATTTGGGACGAAGAGAGTATATTTTATGAGATACAACTCACGATAACGAATAAACCAATAATGTACATACATGTAAACTTATGTGGTTCACCGACCACTTCTACACAGTTCTAAATTGAAATAACATGGAAGGTCATTATGGTTCACCGACCACTGCTATATTGTTATAAACTAAATAACAAAACAAACATATGCATGCAACCCCATGTGACTCATCGACCACTATATAAATTGAAATTACATGGAAGGTCGTTCACACTATGTGGTTCACTGACCACTGCTATATTGTTATAAACTAAATAAAAAATAGATATAGGTGTGTGCAGAAACACCGAAACCGAAAAATCAATCCAAAAATCCGATCCGGTGTCTTCAGATCGGATTTCGGATTAGCATATTTTAGATTTTCGGATTTTGGATCGGATTAAATCCGCGGATTTTCGGATTAATCCGAAATATTAAGGAAAAAGAAAAAAGAAAAATTGTATTACATGTGTTTGTATTGAAAACGTTGTACTGAAATAACACTTCTAATCCACTAGAAAAACTAGAAACCAAACCCAATAATCCCCATTTTTTCATCGTCCCCAGCCCTCTACAACATATTATTTGTTTGTTGTTTGTTGGTTTGGTGGAATTAGGAGTGTGTTGAAGTTCAATTGTTTAGGTGAACTGGTTCTTGGTTCCGATGTCGGCAGAGCATGAGAGTAAGAGATCGGAGCAAAGGGCATGGAAGATGATTCTGTTTTACCGCCTGGACCATCGTGAGTACCAGAAAAAATAAAAAGAGAAGACTCGTTCCCTGTCTGACAGAGTTTGGAAGAAAAAACGGTAGATTTTTTGATTTCGCATTTCAATGATATAATTAAAGTAGTATAATAATTCACAAAGTTTTACTGAGTTTATAATTCGATTTAAATTGATCTTATATGGGTCATTATTTAAGTAGAAGGTGCATGGTTCGAATCTCATTAGCGTAAATTTCTTCCTTTTATTTATTATTGTTAAATATTTTCAAAAATTTGATTTATATAAAAATCCTTAACACATGTAGTGAGTTACGTAAATGCTAGTACTATATAGTACATATGGGGTCACTTTATGACTTTAAATTGGTTTGATCGTTTAGTTTACTTTTTAAATTCTGTTTTGCAAGAGTCCCTTAGATATTGAAAAGTCCTGCATAACAGACAAACATAAACAATTTACATTAAAACCTTACAATCTATTTATTTCAAGAAAAAGCTCATCATGACTTTCTAGTATCCATCCAAGCATATTGGTATTTTACATCTGATTTCATATGATTAACATATAATGATCTATGTTTAGTATAAAATCATTAATGACAACCTATTTATCCAACAAAACACAATATTTAGAAAAATAGACATGAAAACCAATTCCATTCATCAGCCAATAAATTTCACTATACAAAATAATAAAAAATATCCAAATTTACAACCTACAAACTATAAACATATTTCAAAAATATTTACTACATTCTCAATAGCTCCTTCACACTCTTGACTTGTTTGTCAACCCCTTCATCCACAACCTCTCCAACTTTGTCATTGATCATTTTATTTGTTTGACCACCTTTTTTACGAAAACCTAATACATACAACAAAAACATCAATCATTCTGAATCAAACATAAGTTATTATGTATAGAACATCACCAATTTCCTTGCAAGGAACCAGCAACACAAAACTACTGTAGACAATTTCTACATAAACATAGACATCTATACAAAAAAATGAACTATTCAAACTAAACCAGTATCACATAGAAACATTGAAAATTTATACATAAACATAGCCAATTTATACAAAAAAATAAAAATTAAACAAGCAACACAGAACAACATAGACAATTTCTACATATACATAAGCCACCATTTATACAAAAACATTAAACCATTCAAACTCTAACTAGCAACACAAAACAACATAGACAATTTTACTAAAACACGTCATTTATAAAAAAAAAAAAAAAAAAAAAAAAAAACTAAACAATACTAAACACATGGATACTCATTTGAAACATAACATCTATCCATTCAAACTAAACAATTGAAACGACAAAATTGAAGCAGGTTAGGGTTTCGCATTTTCTGAAGTGGAGGAGAGAAACTGTTTCTGATCTGAGAATACAGTTTAATGAAAGAAAAACTGGTTTGATTTGGTTTTATACTCAACCCATGAACGAAATCCATCCAGGATCTGAAAATAAAAATATGGATCAACTCGGATCCGCGAGAAAGTTAATGATACTCTATTACGTTAAAATTAGCTAAAATTTGATCGGAAAAAAAAATTCAAAAATTGAAAAAAAGTCGAAAAAAAGCCCAAACAAAATGTAGCCAATATTAATATACTACTTCATCCGTCCCGTTCCATGTTACCCATTTTGACATTTTTCGGTCAACCGTTTTCAACTTTGACTACGAATTAATCTTAAACGATAAATGTAAAATGTTCAATTAAATTATATTATGATACTTTAAGGACTAAAGTTTTATAATATAATTTAATTGAACATTTTACATTTACTGTTTAAAATTAATTCGTAGTCAAAGTTAGACACTGTTGATTGAAAAAAGTCAAAGTAGGTAACATGGGACGGGACAGAGGAAGTAATAAATTGGAATAATGATTATCACTATAAAATTAATATTTGTAATTTGACCATTTCATAGCTGGAAAAAAAAGAAAAAAAAAAAAAATAGAATCTGACCAATACTTATAATCCATAGCTTTTTTAATGTTGTTTGGAACTCACAAGTATATGATTTCAAACATTTGCGATTGGGGCTTTTTATGATAAGAAAAAAAATAATTGGACCATTGTTAATATTTCTAATAAATAAAGGGTATTTTACAGTTTGTTGAAAAAGTGTTATGCATTTAGTAAAAAGTGTTCTGGGTTTAACAATCCTGATAAATAATTATCCATTCCCAGTATGTGATTATACATGAAAAGAAGGGTGAATTTCATCCAATACCCCTCTTAGATATTCTAATTACACTTGGACACCAGTTAGTTCAACAATTACATATAGGTCCATTTTCGTTGACCAAAGGATGCATGCCAAACATGGCCTTATTTTGTCAATTTGAAATGATATCCCTAATGTCTTTCTAATTCAACTTAAGTCCTTTATCTTCCAATATTTTTTGTTGAGTATCCAATTTATTGTTTAATAACATGAATTAAACTTTCTAAATAATTTATGGACTTAATTGCAAAATCAGAAATAAATTTAGGGCCAATTGAACGTAACTGGAAGTTTATTAGAAATTTTTTTAAAAAAAAAAAGAAAAATCGGAGCGACTCAGGATCGAGTCATTCACAGCTACGATCGGAAGTGTGAATAATCCGATCGAAGTTGTGAACGACTCGTCTGGAGTCATTGTCTTGACTCGAGCCGCTCACATCCCGAGTTTTAATTTTTCTTTTTTTCTTTTTTTTAAAAATATTTTATTTAATTTGGCCCGGGGGTTGTAAATTAATTTGATTTTGGGAAAAATATATAATTTGTTATAAGTTAGGGTCAAATTTGCAATTTTCAGTAAAAACTTCTGAAGGGTTATGTTTGACAACACTTTAAATTTGTTTGACTTTTGGACTTACATGCAATAGAAATACTCTAATTGTCATTTGTTTGTTATTGTGAACTAACTGGTGCTTAAATGCAATGACCCTATCTAACAGGGGTATATGTAATAACCCCTAAAAAGGAAATATATCAATTTCTTCTATGACAAGAGCTCCATTATCGAGTTTCAAACCTGATTAGGTAAATGCTAGTATATATGTTCTAATTCCTAGTTTTTCATGTTATTATTTCTTTTAATTATAATAATACTTTTATGTCGGATAAATTTCATATATTAGGGTCGTCACATGATTTTAGGGAAAAAAATTGGGAAAATTGTAATTTTTATAGGGTAAAATGTACTTTAAGGAATTGATTTATTGTCAAAAGAATGAACTGAAAAGTCAATAAATTATAGTCCCACTGGAAGAGTACTGCTGATCAACAGTCATTATAGGTGGAAAATGTGATAGATGAAGCTCATCAATCATAATCATGTCTGATGATTGGAAAATGGAGATGATACTTCTCCAAGTTGTGCTTGGCCCATTATCACCGACATATTCTCTGGTAGTCTTGTCTATTCCATTGATATTTGAATGTTGGTATCACAAGTCACAACTCCAGAAGAAGATCGAATACATATTTTGTATATTATAAACAAAGAAGGGTACACTTATGACAAAAAGTGAATTGCTTTTGGACTCATTCAACTCGGAATTGTCTTCTTTAACAGCTAATACTATACTGTAAACATAAGCGGAAAGTGTTTCGTTACACACTTGAATTGAGTTTTGTCAATTCAAATTGAGTTTTTGTATAGTTTTTATACTGTAGCCTTATCGAAAACTCAATTCAAACGCCAGAATCAAACACTCCGCCGATTTCACCCACTGACCCCCTTGAAATCATGACCTGGAGCACCTTAAAATCTTACACTGAATGTATGTTTCCAACTCTTGTACCCAACCAGGGATGGATATCCTAATTGACTGTATCCCAGAACAAAAAAATACTACTACTACTACTACCAAACCAAACCTAGCTATTGTTTCTTCAATGAACAAAGTATGTGACCTTGTCCAGATACTTTTTATTCTAATATACTAAATTTTACTATACTTCATAGTATGAAGTAACAAAATACAGTAGATCTTGCATATGCTTAGTCTTTGTACTTCATCTCAGACATGAGGAATCCTGGCATGTCAAATGTGGAAGAGAATTTTTCGACATCAGCCTTAAGGTCTTCAATCTCTTTGTTGTTAACCAGACCCTTGTTGAAGTCCTTCAATAGTTTACCATGTTCTTTCTGGATCTTTAAGGTCAGGGAGACGGCCCTGTGCAGGAATTCTGCGATTTGCTCAAAGTCTTTCTCGACCAATCCCCTCGAAGTCATGGCAGGAGCACCTGAAAAATTAAATTAATGTTAGTACTTAGCCACCTCTAAGGAGAGGTCATCAAAGAACAATTCATATAATGAGCCTGTGCTGCCAATGAAGGCATTGTAGACAGCAGTTACCTACTCTACTAGAAGTATTTAATAGGGAGACATGGAGACTAATCATCAATTCTGAACACCTGATCATTCAAGTATCAAAACTGCTAAAATCAAGCTGCAACATCCCTAACGAATAAGAACTAGAATTGTATAGCCGAATAGCAAGAGAGAATAGTTAGTTGACAACTATAATTGGAAAGATCTCCTGAATCATTCTTAGATTACAACCTGCTTCATATAGTAGTGCTCACGATTTAATATGTATGTGTAATGGAACTTCTAACTTACCACCAGAAACATGAAGTTCTCTAACATGAGAAATAAAGTAAACATATGATCCTTACCAATACGAACACCTCCTGGAGCCAAAGCGCTGCTGTCACCGAATACAGCATTCTTGTTAACAGTAATGTTGCAAAGATCGCAGAGTTTCTCAACCTTATTTCCTGCAAAAGACGGAGTGATTACTCGCTGGTAATTATTGACTCTTAAATAAGATTTTAGAATACATTGTTCTTATCCAATACCAGTCAATCCAAGTGGGCGGAGATCCCACAGAACCAAGTGATTCTCAGTTCCACCAGTGACAAGCTTGTAATCTTTGCTCATAAGATAATTGCCCAGAGCAACAGCATTGGCCCTGATTTGCTTAGCATAGGCCTTGAATCCAGGAGACATAGCCTGTTTCAATGCCACAGCAAGAGCACCAATCTGGTGATTGTGGGGACCGCCCTGAAGAGACGGAAACACTGCAAAGTTGATCTTGTCCTCGAAATCGTAAACTGCATCCTCTGGCTGTCCCTTCTTTGCGGGCTTTGGACCCTTCCTATAGAAGATCATGCCAGACCTAGGACCCCTCAAACTCTTGTGGGTTGTAGTTGTGACCATGTCACAATACTCAAACGGATCTGCTGCTTCCTGAAATGATTTACCATGCCTGTCATTCTTGTTTTCAAGTAAACAGATCAAAAGCATCATAGTAAGTCCTTTTCTTTTAATAGCTGAATAAGCATACACAGGCACTTGAGCCTTGTGTGACCTGTTGCACCTTTTTTTCTGTTTTTTTTTTAGCAGAAGCAGAAGACAAGTGTTTGTGAATAATACTCAATGCTATTAACCGGCTAAAAAGAACCTGAATGCTGTCTTAGAGCACCTCCATAGGTGATTATACGATTACCATAATCACTTAATTTTAATAATGCAAACAGACAGGTACTAAGAGCCACATATTGGCAGGAACTTTGTGTATGTAAAGTTAATAGATTTACAAATTAAAATACAACAAAGTACCCATTCCTGAAACCTGCGTATGATCTACGTATCCTCCAAATTCACCAAGAAAATTTAACATGATAACAGTTGCCTATATCACACCTGATGTCTGAAGCCTATATCTAAAGAGAAGAGCAGACAGAACCAAAACAGAGAAAAACGAAAGAATATGTATATCTAATTACACTAAAGAAGAATATACTACTAATATGTTTCTATTCGAACAAAAACTTGAACTAAACGGTGTAACCGTAAACGATGCGATACTTGAACAGCAAGTGATACACACTAACAGCCATGAAATCATAAATTACAGTTATCATATGAAACACAAAAGTCATTTGGTATCATAGTGAATAAAGTAGTCGATAAATTTTCCATTAAAGAGATTGGAAAGTTGAAATTTGGAATTTCCAAAATTGAATGCGGGACAGAGGGAGTATATAGTATACCTGAGCAGCAACAAGGCCACTGATATGCGCCATATCACAAAGCAAAAGTGCTCCACACTTATCAGCAACCTCACGAAACCTATTATAATCCCAGTCCCTAGGATAAGCACTCCCACCACAAATAATCATCTTAGGCCTAAAATCCATGGCCTTCTCCTCCAATTTCTCATAATCGATATACCCCGTACTCGAATCCACCTTGTACGGCAAGCTCTCGAAGTAAATCGAAGTGGCACTAATCTTCTTCCCACCAGACGTATAATAGCCGTGCGTCAAGTGGCCACCAGACGGCAAATCCAGCCCCATTATCCGATCATGCGGATTGAGAACCGCCGTGTAAGCGGCGAAATTGGCAGGTGAGCCACTGTATGGCTGGACGTTGACGCCCCATTTTGTAGGGTCGAGACGGTAGACCTGGAGGGCACGTGAGCGGGTGAGATTCTCGATCTGATCGATGTACTCGTTGCCGCCGTAGTATCGGTTGCCAGGCATGCCTTCGGAGTATTTGTTGGTGAGAGCGGAGCCTAAGGCTTGGATTACGGCGAAGGAGGTGAAGTTTTCGGAGGCGATCAGCTCGATTCCGCGGCATTGGCGACGTTTTTCCTTCTCGATTAGGTCGGAGATTTCGGGGTCGATTGTGGTTAGCGGGGTGTTGCCCCATTCTGTAACTGGATCCATTGCTGTTGAATTTAAGTTAATATAATTTAATTTGATTTGTGTGGGGAAGAAGAAGAGAATGGTGATGGGAAAAATGGAGGGAGATTGGGCATGCTTGTGTGTTTATTTAAATGCATTGTCTGGAAGTTGGTTGGTTAGTTGAGTGGTGGAAAACAAACCTTTCTTAACTACTTTCTTAATGGATGGTTGATCTTAATTAGTCACCAACTCACCATCATTAGTGTTGTTGAGTGTTTGTAGCACCTCACTTGCTCAATGGCTATCCTTCTTAATCATATTCACTAATTTTCATGTGACTAACATCATTACCAACAATATATACAAATGAGTCCCCTCTCACTGATCCGCGATTTAAGAAGACTTAAAGACGATCCATCACGCTCTCATCTATGAAAGCCGAGGAGTCGCCTTGCGTCACGAAAGCCGACCTCCTACGCTAGATGAGAATCCTGGGTATCTCTCAAAAGGATGACAAAGCCATCTTATCGAACCGACCTTACCCAAACAGGTCTGATCACATGCTTCTTCATCATGGAAGAACTGCTCACTAGGGGACAGAAACATGGAAGCCGCCGACCTCACTGGGAGCCGACCTCCTAAAGGTCTCAGGCCACCGGGTAATCTAAACGTGCCACCTTACGACGACAACACGTGGCACAAGGTGATTGATCCGACCAACCTCCGGGCAGGTCAGAGGTCTGTCTCCCGGAGCATCGCCTATAAATACAAGGGCATTTACTCATATTGAAGTAAGTCAACTACCACAAATATACTACTCTCTAACCTACTCGGCTTCACTTTGTCCGACTAGGTGTGTTGAATCATACGACCGGTTTGTCTTAGGCAGACCCGCTAAAAAGGGTCTAACACCCTACCTTGTCTTGCAGGTTGAAATTCTATTCCAAGGCTCTAAGTGCGATCTCTTGGCCTAACCTAAGCTTTGGAGTAATCATACTTAGCTTAAGTTAAAGGACTTAACCGTTTTTATACCACATCATATTGGCGCCGTCTGTGGAAAACTTTACGAAAATTCATCGTCCAAAAGCAAGCTAGAAAGCGCAACCCCGGAGGCAACTCTAGAGCCTCGGCATCCGAAGCGACTCCGGAACTCCTAGGGCGAACTAGGAGTTCGGCACCAACTGTACCGATCCCCGGTGATCGCATCATAACCGAGCACGATCCATGGGATGGCACTCACGCTTCTGTCTCCAGTGAAGCTAGAGATCCGGGACATAACGCTACCCCGGGAAATGCCCCTGTCTTGCATTTGCCCATCCCAGTCCAGCCACAGCTTCCGACCGACCCTGCCGTGTCGGACTTTCGGAGGCCCAGGTCCAATACATCCTCTCTGCCATGCAAGCCAGGAATCCGGCAACCATCGGCCTCGGATTGCAGCCTCAGGTCCTGGTTCCTCCAGGATATGCTCAACAAGCCGTCGTCCTTCGAATCATGGCCCAACATGGTCAAGCACTTGCCGACCAAGTTGCGGACTCCCAAGGCCCGCCCCGATCAAGGAACACTGACCATTCCGTAGCGCACCGAAATAGCCGAAGAGCCGCAACCCAAAGGCCGAATGAAGATCTAAGGGAAGTGATCAATAGGACAGCTAGGGTGACAAGGGTAGAAGGAAACCCTCTTCAGGCAAATAGGGGGGAGGGTAGGGGAGTCGGCGAAAGGAGGAGACCTTAACCCACTCCATCCCGGTTTTCAGAAAGAAACCTACGCCGCAATGACGATCGAGAAGAAAGGAACCGACAAGATGAGCGGTACGATGAAGAAGATACCCGAATTAGCTATTTGGGAGATACTCCAAGGGATTCGCGAAGAGACGAAGAAAACTGAGGTCGGCGTCCTTCTCCTTCTCGGAGTGGACGATCTGACAGGTACACAGACAGAAGAAGTCGATCCCTTTGGATAAGGGACGAAAGGCAAAGCCGCTCCAGGTCGGTCCACAGTCACCGACGAGGTCGACGCGGTGACGAGGCCGAATGCCTCAGAGAACAGGTTCGAATTCATGAAAGATCCCTAGAAGTGGAGAGAAACAAGCTCGATTGCCTGAACCGAGCAAGTGACACCATCAAGTTCGGGAGAAGTATGGACCCTTTGTGCTCGGAAATCAAGAGAGATGTCTTGCCTCTAGGACGAATCGCCCCTGCCACCTCAGAAAGATATGAAGGGGACTCTTGTCCAATTGACCCCAGGATCATATTTAAAGCTTCCCTCGGAGGAATGGGGATCACTGATAATGTGAGGGCACAAATCTTTCCCGGCACATTCCATGGACAGCCAATGACATGGTGGAAGAGCTTGAGGTCGGGTTCCATACTCTCATGGGATCACCTCTTGGCAGAGTTCACGATTCGATTTGAAAATTTCCAGGAAACGGTCCGACCAGCAAGCTACTTGGCGGAAGTCATCTAACGGGATGAAACCCTGAGATCCTTTGTCAGGAGATTTGAATTAGCCGCATCCATGGTCGACACTCATTCTCTCAAAGAACGTATTGGCCATCTTTGCACCAACATAAATAATGCCGTCTTCCGCCGAAAATTGGTCGATGCTGACATCAGGACCGAGCGGGAACTTACCGATCTCACCAATCGCTTCTTAAAAACCGAGGAAACATTAGGGACCATTGTGGTCAAGGCAGTCACCAAGAAGGATAAAGCACCCCAGAGCAACAACCCAGGAGGAAACCAAAACAATGAAGCACAAAACTGACCGAGGAACGAGAAAAGAGCTTGCCATGAGGAAGGAGGAGATCTCCTCGGCGTCACCTCGTCAACTATGCCGAGTTGAGAGCTCCAAAAAATGAGATCCTCACGATCATGGAAACCAAAGGCCTGCCCTTTTAAAGGCCAAAGAAACACAAGGAAACTCGATACACAAGAAGTTCGAATGAGTATTGTCATTTTCACAAGCAGAAGGGACATTCCACTGAAAAATACAATCATCTCCGCCAGGAGATACAAAGACTAATTGAGTTGGGCTACCTCCAGGAAAATGTCATGAGGTGGGATCAAGCGGATGGTCCACGGGACGCTGGTCGAACTGACTGACCAGCTGACCGACCAGCCCAAACAGGAAAGGAGAAATAGCCCCCCAAGGAACAGAAGTTCGAGAAGATCACCAAGTCCCAGAAGAGCACATTCCCCTGCAAGAGTCCCGAGCCCCCCTCGTATACAAAATTCAAGGAAGTCGTTGAGTCCAAGACGTACCCACAGTCCGAGAAGGGAGAACAACCGAGTGACCCAGATAGATGAAAGGCCACTCTATGAAGAAGAAAATCCTGTGAAGTATGGACGAATCTTGACCATAGCCGGCAGACCAGCAGGGGGAGACAGTCGAAATGCCCGAGAATCAATGGCCAGAGCCTTAGCAAAAGCCGACGAGGAACATGTCAGCTATGTGAAGCTAGAAACCAATGTCATCACTTTTGATGAGGTCGATGCCCCGCCTCCTTGCACGGGTCAGGGAGCCACAAGCAGCCCGGATGTTCCGTTGGTGGTGAATATGGACATAACCGGGTATGAAATGAGCAAGGTTCTGATTGATACGGGAAGCTCCTCTAACATCATTTTCATGAGCACCGTGAGAAAAATGAAAATGAGCTTGGAAGGCCTCAGGCCGGTTACCACTAGTCTAGTGGATTTCGGTGGTAACCAAGTCCGACCAAGGGGAGTCCTCTATCTGCCATTCTCTATGGGCAAAAGTCCGTGGAGAGTAACCGACTTCAGAAGTTTTATGCTTGAAAATCATTGTAATGCATTCTCCGAGGAGATATACTCCCATCAATGAAGTCATCTTTTGTCCTATAAATTTATGTCGATTCACCTAACACATATGGGGACGTTCAAAAAGATTTTCTTTTCCGACCCCTACCATCTCGGCCAAACCAGACCTGAGGAGTCTGGGTAATGCCCTGTGAAGATGGACCCCAAAGTGATAAACTGAAAGGGGAGAATATATAAAAATCACTGGTACAGCCGACCAGGCTCCAAACCAGCTTGGCCGAGGACCAAGAAATAAAGGAAATACTTCCTACTTGGTTCATGCAAAATGTTTTTCTTAAAAACATCAAGTGAAGCTCCTAGGCTCACTATACAATCAAATGATTGAAGCCGGATCACGAGAATCCGAGCTTGATCCCTTAAAACATTTGTTAAAAACACATGTCGTTTATCCGAGCTAACTGGTTAATAAGACTCGGTGAAATTAACAACTGAAGTTCCTCGAAATATTCAAAACACAATGCAATAACAAAGTTGTTGGCCGGATCTGAAAAATCTGAGCTCGAGCATTTGAAGCATTAGTGTACAAACTTACTTACTTGTCCGAGCTAACTATTTTAAAGACTCGATAAGAAAAGTAAAAATTTTATTGACCGACAAGGAAACACTTGGCAAAAATTAGATTTCATTCATAAGAAGGAGCCTAGCTCGGCGTTACATAAGGGGTCAACCTCAGATCTTACAAAGTTAGCATTCATACAAGTTAAGATACTAAGATCCAAGACTGACCGACAAAAGAATGGGACCCTTACAAACTGAGGGCATAGTCAGCAAAATATCAACCCTAAATACTAAGTGTTCATATAGATACACTTTACAAAATGATGTGAGGGCAACTCCTCGGCTCTACTGTCCACTGGAAGAAGGAGAGGCAGGCACTTCACCGGACCGACGACTAGTCTCAGCCTCGTCGGTCTCAGCCCTACGGATCCGCCGCCAGTTCTTCCTGATACTCTTCACCCTGTCGGGACCATCCACCTCCTCGTCCACCACCTTCATGCTGGTCATATTCCCATAGGCCGATGGGAGTCGCACCAGTCCCTGTTGAGGGGAGCAAACTCAGGACCCTCCAGCCGAGACTTGAAGAAGAGCTCGGGAACCAAGAGGGGTACTTCGGGTGGAACTCCCCTCGGACATCTTCCATATCCTTCAAGGGTGGACCATAGGTGTCGTACCACCACTCCTCGGCCTGGAGCTCAAAAAGGGGCTTCTCCTCTAGATCGACATAGTTAGCCCCATCTTCATTCATGAAGGCGTCCAAGTCCTCATGCTCGGATGTCACCCCCACCTCCAGCATCTCAGCCTTCTTCAGTTGACCGAGGCAGGATTCAAAACCCTCGGCCCGGAACACCCCTGCCTCCTCCTGGATCTTGGCGTGGAAAGATCCCGACCCCAAGAACTCCTACACCACCTCCACCCTTGTCGTCGTCAACTTCTCTGTCAAGAAGGACTTCATCCTCTCCCGAGAAGCATGCAGGGCTCGGGCCAAAGCAGCCTCCTTCTCCGCCCTAATGCCCTGACCCTTGGCCTTTGAGGCAGACCACGTTCCTCTACCGCAAGCTTCGCCACCTCGACTGGCCTTCGTCGCCTCCAAATTTGCTTGCAAAGCCGAGTTATCCTCGCCAATCTTCAAATTGGCCAAGGCCTCGGCATGATTGGTCATCTGCAAAGAAAGAAACCATTAGAATCCCGAGAAGAAATACTTGAAAGAAAAATTAACCAAGATGGAAGGGTCGGCCTTACAATGCCAGCAAGCAGCTTCAAGCTTGCCGACAAGGCTTCTTGGTCAAAGCCTTTAAGACATTCAGGAGTTTACTCCTGAATGGAGAGAGTTTTGGTTGATCGGCTTTTCTTGGCCGATTTGCTCTTGTGACCTTCACCTCGGTCACGCTTTCTGGCCTTCAACTCGACCCCTGATGGAGTCTCCCATCAGCTTCTCCCCGGCTCCCTGCAAACAATTGACAAAATAATTATTACAAGGGCAAGATTGAGGAAACACACTTACTGTCTTTTGGCCACCCTCCTCGGCCGCACCCCCTTCTGGCTCTAGATGAGCCGTCGCGTTCACAGGTTCCTGAGCCTTCAGCTTCGGCGTGTGCCAACCAAGCTCCTTCCCGGTCTTTAAGGCCTTAACCCTGGCCATGACCTTCTGCTTGCTGAGAGCAGTGGTGGAAGTCATTATCCAATACCCTGAGAATACAAGAAAAATCAAGATTTAGCAAAATAAAACGAAGCCGAAGAGACATAGAAAGACAAGAAAGACAAATAAACAAGTCATAATACTCGGCAATTATTCAGGTCGGGGTTATTATTACAATATACCGGCCCCGCGGTCAAGCCAGCCAACCAAAGCTGAGGTTGGATAGCTAGAGCATATGGATAAAAGTACTTCGGGTCGGACACTCCGTCAGCCCCAAATACTGCAAGCTTTTCCACGGCCATCTCAGCATCCACATCCTCACAATAAATGGCCCTCGGCTCCTTGACATGATCGGCATCACCATCCTCATCCTTGGCCTCATCGTCTCCTTCCTCCTCACCCTCGGCCCTTTCCTCAGCATTGGCCTCTTGCTCTTCCTCCTCGGGTGGTGCCACCACCTCAAATGGTACATGGCACAACTAACCAAGCCAAACAGGACCCTCGCTCAGGCGAGCCGACCTGTAGTGCTTGTTCTGAAATACCCGAGGAAGTCCCCAAGTACATGAAGGATGTTTGATGTAAAAGTACCGAGGCCACCATCGCCATGAGTACGAGGAATTGTAAGGATCTAGGAATTTGTAGTTCAGGCAGGCCGAGAAGAAGTAGAACAGGCTATTGGGGACCCTAGAAATCTTAAAGGCCGAGAGGAACTTGGCCGTCGAGAATTCTTGACGCTTTAAGGCCAGCACCACGGCAAAGCACATCAATGCCCCCATGGAATTTGGAAGCACTTGGGTCGGACAAAGCCCCTGCTCTACGCAGAATTTATGGATCGGCTCTATCATAGGCACTCGGAACCCGCACCTAAATATTTGCTCATGCCAACAAATACATCCCTCGGACGGATTGTACACTACAAATACGGCTCAGATGACGGATAGATCCGTCACATAGTTAGCTATCCGTCGCCCAGCTGGCGACGGATCGGCGACGGATAGAAAATCCGCCTCGAGCCGTGGCGGATAACAATCCGTCGCCCAATTCATGACAGATTGGACGCCGGATTGACCAATTTTTTTTTTAATTCCGAAATTTAGCGACGGATAGATTCTATCCGTCGCTAAATATTTTAATTGGACTAGTGACGGAATTTGAAATTCACACCGTGAATTCGTCACTAATTCCACATCGTGAATTCCGTCACTACTTCCGTCACTATTTATTTCATATTAATCCCTATTTTTCGTAGTTCACCTATTTAATCAATATAATGTTCGATAATAAATCAATAATACGGAAAATGTTTCAATGAATAAAAAATTAATATTCGGAGCTGGAGAAATTATCCAAACAAGTGTAAATATGAAAAAATCCAACATACAGATACATAACTAGCTATCGACGGGGTGGGGTGGGTGATGGCGAACTGGACATGAACTGCTCCATTCAGAATCAAGGCGCCGTTTCCTCCCTTCGTTCTCGGTCGCGGCGCTCCATCTCGTCCCTTTGTTGCTCCATCTCTTGAGTTAGCCGAGCAACATGTTCCCGGACCTGCGACTGCACCATTTCCGAGACCTTGTCCTGTGTGTAAACCGGACGTCTGGACTGCTGGGATGATGATGAGGAGCACGCCGGACTAGCCAGATGCAAACCGAGGCTCCCGAGTACATATATACGTCCTTTCTTTTCAGGATTGTTGACCTCTAGGAAGATGTTGTCAACTTGTTCATTGACAACACATCACCCGTCTGCCCTCCCTCGCCACCGAGCATCAACCTCACTGAAATCGTAAATAGCAGATATAATGATCCATCGCTTTTAAAAAGTAACTTGTAATAGTGTACAAATATGAACTTTAAGCAACATAAACATACATAATAGACGAGGCCCGGCAATGGTCCATACCCCCTTCCTTGGCCTTCTTGAAGATGGCATACTTGGATGTCACCTCCCCCCGTGCCACCTGAATCAAACCAGATCTAGTCAACAATTTATCATCTACAAGTAATAGAGCAGCAGAGACTTCATACATACACGTAATGCTAGATTGCAAAAACACATATATACGCACCGATTGATAATAATCAGTAACAGTAGATCGCCTCCCAAGGTGGTGAACGGCCCTTCCTGTTGGTCCAAGCAACGTCCTGGACATCAGTTCGGCGCCAGTAGGCATCCCAAAGGGCCCACTCCGTTGCATCAACCTGTGGAGGGATTGGGCCACCGATCCCGAATGGCCTTCCAATGCAGACCATATCCTCAGATAGCTTGGATCCCATACTCGTAAACGCGCCAGATCTGGTGGATCAACTCTTCGGGAATGAAGTACTCCTTCTACATTCCCAATTTCATACAACATCCAAAGTCAATACATGTCCTAACAACATAACAGATATGGTGACTAACATATCACCCAAATAAAGTGGCTAACATACCACTCACATATAGTGGCTAACATACCACTCACATACAAAGCTAACATACCACTCACATTGTCCTAAAATTTACTAACACAATGGTGACTAACATATCACCCAAATAAAGTGGCTAACATACCACTCACATTGTCCTAAAATTTACTAACACAATGGTGACTAACATATCACCCAAATAAAGTGGCTAACATACCACTCACATACAGTGGCTAACATACCACTCATATTAAAACGATTATAATTACAAACAAATGAATGTCATATTTTAACTTACCTCACCATCAAGTACTCGGCCCTCATGCGCCGAGATGTGGCTCCAACACTCACCACCGCCTTGGTGGCTCTCTCTCTGCTCGGAAGATGTCACCTAGTTTGTTGTGCACCTCCCGAGGCCATAAGCTGTTGTCAATGTATAAGATACAAGAAACGAATATGCATTACTTTAGTACAACAATTTATACTTGTCAACTATCATTATCAGTTATGTTTTACGGTCCAAAGAAGAGCTGCTCTCAAGGTGAAGTTCTTTTTTGTCGACACATCATATGCAGGGATACCATCCGTCCACAACTCGATCAGCTCCTTGATTAGGGGTTGCAAGAAAACATCCAACGTCACCCGATCTTTCGCCCGAGCACCAATGCAATCGAAACATGAATGGCTCCTTCATGCACTCACCGGGGCGATTATGCACGGTGTGAGCATAATCGCCAACAAGAGTATTTACGTCACTACCGAACGGTTAAAACCATCCGCATAAAGTCCCAAACGTACATTTCTAGATTCGCCGCAAACTCGGATATGTCTTGTCAAACGATTTCCATGCGGGTGAGTCTGTGGATGGTCCATTCTACCACCTTCAAAGATTATCCGAGATTACTGCCTCCTTGTGCCACCGCATTTTATCCGCAGAAGCACTTGAAGCATACAATCTTTTCAAACGAGGTGCTAGAGGGAAGTACCACATTTTCTTATGTGAGAGATTTTCTTTTGTCGTTTCTTTGCAGCCCCCTCCTTGTAACGCTTGTACCGTTCCTTACCACGTAACTTGCATTCTATTAGATCCGCATCCTCCTCCCAATATATCATGCACATTTTGACAATGCCTATGGTTACCACAGGCCCTAATCCCCGCATCTTTTTCTTCGCTTGGTAAAAGTTGGTGGGAACTAGGTTTTCTTCAGGACAAAGGTCCGACATTACGTCAACCCATTCATTGAAGCTCGTTTCAGATTGCTGGCCATTAGCCTTACAACTCATTAGCCGAGATAACAAAGACAACTCAGTGAGCTTACACCCCGGGTAAACCGGCTTCCTTGATGATTCTAACAAGTCAAAGAATCGATCCTCGGGATTCGGTGGTTCCTCCACCTCCACCTCGGTTTCAATGTTGGTTGTGTCCCTGAACTCCGCCCCTGCAGCATCGTACACCATTTGTTCGACTCGAGCTCGAATAGCATCGCCTTCAGATTGGGATTGTTACCCGACTTGTTCATTTTTTCTCTTCCTTCCACGTTGTCTGTATTGGTCATATGTATTGGACGGTGCTGCTTCCTCACCATGATGATTCCATACCTGATACGCAGGAAGGAATCCATTTTTCCTCAAGTGCTGGACTACCACTTTAGGAGTCACATATTGCTTGTTTCTGCACTGTTTCATTGCACAACGACACTTTATTAACCCATCCTTTACACAAGACGGATTTGACATTGCAAATTCAATGAAACCTTCAACCCCTTTCAGAAAACTCCATTGAACTCTGCCATTGAGAGTACGACAATACATCCATCCACGATCGGTATTCATTGAATAATTAGATAATAACCTGACACGTTTGAATTCATTAGATCGAGGTCTTTCATTTACGGTAATAAATCAATTTCACAATAATTCAATCAATTGCTACGTAATATAAGTTATATTAGCTTCAGTCAATTGTTAAGGCAATACATAATATAAGTTACATCAGCTTCAATTTTACCATAATGTTTGGTTTCATATATATATATCAACTAATGATTACTAGTTATACAAGCCTAGAGACAAAACGGATGAAACTCCTCATTCTCATGCACCCCCTCCTCATCACTTGTGACGCTCCCTACCACGTAACTTGCATTCCAACATCTACATCCTCCTCCCAATACACCATGCACATGTTCCGACAAGCGTAAAGGCACTCAATAGGCCCCAAACCCCGCCTCTCCGTCAATCGGAGGTATGCCATGGATGGTGCTTCTCACCGTGATGAATCCATACATGATACTCATGCATGAATCCATAACGTCGCAAGTGCTCGAATACTGCAGTAGGCGTCATAAATTGCTTGTTTCCGCAGGTTTCCAATGTGCAAGGACACTTTATCAACCCCCCAATTGCACAAACCGGATGTCCCATGGCAAACGAGATGAAACCTTTAACCCTTCTACGAAACTCCTAGAAACTCATCATTTACCGCATTTATCGTACATCCATGAACGTCGGAATTCATTGTTTACTTTATTTTTAACCTGAGACGTTCCAATTGATTAGATCGTATTTAATTTATTAGATCGATTCCAATTCGGATAAGAAGATTGTAGAGGTTAATTGTTAATTATTATATGTTCCTTATAAATTAATTATTAATTAAGTGTTCATGTGTTACAAAATTGGACATATATAATAACCATTTCAACCTCTTAGTACATATATTATATACTTAACATACATATCAAATTAACTAATTACTCTATACATATCGAATTACTACATATATTCATATCAAATTACATACTTAACATACAAATTTATCAAATCAAAACTACATACTTCTATACTTAACAAACATATCAAATTAACTAAACTAACTATATATACTTAACACACAAATCAAACTAACTACATACATTCATACATACCAAACTTAACATACTACATACATTCATATCATTCAAATTGAACAAATTACATTTAATTGATCAAATTAACTAAACTAACTACTACATACTTATCATATATACATATAATTGCTCAAATTAATCAAAAATAAACAAAATCCCCAAATTTTTAAAAACTAGGGTTTTAGCAAAAATACCTTGATTAATCTGTAGAAATATGAAATTGATCGAAGAACCAAACTCCTTGTCACACGAGCTTCGATTAGGCACCAAGATTGGCCGGAATAACGGATGATTGGCCGGAAAACGGGATTGAGGAGAAGAAGAAAATGAGGAAGAAGAAGGAAGAAGATGAAGAAATGAGGATTACGCCTCATTTGCCGAAAAATAAGAACTCTGGGCCGACGGACACGTATCCGTCGGCCCAGAGGCCGATCCGTCGCCAGTCTGGGCGACGGATAGGAATCCGTCGCCTTATAGCGACGGATATCTATCCGTCGCCCAGTTTTTTAAAATATATATATATATATTTTTTTTTTTTAAAAAAAGTCAAACCTGGGCGACTGATAATAATTATCCGTCGCCCAATTTAGCGACGGATAAGTTATCCGTCGCTAATAAGCGACGGATAACTGTTATCCGTCGTGAATTGGGACGACGGATAGATTCCGTCGCCCCAATAGGCGATCCGTCGTTATGGGGCGACGGATAAAATCCGTCGCCCCATAACGTCGTTTTTTAATGTTTTTCTTGTAGTGGTACAACATCTCCTCAGGCTTGGGTACGATGATCTCGTACTCCACGGGAATCTCACAACTCTGCCGAAGGTACTCTACCTCGGCTTCAGTAACCGTCGACGAACAAGTTGGAATGAGCCCAGAGGCATTCTTCTCCGCATCATCCCTCAAGGGACCAATGGGTACCGACCTCAATGACTTGGCGATTTTCACCGTCATTTTCTATTACCCCTTCTTCTCGGAAACCACGATCGCCATCGGACCCACTTCAACTTCTTCGTCTTATTCTTCCTCCTCATCCAGATTCTCCTCGATCGCATTATCTTCCGCCGGCTCCTCTTCATTTGATGGATGCTCCTCGGCATCGTCATCTCCTCATTCTTCCCCATAAGATTCTTCCTCGGAACCATCCTCCGAAGACTCATAAGACGAATTGTCAGAATCCGAGGAGGAAGAGTCGTCGGGACCTCCCTCCATTAACTCCAGATTTGGGGGACTACTCCTCGGTAGAGGGGAGTAAGGCCTTTCCTCCAAAAGTTCTAGGTTGGGCTTGGCTGCACTACTGGAAGAGGCCCCTTGATAAAAACCGAACCCGGGCATAGAGGCAAAAGGCATGGGAGAAAAGACGGGTGTTCTGTATCTATAACCGAGGTCTCCAAATGACTCGGGAATGGTCTCGTGACCGTCTTGGCTATATTGGTCCCTACCGATAGATGGTTGGGAACTTATGGATGCCGGAGCCGCGGTGTTCGCTATTTGTACAGATACACCGGGTCGACGGACTTCTCTATTTATTGTTGGTGCTCGGGGAGGAGGCCTAGTGAGAACTTGGACCTCGGATTCGTCAGGCATGAAATCCACAACGTCCTCGGCAATTTCAGAGGCCTGATCAGAATCAGAAATAACATCAAAATCAATATTCGGTTGATTAACTTCGGCTTCATCATTTATCAATACTTCTATAGGTTGGTTATACAAGGAGGAGTTTGAGTTATCCGACGACATAATCTACGAAAGCAAAAGGAAATAGGGTCAATAAAGCTAGCTGTTATTATTCACATAAAGTCACTAATGGCCGACCCCCTAGGAGCCGACCTTCCTAACTTGGAGGAAATGCTAAGGAATCCTACAGGCACTCGGTCACCTACATGAGTTCTACCTCTACAACTTAAAACTACGAACAATTCCAAAAGGGGCATGTGTTTTTCGATTAGATTAAGTCCAAGACCACACATGCAATTTCTACAGTTCCGACTGAAAGCAGAAAGAAAAAGGCCGACAAAGGAAAGCAAAAAGAGAAAAGCATATAAAGAACAGTAAAAAGAGATAGGCCGAGAAAGGAAAGCAGTAAAAAATGGAAAGCCGAGAAGATAAAAAAGGGAACTTACTTGTAAATAAAAGTCGACCGCAAAGAATGAAGTTGCAGCTACTCGGCAAGCACCAGCTTTCTCTTTCTCTCTCTAAAACTACTCGGTCAATTGCTTTATCACTCTAGAAGTGAACGTTTATAAAATAAACGATAATGACGGAAGGCCTCCTATTTATAGGGGTCATGGGCCAGTTCAACCAAGCCCACGAACTGATTGGCGAACCGTCACCTCGTTTCCCGTGAAGATCGCCATCATTACACACTGATTCACCTTGATTTTCCTTAATTCGCCACTTATGAGCCGCGACCCTTCACCCCCTCGGCTTCAAGCGACCTCCTCGAACATTTATTTCTCAAGTCTTTCGTGCATTACAATACACTAAACACTTGAGGGGAGCATGACTATTAATATCCGAGGAGATTGAAACTCTTTACGAAGGCGATAAACTTTTATACTTATTGAGTTGGGTAAGGCTAGCTGAAGTCGACCTCACCTAGTTAAGAGATGAGAGCTATACCTGACGAAGTCCTTTCCTCGGGAAACATCCTCCAGTACCAATCCTCGGATTCTCAAACACAGTAACCTGTTTTCACTTACGAGTAATTCTTGGAGCAAGGCTCGAGTAAATGAAACACAAGTTACCGAGGTCGGAAGATCCAGGAAAAGTCTCAAGAAAACATCCTCGGTGAAGGGCCCTTGAAATTTCAAAGATATCCGTTATACTTTGGATTGGGTAAGGCTAGCCGAAGCCGACCTCACCCAGATGAGAAGAAAGATATACCTGACACAACGGTTGTAGCTCGAAAATCCTCACTTCAGCTTATTCCTCGGTAATCTAAACCTCGGTCACTTGTCCTCACATATGAGTGCTTACACTGTAAGAGTACTCGAGTAAATGAGAGAAGTGACGGAGGCCAATAAAAAGAGAAGGTATCCTTCTTCAATCAAGAGCTCGGGAAGCTTAACTCTATCCGTCAAGCTGATTCCTCGGATGTCCCAACCTTGGTTACCTGTCCTCATTTACGAGTTTGACTCCAGGAAGTACCCGAGTAAATGAACGACAAGTAACCGAGGCCGAAACACCGAGAAGAAATCCTTGCTACTCCACCTCGAGTCAAGACCTCGAAACAAGCAATCTCGGTTACCTGTCTTCGCTTACGAGTAGAACATCAAAGACACTCAAGTAAATGAAAGACAGGTAACGGAGGTTGATAAACCGAGGAGTGAGAAAGTCGAACGCAAGCAGAAGAACCCCACAAACAAACCTTGCAAAATACTTCCCTTTAGAACAAAAAGTTTAGCATTTAATTGAGGGGGTAAGCCCGGCCTAGGCCTAGCTCACCCTACTAGAGAAAGAAGTACATCATACCTGAATTTGTATCTCCTCGGTTTGCGGATGTATCAAGCTTGAACTTGAGAAAGTGCATCCTGGGGGCGTGTGGATCATCCGAGACGAAAGACTAGAATCGGTCAGCCCTATAGAAAAGCTCACCACGCCAGTCTACCGTCCCAATGATCCACGTGCTCCAAAGCAACACTTGAAGAAGTTTTCTAAAGCTCCCGACTATTGATCTGCTCGTCCAATGAAGCACCTAATTGAAACACCTATGTCCTTCAAGATCAAAACTCGGACAGCCCCGTGTCCGAGCTCTCCGTGCCAGCTCACGATCTTGAGGACACCGGTGCCTCAATAGCGGGGATTGAAGCGTGTCCAAAGCTTCCAAGTAAAGGCCCTATGAGTGAAAGGTCACCTCCCTTTGACATGCTTGTGTACCGTCGAAGACAATAAAGTTGGAAATGGTCAGCCGTGCCTGAGGCACTCGGCTCACCCAGCCAGCTAAGAGCAACTCCAGCAGTGTTGCAACATGGAGTTGCAACACTGCTGGACCTCAATTTGGGACTCCAGCAGAGTCCCAAATCGAGGCCCAGCGCTGGGTTTTCATTTTTTTTTTTGTTTTGTTTTTCATTTCTTTTCTTGTTTTCTTTATTTTCTTTCCTGTTTCTTGTTTCCTTTCCTCTTTTCTTGTTTTCTTTCATCTTTTCTACTTTTATCTTTTTTATTATTTTTCATTTTTCTTGAATATTTCCATATGATAATAATTATATGTAGCAATAGAAATATACTTATACATTACTTCTCAAATTTAAAATATATATTATTTGAATTAAAATTACACTTGTAGAATGTAGTATTTTAATTGTTGTAATTTTCATTTTCAATTATTGTAATTTTCAATTTCAAGTATTGTAATTTTCAATTTTAAGTATTATAGTTTTTTTAAGTAATGTAATTTTTATTTTCAAGTAATGTATTTTAAAAAAATTAATGTGATTTTGTTATAATTAATTAACTACATTTAAAATAAAGCCAAGAATAAAGTTTAAAAGGAAATGAGAAAAGAAAATGAAATGACTAATTAAGTTTGAAAGAAATGTTAAAAGAAAATAGATTTTGGGCTTCACTGTTGGAGTAGAGAATTGTGAAGAGTTGCAAAGTGAGTTGCAGTGAGTGGAATGCTGACGTGGCGGAGAGAGTGGGTTGCAGAGAGTTGCAACTGCTGGACATGTCCTAACTATCTTCGAAGGACACAAACACCTCAAAGTAGCCCTTGAAATAGACCAATTGAGACTATGAGAAAAAGGTTGCTTATCCTTGACATGCTTGCGTATCTTCCATGAAAACAAAGTTGGAAATGGTCAGCCGTGCCCAAGGCACTCGGCTCACCCCGCCAGCTAACTATCTTAGAAGGACGCAAGCACCTCAAGGTAGCCCTTGAGTTGTATCGTAGGGATTGCCAAGTGCAAGACAAAGGTAGTCGGAAGGATTGTTGTCTCAAGAAGAGTAGTCGAAAACGAAAATCTACAATTGAACAGCCAGAAGTCCGAGCTCTTCCCGCCAGCTTTCCGTTCCGATGACATGACCACTCCAAACCGAAAAGAAATGAAAGAGGGCCGACCTCAAAGCTCTCCACACTACCTGGAAAGAATGAGTGTCGCTTAAAAGACAAAAAGCACGACCGAGCCAACGAGTTAGATACCCCTACCAAACTTATTGTCCCAAAGCGACACCCTTTCCGACTAGGTACTTTACTGAAAGAAGGGGAAAGCTGAGGACCGACCAACTGATGGGTTTGGAATGGTATGAAATGTCGCTTTCTATCGCGATATTTAGAGAAGGACCTACCCATTGAGAAGGTGCCACGTGGCATTCCACATTTCTTACCCTGGGCCTTTATCTGGGCCAACACGATCTGGGCCCAACAGACCAAAGCCCAACCACTCCTCGGTCAGAAATGCAAGAAATTGTGAATTACAAAGAAAGGCAGACTAACAAGCAAGAAGACTTGAACTTTATAGTTCCTCAACTATCTTCTACTAAGATACTTGGAAAATGGGGGGGACTTATGATATATACAAATGAGACCCCTCTCACTAATCTACGACTTAAGAAGACTTGAAGATGATCCATCATGCCCTCATCTATGAAAGATGAGGAGTCTCCTTGCATCATGAAAGCCGACCTCCTACACTTGATGAGAATCCGGCGTATCACTCAAAAGGCTGACAAAGCCATCTTGTCAGACCGACCCTACCCAAACAGGTCCGACCACGTGCTTCTTCATCATGGAAGAACTGCCCACTAGGGGATGCAAACATGGAAGCCGCCGACCTCACTGGGAGCCGACCTCCTAAAGGTCTCAGGCCATCGCGTAATCTAAACGTGCCACCTTACGACGACAACACGTGTCACAAGGTGATTGACCCGACCAACCTCCGGGCAGGTCAGAGGTCTGTCTCCCGGAGCATCGCCTATAAATACCAGGGCAATTACTCCTATTGAAGTAAGTCAACTACTACAAATATACTACTCTCTAACCTACTCGGCTTCACTTTGTCCGACTAGGTGTGTTGAATCATACGACCGGTTTGTCTTAGGCAGACCGATTAAAAAGGGTCTAACACCCTACCTCATCTTGCAGGTTGAAGTTCTATTCCGAGGCTCTAAGTGTAGGCTCTTAGCCTGGAGTAATCATACATAAGCTAAAGGGCTTAACCGTTTTTATACCACATCAATACTAGAGCGTGTGTGCGCTCTAAAATAGTTGTTACATTTACATTGATCCTTTTTCTTTTAAAGAAATAAGGAATGTAGTTTTCCCTAATCTAAATAATATACAGTATTTGATATTTTACATCTCAACATATAAAACTTTTTATTATTTGCAAATTAGCCCTGTACTTTCCTAGTATACTCTAAAGTGTTCCAATGACCCCGAAAACGGTCATTATTCCCAAGTATACATGACACTTATATTATTAATGTAAACATAATAATAAATTCCAGTGTCGTATATGCAACTTTTGGTACATTGCAGTTTAGTCCATGTACTTTAATTAATTATCAGAACATATCCAGATGTTCAAATCAATTACATCTGGACTTCCAAAGTCTAAATGTGAACGAATCAACCATAATTCAAATTATTTATACTCTAAGCATATAATCAAATATACTATCTTAGTTATTATTCTACTGTGCGGTAATGTTGTCGGGGAGTAAATCCCAACACCTACTAACTGATTACCAAGTCTTCTTCCTGACCCTATAGTGAGCACAAGTCCGTCTGGTGAACCCTCGAATGGTTGGATCACGCTAAGGACCTGCACAAAGACTGGTGGGGGGGGGGGGGTGGGTGGGGGGGTGGGGTTAGAAAGGTAAATCTGGTTTGCTTAGGGTCAAACCGGATAAAGACTTTACTTGAGAGAGATTTAGTGTCTACTCCGTATAAGTGCGATTATGGGGGAATAATGACTTACTATAGTATGGGAATCTGTGCCATATTTATAGGTATGTGTCTTCAAATGGATGGATCCAAAAGATTGTGCCAAGTGTAGGCTTTACAATGTGCCACCAATGCCTTATTGGGCTCAAAGCCCATTAGCTAGATTCGAATCTAGGGTTTATATTCGTTCATATAGGTTCGTCTAGTTTTAAATCTTCGTAAAACCTTCAATTCAATAGGCTAGTTTTAAACCTTCAAAGTTGTTTTGGTTAAGGATCGTGGCATGACAACCCACGATTACTCTAGTTTTAAATATTCAAATTACAATCGGTTGAATTGAATTGATTGCTTTTTGTACGCCGACCGTGTGACAAATATGAACGATTACCTAGTACTGAATTAGCATAACCGGATCATCGCTACGGTGTTCGCTCTTCTTTCCATTGATTTTCACCAACTAGTTTTCTTCTGTTTTCTGTGTTAGGTTTAGTTTAGGTAAAAATACAAATTTCCAAATCTTGTTTTCTGCAAACATCTCTGTATTTGCTCTACATCACTATAGTGGCTTAGTTAGCTCCGTAGCGAACGATCCTGTGGTTTAGCTTTGTCTGTCTATAACAACTGCTTACTACTTGGTTTTCTAAGTAATAATTTGAGCACATCAAATTTGGCGCCGCTGCCGGGAAATTAACTCCCTATGTAGTGTTTAGGAGTTTTTACGTTTTTGTTTGTTCGTTTGTTTGTTTTTCTGGTTTAGATTAGTTTTTGTTATTTTTGTGGATCTGCTCTTTGGTTTTGTTTTTCTATGTGCAGATACTAGTAATTCAGCAAGGGCTCAAAGATGGCTATGACGTTTGGAGATTACTATTGTTCATATGTGATTCCTAAAAAACCATGTATAAAGTTGGATGTCGACGCCAGGAATTATTGGGCGAACACTGCTTACTACTCCATTCTTACCAAGCTCGATGGATATGGTGATGTTCGAAAATTCTTAGAGGCATTCGAGGATGGTGTGCTGAGGATTCCGCATGAGAATGAAGAGGGGATTTGGCTTTCAGAAGAGCAACTTTGCATGAGGATGTTTGATGGAGCCTTGTAAGGGTCTGCTAGAAATTGGCTTACGTCGGCACCTGAGGGATCGATTGACTCTTGGAGTGAGGTAGCTAATTCTTTTGTAGAGAGGTATTCTCCTGGTACTGGGGGGTGGAAATCTCGATACACAGTCTCTCCACCTGAGGTCTCTACTGAATCTGAAGCAGCCGAGAAGTGTTCTGATGATGAGCTAGTTATGGAGCTTGACTTGTCTTACTCTACGAGGACACCTGAATTAGACTCTTCCACTCTTGCGGTCGACGAAGGAGGTATGGAGGAAGTATCTGATGATGATATTTTAGAGGATGCTCTTTCATTCCCTTCATTAGCTGTTACACATGCTGCCATCCAGGCTCAGGATATCTTCGTCCTTGAGAGCCACTGCACAGATAATTACCAAGGGAGTTTTGATCCTTTATTTTCTATTTATTTGTCCCCTATTCCCTTAGGTTATTTTTTAGTTTGTGATTCTGCTTATTTGTTTAATTCTAGTTTGCAGGGAATTAAGGACATACTGGAGAACTTGAGGAGAGGAGCTAAGGATGGCTCCCGAAATATTGTGTATACCGGGAAGGATGCAAGGGATTCATTCTCGTTTGATAATGGATAGCAGCATTCCCCGAAAGTCGAGCCAAACGACTATAATAAAAGGCGCTTCCCGGGAGGCAACCCGGGGGTAAGTTTCCTTTATTTTTTCTATTCTATTCCTTCGCTTGCTTAAAATTGAAACTCGAGGACGAGCTAAAGTTTAGGTTTGGGGAGGGATTTCATGTGTTTTGTGTTATCTACGTGGGGTGGTATGTTAGCCACTTTTATGTGTCAGTTCTAGTTCAGTTTTAGGTTGTTAGTTTTATATTTTTTATTTTTTATTTATGGTGAGTCGGAGTTGTTCTTCCAAGTCGATCGTCTATTGTAGATGATAAATTTGCTTGCTGCTTATGTTCTGTATGATATTTAGCTGGAAGTAGTGTAGTGGATTTAAAATCCTACAAGTTCGTTTCTCTTTTAAATAATAAGTTTGTGTAGCTCTTTAATCCAAAAGCCTGTGAGCAAGCCTTGAGCCGATGAAAAAATATTGTACCGGCACCTGTGTGAATATTTTCGGGAAGTGCAAACTCCCTTGTTTGCGCCTCATCATTCTCATGTGTACTTTGTGTAAGTTAAGTATGACGAACGACATGATTTTCATTCTTATTTGCTTGTGCTAAACCAGTTCTAAGAATATGTTTGGGGAGGAATTTATGTGAGCCGTGTATATTTAATGACTGTGTTGTGACTTTTGTTCTCTCAAAAATATTGGAATAAGTCTCAGAGTGTATCTATGGCATTTATGCCACCGTTAGTCGTGTTGGGCGTGTTTCAAATACTACCTACACACCGGCGTGGTCCTAAAAAGCCATATGTCCGTGAGGGTTGATGGCATGTATACCAAACCAGCACGCACAAAAGTGCGGACTTTCGGTAAAACAGACACTACCAAAAAATTGAGACAAAATAAGCATATGGGTCATATTTAAGTGCAAAAAAGGAGTATGAAGAAATGAAAAAATGAAAAAAAAAAAAGATAGAACGATTGCCCTTTTATAAGTCTACTGCTAATTGTTTATAGAGTTGTGAAAAAGTCCCTTCTGACTTAACTGACTGAGTACATTGCATGAGGTATTTGAGGTAACTTTGTGATGCAAATCACCTTCCTTTACTCTTTATATTCTTGAGTGTCTACCCCTACTGGATACTTCCAGGAGTTTGAGAGTTAGTTGCATAGGATTCAATTGTGAGGGATTAGTGAACTACACTTAAGTATTATTTAATTGAGAAACATTCTTGTTTGATTTTCTGTGCACTATTCTGCCAAGGTTAGTTGAGTACAAAACTTTTGCATCTTGTGAATTTATTGTTTTCAATGGTAGATTCGCTCACTTGGAAGTTCAACTATCTTATTTGTTTTCTTTTTATTTTTTGTCTTGAGTCTAGTTTTTGTCTAGGTTGTTTGTTTGCTCGAGGACGAGCAAAGGTTCGGTTTGGGGATTTTGATGAGACAATATTCTAACGTCTCATTTGGTCCTTTTTAGCGGTCTTTTGTTAGTCTTTGACCTTAGTTTTATAGTGTTTTTGTACGTCTTTATGCTTTGGTGCTTTGTTTGTGTTTTGTAGGATTTTTGTGTCCCGAAGGTGAAAATCGAAGTGAAACCTTTGGTTCTATATCTTTGAATGTAGAGTAATTGGGCGAAAACGGAAGTGGATTCGGAGTTCGGTCGAAGAATTGAGAGCCGTTTTAGCGAAGCTTGCAAAAGTGAAGTTTTACGGAGCAGTATAGCCATTTTGGCCATAACTCTCTCATATGATGTCCGATTGACCTGCGCTTGGTGGCCACAGAAATATAATTCAAAGAGCTACAATTTTCGTTTTGGAAGCATCGGAAAATTCTGTCTGTGGAAAACGTTACAGAGGTTTTAAGCTCGCCGCGGCGAATGATGTTCTCGCCGCGGCGAGATTTTGCAAGAGCAATTTGGGGACCTAAACAGTGTCTCGCCGCGGCGAGCTATTTTCTTCGCCGCAGCGAGATTTCGCGATGGGCGATTTCTTGCCGAATTCTGGACGGATTTTCTTCGTTTTTTCTCCTATAAATAGATTTCGTTCACCATAACTTCAATCATAACTTATTCTAAACCTATTTGGGACCTAAGAACCCTAGTTTATCATTGATTGATCTTTGGAGCTTAGTTTTCATCTTGTAAGAATCATCGACATCGAATTCTTGGTAATTTATTGATAACTCTCTATTGATTATCTACAATTCTATTAGGAATATCTGTTTAGATTTTGATCCGCAACCTAATTACTTATCTTAGCTCAGAAAGGTGGTTAGTACTCTTGGTTCACTTGAACACTGTAAAAGAGGAAACTCACTATGTATGATATTCTAGCAAATCTTGTATAGGACGTTAGGTCTCAAAATTTAATTTTTATTTTCTAAAGAAGACCAAGAAGAAGACTTCCAGCAGGAAAAGTTCAACGGGTTTGAAGATTTGAAGACTGCACAAGATTGCTGAAGACAAAGGTTTTTCAGATACCTATGTCCAGATATCTTGAAGAAACAATTGTTTCGAAACACAAGTGTTGCAAAAGATATCTGAGAATAAAAGGTTTCTGAGACGAGGAAAGTGCCCACAGATATCTACACTCAGATACCTTGGATATAAACTATGTTTCTGAAAGAGAAATATTTTATACCAAAATTGTTTCAACAAATGGTATCTGGAGTTGTGATAATCGATGGAAAAGAACATGCAAAGTTTCAGAAAACTCTGATTGTATAAAGATATCTGATACCATGCATAGTTCTGTTGGCACTACAGGACAAAATATAGTACAATGCATTAAATGCGATGAAATGTCCGAACAAAACGGTAGCTTCAAGAAGAAGACAAACTCACATAAAGATTATATTCAGATATCAATAGTTTGAAATTGAGTTAAGTCTAACGGATACTATTCAAACGGCACTCAAATTTATCTATAAATATCAACACTTAGACTGCTTGAGAACACACCTTAGATAACACAGAACTACATACTGAATATTCTCACAAGCTCTCTCAAGCAAACTACTTACCTTCAAGCTTTCTGTTGCGACCAAAGCTCTTGATTCTAAGTAGCACAAAAGTTCTAAGTGTCCTAATCCTTAACAAGCATTGTTATCTGTGAAGGAGTTGAACTAAGATTTCATATCTGAGATTCATTCTCTGGAACACTTACAATAGACTTGGGTCAGTAGAGAACAAGTTACCATACATTGAAAATTGTATTAAGTATACTTGATTCATAGAGCTATCTGAATAACTGAATAAGTTATTTAAGAAGCTCACCTGATAAACAAACCTAAAACCAACACCATATCCGGCGTGGAGTATAGGAAGTACTTAGTTTGGGAAACTAAGGAATAACTCCAAGGTTGCTGAGCACAGGAAGTACTTAGCTTGGGAAGCTAAGGAATAGCTCAAAAAGGTTTCTGAGTACAGGAAGTACTTGGCTATAAAAGCCGGGGAATAACTCAGGGGGAACACTTTGTTGGGAACCTAGTGTATTTAGGAATGAAGAGAAGATTTCTGTAAGGTTAACTCATTTATCTGTCTTAGTGGATTCTAGGTCTGAGAAAGGCCGAAGTGGTTTAGTTGAAGGATTACGCCACCTTCAGATACCACTATAATAAGACTTGTGTTTTTTACTTTCTGCAGTTTATTACTTGCTTTACTTATCTTGCAAAGTACTTACACATATCTTACTGAGCACGTGCACTTATCACATAAAAGTCTTCCGCTCTCTGAAATTAAGTATCAGATATCTACACATATATCTGAGAAACTGTGTTGATCGACAAAAGTTTTAAAAGACTATTCACCCCCTCCCCCCCCCTCTCTAGTCTTTTACTTTGTCGTTATCTGGACCAACAAGTGGTATCAGAGCAGGAGGTTCCCAAGCCTTCTGCACTAAACCTAGATCCCAGATAAGTGCCCACTAACTGCTTTTCACCTACACTTGATTTGTTTGTTTAGTGTGTTTGCTGCAGGATGTCTTTAAGTGACGCCCCAATTCTCAAGCCAGGGAATTATGAAAAAAGGAAGAACAACATGATGCTCCACCTAGATGCCATCAGTGAAGAAATGATCGAAGTAATAAAGAATGGCCCGATAGTCATTCAACAACTCAAGTAAGTCATGGAACTTTCAAATGGTAGAGACAGAGAACAAAGCGATGGGTCTTCACAGAAAGATGCGTCAACCAGTGGGAGACCTACCAGTCAAGTTATTTACGAACCAAAGCCCAGAGAGCTCTGGACATCGAAAGATGCCACGTGAAATCGACTGGATGGTCAGGCTCGTAATATCATCATACGTTCTACTCCAGAGCACATACAGTGTAAACTGTGGGGTGCAAAAACGGCGAAAGTGGCCTGGCAACTGATTGAAGAAATCTGTGCCGACACTGAGAAAACAAAGGAAAACAAGTTCGAAGTTTTGAAGCTCAAATTCCAAAACTTTAAACAAGGTCCCACAGAGACTCTTGAAGAACTAGATTTCTGGTTTACAACACTTATGAGTGACATGGCTGCACTTGGTGAAAGTAATAGATATACCCAGTCAGAAAAGATTAAAACTATTGTGAGAAGTCTAAATCGTAACTGGGAACACACAAAGTTTTTCTACTTTAACCAAGGAATGCCAGATATCACTCCTGTAGAACTTTTCTCTCATCTTGCCACTGTTGACTATGAGACAACTCAAAGAGAACAAACAACTGAGAAGTTGTAGAATGTCGCTTTAGTTGCTCAAGGAACTTCTGAAAAGAAGAAAGGCAAGGAAGTGACTGAGGATGCTCTTGCTGTAAAGCAAATGGGAAAATATGCCAGTCGAGAAATTGAGAGAAGAAAAGCCAAAGAAAAGCTGAAAAAAGCATCTAGGTTCAAACTACCACCAGTACAAAAATATGCAAAGCTCGCTGAACAAGTCGGCTCAGAAAGCATCAAGTACTGAGGAAGCAGAAATCGAAAACGATATCTGTTTCTATTGTCAGAAACCTGGTCATTTCAAGAAGGATTGCCCTGTCCTCAACAAACTAAAGACAGGTGACAAGAAAAACAGAAGAATCTTCAAAAGAAGTCAGAGAGCTATGCTCAATGAAGAAAGGAAAAAGATTCAAATCCAACTGGATGCTCTAGATATTGAATCTGATTCTGAGGATGAGGATTCAGATGATTCCACACTGCCTTCCCCAGAAATGTGCGGTGTCTCTCATGAAGTAATTGACTTTGGTCAAAAGAAGAAAGAAGTGTGTGGAATAGCTGAAGAAATCTTTCCAGATATCTCCAACATTGAACCTTGTCTAATGGCTGATGAGGTAACACATACTTCCTGTTATACTTATGAAAGAGATGAAGAGGGAATCAAAGATCTGGAAAAACTCAAAAGAGAACTTGATCTCTGCGAAAGAGAATTTCTAATGATCCGAGCTAGAGCCGAAAGTTTTGAAGAAGAAAAGAATTCTCTTGAAAAGGAAAATTCTCAATTAATCAAGATATCTGAGAAAAAGGATGCTGAAAATGCATTTCTCAAGGCTCAGATATCTGAGACCGAAAAGTCACATAAATTAGTAATGGCCAATCTTCAAAGGAAATGTGAAGATCTTCTTTCTGAGAATAAGGAACTCAAAAAGAAAGAACTATCTTTTCAATCTTATGCCAACGCTAGTGACACTCTTACTGAAGTACAATCTTATTTAAGAGATCCTTCAGAAAAGAGAGGACTTGGTGACACACACACGCATAGCCCACCACTCTGAATAAGAGTAATGAAGGACGAACATTTGTCAGTGCTCAGCAAGGTGATTCCCAAACAATCTATAGTATCGATCAGAAAGCTAAGATTGTCGACAAAGGAAAGGCAGTTGCGACCAAGCCTTTGTGGGAAAAACAAGTCCAAAGGAAAAATGTGGGAAATGTCTCTGAAAAGAAACATAACACTGAAAAGTGTAATCACCCACAGTGGTATGTCTCTCAATGAGGAAAAATTGTAGGAGCTGACAAATTCTCCTATGTCACATTTTCTGGAAAGAAAATAGATTATCCAGAGACTAGCAAAGCCGCTAAGAAGAGATCTCAGATAGAACCAGGTGCTCGGAACGGTATTGGCTATAAAGCCATCGGGAAACAACTTGCTCGTGAATACAAACAAGAGCAAGAACGATGGTTAAAAGCTAGAATTGCTCACATCAATTATCAGAAGTGGAAGATAAATCAAGCCACTGAAAATCTGAATGCCAGGGCTAGAAGAAATCTGGCTAGGAAAGCTAAGTCTTTTGAGAAGCAGACTCAGAAACCTGACAGGTATCTGAAAGCACCAAATGGAGCACCAAGGAACACACCAAGGAAGAAAATAGTTCTTAAAAACCAATGATACAAATCATTTAACTAGGATTCCTCCTTATGTTCCTGTTAGACAAAAGAATGTTTCTAAGAAATTCATTCAAAAATGGATTCCTACTGGAAGATTCTTTAGTCCAGATGGTTCCATTGTTGGTATGAGAACCTAATCTCCGTTTCTACATTTTGTGCGTAACACTCTAAAGACTAATTCAAAGTGGCATTTTGATAGTGGATGTGGGAAGCACATGACAGGAGACAAAGCAAATCTGATTGACTACAAAAATTGCAATGATGGACCAATTATCAGGTTTGCTGGAGGAGATGAAAATCCAATCATAGGTTTTGGCAATTTGAAGTTTGAAGCCCTTACAATCTCTGAAGTACTTCATGTAAAGGGATTGAAATATAATCTCCTAAGCATGAGTTAACTAGTGGACAAAGGGTACACTGTCAAGATCAAGTCAAAACTATGTAAAGTGATTGACAATGAGTCAAAGCAGACAGTCTTGGTTGCAAGGCGTAAAGGAAATCTTTATATTGCTGATTGGGCATCCGCTACAACCGAAGAATGTCTCATGGTGAGTCAATCTGGCCACACTGAAGAAAATTGGCTATGGCATAAAAGAATGAGTCACTTGAATTTCAAAACTCTGAATAAACTAGCCAAGAAAGAGTTGGTGGTTGGTTTACCTAAAATGGCATATAGAAAAGAAGGTGTATGCTCTGCTAGCTAAATGGAAAAACAATCCAAAACATCTTTCAAGTCTAAAACTAGACATTCCATTGAAAGGCCACTGCAAATGTTACATATGGATCTTTTTGAATCCTCAGTAACTAGTTATGCAGGAAAGAAGTATGGTCTGGTTGTTGTTGATGATTACTCAAGATTCACTTGGGTTGTCTTTCTCAAACACAAATCAGATACAAGGGTTGAAATACCCAACTTGCTGAATAAGCTCGAAGTCATGAAAAATGACAAGGTATCAGAATCGTAATGCACTATGTGTTTGTGAACCAGTACATCAAAGAGTTTTGTACCTGCAAAGGTATACATCACCAACTATCTTCTGTAAGAACACCACAACAAAATGGTGTTGCTGAAAGAAAGAATAGGACCCTGAAGAAAGCAGCAAGAACAATGCTCGTTGACACTGAAATAAGTGAAATCTATTGGGTTGAAGCTGTAAACACAACATGCTACACTCAAAATAGATGTCTGATTAACAAACACCATGACAAAACTCCTTACGAGCTTTTCATTGGTAGACCCCCTAGTATCAAACATCTAAGGGTGTTTGGTTGCAGATGTTTCGTTCTCAACAATGGAAAAGAATATTTGAGAACATTTCAACCAAAGGCAGATGAAGGAGTATTTCTTGGTTATTCTCTGAATAGCAAAGCCTACGGAATCTACAATAAAAGAACGCGAAAGATCGAAGAATCTGTTCATGTAGTGTTCTATGAAGGAAACAAGAAAGTACTCTTAAATGATGATCTCTCAGATAGGTTCAAAGAACTGATGATTAAAGATTCTGAAAAAGGATCCTCAGAAGAAAACAATTCTATCTTTCAAATAGAGGATGAGTCTGAAGATGAAAAGCAACCTATGCTTAGTAACAACCAGATGACTCTAAGACATGATGAAGAATTTCCTATGAGAATTCCGGAAATGGAACAGGTTACTGGGAACCTTCATCATGGAGAGGTATTTGAAAATGAGATTGTTGAAATGCAAGATTCAGATATCTCTAACACTGAAAAAGTGTCAGATATCCATGGCATTTCCCATGTGTTAGATATCTTAGATACTGCACAAGTATCTCATCAAGATCATATTGATTCACATACGAATTAATATGATATTGATCCTACTAGTTCAAAACCCATTATGAAATGGATAAGAAATCATCCTGCAAATGATGTGATTGGTCCCATAGACCAAGGAGTTAGAACTAGAAAAGCAATTGCTGAAAAAGAAAATTGTCTCTATGGATGTTTCATCTCAAACATTGAACCAAAGACTATAGAAGAAGCATTAAAGGATCAAGATTGGATCTCTGCAATGCAAGAAGAGTTGGATCAATTTGAGAGAAACAAAGTCTGGAAACTGGTTCCATTTGATGACGGAATATCTGTAATCGGAACCAAGTGGGTTTTCAGAAAGAAAATGAATGAGTCTGGTGAAATAACCAGAAACAAAGCTAGTTTGGTTGCCAAGGGATTCACCCAGACTGAAGGACTAGATTTTGATGAATCTTATGCACCAGTTGCAAGATTGGATGCAATAAGACTCTTTCTAGCCTTTGCAGCTCATAATGACTTTACAATTTATCAAATGAATGTCAAGAGTGCATTTCTAAATGGTGAACTTGCTGAGGAAGTCTATGTTGAGCAACCACCAGGTTTTGAAGTTTCCTCAGAAAGTAGGATGGTCTATAAGCTTCAGAAAGCTCTGTATGGGCTGAAACAAGCTCCAAGAGCATGGTATGATACATTGGCCAGATACCTACTCAAAAGTGGTTTCAAGAAAGGAGATGTTGATAAAACACTCTTCACATTGAACCATGATGGGAAACTACTTTTAGTTCAAGTATACGTTAATGACATTATATTTGGATCTAAAGACAAGCATCTTTGTGAAGACTTTGCTGAACTCATGAAAACTAAATTCGAGATGAGCATGATGGGAGAATTGAATTACTTCCTAGGACTGCAAGTCAAGCAACTCAATGATGGAATATTCATTAGTCAAACAAAGTATGCAAAAGTCATGCTCAACAAGTTCAATCTAAAGCCTTCTGAAAAGAATGCTAAGATACCTATGAGCATTGGAACCAAAATGACCTATACTGAATCTGACAAGAGTGTTGAAGAACACAAGTATAGGAAATTGATTGAGTCTCTACTATACCTCACTGCAAGTAGACCTGATATTCAATATGCAGTTGGAGTGTGTGCCAGATTTTAGACAAATCCAATGCAGTCACACTACAACATTGCTATGAAGATATTAAGGTATGTAAAGGGTACTGTAGAAGTTGGATTGTGGTATCCAAAATATAGTGGATTGAGTTTGGTTGGCTATTCAGATGCAGACTATGCTGGATCATTGCTTGATAGAAAAAGCACCTCAGGAACTTGTCAATTTCTTGGTGCTAGATTAATATCTTGGTTCAGGAAGAAACAAAACTCAATTGCCACATCTACCACAGAGGCTGAATATATTGCTGCGGGATGTTGCGCTTCACAAATATTGTGGATACAACAAAAACTCAGAGACTATGGATTCAATGATGAGAAAACTCCCATTTTCTGTGACAACACAAGTGCTATTGCCATAACTCAGAATCCTAAGTTTCATGCTAGAACAAAGCACATTGATGTTAGACACTACTTCATCAGAGACCACGTTGAAAAAGGCAATATAGAGATACTCAAGATTGGCACTGAAGAGCAACTTGCAGATATCTTCACTAAGCCACTACAAGAAAGTAGATTCTTAGCCTTAAGACACAGTCTTGGACTAATGGAGCTACCAAAGAACTGAAAAAGTTCAGATATATGAAGAAGATATCAAAGGAGAGAGAAAAGGAATCTGGAACGGGTATCCAGAAACCAAAGGCTAAAGGGTAAAATGACTATTTGAAGATCTCTGAAACGGGTACTCAGATATCTAGGTCACTCAGTGAGGGGGGAACACAAAAGAGAATAGTACAACTGTCTGCAGTAAACTACTATCTTGAAATTTGAATTATTTCTATCATTGTGAAAAACTTTGAAAAGACAACAAGTATAAGATAGAATCAGATACAACAGTGTTCTCATTCACACAGAAACGTGATTCAAATAGCTAATATCCAACATTCATTAAATGGGCACAATTACAATTGTTGATTGTGATCATTGCTGAAGAAGCAATGGTGACCCTTGATGATATGGGCGATTGATCTTTACGGCGGAGATTAATTCTCGGTAAATAGTGGACTGTTGAAATCCCAGCATGGCCCACTATGTATTTAATGCCGAACAAGCTTTTACCCACGCCTGTCTGCAATACACAGATACTTACACACAAAATTGATTTGTATGTATATGTCTGTTGAGATTTCATTGCTATATATATAGGATTTTGGCAAAAGAAATCACTTTCGCCTAATCCAACATTCCGACTTGCACAAGAATAGCAAAAACCATTCTATCCTCTCTGCAAATCTCTGCTCCCAAATTAGTTTTTCTGCAAAGAATCACTAATCTTACACCTTAATCTCTTTCAAACTTCGAAAAACTTACGATATATAAAGAGATGGCCCCCAAACGATCAACTACCCAGAAATCCCAAAGTACTACCACTGGTACTGCTGAAAAGCAAGCACCAGAGTTGGTAGTTATCAACAATCGATTGGTAGGGAACTTCAATCCCGATCATTGGACTTCAAATCACAGAATGATTTGGGGTGGTGCCATGATCGAGGAATACCTCACTGCTGCTGTTGAGACTCAAGCCGACAGAAAACTGATACTTGACATGCTTGAAAAGGCAAAAATCAAGGGTTTTCTATCAGCTCTACCCAGTAGAATCTCTTCACTAGATGTGTTAGAATTCTACAACAACTCCAGGATTATACCATGTGTGTCTGAAGGCACTGCAATAGTGTCTATCAGAACTTCAGTCCAAGGAAAGGAAATCCTTCTGGAGTTAACAACTTTCTGCAAGTTGTTTGACCTTCAAAATCTTGGAAAGGATTTTGAAATAGACACCAAGGATGATGATCTCCTTGGGTGTAAAACAACTGTACAGTGATGTGTGTGATCTTGAAAAATCAGATACACCCACTGATTTCAAGCTTGCTGACATCAGAACCAGACATCTACTGGTTCACTGGGATGTGTTGGCATGCATTCTTCACAGATGCTTTGATGGTCTACAAGGAGGTGCTGACCAGATAAGCCAAGAACGCTGGATGATGATGTTCTTGTTGCAACAACAAGACAAAAGGCTGGAAAACCCTTTCAATTGGGGAAAGTACGCCTTCATGAAATTTGTGAAGAAAATTCAAGGCTTTGAGCCTACAATCACTATGGGACTTGCTGAGCCAAAGACCACAGTAAGCTATGGTCTAAAGATATGCTACTTACTGGAAAAACTTGGCATTGAGCTCAGAGAGAAGGCTGACATAGCCAACAGTAACCTACTCTACAAATATAAGTATACGAACATGATGAAAAAGGTTACTGGATCTCAGAAAGGTTCCAAGAAGCGAAAGAATGAAGAGGTATCTGAGGGAAAAGTTGCGACCAAGAAGCCCAGAACTTCATGAAAGAAGTCTGCTGGCAAATCAGAAGGCACACCCATTGAGGTTGTCGATTTCGGATACACTTCTAGCCGATGAACTCATAAATGCAGATGAACTCATCAATGCTGCAAAATAGGTATCAACTACTGAACAAGTAGACTCAGCAAGAGAAAGTGCTTTCAGAAATGTTAAGACTATTGCCGAAAGCCTTGCTGATGAACTCATCAATACTGCTAAAGAAAGTAGTGACAGATACCAAGCCCTATCTGCAGAAACCGCAGGAATTATGGACCAATCAGTTCCCAATGCCGATGAGAACTCTGACGATGAGGATGATGAATTAGTCATTTCTCAAGTCCTAGAAAAATCAAAAAGGGCTAAAGTTACTGAAAAAGTAACTGGTGTAGAGGTATCTGAAGAAGAACCTACACCACAGGTTGCTGAACAAGCACCTGTTACAAAGGTTCTTGAAGAAAACAGCGGTGTCGTAATCGGACAAATTACACCATCAGAGCAACAAAGACTGAAGCATATTGAAGATGCTCTGATGAGTGATAGCTTAGTGTTGGAGGATACTGCCATTACCTCAACACTTAACAGTCTGTCTCAAGCACAACAACCACAACAGCCAGATGTGAATACTGTTGAAATGGTACTTGAGCTGCAGATACCAGCATCTTTCATTACTGAAGAAAATCCTGCAAAAGAGCAGGTTCCCCAACTCAATGAGAGGGATCAAACTGAGACATCTGCCGTAATGATCAACTGGGGAGGCAACCGAGTTGCATACTCGAAAAAGTCCAAGTACTTGAAACTTCAAACAAAGAAGATGAAATGGAACAACAAGACCAACGCATAGAAGGGTCACAAGTTCCAGAGACCAATCAGCCTGACATTACTCAGGTTTCTGAATGGTTTAACTCTCTACTTGTGATATTTTCTGCCACATAATCTTGTTATTTAATAGAATTTCTTTGTTACATGCTCATTTAGAAACACGAGAACAAGAGGAAGCTGAAAAGCTTGCCTCAGAAACTGAGAAGGAGGCTTCCACACCCTCACAACTTAAGGAATCTGAGCCTGTGCTATAGGTGATAAAGACTTCCTTAAGATATAATTTTTCAGATATGCTTTAATACACTTCACTAATAAATGTTTGTTTCTAATAGGCTCCAACTGAGAAGAAAAATGAAGAGACTGGAAAGTCTATCTCTTCAGAGAGAAATCCAGAGGCTTCCAAGGCCTCTGAGGAACAAGTATCTGAACCTTCTATAGAGAAGGTATTTCATTCAGATATTTATACTCCTCAAAGAGCAATCTCTGATCATTTTTCTTAGACTAACACTTTCTACTAAACAGGTTCAAAAAGAAGTAGACGTTGTTGAGGAATTGCCCATTCAATCCTCACAACATATGGAAATTGATGAGGCATCAAGGCCTTCATCACAAGAAAAAATTCCAGAAATTGCACAAGTTTCTGTGAAACAAACATCTGAGCCTCCAACAGAGGTAATTGACATCTCAGATATCTGATTTGTCAATAAAAATTTTCTTGATAAAATTTCCTAAGTGTTATGTTTTAATTCTCAGGTTCAAGCAGAAAGCAAGGTTGATGTGGACCAGACTTCTAAGTCTCCACCTCACAACAAGATATCTGTGGCAACCCCTGTCTCAGTAGTACAAGTCTCTGAGCGTTATGTACTCATTCCGGTACCTCAGAAACCTAACTACACTTGTACTCAGATATCTACACAAGTTTTGATTCTAACTCAGAACTCTTTCTTTCAGGCTCAAACAAGTGCCACGAAGGTCCATGATGATGAGAAAAAGGACCTACTTCCCTTCTTCAAAGCTCATACCCTGCCAAAGCACATTCAATGCTTCAAGAAATGGCAGAGGTTAAGGTGCTCAGATCTCTCTGAAATATTGAGAATCACAGATCAACCTACGAGACGAGCACGAACTCTTGACTTGGAGAATTACATCCATGCAATTTTTCTCACGGAACAGTATCAAGTTGCGACCTTATTGCATAAGGATTTCTCCAGAGAAGTGGCACAGAAGTTGATTCAAGCCTTTAATCAGGCTGATGGTTAGACAAGATTACAGATGGCATTCAAGCCAGTCCTGCCCCAGACTCTACAATTTATTCCTTCTGAACAAGAGGAGGTTAATGGGCAGAAGATCACTATTCCTGAAGTGATTATCTTGTATCTGAAGACGATGAGGAGGAAGAAATAGATGAGAATAACTTTGATGAACCTCCCTCTGACCATCACAAAAAGGATGATGATGATAATGATGATGATGCCCCTGCACCAGGGACAGAAGGGATTTCACAAGGACACTGAGAGGACTTCACAGCAATCCCCTTCTCCATCTCCTCAGAAATCTACTCATCCAACTTCCCAACACAAAGTTACTACTGAACAAGTAGTTGAGCACTCTGAGGGAAAAACTCAGAAAATAACAGATGCAAAAGCCATAGTTGCTCAACTTAAACAACTGTTGAAAGAAGAACAACAGCTACATCTTCAACTGGAGGAAAAGATAGCTGAATCTAGAGCAAAGCTCCAGAAGATTGAAGATCAAACAATCAAGGAAATGGAAGCTTATGCTGAAATGAAAGAACTCCAGCTTGTTGTTCAAGCAATTGTTGAGGAATGAGATACTGAACAAGTATCTAATGACAAGCATGATGCTAAGGCTGCAATCCAGGAAGATGTTCCATCCTCCTCACTGAAAGGAAAGAAACCCATCTCTGAGATGGTGGCTGGACTAGAGAACATTGATGAAAATGTCCAAGAGGATTAAGATCACTGGGCTGATAACTCAGATGATGAAGAAGACAAGACTTTGGCAGAACAACGCAATGAACACTTGGCGGTTTCACATTTGAAAAGGACGCTGATTGCTCCTGATACATTCAGCAAGCTGCCAAATGTCAACTCCAATGAATACTTGAATAGATATCAAGCACTGGCTAAATTGAAAAAGGAGTTATCTTCTCAAGACAAAGCCGCCATTGCATCCGTCCTGCGAGTGAAGGCGTTCATCGAGCTCATCACTCGAGAGAACAACGGTCAGTGATTTCTCAGAAAGATCTAGGCATGGTTAGGGATGATGACCAACTCTTAGCTACAAAAGCTTTTGAAGAGGCTTGCTATCTTTGGAAGCGAGATCTTTGTTCAAGGCCCATCGCGAGCATCTTGATAAGGATACTGGTCTTATCAAACAAAATCAGGAGTCAAGGCTGATCTGGAAAAGTTGGTTCTTTGCCACAACTATCTGCAAGGGAACTTTAACTCCCTTTCAGAATCATTTGTGATTCTGAGTCAGTCAACAATGACTAAGGGGGAAGAATATCAAGAGGCTCAGAGAGGAAGAGGAAGAGGAAGAGGAAACAAAAGAAAATCTGAACAACCACCTCTCAGAATAAATGAGCCCTCCTCCAGTCAGACTGCTCTACAGATAGTGGCCACCAGTCAACTTCCTGAACAAGGAATGACAACAAGGGCCAGAGCACAAAAACCTCCAAGGAGTACCAAGGCTCCAAGGAGAAGACAAGTAAAAGGGATTGATGAATCTTCTGAAGAAGAAGAAGGCCAAATCAAATCCCTGGGCAATGAAGAAGGCTGCAAAAGTCTCACAAGAATTGATCTTGATGATGATGATGAAGAGACTGATGAAGATGAAGCTCCTCTTCACAGAAAAAGGAAAATTGAAAGCCTAACTGAGCCCATAGCTGCAAAGCCTTTGGCAGCTAAAACACCCTCTGGAAATACCAAGTCTATCCAGGGTGGTTCTTCAAGCATTACCCCAAAGGAGAATTCAAGACAAAGGAGGAACAGGCTGAGAGCTGAACAAAGACAAAGTCAACTTCCACTCAGGCCAGAAGAAGCCAAAATTGAGTATGTGAAGAATGACAACAACTCCTCTGTCTACAGGTGCATAAATCAGAAAAATGGCTACTGGATTCTGGAACTCAGGCATTTACTGCTAAATTCAAGGTTTCCAGAACCAATCCATAAACAGCTCATGGCATGGAGAAAAGACAAGCCAATCTTGATTAACACCAACCACATCAAAGCATGGTTGGATTTTGAAGTGATCAAGAGAATAGAAGCCATGAAAAAGGACCTCTCTGATGAATGTCCTTAAGCCAGATGATGTGCACAGAATTCCCAACATTACTGGAAAAGACACAAGAGCAAGACTTGTTGTGGAACCCTATGAGTCCTTCTACTTAATTGAAGATCAATACAAGGGTGACATTAGATATCTGAAGATCATTTATGAATACTTCAAGCTATCAAATATCAGAATCGAGCATGCCTGGAAGTAGGGAAAGTATTTGTGGGTCAAGCACTTTGTTAAGAAAAATCATACCAAAACCTACAAGGAAGTCTGTGGATTTGCCAGAGACACATAGATGATTGTTAGAACTCTTCTTTATGACTACTCTGATGATATCAAAAGGTTTGGTGATAGGAAATTTGCAGATTGATCCATGGAGCTGTTTTGAATACTTGAAGTATAGAAGACTTGAAGACTAGTTCATTAGAATGTCTACTTGGAGCTTGGTTACTCCTGTTGTCCTAATTTACTATGTATTTTTGTATCTTGCTGACTGAGCTAAATTGTATTATGTACTAATGTTATCTGTATGCTTTCTATGTATCATATTTGATGAACTGACTCTCAGATATCTTTCTTTATAAAAGATAACTTGTCAGCAAAGATCACACCTTGTGATTTGGTTGATGTTTGCTTTCTGCACTTAATTATATGAACTGAAAGATCATAAAAAATGATTAAGTGATGGATTGTTTCCTCATCCAGATTTGTAATAGGTTAGATAGTCATCGTTGACTGATCAAAATGGGGGAAATTTGTTAGGAATATTTGTTTAGATTTTGATCAGCAACCTAATGACTTATCTTAGCTCAGAAAGGTGGTTAGTACTCTTGGTTCACTTGAACACTGTAAAAGAGGAAACTCACTAAGTATGATAGTCTAGCAAATCTTGTATAGGACGTTAGGTCTCAAAATGTAATTTTTATTTTCTAAAGAAGACCAAGAAGAAGATTTTCAGCAGGAAAAGTTCAACGGGTTTGAAGATTTGAAGACTGCACAAGATTGCTAAAGACAAAGGTTTTTCAGATACCTATGTCCAGATATCTTGAAGAAACAAGTGTTTCGAAACACAAGTGTTGCAAAAGATATCAGAGAATAAAAGGTTTCTGAGACGAGGAAAGTGCCCACAGATATCTACACTCAGATACCTTGGATATAAACTATGTTTCTGAAAGAGTAATATTTTATACCAAAGTTGTTTCAACAAATGGTATCTGGAGTTGTGATAATCGATGGAAAAGAACATGCAAAGTTTCAGAAAACTCTGATTGTATAAAGATATCTGATACCATGCATACTTCCGTTGGCACTACAGGATAAAATATAGTACAGTGCATTAAATGCGCAGACAGAAATGTCTGAACAAAAATGGTAGCTTCTGAAGAAGAAGACAAACCTTCTACAGTACTATATTCAGATATCAATAGTTTGAAATTGAGTTAAGTCTAACGGATACTATTCAAACGACACTCAAATTTATCTATAAATATCAACACTTAGACTGCTTGAGAACACACCTTACATAACACAGAACTAAATACTGAATATTCTTACAAGCTCTCTCAAGCAAACTACTTACCTTTAAGCTTTCTGTTGTGACCAAAGCTCTTGATTCTAAGTTGCACAAAAGTTCTAAGTGTCCAGATCCTTAACAAGCATTGTTATCTGTGAAGGAGTTGAACTAAGATTTCATATCTGAAATTCATTTTCTGGAACACTTACAATAGACTTGGGTCAGTAGAGAACAAGTTTCCATACATTGAAAAGTGTATTAAGTATACTTGATTCATAGAGCTATCTGAATAACGGATTAAGTTATTTAAGAAGCTCACTTGATAAACAAACCTAAAACCAACACCATATTCGGCGTGGAGTATAGAAAGTACTTAGTTTGGGAAACTAAGGAATAACTCCAAGGTTTCTGAGCACAAGAAGTACTTAGCTTGGGAAACTAAGGAATAGCTCAAAAAGGTTTCTGAGTACAGGAAGTACTTGGCTATGAAAGCCGGAGAATAACTCAGGGGGAACACTTGGTTTGGAACCTAGTGTATTTAGGAATCAAGAGAATATATCTATAAGGTTAACTCATTTATCTGTCTTAGTGGATTCTAGGTCTGAGAAAGGCCGAAGTGGATTAGTTAAAGGATTACGCCACCTTCAGATACACTATAAAAAGACTTGTGTTATTTACTTTCTGCAGTTTATTACTTGCTTTACTTATCTTGCAAAGTACTTACACACATCTTACTGAGCACGTGCACTTATCACATAAAAGTCTTCCACTCTCTGAAATTAAGTATCAGATATCTACACAGATATCTGAGAAACTGTGTTTATCGACAAAAGTTTTAAAAGACTATTAACCCCCCCCCCCCCTAGTCTTTTACTTTACCGTTATCTGGACCAACAAATTCTTTGTTTTCTTCTATTTATCGAATTGTATGATCTTGCATGCAATTATCACCATGTTTATGCTCTGCGTATTCAATACCATGCCTTCTTTCGTCTTCGATTCCATCATGAGTAGTTAAACCTCTCCCGAACTCGGTAGTTATGTGATGGTTATGCAGATTCGAATCTAGGGTTTATATTCGTTCATATAGGTCCGTCTAGTTTTAAATCTTCGTAAAACCTTCAATTCAATAGGCTAGTTTTAAACCTTCAAAGTTGTTTTGGTTAAGGATCGTGGCATGACAACCCACGATTACTCTAGTTTTAAATATTCAAATTACAATCGGTTGAATTGAATTGATTGCTTTCTGTACGCCGACCGTGTGACAAATATGAACGATTACCTAGTATTGAATTAGCATAACCGGATCATCGCTACGGTGTTCGCTCTTCTTTCCATTGATTTTCACCAACAAGTTTTCTTCTGTTTCCTGTGTTAGGTTTAGTTTAGGTAAAAATACAAATTTCCAAATTTTGTTTTCTGCAAACATCTCTGTATTTTTTCTGCATCACTATAGTGGCTTAGTTAGCTCCTTAGCGAACGATCCTGTGGTTTAGCTTTGTCTGTCGATAACAACTGCTTACTACTTGGTTTTCTAAGTAATAATTTGAGCACATCAACTATAATAGATGGCCTATATGAAATGAAATGGTAACTCCAAAAATATTCAGATATCAATTATCAGTACTGACTTGAAAAATCTAAGAAAGAGATTTGATACCGGTATATACTTGGAACCGAAATATTTTATAAGCATATGCAAAATCGATGGACAAAAGTAATTTGACATGTAAATGGGGATCTTACATGTGAATCCATTCGATGACATCATGATGATGATAAAAATGAGCTCATGAACTTGTAGTCCGATTGACTAACGAATTCGAAATACGTACGGTACTGTTGCATTATCGAGTCAAATTTCGTGTGCATTTAGATACTAAGTAATGCATCCTAATGTGTTTATTCTTACATAGCTTACATTATTTAGTTTTTTCAAGTATCCTTATGTATCGTGTTGCATACTCACATGTTTATTCTTATATTGTGAATGTTATCACTCATACACAACCCTCAGGTTGTGCACATGAAAGTGACTGGCTTGACTTACAAGTCATATGGGTTGAGAAAGTTTAATGATGGGAGTTATCATCTCCAACAGTCGGTCCCAGAAGGAGACTAAAAGTATCATGTTAACAAACATGGATTGAATGAGGAATGTTCTTGAAGAACTATTTTCTTTTTATCTGTAGACTCATTCTATAATCACTTCACGTCGACGACATGAAAGTGTATATTAATTACATTGAACAAGTGAAGTATGAGATAAGATTCTCATGATTTGTAAAGAGTAGTATTTGTTATATCAATGATAGCTCAACCTGAAGTTTGAGCATATGCAATGATTACTATTGTTAACAATATTGAGATTGACATGGCCCAGAAGTACCTTAATCATTTGTCAACTAAGAATACAAATTCTTAAAAGTCGAGTTAACAAGAAGTTTACAATCCTTTACTATACCTCCTGAAGAAGGTATGTATCTTGTCATGTAAAGGGAGATAATGACTGAAAAGCCACGAGTGCTTTTGCACATTCCAGGATCAATTGTTGCACTCTTTTTCCCTTGCTAGGTTTTTACCCCATCGGATTTTTCCTAATGAAGTTTTTAACGAGGCAACATTTTAAGCGCATATCTCCATGATTATGACATATTATGTTGTAAAGATAAGGTTATATAACTTGATAGTTATCTTTACATTTAAAAATATGGTGGAGATTTAGAACTCATTTCCTTGTGACAAGATCTTTTGCAAAGTTTTCAAAGTGAACACTATATCCTATTGAAGAAAACATAAAATATAGTTTGAAGAAATTTAATTCTTCAAGTGCTCGGGACGTACGTTCTTCTCATGAAGATAAACGTATGTATCGACAAATTTCTTGTGTTCTTATTCTAACCATGCAGCAACACTAAGGACTTATGTGACAAACAATATATGGATCGGAGGGACATTCGATGCACATCGAAAATAATTCAAATACATGATGGATGAAGTTCGCAATGAAGCACTTTACGTTCAACATATAATGTTGATAATGTCGATCAACAAATTGTCCAGAAGACAATATGAATATGGTGGATATAAATGAAATGATGCACTCATGAGGGGGAGCAAATACGCACTGCACTCTTTTCCTTGACTAAGGTTTTTCCCACTGGGTTTTTCTTAGCAAGGTTTTTAACGAGACAGTATTAACAGAGCGTATTTTCTTTTAATAAGAATGATGTACTCTTTTTTCCTTCACTAGACTTTTTCCCACACGGTTTTTGCTAGTAAGGTTTTAACGAGGCACATTATCAAGTCAATGGACATTCAAGGGGGAGTGTTATGTAATAATATAATGAATGTCCATTAACCTCCTCCACTCCTCCATGAATCCTTTTTGTAACTCTTGTTAGTTACAACACCAATAAATTACCCCCACTAATGTATATACATTATGATGATATTAAATCTCCTCCTACTGTAGAAATTTATAAATAGTGTACGATGTATGTTGTAGATACACTTGTATCACTTGATAATAGAATACAATGTTCTTCTACTCTACTCTCTTCATTCTTATTGTTCTTCTTTCCTATCATAGTAACTCTATAATTTCTAACAAGAATAGCTCTATAATTTCTAACAAGAATTGGGCTTTTGGGGTTCTATGTGATTGTTTTCATAATTGGACGTCATATGTAATTAGAAACCTTAATAGTGGGTGTCAAATTAATGCGTCCTCATTGAGCTTTAGTGATTGTTTATATACACTTGACGTGTGGATCGAGTAAATGGCAGTCCACCGTCCAACACACCATCCAACCGTCAAATGCAGTTAAGAAAAATTAATTGACTTGTTCAAATAAAAAGATAAGAAGCAATCGGTTTGTGTGGTTGGATCAGACGAGCGGGTTTTGAAGGTTGCCTTGTGTTGACATAATGTTGTAGTAGGGGGTTTCTACATGGTCGCCAGAAACGGGAACGTTTGGGTGAAAAGAATATATATATAAGAAAAAGGAAAAGAAATGGGTTTAATTTATAAACTTAAAAAAAAAAAAAAAAAAAAAGGTCCTATGGTCCCATAGCTAAAACTCAAAATGAAAAGAGAGTTGGCATAATAAATTGATGAAAAGAAAAAGGGAAGTTGGTATCAATCGATCAATTAATTAATTCCACCGATGTGTTTAGAAATGGTGAGAATAGGCGTGAAATTGTGCACACGTGTGGGCCATGGATGGAATGGACAGAGATCTGGATCTGACTCTCGTCTTGTTGTCGTGCTATTGATCACCGACAAACATAGTATTAAACAATACTCCCCGTCCCTCATCAAATTTCCGATTTTGAGTTTTTACAGTCAATACTTTTCAGCTTTAACTACAATTTAATATTAAACCATGAATGTAAAATGTTGAAATAAATTATATAATGAAACTTTACTTTCAAAATTTTAATTATATGATTTAATTGACCATTTTACATTTACGATTTAAGATTAAATCGTAGTCAAAGTTCAAAAATGTTGACTGTAAAAAGTCAAAATGGGACATTTGATCTGGGACGGAGGGAGTAGTAAAAATTACACCAACTGCCCCACGAAACAACCCCACTTATTGCAGTCTCTTACATTTCAATAATAACAAATTGGTTATGTTGCGTAATCTTCCCCAAATCAACCACAATTTATCAACTACGAACGATCAACTCAAGACAAGAGCAATCGAACAATAAAATTGAAAAACGATAGAAACACGAAGTAATTATGTGGTTCGGCAAATGCCTACATCCACGGAAGTAATAGCAGGGGTTTTATTCACACAGTCTTTACAAGATCATACAATGATTCTTCACAAACATAAATTTGTAGATTTCATCAATCTAAGCTCAAGAAACCTAACCGCTCTTCTATGTTGAATTGAAGAAGAAAAGTAACTGTTTTTATGGAATTGAAAGAATGATAATTGTAATCTAGTTGTTGTATAATGACTGGGAACAATCAGTTTATATCCACTTGCCGGAACCAAGACGAATTAGCCGGAATTGAAATTGTCACGCCTGAACAGAAGAAACAAAGCATAACCGATTTTGCATCCTCCTTACCAAATTGAATCTCAACCCTTGGATTAACTTGATCTGAACCGTTCATTCTTACTACTTCCAGATTGAGCTATATTTCACTTGTTCATTTCTTAATTATATAGTTTACCTTTCAAATATGGACTTATTTTAAACCCCCCACATTTTCAAATTTTCTTCTTCTTCCTTTTCTTCTTATTCAACAATATATCACATTTCAGACAATTTCAATATGATTTTATCATCATAGATGCGTTCTTCGTTCATCAATGGTGATGACGGCTAGGGTTCTTCGATAAGGATTTTTGAAGGTGGTTTCTCCCTTGTATAATATGGCACTACAAGGGAGTAGTTGTGTAAGGGAGTAGTTTTGTGTGGTTTGAGAGGGTTAAGGGTGGCTTATGTAGTGAGGAATCTGTTGGATTTCGTGTAAAAGTTATCATAAGAAGTGGTGGATGAATGGGCCAAGACGTTGTATTACTTGGTGCTCAAATTTTGGTTCAGAACACCTTGGGCGGCTGCAGACTTCGACAGTGGGGCAGTTTCCTTCGCGGGTAACTTTCGGACGTCGAAACTTCGTTATCTTGAAAAGTATCATTCTTCAGTGTTTTATGTCTTTTGGAGAGCTTCACAACGGTCGGTCACACGACTTCATCAGATTCTTTCAACTCCATATACAAATTAATGATCGTCTAATGATACGTTCTCGGGTTCACCTTATTCCTTCATTATTTCTACAAGAATCTCTTCCTTTTGAGTATTTGACCCTAGTAAACCATCAAAACACTTAATTAGGCATAATATAACAATAACACTCAAGATCATAGCTAAAAGGGTTGGTAAAAGTGGCTTTAAATCATGCATTTCATTGGCTTATCACTTGTTCTACCTCTTTACAAGTAGCTTCACAAAGCTCAAGTCTTATGGAGTTTTGAGACTTAGAGTGCTGAGAAAGTTTGAATACTTGCGTGTGTTAGTATTGGATTATCTGATATCTTTTCTCAGCTACTAAGTACCTCTATTCATAGTGCAAATAAGTCCCGTTATAATTTGATCCCTTGAAAAGTCACTCAGAATGTTTGGTTCCATATTCAAAATTAAATTTGAATTGAGTTGGGAATTGATAAATAGTAACTAAATTGGAGTTGAGTTTTGTGTTTTTTGTTTGGTGTTAAATTGTAATATTTATATGTTTTGTAGGGTATTTGAATATGTTTTGTAAGAATGTGTAAGATGGGAATGTGCATTTAAATAGTAACTAAATTGGAGTTGAGTACACAAATTGAGAGCCAAACAAAAAAAATTGGTCAAATTCAATGTGTATTTGAATAGTAACTAAATTGGAGTTGAGTACACAAATTGAGAGCCAAACAAAAAAAAATTGGTCAAATTCAATTGGAATTGAATTAACTTAATTGGAATATGGAACCAAACACTCTGACTATCACCTGTACTTAGTTTTTGTCCTTACTTTCAGCAAGCATGCTTTATGGCAGGTTAAGACTTTATCTTTTAGTATTACCATAGTACAATTTCAAAACTCCACTGTGACGGATTTATTACTTAGTAAATTGAAAAACTAAGTGACCGTTTTTCTGTCTTTTTTAGAGACAACAATCAACAAGTAATTTGGTCAACATACTCTGTCTTACAGATTTTCCCTTGACCAAGAAACTGCTGAGGCTGTTAGGAATATCTGTTTAGATTTTGATCAGCAACCTAATGACTTATCATAGCTCAGAAAGGTGGTTAGTACTCTTGGTTCACTTGAACACTGTAAAAGAGAAAAATCACTAAGTATGTTAGTCTAGCAAATCTTGTATATGATGTTAAGTCTCTGAATGTAATTTTTATATCTTCAAAGAAGACCAAGAAGAAGGCATCCAGCAAGAGAGTTCAACAAATTTTGAAGATTTGAAGACTGCACAAGATTGCTGAAGACGAAGGTCATCATATACCTATGTCCAAATATCTTGAATAAACAAGTGTTTTTCAATAAACAGGTTTCACAAAAGATATCTGAGAACACAAGGTTTCTGAACGAGGAAAAGTGCCTACAGATATCTACACTCAGATACCTTGGATAAAACTATGTTTCTGGGAAACAATGTTTCAACAAGTATCTGAAGATGTGAAGGTCTCTGGAAAGGGACATGCAATGCTTCAGAAAGCGTGCATAGTTTTGTTGGCACTACAGGACAAAAATAGTACAATGCAATAAATGCGCAGACAGAGACATCTGAACAAAAGAGGAAATCTCTGAAAAGAGACAGCGTCTTCTGCAGTACTATTTATAGATATCAATAGTTTGAATTTCATTAAGCCTAACGGATACTATTCAAACGGCATGATTTTGAACTATAAATATCAACACTTAGAATGCTTGCAATACACACCTTGAACTTACACTGAATACACCAAGAACTTACGAACTTATTTTTTCAAGCATACAAGCCTTCAACCTACTTACTCTTTAGCTTACAGTTGCGACTAAGCTCTTGAATTCTAAGTAGCATGAAAGTTGTCCTGATCATTAACAAGCATTGTTATCTGTGACGGAGTTGAATCAAAAGTTCAAGTATCTAAGTTTCATTCTCCATAACATTTAACATAGACTTGGGTCAGTAAAGAACATATCACCACACATTGTGAAGTGTGTTAAGTGATTCTTGTTCTATAGAGTATTCTTACATAACTGAGAAAGTTATTAAGACTACTCACCTGACAAACTACCTTAACCAACACCTTAAACGGCATGGAGTACAGGAAGTACTTAGTTTGGAAAACTAAGGAATAACTCCAAGGTTACTGAACATAGGAAGTACTTAGTTTGGGAAAATAAGGAATAGCTCAAAGGTTTTTTAGTACAGGAAGTACTTGGCTGAGAAAACCGGGGAATAACTCAGGGGAAACACTTGGTTGGGAACCTAGTGTATTTAGGAATCGAGAGAACATATTTGTAAGGTGAACTCAATTATCTGTCTTAGTGGATTATGGGTCTGAGAAAGGCCGAAGTGGATTAGTTGAGGGATTACGCCACCCTCAGATACCACTATAAAGATCTGTGTTATTTACTTTCTGCAACTTATTACTTGCTTTATTTACCTTGCTGAGTATTTACACACTTATATCTTGCAAAGCACGTGCACTTATCACAGAAAACTCTTTCGCTCTCTGAAATTAAGAATCAGATATCTTCACAGATATCTGAGAAATTGTGTTTATCGTCAAAAGTTGTAAAAGACTATTCACACCCCCCCCCCCCCAACCCCTCGAGTCTTTTCCTTTGCCGTTATTTAAGAGATCCTTTAGAAAAGGAAGGACTTGGGTTGAACACACAAACAAATAGTTCTACTACTCTGAAAAAGAGTGACGAAAGAATAACATTAGTTAGTGCTCAACAAGATGGTTCTCAAATAACCTACAACATTGGTCAGAAAGTTAAGGTTGTTGACAAAGGAAAGGCAGTCGCGACCAAACCTTTGTGGGAAAAACAAGTCCAAAAGAAAACTGTTGGGAATGTTTCTGTAAAGAAACATAACACTGAAAAGTGTAATCACCCACATTGCTATGTCTCTCAGAAAGGAAAAATTGCAGGAGCAGGCAAATTTTCCAACATCACGTTTTCTGGAAAGAAAGACGTTCTAGAGACTAGCAATGTCTTTGAAGAGAACTTCGACAAAGACCAGGTGCTCGAAATGGCATTGGCTATAAAGACATCGGGAAAGAACTCGCTCGTGAGTATAAACAAGAGCAAGAACGATGGATGAAAGCCAGGATTGCGCATAGCAATCATCAGAAGTGGAAGAAAGAACAGGTTACGACCACTCTGAATGCCAGGGGTAGAAGAAATCTAGCAAGGAAAGCTAAGTTTGCTGAAAAGCAGACTCGACAATCTGACAGGTATCTGAAAGCACCACGAGGAGCACCAAGGAACACACCAAGAAGGAAAATAGCTATAAATGATAATGACACTAATCATTTACCTAAAATTCCTCCTTATGTTCCAACAAGACAAAAGAATACCCCAAGGAAGTTCATTCAGAAATGGATTCCTACAGGGAGATTCTTTAGTCCAGAAGGTTCCATTGTTGGAATGAGAGCCTAACTCCATGTTTCCTGTCTTGTGCAAAACTCTGAGGAAGAACCCGAAGTGGTATTTTGATAGTGGATGTGGGAAGCACATGATAGGAGACAAAGCAAATTTGATTAACTACTGAAAATGCGATAAAGGACCAATTATTAGATTTGCTGGAGGAGATGAAAATCCAACCATAGGTTTTGGCAATCTGAAGCTTGGAGCTCTTACAATCTCTGAAGTACTACATGTAAAGGAATTGAAATATATAATCTCCGAAGCATGAGTCAATTGGTAGACAAAGGGTACACTGTAAAGATCAAGTCAAAACTATGCAAAGTAATTGACAATGAGTCAAAGCAGACAGTCTTGGTTGCTAGGCAAAAAGGAAATCTTTATGTTGCTGACTGGGCATCTGCCACAACTGAATAATGTCTCATGGTGAGTCAATCTGGCCACACTGAAGAAAACTGGCTATGGCGTAAAAGAATGAGTCACTTGAACTTCAAAACTCTGAACAAGCTAGCCAAGAAAGAATTGGTGGTTGGTTTGCCCAAAATGGTATATAGAAAAGATGGTATATGCTCAGCTTGCCAAATGGGAAAATAATCCAAAACATCTTTCAAGTCTAAAACTAGACACTCCAGTGAAAGGCCACTGCAAATGTTACATATGGATCTTTTTGAATCCTCTGTAACTAGCTATGCAAGAAAGAAGTATGGTCTGGTTGTTGTTGATGATTACTCAAGATTCACTTGTGTTGTATTTCTCAATCAAAAATCTGATACAAGGGTTGAAATACCCAACTTGCTGAATAAGCTTGAAGTCATGAAAAATGACAAGGTATCTGTAACCAGAACAAACCATGGTACTGAGTTTGTGAACCAGTACATAAAAGAGTTTTGTACCTGCAAAGATATACAACATCAACTATCTTCAGTAAGGACACCACAACAAATTGGTGTTGCTGAAATGAAGAATAGGACCCTAAAAGAAGCAACAAGAACTATGCTTGCTGACATTGAAATAAGTGAAATCTATTGGGTTGAAGCTGTTAACACAGCCTGCTACACTCAAAATAGATGTTTGGTTGCAGATGTTTTGTTCTTGACAATGGAAAAGAATACTTGAGAACATTTCAACCAAAAGCAGATGAAGGAGTATTTCTTGGTTATTCTCTGAATAGCAAAGTCTACAGAATCTACAACAAAAGAACACAAAAGATTGAAGAATCTGTTCATGTAGTCTTTTACGAAGGAAACAAGAAAGTACTCTTGAATGAAGAACTCTCAGATAGGTTCAAAGAACTAATGATTAAAGATTCTGAAGAAGAATCCTCAAAAGGAAACAACTCTGTCATTCACTTAGAGAATGAACCAGACGATGAAAAGCAACCATTGCTTAGTAACAAACAGATGACTCTAAGACGTGATGAAGAATTTCCTATGAGAATTCCAGAAATGGAACAGGTTACTGAGAACCTTCATCATGAAGAGGTTTCTGAGAATGAGATTACTGAAAATCAAATTCCAGATATCTCTAACACTAAAAAAGTGTCAGATATCCATGGCATTTCCCATGTACCAGATATCTTAGATACTGCACAAGTATCCTATCAAGATCATATTGATTCACATTCAGATCAAAATGATAATGATCCTACTAGTTCAAAACCCATTATGAAATGGATAAGAAATCATCCTGCCAAGGTTGTGATTGGTCCTTTAGACCAAGGAGTTAGAACTAGGAGAGCAATTGCTGACTCTCTTTATGGATGTTTCATCTCAAACATTGAACCTAAAACTATAGAAGAAGCATTGAAGGATCAAGATTAGATCTTTGCAATGCAAGAAGAGTTGGATCAATTTGAGAGAAACAAAGTCTGGAAATTGGTTCCATTTGTTAAAGGAATATCTGTAATTGGAACCAAGTGGGTTTTCATAAATAAAATGAATGAGTCTGGTGAAATAACCAGAAACAAAGCAAGGTTGGTTGCCAAGGGATTCACCCAGACAGAATGACTAGATTTTGACGAGTCATATGCTCTAGTTGCAAGATTGGATGCAATTAGACTATTTCTAGCCTTTGCAGCTCATAATGACTTTAAAGTTTATCAGATGGATGTTAAAAGTGCATTCCTAAACGGTGAACTTGCTGAGGAAGTCTATGTTGAACAACCACCAGGCTTTGAGGTTTCCACAAAACGTAGAATGGTTTATAAGCTTCAGAAAGCTCTGTATGGACTGAAACAGGCTCCGAGAGCATGGTATGATACTTTAGCCAAATACTTGCTGGAAAGTGGCTTCAAGAAAGGAGATGTTGATAAAATACTCTTTACTTTGAACCATGAAGGGAAACTACTTTTAGTTCAAGTATATGTTGATGACATTATATTTGGATCTAAAGACAAGCAACTTTGTGAAGACTTTGCTGAGCTCATGAAAAGTGAATTTGAGATGAGCATGATGGGAGAATTAAACTACTTCCTTGGATTGCAAGTCAAGCAACTTAATGATGGAATATTCATTAGTCAAATAAAGTATGAAAAGGATATTCTCAACAAGTTTTATCTAAAGCCTTCTAAAAAGAATGCTAAGATACCTATGAGCATTGGAACCAAAATGACCTATACTGAATCTGACAAGAGTGTTGAAGAACACAAGTATAGGAAATTGATTGGGTCTCTACTGTACCTTACTGCAAGTAGACCTTATATTCAATATGCAGTTGAAGTGTGTGCTAGATTTCAGACAAATCCAATGCAATCACACTACAACATTGCTATGAAAACATTAAGGTATGTAAAGGGTACTGTAGAAGTTGGATTGTGGTATCCAAAAGACAATGGATTGAGTTTAGTTGGCTATTCTGATGCTGACTATGCTGGATCATTGCTTGATAGAAAAAGCACCTTGGGAACTTGTCAATTTCTTGGTGCCAGATTAATATCATGGTTCAGCAAGAAACAAAACTAAATTGCCACATCTACCACAGAGGCTGAATATATTGTTGCTAGGTGTTGTGCTTCATAGATATTGTGGATACAACAACAACTCAGAGACTATGAGATCAATGAAGAGAAAACTCCGATTTTCTGTGACAACACAAGTGCTATTGTCATAACTCAGAATCCTAAGTTTCATGCAAGAACAAAGCACATTGATGTTAGACACCACTTCATTAGAGATCATGTTGAAAAAGGCAATATAGAGATACTCAAGATTGGTACTGAAGATCAACTTGCAGATATCTTTACAAAGCCTTTGCAAGAAAGCAGGTTCTTAACCTTGAGACATAGTCTTGGGTTAATGGAGCTACCGAAGGAACTGAAAAGTTCTAATCTCTGAGACAGAAACTCAGGAAGGAGAAAGATATCTGGAACAACATCCAGATATTCAAGGCAAAAAAGTATCTGAGACAAGAACTCATAACTAAAATGATAGGTAAAAGTGTCTTTCAAAGATTTCTGAGACGGGTACTCAGATATCTATGAGATCACAAAGTGAGGGGGAACACAAAAGAGAAATGTGGTACAACTATATTCAGTCAACTACACCTCTGGTGTTTTGTATCTTTCCATTTATGTGTTAAGTTACATACAGTCTCCGAACTGAATACATAAGTCCAAAGACTGTCCCCTAGTCACAGAAAAGAGATGTGATTCAGAAAGCCATACGCCAAATTTCATTAATTGGGCACAATTACACTTACTGATTGTGATCATTGCTGAAGAAGCAATCGTGACCCTTGATGAAATGGGCGTTTGATCTTAACAGACGAGATTAATTCTCTGTAAAATAGTGGACTGTAAAAACACAGACGTGGCTACTAAGCATTTAATGCAAAACGAATTTTACCCACGTCTATCTGCATTTGCACAGATACATATGTACAAAATCAATTTGTATGTATATGTCTGTTGAGAGTAAGATGCTATATATACAGGATTTTGGCAAAAGAAATCACTTTCGCCTAATCCAACATTCACAATTTCACAGAAATAACAAAAACCTTTCAAAGTTTTCAGCAAATCTCTGTTCTTCGCTTAGTTATTCTGCAAAGAATCACTAAACTTACACCTTAATCTCTTTCCGACTTTCAATAACTTTCACTATTTAAAGAGATGGCTCCACAACGTGCTTCTACCCAGAAATCCCAAACTACTACCTCTGGTACTGCTGAAAAGCAAACACCAGTGTTGGTTATAACAAACAATCGGTTGATTGGAGAATTCAATCCTGATCATTGGACTTCAAATCACAGGATGATTTGGTGTGGTGCCATGATTGAGGAATACCTTATAGCTGCAATAGAAAACCAGGCTGACAGAATGTTGGTACTTGATATGCTTGAAAAGGCACAAATCAAGGGCTTTCTATCTGCTCTTCCCAGTGGATTTTCTTCACTGGATGCCCTGGAGTTTTACAACAACTCCACGATTATTTCCAAAGTCTCTGAAGGCACTGAGACAGTGTCTATCAAGACTAAAGTCCAAGGACAGGAAATCCTGTTGGACGAAACAATTTTCTGTGAGCTGTTTGAACTTCGAAATCTTGGAAAGGATTTTGAAATTGACACCAAGGATGAAGATCTCCTTGAGGGTGTCAAAAAGCTCTACAGTGATGTGTGTGATCTTGACAAGACAGACACACCCATCGACTTCAAACTTCCTGACATCAGAACCAGACATCTATTGGTTCACTAGGATGTGTTGGCATGTATCCTTCACAGCTGCTTTGATGGTCTACAAGGAGAAGCTGACCAGATAAGCCAAGAACGCTGGATGATGATGTTCTTGTTGAATCAACAAAACATAAGGTTGGAAAACCCTTTTTATTGGGGGAAGTATGCCTTCATGAAATTTGTGAAGAAGATACAAGGCTTTGAGCCCAAAATCGTTAAGGGCCTTGCTGAGCCAAAAGCCACGGTAAGCTATGGATTGAAGATATGCTACTTACTGGAGTGTCTTGGCATTGAGCTCAGAGAGACGGCAGACATTCCCAATAGTAACCTACTCTACAAATATGAGTATGCAAACATGATGAAAAAGGTTACTGCATCTCAGAAAGGTTCCAAGAAACGAAAGACTGATGAGGTATCTAAGGGTTCCGGTGCGACCAAAAAGCCTAGAACTTCACGAAAGAAGTATGCTGGCAAATCAGAAGGCATACCCATTGTGGATGTCGACTCTCAGATATCTGCCGCCACTGCTGATGAACTCATCAATGCTGCTAAGACCACAACTGATGAACTCATCAATGCTGCAGAGTGCCTTGCTCATGAACTTATCAATGCTGATAAAAGCAGTGAGAAACTTCAAACACTCTCTGCAGAAGCAGCAGGGATTGTTGATAACTCAGTCCCAGATTTCAATGAAGAATCTGAAGATGAGGGGGAAGCAATAATCCCCAAGGTTGCTGAATGAGCAACAAGTGCAGAGGTTGCTGAGAAGGCAAATAGTTCAAAGGTTGCTGAAGAAGCAACTGTGTCCAAGGTCACTGGACAAAATACACCATCAGAGCAAGTAACACTTAAGCATATTGAAGATGCTCTGATGAGTGGCAACTTAGTGTTGGAGGATACTGCCATTGCCTCAACACTTAAAAATCTGTCTCAAGCAGATCTGGATAGTCCCCATACAACATCACCTTCTTCATCCAGATCAGAATCACCACACCAACCACAATGTACCAATAGTGGATCTTTGCCGTTGAAATGATACTGAGTTACAAAGATGAGATACCAGATCTTTCTTTCTTCAAGAAAATCAGAAAAGAACAGGTTCCCCAACTCAATGAGAGGGATCAAACTGAGGCATCTACTTAGAATGATCAACCAGGGGAGGCAACTGAGTTGCACACTCAGGAAAGGTCTGAAGTACCTGAAACTTCAAACAAAGAAGCTGAAATGGAACAATAAGACCAAAGCATAGAAGGGTCACAAGTTCCAGAGACCAATCAGCCTGACACTGCTCAGGTAGCTGAATGGTTTAACTCTCTACTTGTGATATTTTATGTTTATGTTAATTATAAAAATTTCTTTGTTACAGGCTGAATTAGAAACAAAAGAACAAGAGGAAGTTGCAAAGCTTGCCTCAGAAACTTAGAAGGAGGCTCCCATAGCCTCACCACTTAAGGAACCTTAGCCTGTATTACAGGTGGAAAATAGTTTCTTAAGACATAAATTTTCAGATATCTATTGTACACACTTGACTAACTACGTGTTTGTTTCTAATAGGCTCCAACTGAGAAGAAAAATGATGAGGCTGAGAAGTCTAACTCATCAGAGAATCAACCAGAGACTCAGAAAGTCTCTGAGGAACAAGTATCCGAGCATTCTATTGAGAAGGTATATATCTCAGTTATCTATATTCTTCACAATATTACTCTGATCATTTTTCTAAAAACTTAACACTTTCTACTCATAGGCTCAAACAGAAGTAGAAGTTGCTGGGGAATTGCCCACTCAATCCCCTCAACCAATGGAAATTGATGAGGCCACCAAACCTTCATCACCAGAGAGAATACTAGAAACTGTACAAGTTTCTGAGAGACAAGTATCTGAGCCTCCTACTGTGGAGGTAATTGACATCTCAGAGATTAAATTGTCTAAGTGTTTCTCTCCTGATAAATTTCTAAGTGTTATGTTATATTTTATTCTCAGGTTCAAAAAGAAAGAAAGGATGCTGAGGATCAGACTTCCAAGTCTCCTCCTCACACCAAGATATCTGAGGCACCTGGAACCTCAGTAGTCCAACCTTCTGAGCCTGTTGTTGTTGCACAGGTAACATAGATACTTGACTACTCTAAAACCCAGATATCTACTGAAGTTTTGAAACTAACTCAAAACTCTCTCTTTCAGGCTCAAACAAGTACCACTAAGGTCCCTGTTGATGAGAATAAGGACCTGCTTCCTTTCTTCAAGGAATACACTTTGCCAAAGAACCTAAAATGCTTTAAGAAATGACAAAAGCTTCGATGCTCCGATCTATCTGAGATCATAAAGGTGACTGATCACCCCATAAGGAGAGCGTGAACCCTTGACTTGGAAAATTATGTCCATGCTATGTTCCCCACTGAACAATACTCTGTTGGAACATTAATGCATAAGGACTTCGTCAAGGAAGTGGCCAGATTCTGACCATCACAAGGATGATAATGACAAAAAGGATGATGATGATGCCCCTGCACCACGGACAGGAGGGATTGCACAAGGTAATAATACCTCAGTTGTTGAAAAGCACACTGAGAGGACTTCACAAAATTCACCTCCTCCATCTCCTCAGAAGTCTGCACATCCATCTCACCAACAAAAAGACTCTACTGAACAAGTAGTTGAGCACTCTGAGGATAACACTTAGAAAATATTGGATGCACATGCCAGAGTTGCTCAACTCAAACATTTGTTGGAGGAAGAACAACAGCTAAATCTTCAACTGGAAGAGAAGATAGTTGAATCCAAAGCAAAGCTCCAAACAATTGAAGATCAAACCATCAAGGAAATGGAAGCTTATGCTGAGATGAAAGAACTCCAGCTTGTTGTTCAGGCAATTGCTGAAGAATTAGATACTGAACAAGTATCTGAAGACAAGCATGATGCTAAGGCTGCATCACCAAAAGAAGTACCATCATCTTCACTGAAAGGAAAGAAGCCCATCTCTGAGATGGTTGCTGGGCTAGAAAATATTGATGAAAATGCCCAAGAGGATGAAGATCACTAGGATGAAGACTCAGATGATAAAGAAGACAGAACCTTGGCAGAACATGCAAATGTTCACTTGGGAGTTTCTCACTTAAAGAGAAAACTGATAGCTCCTCAAAGCTTCAGTAAGAAACCAAATCTCAACTCCCATGATTACATGGCCAGATACCAGGTTCTGGCAACTCTAAGAAAGGAGTTGTCTCATCAAAATGAAGAAGTAATTGCATCAGTCCCTGCTGAAATGAAGAAGTTCACTGAGTTGATCACTCAGAGAACAACAAGCTTGGTCATTGCTCAAAGAGACCTCGGCATGGTAAGGGATGATGACAATAATCTTGCTGAAAAAGCCCTCAATGAGGCTAGCTATGCTTCTGGAAAAGCAGATGCTACTCAAGGTCCACTGGCAGAGCTCACTGATAAGGACACTGGACTTATCAAAGTAATCGTGAGCTCAAAGTCAAATTCGTGGTTGGTTATCGCTACAATTATCTAAAAGGAAACTTTGAGTCTCTCTCAGAATCCATTGTAATACTTAGTGAGTCAACAATGACTAAGGGGGAAAAGTATCCAAGACAAGGGGAAGGTTCTTGTTGGTCCAGATAACGGCAAAGTAAAAGACTGGAGGGGGGGGGGGGTGAATAGTCTTTTAAAACATTTGTCGATAAACATGGTTTCTCTGATATCTGTGAAGATTTCTGATACTTAATTTCAGAGAGCGGAAGACTTTTCTGTGATAAGTGCACGTGCTCAACAAGATAGGTGTAAATAATTTGCAAGGTAAATTAAGCAAGTAATAAGATGCAGAAAGTAAATAACACAAGTCTTTTTATAGTGGTATCTGAAGGTGGCGTAATCCTTCAACTAATCCACTTCGGCCTTTCTCAGACCTAGAATCCACTAAGAAAGATAAATGAGGTAACCTTACAAGTATCTTCTCTTGATTCCTAAATACACTAGGTTCCCAACCAAGTGTTCCCCCTGAGTTATTCCCCGGCTTTCACAGCCAAGTACTTCCTGTACTCAGAAACCTTTTGAGCTATTCCTTAGTTTCCCAAACTAAGTACTTCATATGCTCAGTAACATTTTGAGCTATTCCTTAGTTTCCCAAACTAAGTACTTCCTATGCTCAGTAACCTTGGAGTTATTCCTTAGTTTCCCAAACTAAGTACTTCCTGTACTCCACGCCGATTAAGGTGTTGGTTAAGGTAGTTTGTCAGGTAAGCTTCTTTAATAACTTGTTCAGTTATGCAGATAGCTCTATGAATAAAGTATACTTAATACACTTTGCAATGTATGGTATCTTGTTCTTTACTGACCCAAGTCTATGTTAAGTGTTCAAGAGAATGAATGTCAAATATGAAATCTTAGTTCAACTCTTTCACAAATAACAATGCTTGTTAAGGATCAGGACACTTAGAACTTTTGTGCTACTTAGAATCAAGAGCTTTGGTCGCAACAGAAAGCTTGAAGGTAAGTAGTGTGCTTGAGAGAACTTTTCAGAGTAATCAATGTAAGTTCAGTGTTCTAAGTTCTGTGTGTTCTAAGGTGTGTTCTCAAGCAGTCTAAGTGTTGATATTTATAGATGAATTTGAGTGTCATTTGAATAGTATCCGTTAGGCTTAAATCAAATTCAAACTATTGATATCTGAGTATAGTACTGTAGTACGTTTGTCTTCTTCTTCAGAAGCTACCGTTTTTGTTCAGACATCTCTGTCCGTGCATTTAATGCATTGTACTATACTTTATTCTGTAGTGCCAACGGAACTATGCATTGTATCAGAGATCTTTATACTATCAGATTTCTCTGTTGTTGTGCACGTCCTTTTCAAGATATCACTTGTTGAAACAATTTGTTATAATATATTTCTTTTCAGAAACATAGTTTATGTCCAAGGTATCTGAGCGTAGATATTTATGGGCACTTTCCTCGTCTCAGAAACCTTTTATTTCTCAGATATCTTTTGCAACACTGTTTATTTAAAAACTCTTGTGTCTTCAAGATATCTGGTCATAGGTATCTGGAAACCTTTGTCTTCAGCAGTCTTGTGTAGTCTTCAAATCCTTTGAACTTTTCATGCTGGATACCTTCTTCTTGGTCTTCTTTTTAGAAAATAAAAATGACATTCAGAGACCTAACATCCTATACAAGATTAGCTAGACTATCATATTTAGTGAGTTTCCTCTTTTACAGTGTTCAAGTGAACCAAGAGTACTAACCACCTTTATGAGCTAAGATAAGTCATTAGGTTGCTGCTCAAAATCTAAACAGATATTCCTAACAGTTCTAGTGCTCAGAAAGGAAGAGGAAACAAGAAGAAATCTTCCCAACCACCACTCAGAATCAATGAGCCCTCCTCAAGTCAAGCTACTTTACAAGTAGTAGTTACTTCCCAGCAACCTTCTGAAAAAGGAATGAAAACAAGGGCTAGGGCACAGAAACCTCCAAGGGGTACCAAGGCTCCAAGGAGAAGACAAGTAAGAGGGATTGAAGAGTCTTCTGAAGAAGAAGAAGAAGGTCAAATCAAATCCCAGGGCAATGAAGAAGGCTGCAAAATTTCCACAAGAATTGTTCTTGATGATGTTGATGAAGAGACTGATGAAGATGAAGCTCCTCTTAACAGAAAAAGGAAAAGGGTTGATAGCCTATCTGAGCCCATAGCTGCAAAGCCAATAGCGGCTAAAACACCCTCTGGAAATACCAAGTCAATCCAGGGTGGTTCTTCAAGCAATCCCCCAAGGGAGAATTCAAGACAAAGGAGGAACAGGCTGAGAGCTGAACAAAGAAAACTTCAATTACCACTCAAGCCTGAAGTAGCCAATATAGAGTATGTGAAGACCAACAATGACTCCTCTGTCTACAGGTGCATTAATCCGAAGAATGGCTATTGGATTCTGGAACTCAAGCACTTACTGGTAAATGAAAAATTTCCAGAACCAATCCATAAACAACTCATGGCATGGAGAAAAGACAAGCCAGTCTTGATTAACACAAACCACATCAAAGCCTGGTTGGATTTTGAAGTAATCAAGAGAATAGAAGCCATGAAGAAGGACCTCTCTGATGATTGTCCTTATGGAAAGCCAGATGATGTGCACAGAATTCCCAACATCACTGGAACAGGCACAAGAGCAAGACTTGCTGTGGAACCCTTTGAGTCATTCTACATGACTGAAGATCAATACAAGGGTGACATCAGATATCTGAGGATCATATATGAATACTTCAAGATTTCAGATATCAGAATTGAGCATGCCTGGAAATGGGGAAAGTATTTATAGGTCAAACATTTTTCCAAGAAGAATCCCACCAAATCATACAAAGAAATCTGTGGTTATGCCAGAGAAACTGAGATGTTAGTCAGAACTTTGCTCTATGACTACTCAGATGATATCAAAATATTTGGAGATAGGGGGTATGCAAATTGATCCTAGTTAACTATGTATTTTGTATCTTGCTGATTGTACTTTATTGTTTTATCTTTGTAAAAGTTATCTGTAAACTTTCTTTGTAACATATCTGATGAACCTACTCTCAGATATCAATCTATAAGAAGATAACTTGTCAGCAAAGATCACACCTTGTCATTTGGTTGATGTTTACTTTCTGCACTTAATTAAAATGAATTGAAAAGATCATAAGAAATGATTAAGTGTTAGATTGTTCCCTCTTCCATGTTGTAATAGGTTTTAAAGATAGTCATCGTTAACTGATCAAAAAGGGGAAAATTTGTAAGGAATATCCGTTTAGATTTTGATCAGCAAACCTAATGACTTATCTTAGCTCAGAAAGGTGGTTAGCACTCTTGGTTCACCTGAACACTGTAAAAGAGGAAAATCACCAAGTATGTTAGTCTAGCAAATCTTGTATAGGATGTTAGGTCTCTGAATGTAATTTTTATGTCTTTGAAGAAGACCAAGAAGAAGGCATCCAGCAAGAGAGTTCAACAAATTTTGAATATTTGAAGACTGCACAAGATTGCTGAAGACGAAGGTCATCAGATACCTATGTCCAGATATCTTGAATAAACAAGTGTTTTTCAATAAATAGGTTTCACAAAAGATATCTGAGAACACAAGGTTTCTGTACGAGAAAAAGTGCCCACAGATATCTATACTCAGATACCTTGGATAAAACTATGTTTCTAGGAAACAATGTTTCAACAAGTATCTGAAGATGTGAAGGTCTCTGGAAAGGGACATGCAATGCTTCAGAAAGTGTGCATAGTTCCGTTGGCATTACAGGACAAAAATAGTACAATGCAATAAATGCACAGACAGAGACATCTGAACAAAAGAGGAAATCTCTGAAAAGAGACAACGTCTTCTGCATTACTATTTACAGATATCAATAGTTTGAATTTCATTAAGCCTAACGGATACTATTCAAACGGCATGATTTTCAACTATAAATATCAACACTTAGAATGCTTGAAATACACACCTTGAACTTACACTGAATACACCAAGAACTTACGAACTTATTCGTTTCAACAAGTATCTGAAGATGTGAAGGTCTCTGGAAAGGGACATGCAATGCTTCAGAAAGCGTGCATAGTTCCGTTGGCACTACAGGACAAAAATAGTACAATGCTATAAATGCGCAGACAGAGACATCTGAACAAAAGAGGAAATCTCTGAAAAGAGACAACGTCTTCTGCAGTACTATTTACATATATCAATAGTTTGAATTTCATTAAGCCTAACGGATACTATTCAAACAGAATGATTTTGAACTATAAATATCAACACTTAGAATGCTTGAAATACACACCTTGAACTTACACTTAATACACCAAGAACATACGAACTTATTCTTTCAAGCATACAAGCCTTCAACCTACTTACTCTTTAGCTTACAATTGCGACTAAGCTCTTGAATTCTAAGTAGCACGAAAGTTCTAAGTGTCCTGATCCTTAACAAGCATTGCTATCTGTGACGGAGTTGAATCAAAAGATCAAGTATCTAAGTTTCATTCTCCAGAACATTTAACATAGACTTGGGTCAGTAAAGAACATATCACCACACATTGTGAAGTGTGTTAAGTGATTCTTGTTCTATAGAGTATTCTTACATAACTGAGAAAGTTATTAAGACTACTCACCTGACAAACTACCTTAACCAACCCCTTAAATGGCGTGGAGTACAGGAAGTACTTATTTTGGGAAACTAAGGAATAACTCCAAGGTTACTGAGCATAGGAAGTACTTAGTTTGGGAAACTAAGGAATAGCTCAAAGGTTTCTGAGTACAGGAAGTACTTGGCTGAGAAAGCCGGAGAATAACTCAGGGGAAACACTTGGTTGGGAACCTAGTGTATTTAGGAATCGAGAGAAGATATTTGTAAGGTGAACTCAATTATCTGTCTTAGTGGATTCTAGGTCTAAGAAAGGCCGAAGTGGATTAGTTGAGGGATTACGCCACCCTCAGATACCACTATAAAGATTTGTGTTATTTACTTTCTGCAACTTATTACTTGCTTTATTTACCTTGCTGAGTCTTTACACACTTATATATTGCAAAGCACGTGCACTTATCACAGAAAAGTCTTCCGCTCTCTGAAATTAAGTATCAGATATCTGAGAAATTGTGTTTATCGACAAAAGTTGTAAAAGACTATTCACCCCCTCCCCCCCCTCTAGTCTTCAGTTTTGTTAAATCTTCAATGACTTGTCTTCTCAGCAACTTCTGGCCGCAACATCAAAACGTAGGTCTTCAGCAGGTTCGATCAATAATAAAAATTACATGCTCTTGAATAACCTAACACTTATACAAGTCACTAACTATCCATCAAGTAGGTTCCTCTATTGCAATGTCCAAACTAAAAAGTTTCCTAAGGACTTAAAAGTACTAATCACTTGTTGAGACTAAAGATGTCATGTGTTTGCTAATCAAAATCTATACTTGAACTAATATGTTGTGCTTATACGTTCCTACACGATGGAACTCAACCTATTTAATGCTAGATGTTGTTTTAAGTTTGAAACAAGCATTTGTTAATTTCCTTTAAAATTCAAGATGATAACTTTAAAAAAGATCTAGAAAGGGATCCTTTTGAAGGTGTCCCGTCTAATTATGATTGGGACAGAGCTGCATTGCTGCGAAAATTTTGAGTAGTTTTTATGAACTTACTTTGAAAGTTGTTAGTTCTCTATATGTCACTTGTATCTCTATGTTCCATGAAATGCGTGATGTTGAGTTTACTCTTAATGAGTGGTTGGAGAGCCATAATTTCGAATTGTGTGAAATGGTCATTAGAATTAAAGCAAAACTTGATAAGGATTGAGGATCAGCTGATAAGATGAACAATTTACTTTACTTTGACATTGTGCTTGATCTTTGTTACAAGTTGGAGTACCTAGAGATTGCTTTGATAAAATGTATGATACATGAAAGAGTCAGAAAATGAAGAGGTTAAAGATGGTATAACTAGCATGTTTTTTCAATACAAAAAGAATCTATGGTGATGGTTCATCTTCCTCAAATATGGCGCCAAGTTTGTATGTCAGCTCTCCAGATGCTATGAAAGCTCCCATTATTGATTCTGGAAAAAACATAGACTATTGATAAAAAAGGAGCTCAAGAAAGTACAAAGTGGAGGTTTAGGTGAACATGTGAATTTAGAGTTGGAGAGATATTTATCTAAAGAAATAGAGGATGAGATAGAAGATGATGACAACTTTGATATTTTGCAGTGGTGGAAAGCCAATGCTCACAGGTTTCCTATTACGTCCAAATTAACTCCAGATGTGTTGTTTGTTCCAGTTTCTACAGTAGCTTCTGAGGTTGCTTTTAGCATCGATCGGAGGTCGAGCTCTTGATGTTTTTAGAAGCTCAATGTTACCTAAGAATGTTCAAGCTCAAATATGCTGTCAAGATTGGATTCAAGGATCAACATTGTCATCGATTGAGGAAGAAATCCATGGTGTACACAAACTTGAGCAGGGTAATTTTTTCGTTTCTGAAATCATTTTACTTGTTGTTAATTGTCTCCATACATAAAGTTATTTCAAATGTGGTAACTATGTATGCGCCTCTTTCCTATAGAGTATTCAGGGATTAATATTGGTTCCAATCCTATGGAGGACATAGACTAATCACTGATGAATTAGTTCAGTAACTTTGAAAGTAGACCACGTTCCAATTTTTGTGTATAGAATTGTTTCCTTGTATGAATGTTATGCTAGTTCAAAGCCTAATTCCATTTCAGGACTAATATATCTCTTGGAGTAAGCAACATAAGCGACGTGAATGTAGTATCGACCTTAATATCACTCGACTTGTTGTGGAGGATTAAAGAGTGAAGACTGATGCTATTTCGTTTTGTTCAACTCTAAATTTAGTTTGCATGGTCATAGACTAGGAGTACCTTTAAGTCTTTTTAATCTAGACATCTCATGATTTTGGATTTATGGTTTTATCTTTTACTGCTAGTGGTTATATATGTTTGTTTGAATATATAGATACTGTGAAGTTCAGTAGCACAATTTATGGAAAAGATTATTTTATACATTCATTGCCAGAAGACTCAGGAGCCGTACACGTGTCCGATCTAATGGTTGAGAATGAAGAGGTAGTTAGCGAGAGAATTAGTTAGTTAGTTACATTTCAATTGTACAACTAATTCATGTCCGTTTTGTTAGCCTGAGATATAAATGTCTCTTATGTGTAAATTGTAGCAGTTACATCATCACTTTACATTTTCATCTGAATTCATTAGAAGCTCACAGAAGAAAGATAGAATAACTGCAGCTCGTTCGCCATTGTTACGGTTGAGGAGCTTGCAGATCGATCTTGTAACTTTCTTTGTTGTGAGTGAAGTTTCCCTGTGGTTTGCCTCCCGTGCAGTAGGAATTCTAATTTCGAAGCATGTAAATCATGTGTTATGTTCGTATTTGTTTTATTTCGTGTTTGATCTCGTAATTAAAGTTCATCGATACGATTTTGGGAATTCTGTTATACTCAATCGTTAAGGCTTTGATTCTGACAATTGGCATTGTCTGTGGGAAAGGAATGAATGACGGCCAAGTTCGATTTCGAGACATTCACAAGGAAGAACGATTTCAGTCTATGGAGGATGAAGATGAAAGCGTTGCTTGTTCAACAAGGTTTATTAGGCACTCTGAAAGGTGAATTTTTGGCAACCATATTCGAATATTCAAAACAGGAATTACTGGATAGAGCTCATAGTTCTCTGACCTTGGCTCTTGGTGATCAAGTCTTACGAGAGGTTGGAAAAGAGCAAACTGCAGCTGCAATGTGGGCTAAACTTGATAAACTATACTTAACAAAATCACTAGCAAGTCGTCTGTATGCTAAGAAGAGATTGTATGCCTTTAAGATCACAGAAGATAGAAGTATTTGTGATCAAATTGATGCTTTCAATAAGGTACGTGATGATCTGCAAAAATCTTGAAGTTGTTTTGGCGGAAAAAGATAAGGCGCTTATGATGTTAAGTGCATTGCCAAACTCATATGAATATCTCACTGATGCATTGATATTTGGGAGAGAAAAATCTCTGACTCTTGATGAAGTTCAAGCCGTTCTAAGGCAGAAGGATGAGCAGAAAACTGCAGAAGGAAAAGGGATGCATACTGGTGAAGGACTGACAGTAAGATACAAGAAAAGTTTCCATGAGAAGAAAAAGGAGAAGTGGCAGAACAAGTCTCAGACTAAGGCAAGGGAGAAGCAAAACACTGAAGAAAAGCGCAAGTGCTTCAATTGCAAGAAGCCAAGACATCTCAAGAAGCACTGTCCACTACTCAGAGGCAAGCAAGTGGGGCAACATCACTATCATAACACTGCAGACATAGTTTAAGGTACAAACTCTTATGAAACAGCTAAAGTTGTATGTGTTACTTGAGTAATAATTATACTAGCTGGGTGTTAGACTCAGGGTGTTCATTTCATGTCACACCTGTGAAAAGTTGGTTTCATGTTCTGAAAATGCAATGTTTTGGATATGTCTTACTTGGTGATAACTATGCATGTAAAGTTAAGGGTGTTGGTTCCATAAAAATTAAGATGCATGATGGAGTAATCAGACAAATAGATAATGTGAGATATGTACCAGAGATGAAAAGAAGTTTGTTGTCACTTGGTATGTTTGATTGCATGGGCTATTCTTTTGGATCTTCTCAGGGAGTTTTATCTGCGTCAAAAGGAGATAAGGTGTTATTGAAAAGGTACTAAGATAAATGGGCTATATATACTACAGGGAAGTACTGTGACTGGTCATATAGGTATAGCCCAATGTCTTGATAAAAACTACACTATGGCACAGGAGGTTGGGACATGTGGGTATTAAAGGTTTATCTGAGCTGTCAAAACAACAAGTGTTTGGTAAACACAAGATAACACAACTAGAGTTTTGTGAGCAATGTGTACTGGGAAAGTCAAAGAAGGCAAGTTTTGGTACAGGACAACATTCTACAACTAGTATAATGGATTATGCTCACTCTAATCTATGGGGGCCAACTAGGACACAAACTCTTAGTGGTGGAAGATATTTCATGTCCATAATTGATGACTACTCCAGAAAAGTATGGATATATATTCTGAAGACAAAAGGAGAAGCTCTAAGCAAGTTTAAGGAATGGCTTGTTGAAAATGAAAATCAAACCGGGAAGAAGCTTAAATATCTCAGAACTGATAATGGTATGGATTATATGTCTGCAGATTTTAATGAGTTTTTCATTGAGAAAGGAATCAAGAGGCACAGAACTACACCAGGTACCCCACAACAAAATGGTGTAGCTGAGAGAATGAATCAAACTGTACTTGAAAGAGTAAGATGTATGATACTAAGTGTTGGGGTCTCAAAAACAATTTTGGAAGAAGATGTGTCTACAGCTTGCTATTTGATTAATAGATGCCCATCCAGGGCATGTGTTTACACTTTATGGCACAACAATAAGTTGGAAATCAATTCAACAACCTGTAGTTGCTTTATCTTCTACTGAAGTTGAATTCAGGGCACTGACTGAGGCTATCAAGGAAGCACTATTGTTAAGAGGCATGATTAAGGAGTTTGGGTTTGATAAAGATCAGATTGTTGTGTTTTGTGATAGTCGAAGTGCTTTGCACTTGGTGGAACATCAGACATATCATGAAAGTACTAAACACATAGATGTGAAATTTCATTTCATTAGAGATATTGTGGAGCAAGGTACTGTGAAGGTATCAAAGGTTTCTACTTCGAATAATCCTGCAGATGCATTGACTAAATCAGTTCCAACTGAGAAGCTAAAGCTTTGCTGTGATCTAATTAACAATACCAGATGTGTGTTGTCTCATGAAAAGTAATGTGTTGAAAGGGGTTCTATCCTAACCTGTTAAGGGATAGTTAAGGGGTTCTATCCTAACCTTGAAGGGATAGAGAGAGTTGCAGAGAAATTGTTCTAAGGAGGAGAATTGTGAAGTTGAGTAGCACAATTTCTGGAAAAGATGATTTTATACTTTCATTGCCAGAAGACTCATGAGTCGTACACGTGTCCGATCTGATGGCTGAGAATGAAGAGGTAGTTAGCGGGAGAATTAGTTAGTTCATTACATTTCAATTGTACAACTAATTCATTTCCATTTTGTTAGCATGAGATATAAATATCTCTTATGTGTAAATTGTAGCAGTTACATCATCACTTTAAATGTTCATCTGAATTCATTAGAAGCTCACGAAAGAAAGATAGAATAATTGCAGCTCTGTTCGCCCTTGTTACGGTTGAGGAGCTTGCAGATCGATCTTGTAACTTTCTTTGTTGTGAGTGAAGTTTCCCTATGGTTGGCCTCCCATGCGGTAGGAATTCTGATTCCGAAGCACGTAAATCCTGTGTTATGTTCGTGTTTGTTTGATTGCGTGGTTGATCTCGTAATTAGGGTTCAATGATACGATTTGGGGATTTTTGTTATACTCGATCGTTAAGGCTTTGATTCTGACAGATACTCCATATTCTTTTTGTTAAACTGTTTGCTTTCTAGGAGATTAAACAAGTTCCACAACTTGTTTTGTCTCTATAGTTTCGTTTCTCATTCTTCCTGATGTGGTATAAAAATGGATAAGTTAATAGTTTTAGTCAAAGTCCTTCGTGACTTTCGGTATAGTAGATCAGTGCGCCAAAGTCCTAGGGATCATTAAAGTCCTACGTCCCAAGGTGAACCTGTATACAAGAGGGAAGGGGTTAGACCCTTTTGAGCCGGTTTGCCTAAGACAAATCGGACTAAGATTCAACTAGTTTAGTAGGCTTACCAAACTGAGGCGCGGACCTATAAACTTAGAGAGTGGAATATTACAAAGTACTTGCTTACCATTATGAGGAGTAAATGCGCTTCTATTTATAGTGGAGAGCTCCAGGAGACATACCTCTGACACGCCAGAGGTTGGTCGGCCTGCCAAGATGATGACACATGGTCCCAGAGATAGGTGGTGCATTTGGTTCACGCCAATGTGAATGATGTGTCAGTGATGGCCCACTGGGACTCGGGGGCCGGGTCAACCTAGATTATTTGTTAGTCAAGATGGTAATATGTTCTTCATGGTGATGGAGGACGAGACCAGGATGATGGGGTCGTACCGGCCCATCATATTAGTTTGACTTTATCTTTTATATCCGTGGTGTTGATTGGGAGACGGACCATGGGTATGGACAGGCCTCGGACTCTTAGATGAGCATATTCTTGAGACGTGCCTAAGCCGTCTTAGTGCGCCAATCCGAGGGTCGGACTTATTGGTACATATCACTTCCATTAATTATATTGTGTCATTTCGCCTTTATCATTGATTATTACAACTGGGGTTTTTTTTTTTTCACCAAACATCTGTTTTCATTACAATAATGTGAAATTACAATTAACTCAATAGGTTTCATATATAGCTATCCTTCCACAACAAAACAACCATAATGGAAATTATTCTGAACTGTGGATTTCTGAGTAGACTCCAAAGATTTTTGCGTATCAGTTTCTTCAGTAAGTTTATTCTCGAACTCAAACCCTGACTATCATCACTAACCAGATTATCATCAATGCCCTGCCTAGCACGTGCTTTGCCAAATCCCAATTCAAACCCCAAGCCAATGCCACATCCAACACCAGCACTAAGCCCCAAAATTTCCGTTCCTTTAAAAAAGCCACTACCGATACCAATTCCACAACCAACTCCAACGCCATAACCGAAAGTAACCAAATCGGATAACACCATTGTTGTACCTGTATTTGTTTCATTGTTTCAGTAAAAACTTATGTACAGGCATACTGCATACAGCTTTGTTAATCTGCTTGCTTAGATTTATGAGCACAATGGACTGCTACTTTTTTAAAAATTGAAAGGATAAGGATGGTGAAAAGTGTTCTCTACCACTTCATTCTATAGATGCAATCTTTAAATACTGGTAAGTACAGGTTACTGATTTTGGTGATCTTTTAAAACATTTTCCATGAAAATGCAATTAATACAATTGATAGTTCCATAGATGCAGAATGTTGTTAAGTGTAATTATTCTACTAACCCCTTCTTTTGTTTCTTACTACCTAAAGTGTCAAGGCAGATGGTCAACAAATATGTATTGTTCAAGTAGTAATACCAGGTGGTGTTGTCGACATGCCAATGAAAATTTATGTTTCTGTATATTTTGGAGAGAGCTAGTCAGCTAGTCTTAATACAAGTCACGCAATGTTTAGCAAAATTAAATGATAAGCTAATTGATAGCTGTTAGCTGATTGAGTATATATGGTCGGCTAGTTTATTTTTTTTGATAATCTTGCAGGACAAGCATCACCTAGCTTATCAGCTACCAGTTAGACGTTCACGCAATAGGGTTACTACGAAAATAAGCTTATCGAGCTGATAAGTTTATAGTACTACAGAAATCCTTAGAAGGAACATGAGCCTCCCGGTTGGGATTTCCTTCCTCGTATGAGTGATTTGCCTTCTTCGAATGAAGATCTACTCTCTCCGCTGATTGAGAGCCACCCCAATCCCCTTTTCTCAAATCTATCTCTACATTCAATATGATATTTGTTGATTCAGTTTCTCAATGTTATCTCAATCAAATATTCTGGTGTATCTCTTTTCTTTTACACCCATATCAAATTTGCTGGTGTAATCCCTAATGATCTGCTCTATTTTGATCCTACTTGGCTATTTAATCTCTGCAGTTCTTCTTATTCCCCCATCCCTCCCCTACTCTCTTCTATCTATCGTCTCTGTTTGTGTTCTGTTTCTCTACGTTGTAGGTGCACTATGGAAGACGAGCTAATTTCCAAGATGGCTAAACAGCTCCAACTCACTGAGGATGAAGCTGAAGGTGTTCAGGCTCCAGTCGAGGCTTGGACTACAACGAACAAAAACTATGGCCTGATTCTTGTTGGTCGAACATTGTCAAAGCGTTGGGGCCTTATGCACGGTATGGAAGTGCGTAAGATTACCGAGGATCGTCTTCTCTTCCAGTTCATTCATTCCTTAGACAAGAAACGGGTTCTGGCTGGTGGTCCTTGGTCCTTCGAGAAGAACCTCATTGTGCGTTCTCCCATTGAAATTGGCGATGATCCACTCTCTATTAACCTCAATTCTGCTGACTTTCATGTGCTTGTTAATGGGCTCCCGATCAGTATGATGCATCGTGCTATGGTGACTATCATTGGCAATGGATTAGGCGAATTTATTGATTTGGATAGTAGCAGCAAATCGTTGAATGATGGAATGGTTATGCGCATCCGAGTTAAGATCGATATAAACAAGCCACTCAAGAGAGCTCTAAAGGTCAAATGTGCTAATGGTGAGGCGCTGATAGTTACGTTCACTTACGAACGTTTACCGAACTTTTGTTATAGGTGCCGTATAATCGGCCATCTTTTAAAATTCTGAAAAATCCAATTCGACATCGAAGCTGCTTGTGGGGATTCTTAGGAAGAGTCTTTGGGTTGGGGTGATTAGTTGCGTTCGTCGTCCAATAACACAGGAACAAACTCGTCGGTGGGAATGCTGATTTTCACACCGGGAAGAGATCTTTTGTTGACCTCCGCCCTCCTCCGGCAACGGTCTCCGACAAGGGAGCTAATTTTGGTAATAAAGCAGACTTACAGCAGGGTCAACCCTCCCACGCAATAATTTTGGTAAGTAATAATGAGGACAATCATTCACATACTAAAATGGAAGGTGTGCAAAAAACTGTTCCGTTATCTCCTAAAGCCTTGCAACCTACCCTCTTTACCCAAATTAATTCCCCTACCTTTGACTTTCCCAATATACACCTTGGAAACTTCTCCAGTAACGGACCAATTTCAAATCACCATAGTCCTATCTTGGGCCCTTTTCCCACTAACCCGCAAACTCTCCCTGACCAAATTCAGCCCATGAATCCTAACCCATCCCCGAAACCCCCTTCCCTCATGCCCCAGGCCCAAGACACCCCCTTTCCCAATCTGCCAAAGCCCAATACTTATCCCAACAACAAACCAGCCCACAACTTACCTCTTCTGCCCCTACCAAGTCCAACACGCAGATTCTCTCCTTCGCACCACCAGTGGACCAGGAACAATAACCACTCGCCCAGCCATGGCCCTAACCAGCCCGTTTTTGCATCTTCTCAACCGAGAAAAAGAGGCCGCCCCCCATCCCAATATAAAGGTAAACGAATAGTTTCTGTGAGCAACAAGAAGAATGGTGATCCCGGGAAAGATTCAGCTTTGGAGAGGCCCTTCAAGAGGGCTAATAGCGGAATTGTGATCAATTACACTGCTAAAGAGGCGGAGGTTGCGATTGAGCAACCCCGCCTACATCAATGAGTTGTATTGTCTGGAACTGTCAAGGCACGGGGGCCTTTGGACAGTTCAACAATTAGGTGATTTGATTAAGGATTCCCACCCCCATCTTGTATTTCTCATGGAAACCCGTTTGGTTGACCGTGAAGTTGATTTTCTTAAAGCAAAGTTTAATGTTTTTGGTTTTTCGGTTGTTTCTCTTTGTCGCTCTGGTGGCTTTGCTTTATTATGGTCTAAAGATACTCTTGTTACTCTCCAAAGCTACTCTACTTATCAAATTGATGCACATGTTCAACTTCCTAATAGTAACGAAATCTGGCATTTCACCGGCTTCTATGGTGAACCGAATGTGAGTCTTCGGAAACACACTTGGAATCTCCTAAGGTGTCTTGGCACTTTATCAAACCGAGCCTGGTTATGTGTAGGCGATTTTAACGAAATTCTTTCCAATAAAGAAAAAATAAGGCGGTTTGAGGGTCGCTCCTTACCAGATTCGAGATTTTCGTGAATGCATTCAGGATGTGGGGTTAATTGATTTGGGTTTTACTGGTTTCCAATACACTTGGTATAACAGACGTGTCCACCCACACACCATCTGTGCTCGACTGGACAGAGCCTTATCTTCCTCTTCCTGGAATCTTCTCTTCCCAAATGCCTCTGTCCACCATCTCCGCTGCGCCTATTCCGACCATAACCCCCTTAAACTCACCTTCCATTCCGTCTCTACATCACCAAGACACAGACAACCAGCTTCCTTCAAATTCAAATCTATGTGGGTCAGACATGAAGTTTGCGCTCGAGTCATTGCTATGAATTGGGGGAACGATGGTGATTTCCTGTCTTCTGTTGAAAATTGCCGAATTGGCTTGATAAATTGGGGGCAACACAAATTTGGAAGTGTCAATGGCCAAATTCACAAACTCAGGAAACAATTGGGATCTCTGAAGGAGTTGACTGTTAGCGAAGAAACGAAGAAGGAAGAGGCGTCTCTCAAACAGGAGCTTGAATCGATTCTGGAAAAGGAAAATGATATGTGGAAACAGAGATCCAAAGTTCAATGGGCTCGTGAAGGAGACCACAACATGCGATTCTTCCTCAGTCGAGCGTCCCAACGACAATCTAAGAATGAAATTTTGGACCTCAAGGACAGTCAAGGCATTTTGCGAACTGAACAAGCAGACATGGGTGCTGTTGCTGTTGAATATTTTCAGTCCATTTTCAGCTCGATTAATCCTCTAACCTCAGACATTAAAGTTGCAATGGATTACCTGGCGCCTAAGGTGAGTGATGAACTGAATGAGGAACTTTGTCGAGACTTCATTCTTGACAAGTAACTTCTGCCCTATCTCAGATGTACCCCTTAAAGTCACCCGGACCTGATGGTTCTCCCATTTTGTTTTTCAAAAATACTGGTCCACTGTTGGAAATTCTGTAACTAATTGCTATCTGAATATGCTGAATAGTGGTGTTCTGGATGCCAAGTTGAATTATACTCATATAGTTCTCATTCCTAAATGTAAATATCCTGATGTTATCACTCAGTTTCGTCCCATAAGTCTTAGTAATGTAGTGTACAAGATAGCTTCTAAATGCATTTCTAACAGGCTTAAGCCCCATATGCACTCCTTGATTAGTGAAACTCAGTCCGCTTTTAATCCTGGTAGATTAATTTCGGATAATGTTCTTGTTTCGTATGAAATCAACCATTTTTTGAAACGCAAAACCAAGGGTAAAATTGGTCACATGGCCCTTAAGTTGGATTTGAGTAAAGCTTTTGATCGTGTTGAGTGGTCCTTTCTGGAGTCAGTTCTTGTCAGGCTTAGTTTATGTTCCTCTTTTGTTAATTTGATAATGCTATGTGTTCGGTCTGTTTCCTACTCTGTTATCCTTACTGGTAGTCAGTTTGGTCATTTTAGTCCTGGTCGGGGTATCCGTCAAGGTGATCCCATTTCTCCTTTTTTTTTTCTTTTTTGTACAGAAGTCTTGTGCTCCTTAATTGATGGTGCTGTTGGTAGAGGCGACCTTAAAGGAGTGAAGGTGAGCCATAGTTCCCCTTTCGTTTCTCATCTCCTTTTCGCCGATGACACCATGATTTTATGTGATGCTAGTAACGAGGCGGCTCGTACCATTTCTAACATTCTAAATATTTATCGCCGTGGCTCGGGTCAAGAGGTCAATTTGGAAAAATCTGATGTTGTGTTTAGCCGTAATGTGCATTCTGATTTAATTTCCAGCATCCAGCAGACCTTGAATGTTCGTGTGGTTGACAAGCACGAAAAATATTTGGGCCTCCCTACGTCTATGGGTAAGAATAAAAGGGAAGTCTTTTGTTGGCTTAGGGAAAAAATGTGGAAAAAGACTCAATCCTTTGATGGTAAATTCTTGTCTAAGGTTGGCAAAGAGGTTCTAATTAAATCTGTGTTGCAAGCTATCCCGAGTTATGTGATGTGTTGTTCTAAATTACCTGACTACCTCCTTCATGAGCTTGAATCTTTAATTTCTAATTACTGGTGGGGGGATGAAGGTAAGCATAAACAACATTGGGTTAATTGGCAAACCTTAACGAAAAGTAAAAGAGATGGGGGGGGGGGGCTTGGATTTCGTGATTTACGTGATTTCAATCATGTTCTTCTTGGTAAGCAAATCTGGCGTATCATTGACGACCCTCACTCTTTACTTAGTCGTCTCCTTAAAGCCAAATATTTCCCCAACTCTGATATTTTGCATGCTACTCCCAAATCCGATTCGTCTTTTACTTGGAAAAGTATTTGTGCTGCTTTACCTTTAGTTAAATCTGGAATTCGTTGGCGTGTTGGTAATGGTGATAATATTGATATTTGGCATGACAATTGGATTCCGGGTAATGACTCCTTTAAGCCTAAAACCCCAGATCTCAATCATGAAGGTCCCCTCAGTGTCTCTTTTCTGATTCATCCCTATCGGGACGAATGGGACTTGCCTATTTTGCATTTTCTATTTTGGTAGGATGATGTCAAAGAAATACTCAAGATCCCCCTGCCCAACAAAGATGTCCCTGATGTCAAGGTGTGGCACTTCACAAAAAATGAAGATACTCCGTAAGTTCAACATACCATCAAGTTATGCGCCTGAAACAGCGACAAATCCATGATCTGAATGGTAGCCCTTCTACTGTAGTAACCTTATGTTGGACTTTCATCTGGAACTTGCAAATCCCAGGTAAAATAAAGCACTTTTTGTGGCGTGTTTTGCATAACTCGCTTCCTTCTGGTAGTGAGCTAATGCGTAGACACCTGGCTGCGGACTGCCCTTGTGCTTTTTGTGGTTATCATGATGAATCTATCTTGCACCTTTTGCGCGACTGCCATTATGCTTGCCAATATTAGGCCTTGGCAAATGTTGCAAACTCTGCTATCTATTTCTCTTCTGATTCTATTTGGCATTGGATTAATGGAGTGCGGATTAGGCTTGATTCTAATGACTTTAACTTCTTTGTTATCGCTTGTTGGAGTATCTGGTATGCCAGAAATAAATTGAGGCATGAAAGTGTTGTGTACTCACCCCTGGATACCTTCCATTATGTTGTTCATTACAACACCTTTGTTAAATCCAATATGTATCAACCCGTTGGTACCCGAAACATCGATCAGCAGACTACCCAAGGACCTTGGAGTTCCCCTCCCGAAGGTTGGATTAAGATAAATTTCGATGCAGTGGTCCCTCGTTCAGGTGGAAGAATTGGAATTTCCGCTATTGCTCGTGATTACACGGGTCTTGTCCTTGTTTGGAGCAGGAAAAAAATCATGTCTGATTTTGACGTAGAGATTTCTGAACTATATGCTGCAAAACTGGCTGTTGTGTTGGCTAAGGAGATGAATTTCACCAATATCATTGTGGAAGGTGATTCTTTCCAGGTTATTAAGAACCTCAAGCAGCTTACTCCCTCACTCGCCGCTAATGGTGCCATTTACTCTACACTCCAGCATTACCTGTCGACTTTTGCTGCTATCCAGGTCCATCACATCCGTCGTGAGGCCAATGCACTTGCACACAAGTTATGCCATGACTTCACTGAAGATGAGATAGGATATTTATCCCTCCCCTTTGATTTTAGTGAAGTTACTTAGTCTTGATAGTTTTTTGTATAGCTATTTAGTTATTTGGCTTATCACTACGCTTGTCTGCTACTCTTCTTGTAACTGAGCTCTGCTCTCTTTTGATTTCTATTAATGAAATCTTTTATTCTAAAAAAAAAAAAAAAAGAAATCCTTAGAAGATACTCCCTCCGTTCCAAAGAAATCTTTCCATTTTACTATTCTGCGGTGAACTGTCTTCGACTTTTATTAAATTTTCATTATATGATTTTATTAAATTATTTACTATTATAGTTTAAGAGTAATTCGCGGTCAAAGTCGAAGACAGTTGACCGGTCAAAGTCAAAATGGAAAAATTTATTTGGAACGAAGGGATTATTGTACTTTTTTCCTATTGTTTTTGATAGCTACATTGATGTACAGTGACCAAAACGTCACGGTTCACATTTTTGTTGTACTATATATTAATGCAATTACTTGTTTCTTCCAGTTAGTTTTTTTTCTCGCCCTGGTAAAGTTAGTTTATTTATATGATAGAACTAGAATGTAAAAACATGCTATGAGTGTTATTATGGCACCTATTTACAAATAATTGATAAAGGATATGAAGGTAAGTAATATCGTTGTTTCTGATAATGGATTATCCTTTTTTCGAGTTGAAATAAGGTTTAAGTTAGTGTGAAATGATCAGTTTTAATTCAATTGGAGAAGATGAAGAAGAAAGATTGGTTATCATTGTTTTCTTACAATGAATTGATTTGGTTGAGGTTGAATGAGGGCTTGAAATTTAATTGGAGAAGAGCAGATTGAGTTTTTCTTTTTTTAATGAGAATTTGGTTTTGTTAGGGTTGCATTAGGGCTTGTAATTTAATTGGATTAAACAGATTATTTTTTTAATTAAAATCTAATTTATCATATATATTACAATTGAGTCTAATTTAACTTAAATTAAGTACTCAATTGCACAACTTCAATAGTTAACAAAGGAAAATAAGTTCGAAGTTTTGAAGCTCAAATTCCAAAACTTTAAACAAGGTCCCACAGAGACTCTTGAAGAACTAGATTTTCGATTTACAACACTTATGAGTGACATGGTTGCACTTGGTGAAAGTAATAGATATACCCAGTCAGAAAAGATTAAGACTATTGTGAGAAGTCTAAATCATAATTGGGAGCACACAAAGTTTTTCTACTTTAACCAAGGAAGGCTAGATATCACTCCAGTGGAACTTTTCTCTAACCTTGCGACTGTTGACTATGAGACAACTCAAAGAGAACAAACAACTGAAAAGTTGCAGAATGTTGCTCTAATTGCTCAAGGAACTTCTGAAAAGAAAGAAGGCAAGGAGGTGACTGAGGATGCTCTTACTGTAAAGCAAATGAGAAAATATGTCAGTCGAGAGATTGAGAGAAGAAAAGTCAAAGAGAAGCTGAAAAGCATCTAGGCTCAAACTATCACCAGTACAAATATATGCAAAGCTCGCTGAACAAGCTGGGCCAGAAAGCATCAAGTACTGAGGAAGCAGAAATCGGAAATGATATCTGTTTCTATTGTCAGGAACCTGGTCATTTCAAGAAGGATTGGCCCGCCTTCAACAAACTAAAGACAGGTGACAAGAAAGATAGAAAAATCTTCAAGAGAAGTCAGAAAGCTATGCTCACTGAAGAAAGGAAAAAGATTCAACTCCAACTGGATGCTCTAGATATTGAGTCTGATTCTGAGGATGAAGATTCAGATGATTCCACACTGCCTTCCCCAGAAATATGCGGTGTTTCTCATGAAGTAATTGACTTTGGTCAAAAGAAGAAAGAAGTGTGTGGAATGGCTGAAGAAATCTTTCCAGATATCTCCAACATTGAACCTTGTCTAATGGATGATGAGGTAACACATACTTCCTGTTGTACTTATGAAAGTGATTTGGAAGGAATTAATGATCTGGAACATCTCAGAAGAGAACTTGATCTCTACGAAAGAGAATTTCTGATGGTCCGATCTAGAGCAGAGATCCTTGAAGAAGAAAAGAATTATCTTGTAAAGGAAAATTCACAAATACTCAAGATATCTGAGAAAAAGGATGCTGAAAATGCATTTCTCAAGGCTCAGATATCTGAGACTGAAAGGTCACATAAAGAAGCATTGGCCAAACTTCAAAAGAAATATGAAGATCTTCTTTCTGAGAATGAAGAGCTCAAAAAGAAAGAACTATCTTTTCAATCTTATGCCAAAGCTAGTGACACTCTTACTGAAGTATAATCTTATTTAAGAGATCCTTCAGAAAAGAGAGGACTTGGGCTGGACATACACACAGACAGTTCTATCACTCTGAATAAGAGTGACGAAAGACGAACATTTGTCAGTGCTCAGCAAGGTGATTCCCAAATAACCTACAGTATCGGTCAGAAAGCTAAGGTTGTTGACAAAGGAAAGGCAGTTGCGACCAAACCTTTGTGGGAAAAACAAGTCCCAAGGAAAATTGTTGGGAATGTTTCTGAAAAGAAACATAACACTGAAAAGTGTAATCACCCACAGTGCTATGTCTCTCAGAAAGGAAAAATTGCAGGAGATGACAAATTCTCCTATATCACGTTTTTTGGAAAGAAAATAGATTACCCAGAGACTAGAAAAACTGCTGAGAAAAGATCTCAAATAGCACCAGGTGCTCGGAATGGTATTAGCTATAAAGCCATCGGGAAACAACTTGCTCGTGAGTACAAACAGGAGCAAGAACGATGATTAAAGGCTAGAATTGCTCACATCAATTATCAGAAGTGGAAGATGAATCAAGCCACTGAAAATCTGAATGCCAGGGCTAGAAGAAATCTGGCTAGGAAAGCTAAGTTTGCTGAGAAGCAGACTCAGAAACCTGACAGGTATCTGAAAGCACCAAATGGAGCACCAAGAAACACACCAAGGAAGAAAATAGTTATTAATGACAATTATAATAATCATTTAACTAGAATTCCTCCTTATGTTCCTGTTAGACAAAAGAATGTTCCTAAGAAATTCATTCAAAAATGGATTCCTACTAGAAGATTCTTTAGTCCAGATGGTTCCATTGTTGGTATGAGAACCTAATCTCCTGTTTCCTGTTTTGTGCAGAACACTCTAAAAGACAAATCCAAAGTGGCATTTTAATAGTGGATGTGGGAAGCACATGACAGGAGACAAAGCAAATCTGATTGACTACAGAAAGTGCAATGATGGACCAATTATCAGGTTTGCTGGAGGAGATGAAAATCTAACCATAGGATTTGGCAATCTGAAGTTTGGAGCCCATACAATCTCTGAAGTACTACATGTAAAGGGATTGAAATATAATCTCCTAAGCATGAGTCAACTAGTAGACCAAGGGTACACTGTCAAGATCAAGTCAAAACTATGCAAAGTGATTGACAATGAGTCAAAGCAGACAGTCTTGATTGCAAGGCGTAAAGGAAATCTTTATGTTGCTGATTGGGCATCCGCCACAACTGAAGAATGTCTCATGGTGAGTCAATCTGGCCACACTGAAACAAATTGGCTATGGCATAAAAGAATGAGTCACTTGAATTTCAAAACTCTGAACAAGCTAGCCAAGAAAGAGTTGGTGGTTGGTTTACCCAAAATGGCATATAGAAAAGATGGTATATGCTCAGCTTGCCAAGTGGAAAAACAATCCAAAACATCTTTCAAGTCTAAAACTAGACATTCCAGTGAAAGGCCACTGCAAATGTTACATATGGATCTTTTTGAATCCTCTGTAACTAGTTATGCACAAAAGAAGTATGGTCTGGTTGTTGTTGATGATTACTCAAGATTCACTTGGGTTATCTTTCTCAAACACAAATCTGATGCAAGGATTAAGATACCCAACTTGTTGAATAAGCTTGAAGTCATGAAAAATGACAATGTATCTGTAATCAGAACAGACCATGGTACTGAGTTTGTGAACCAGTACATTAAAGAATTTTGTACCTACAAAGGTATACAGCATCAACTATCTTCCGTAAGAACACCACAACAAAATGGTGTTGCTGAAAGGAAGAATAGGACCCTAAAAGAAGCGGCAAGAACAATGCTCGCTGACACTGAAATAAGTGAAATCTATTGGGTTGAAGCTGTAAACACAGCCTGCTACACTCAAAATAGATGTTTGATTAACAAACACCATGACAAAACTCCTTACGAACTTTTCATTGGTAGACCCCCTAGTATCAAACATCTAAGGGTGTTTGGTTGCAAATGTTTCGTTCTTAACAATGGAAAAGAATACTTGAGAATATTCAACCAAAGGCAGATGAAGGAGTATTTCTTGGTTATTCTCTGAATAGCAAAGCTTATAGAATCTACAACAAAAGAACGCAAAAGATTGAAGAATCTGTTCACGTAGTATTCTATGAAGGAAACAAGAAAGTACTCTTGAATGATGATCTCTCAGATAGGTTCAAAGAACTGATGATTAAAGATTCTGAAAAAGGATCCTCAAAAGGAAACAATTCTATCATTCAAATAGGGGATGAATTTGACGATGAAAAGCAACCATTGCTTAGTAACAACCAGATGACTCTAAGACATGATGAACAATTTCCTATGAGAATTCCAGAAATGGAACAGGTTACTGAGAACCTTCATCATGTAGAGGTGTCTGAAAATGAGATTGCTGAAATGCAAGATCCAGATATCCCTAACACTGAAAGAGTGTCAAATATCCATGGCATTTCACATGTGTCAGATATCTCAGATACTGTACAAGTATCTCATCAAGATCATATTGATTCACATTCAAATCAAAATGATATTGATCCTACTAGTTCAAAGCCCATTATGAAATGGATAAGAAATCATCCTGCAAAGGATGTGATCAGTCCATTAGACCAAGGAGTTAGAACTAGAAGAGCAATTGCTGAAAATGCAAATTATCTCTATGGATGTTTCATCTCAAACATTGAACCAAAAACTATAGAAGAAGCATTAAAGGATCAAGATTGGATCTATGCAATGCAAGAAGAGTTGGATCAATTTGAGAGAAACAAAGTCTGGAAACTGGTTCCATTTGTTGACGGAATATCTGTAATCGGAACCAAGTGGGTTTTCAGAAACAAAATGAATGAGTCTGGTGAAATAACCAGAAACAAAGCTAGGTTGGTTGCCAAAGGATTAACCCAGACTGAAGGACTAGATTTTGATGAATCTTATACACCAGTTGCAAGATTGGATGCAATAAGACTCTTTCTAGCCTTTGCAGCTCATAATGACTTTACAGTTTATCAAATGGATGTCAAGAGTGCATTCCTAAATGGTGAACTTGCTGAGGAAGTCTATGTTGAGCAACCACCAGGTTTTGAAGTTTCCTCAGAAAGTAGGATGGTCTATAAGCTTCAGAAAGCTCTGTATGGGCTGAAACAAGTTCCAAGAGCATGGTATGATACATTGGCCAAATACCTACTAAAAAGTGGTTTCAAGAAAGGAGATGTTGATAAAACACTCTTCACATTGAACCATGATGGGAAATTACTTTAGGTTCAAGTATATGTTGATGACATTATATTTGGATCTAAAGACAAGCAACTTTGTGAAGACTTTGTTGAACTCATGAAATGTAAATTTGAGATGAGCATGATGGGAGAATTGAATTACTTCCTAGGGCTGCAAGTCAATCAACTCAATGATGGAATATTCATTAGTCAAACAAAGTATGCAAAGGACATGCTCAACAAGTTTAATCTAAAGCCTTCTGAAAAGAATGCTAAGATACCTATGAGCATTGGAACCAAAATGACCTATACTGAATCTGATAAGAGTGTTGAAGAACACAAGTATAGGAAATTGATTGGGTCTCTACTTACCTCACTGCAAGTAGACCTGATATTCAATATGCAGTTGGAGTGTGTGCTAGATTTCAAACAAATCCAATGCAATCACACTACAACATTGCTATGAAAATATTGAGGTATGTAAAAGGTACTGTAGAAGTTGGATTGTGGTATCCAAAAGATAGTGGATTGAGTTTGATTGGCTATTCAGATGCCGATTATGCTGGATCATTGCTTGATAGAAAAAGCACCTCAGGAACTTGTCAATTTCTTGGTGCTAGATTGATATCTTGGTTCAGCAAGAAACAAAATTCAATTGCTACATCTACCACAGAGGCTGAATATATTGCTGCTGAGTGTTGTGTTTCACAAATATTGTGGATACAACAACAACTCAGAGACTATGGACTCAATGAAGAGAAAAATCCTATTTTCTGTGACAACACAAGTGCTATTGCCATAACTCAGAATCCTAAGTTTCATGCAAGAACAAAGCACATTGATGTTAGACACCACTTCATCAGAGACCATGTTGAAAAAGGCTATATAGAGATACTCAAAATTGGTACTGAAGACCAACTTGCAGATATCTTCACTAAGCCACTACAAGAAAGTAGATTCTTAGCCTTAAGACATAGTCTTGGACTAATGGAGCTACCAAAGAACTGAAAAAGTTCAGATATCTGAAAAATATATCAAAGGAGAGAAAAGAGAAATCTGGAACGGGTATCCAGGGAAGAGGGATCTGGAACGGGTATCCAGAGAAGAGGGATCTGGAATGCGTATCCAGAAACCAAAGGCTAAAGGGTAAAATGGCTATTTGAAGATTTTTGAGACGGGTACTCAGATATCTAGATCACTCAGTGAGGGGGAACACAAAAGAGAATAGTACAACTGTCTACAGTCAACTACTATCTTGAAATTTGTAATGTTTCTATCCTTGTGTAAAACTGTGAAAAGACAACAAGCATAAGATAGACTCTAATACAAACAGTATTCTCACTCACCCAGAAACGTGACTCAGATAGCTATTAGCCAAAACACATTAAATGGGCATAATTACAATTGTTGATTGTGATCATTGCTGAAGAAGCAATGGTGACCCTTGATAAAATGGGCTATTGATCTTAACGGCAGAGATTAATTCTCTGTAAGAAGTGAACTGTTGAAATTCGGACATGGTCCACTATGCATTTAATGCCGAACAAACTTTTACCCATACGCAATTATTCAGAATGCATATACAAAACCAATTTGTATGTATATGTTTGTTAGAATTACGTTGCTATATATATAGGATTTTGGCAAAAGATTCGCCTAATCCAACACTCAGACTTGCAAAAGAATAGCAAAAACCATTCTTCAACCTCTGCAAATCTCTGTTAGTTTTTTCTGCAAAGAATCACTAATCTCTCACCCAAATCTCTTTCAAACTTTCAAACACTTGCACTATATAAAGAGATGGCTCCTAAGAGTTCATCTACCCAGAAATTCCAATCCTCTACCACTGGTACTACTGAAAAGCAAGCACCAGAGTTGGTTATAGTGAACAATCGATTGGTAGGAGACTTTAATCCCGATCATTGGACTTCAAATCACAGGATGATTTGGGATGGTGACATGATTGAGGAATACCTCACGGCTGCTATTGAAAACCAAGCCGATAGGAAACTGATTCTTGACATGCTTGAAAAGACACAAATCAAGGGTTTTCTATCTGCTCTTCCCAGTGAAATTTCTTCACTGGATGTGTTAGAATTCTACAATAACTCCAGGATTATATCCTGTGTTTCTGAAGGCATTGCAATAGTGTCTTTCAAAACTAAGGTCCAAGGAAAGGAAATCCTTTAGGACTTAACAACTTTCTGTAAGTTGTTTGATCTTCAAAATATTGGAAAGGATTTTGAAATAGACACCAAAGATGAAGATCTCCTTGAAGGTGTAAAACAGCTGTACAGTGGTGTGTGTGACACTGACAAACAAGATACACCCATTGATTTCAAGCTTGCTGACATCAGAACCAGACATCTGTTGGTTCACTGGGATGTGTTGGCATGCATTCTTCACGGATGCTTTGATGGTCTACAAGGAGGTGCTGACCAAATAAGCCAAGAACGCTGGATGATGATGTTCTTATTGCAACAACAAGACAAAAGGCTGGAAAACCCTTTCAATTGGGGAAAGTACGCCTTTATGAATTTTGTGAAGAAGACACAAGGCTTGGAGCCTAAAATCGCTAAGGGACTTGCTCAGCCTAAGGCCACAGTGAGCTATGTTCTAAAGATATGCTACTTGCTGGAGAAGCTTGGCATTGAGCTCAGAGAGAAGGCTGACATAGCCAACAGTAACCTACTCTACAAATATGACTATAAAAACTTGATGAAAAAGGTTACTGGATCTCAGAAAGGTTCTAAGAAGCGAAAGACTGAAGAGGTATCTGAGGGAAAGGTTGCGACCAAGAAGCCCAGAACTTCACGAAAGAAGTCTGCTGGCAAATCAGAAGACACACCCATTGTGGTTGTCGATTTCCGGATACCTGCAGCCACTGCAGATGAACTCATCAATGCTGCAAAAGAGGTATCAACTATTGAACAAGTAGAGTCAGCAAGAGAAAGTGCTTTCATAAATGTTAAAACTACTACCGAAAGCCTTGCTGATGAACTTATCAATGCTGCTAAAGAAAGTAGTGATAGATACCAAGCCCTATCTGCAGAAATCGCAGGGATTATGGACCAATCAGTTCCTAATTCTGATGAAAACTCCGACGATGAAGATGATGATTTAGTCGTCTCTCAAGTCCTAGAGAAATCAAAAAGGGCTAAGGTTACTGAAAAAGTAACTAGTGTAGAGGTATCTGAAGAAGAACCTACACCAAAGGTTGCTGAAGAAGCAACTGTGTCCAAGGTCACTGGACAAATTACACCATCAGAACAGGAAAGACTAAAGCCTATTGAAGATGCTTTGATGAGTGATACACTAGTGTTGGAGGATACTGCCATTGCCTCAACACTCAACAGTCTGTCTCAAGCACAACAACCACAACAGCCAGATGTGGATACTGCTGAAATGGTACTTGAGTTACAGATACCAGCATCTTTTATTGCTGAAGAAAATCCTGCAAAAGAGCAGGTTCCCCAACTCCTAGAGAGGGATCAAACTGAGACATCTACTCAGAATGATCAACCAGGGGAGGCAACTGAGTTGTATACTCAGGAAAGGTCTGAAGTACCTAAAACTTCAAACAAAGAAGCTGAATTAGAAACACAAGAACAAGAGGAAGCTGGAAAGCTTGCCTCAGAGATTGAGAAAGAGGCTACCACAACCTCACCTCTTGAGGAATCTGAGCCTGTGCCACAGGCTCCAACTGAAAAAGAAGAAGATAAGGCAGAAATGCCAGAAAAGGACCCAGAAACCGTCAAGGTTTCTGAAGAAAATATCATTAAGCCTTTTAGTGTGAAGGTATATAAAACTCAGTGATAAACATTCTTCTTCATGGGTTAATATAAATTCTTCTCTAATTACTCAATACTTTCTACTTACAGGCTCATTCAGAATTAGAAGTGCAAGGGGAAAGAGTTGCTACATCCCCTGCACCCATGAAAATTGATGAAGCCCCCAAGGCAACATCACCAGAAACTGAGAAAGTTTCTGAGAAAAATGATTTTGAGTCTCCTGTTAAGGAAGTACAAGTAGAAAGAAAGGTTGATGAGGACCAGACTCCCAAGTCTCCACCTCACAACAAGGTATCTGAGGCACCCCCTACCTCAGTAGTACAAGTCTCTGAGCCTGATGTAATCATTCAGGTAACTCAGAAACCTAACTACACAAATACTCAGATATCTACACAAGTTTTGAATCTAACTCAAAACTCTTTCTTTCAGGCTCAAACAAGTGTGCAAAAGGCTTCTGCATTCTCAACAGAAGACCTGCTTACATTCTTCAAGAACCACACACTAAAGAAACATCTCAAGTGTTTCAGAAAGTGGCAAAAGCTCAAAAGCTCAGATTTGACTGAATTAACAAAGGTGACTGATCACCAATTGAGAAGAGTCAGAGCTTTTGACTTGGAGAATTATGTCCATGCCATGTTCCCAACAGAGCAGTACTCTTTTGCTACTCTGATGCATAAGGACTTTATCAAAGAAGCTGCACACAAGCTCATAGAAGCTTTTTGAGAAGGCAGATGGTCAGACCAGAATGCAGATGGAATTCAAGCCTACTTTGCCCCAGACCTTACAATGCATACCCTCTGAACAAGAGGAGGTAAATGGGCAAAAGATCACTATTCCAGAAGTGATCAATCTGGCCTCTGAAGATGAAGAAGAGAAGGAGACTGATGAGAATGACTATGAAGATTCTCCTTCTGACCATCACAAGGATGAGAATGATAAAAAAGATGATGATGATGCCCCTGCACCAGGGACAGGAGGGATTACACAGAGAAAGAGTGCCTCAGTTGCTGAAAATCACACTGACAGGACATCACAAAAATCCCCTCCTCCATCTCCCCATAAATCTACCCATCCATCTTCCCAACTACAAAAGGACACTACTGAACAAGTAGTTGAGCACTCTGAGGAAACAACTCAAAAGATATTGAATAAACAAACTAGAGCTGCTCAACTCAAACAACTGTTGGAAGAAGAACAACAGCTCCATCTTCAACTGGAAGAAGAGCTAGCTAAATCCAGAGATAAGCTTAATCAGCTTCAAGATCAATACTTACAAGAAATGGTAGCTTACTCTGAGGTCAAAGAGCTCCAGGATGCTGTAAATGCCATTGCTAAGGAGTTAGATACTGAAGAAGTATCTGACGAAAAGCATGATGCTAAGGCTGCATCACCATCAAAAGATATACCATCCTCCTCTCTGAAAGGAAAGAAGCCCATCTCTGAGATGGTTGCTGGACTAGAAAATCTTGAAAATGTACAAGAGGATGAAGATCACTGGGTTGATGACTCAGATGATAAAGAAGGGAAGAAATTGGCAGAACACCGCAATGAACACTTAGCGGTTTCTCATTTGAAAAGGAAGCTAATTGCTCCTGAAATATTCAGCAAGCTGCCAAATGTCAACTCCAATGAATACTTGAACAGATATCAAGTACTGGCCAAATTGAAAAAGGAGTTGTTTTCTCAAGATAAAGCCGCCATCGATCCCTCGCAAATGAAGACATTCACTGAGCTCATCACTCAGAGGACAACCAGTCTGGTCATTGCTCAGAAAGACCTAGGCATGGTTAGGGATGATGACCAAAACTTGGCTGCAAAATCTTTTGAAGAAGCTAGCTATGCTGCTGGAAAAGCAGATGCCATTCAAGGCCCATTGGCAGAGCTCACTGATAAGGAAAATGGACTTATCAAACAAAATCAGGAGCTCAAAGCTGAACTTCAGAAGTTGGTCACTGCCTATAACTGCTTACAAGGACATTTTGAGTCTCTCTCAGAATCCTTTATGAGGCTTAGTCAGCCAACAATGACTAAGGGGGAAGGATTGTACAAATCTGGACCTCAAAGTCAGGGGGAATGAGAAGAAGGAGAAGGATATAAGAAGAAATCTGAGTGGTCTTGCCGAGAGGAAGAAGAAACAAGAAAACTTCCCAGCCACCACTCAGAATCAATGAGCCCTCCACAAGTCAAGCTGCTTTACAAATAGTAGCTACTTCCCAGAAACCAACTGAAGGAACTTCAATGGTAATAAGGGCCATGGCACAGAAACCTCCAAGGAGTACCAAGGCTCCAAGGAGAAGACAAGTGAGAGGGATTGATGAGTCTTCTGAAGAAAAAGAAGAAGAAGGCCAAATCAAATCCCTGGGCAATGAAGAAGGCTGCAAAACTCTCACAAGAATTAATCTTGATGATGATGATGAAGAGACTGATAAAGATGAAGCTCCTCTTCACAGAAAAAGAAAAGTTGATAGCCTAACTAAGCCCATAGCTGCAAAGCCTTTGGTAGCTAAAACACCCTCTGGAAATACCAAGTCAATCCAGGGTGGTTCTTCAAGCAATCCAAGGGAAAACTCAAGGCAAAGGAGGAATAGACTGAGAGCTGAAAGAAGAAAAGGTCAACTTCCACTCAGGCCAGAAGAAGCCAGAATTGAGTATGTGAAGACTGACAACAACTCCTCCTCCTACAGGTGTATTCATCAGAGGAATGGATACTGGATACTGGAACTCAAGCACTTGCTTGTAAATGAAAAAGGATTCCCAGTACCCATCCATCAACAACTTATGGAATGGAGAAAAGACAAGCCAATCTTGATCAACACCAATCATGTCAAAGCTTGGTTGGATTTTGAAGTTGTTAAGAGAGTTGAAGCCATGAGGAAGGACCTTAATGATGAATGTCCTTATGGAAAACCTGATGATGTGCATAAAGTACCAAACCTCACTGGAACAGGCACAAGGCCAAGACTTGTTGTGGAACCCTTTGAGTCATTCTACATGACTGAAGATCAATACAAGGGTGACATCAGGTATCTAAGGATCATATATGATTACTTCAAGCTATCAGATATCAGAATTGAGCATGCCTGGAAATGGGGAAAGTATTTATGGGTCAAACACTTTGCCAAGAAAAATCCCACCAAATCATACAAAGAAGTATGTGGTTATGCCAAAGACACTGAGATGTTGATCAGAACCTTACTCTATGACTACTCAGATGATATCAAAAGATTTGGAGATAGGGAGTATGCAAATTGATCCTTGGAGCTGCTTAAGATTTGAAGACTAGTTTATTAGGATGTCTACTTGGAGCTTGGTTACTCCTGTTGTCCTAATTTACTATGTATTTTGTATCTTGCTGACTGCACTAAATTGAATTTTATTAAAAGTTATCTGAACTTTCAATGTAACATATCTGATGAACCTACTCTCAGATATCAATCTATAAAAGATAACTTGTCAGCAAAGATCACACCTTATGATTTGGTTGATGTTTACTTTCTGCACTTAATTATATGAATTAAAAGATCATAAGAAAAGATTAAGTGGTGGATTGTTTCCTCATCCAGATTTGTAATAGGTCAGATAGTCATCGTTGACTAATCAAAATGGGGGAAATTTGTTATGAATATCTGTTTAGATTTTGATCAGCAACCTAATGACTTATCTTAGCTCAGAAAGGTGATTAGTACTCTTGGTTCACTTGAACACTGTAAAAGAGGAAACTCACTAAATATGATAGTCTAGCTAATCTTGTATAGGATGTTAGGTCTCTGAATGTAATTTTTATTTTCTAAAAAGAAGACCAAGAAGAAGGCATCCAGCATGAAAAGTTCAAAGGATTTGAAGATTTGAAGACTACACAAGACTGCTGAAGACAAAGGTTTCCAGATACCTATGACCAGATATCTTGAAGACACAAGCGTTTTTAAATAAACAGTGTTGCAAAAGATATCTGAGAAATAAAATGTTTCTGAGACGAGGAAAGTGCCCATAGATATCTACGCTCAGATACCTTGGACATAAACTATGTTTCTGAAAAGAAATATATTATAACAAATTGTTTCAACAAGTGATATCTGGAGTTGTGATAAATTCTTGAAAAGGACGTGCACAGATCGTAGAAATCGATAGTATAAAGATCTACGATAATGCATAGTTCCGTGGCACTACAGGACAAAGTATAGTACAATGCATTAAATGCGCTGACGAGATGTCCGAACAAAAGCGGTAACCGAAGAAGAAGACAAACGTACTACAGTACTATACTCAGATATCAATAGTTTGAATTTGATTTAAGCCTAACGGATACTATTCAAACGGCACTCAAATTCATCTATAAATATCAACACTTAGACAGCTTGAGAGCACACCTTAGAACACACTGAACTTAGAACACTGAACTTACATTGATTACTCTCACCAGTTCTCTCAAGCACACTACTTACCTTCAAGCTTTCTGTTGCGATCAAAGTTCTTGATTCTAAGTAGCACAAAAGTTCTAAGTGTTCTGATCCTTAACAAGCATTGTTATTTGTGAAAGAGTTGAACTAAGATTTCATATCTGAGATTCATTCTCTTGAACACTTATCATAGACTTGGGTCAGTAAAGAACAAGATACCATACATTACAAAGTGTATTAAGTATACTTGATTCATAGAGCTATCTGCATAACTGAGCAAGTTATTAAAGAAGCTCACCTGACAAACTACCTTAACCAACACCTTAATCGGCGTGGAGTACAGGAAGTACTTAGTTTGGGAAACTAAGGAATAACTCTAAGGTTACTGAGCATAGGAAGTACTTAGTTTGGGAAACTAAGGAATAACTCAAAAGGTTACTGAGCATAGGAAGTACTTAGTTTGGGAAACTAAGGAATAGCTCAAAAGGTTTCTGAGTACAGGAAGTACTTGGCTGTGAAAGCCGGGAAATAACTCAGGGGGAACACTTGGTTGGGAACCTAGTGTATTTAGGAATCAAGAGAAGATACTTGTAAGGTTACCTCATTTATCTGTCTTAGTGGATTCTAAGTCTGAGAAAGGCCGAAGTGGATTAGTTGAAGGATTACGCCACCTTCAGATACCACTATAAAAAGACTTGTGTTATTTACTTTCTGCATCTTATTACTTGCTTAATTTACCTTGCAAAGTATTTACACCTATCGTGTTGAGCACGTGCACTTATCACAGAAAAATCTTCCACTCTCTGAAATTAAGTATCAGAAATCTTCACAGATATCTGAGAAACCGTGTTTATCGACAAATGTTTTAAAAGACTATTCACCCTCCCCCCCCCCCTCTAGTCTTTTACTTTACCGTTATCTGGACCAACACTAGACTACTAGAAAGTCCTTAAAGTAGTATATATTTGTAAAGTAGTTTTACTTCCTTTTACTCTACAGTACAATTGAAAGAAATATTTGCAGTAAATTTTAGAGTTCTATGGAATTTGGTTTGACATGATTAGGAAAGAAAGAGTGATGAGTGAACTTGTTATGTAATGTTGGATGGTACATGGATAAGGTTATGCTCTCTTCATCTGAAAAATCATTAATTTCAGTTCAGTTCTGCTTAGTTATTTTCTATACTACAAATAAATTCAGTTCAGTTCAGACAAAGAGAATAGAGCCTAAGCCACACAAGAGTATACTATTTGCTTTACCATGTAATAAACTTGATGGAAATTAAAGTAAGTATGCAAATGATCCATACTATGAAGACTCTTTGAGTATATATTTCATGTTACACCACTTATATATAGAAATTATGTATATATAACATGTTTCAATTTTCACTTGACAAAAAAGTCTTTGATGCCTTGCTCATATATCGAAGTAACACGTGTAGCGTGTTACCCAAATTCTAGTATAGTATATATATAAGTGGACAACTATTGGAGTTGTGCAATTGAGTACTTAATTTAAGTTAAATTGGACTCATTTGTAAAATATGTGTTGATGCGTTCAGAAATTACTACATATATTAACCCAAGTAGAAAAAGCGATTGTAATAGACAATGCTCTTAACCACAAGATCGTTCTCTCGAGGAATTGATCAAGCTAGTTCAAATAGAATAGACTTGCTTGCATTCGTTGTAAACAGATAGTTGGATAGATTGGTGAGACTTCAACCCTAGCATAAAATCTACAATCACAAGACAAGGTCCTAGATCATGCAATTCTACTGACAATGAAGATAATAAATTCTTTCATGGAGTGTGCTTATACGAGAGGACCAATTAAGGTTACCTAGTCACAGATCGCATCACCCTGCTATTGCTAATTCAACCAAATACGGACTATAAGTACGTATGAACTACAAAAAGCCTATCACAAGCTATGCATTCATCCGAATATAGCCTAATTAATGATAACGATAGAAGCAAGTTCACACCGATACAACATGTGTTCTGTGATCAGAGGTAACAACCTGTCACGTACAAAATAAATAGGAATCCACCAAATTTTGCACGATTGATACCTGGATACGTCTAGGACACAAGATCGTCTGAAAGGAAATAAGCTTCAATTGAAAGAGAGATTGAATCTCTAGATTGTTTACAATGCTTTTTTTTATTAAGTAGATATTATTCATACGCATAAGCTAGTTACAAAATGCTCATGGGGGATTTATAGGAACGCATAAAAACCAAAATAAAGCCTACACTATGCCTCCACGGGCTACAACAGTCCATAGTGTTATCACAGGAGACCCAATATCGAACCCAAATAGTCCCAGGCTTTCGATGAGGAAAATCACAGTGTACAAGATTCCTCCTCTTACGTATATAAAAGCCAAGCCTTCATATCGAGCCAAAAGAACGGGAAAAGATACAAGTAACAAGCAACAGGACATGCTCCACAATATCTATCCCCACAAATAGGCAAGCCATCTTTGTTACTATACATGCCCATAGAAACTACAAAATATCACTATATACCATCCACAAGCAAACACTAAACTGATAAGTAGCCAAATTAGATGTTAGTATGTTAGCAATTAGTATCTAGCCTCTTGGCAAAGAGAGAACCATCTGCACCATGTAGTAAACACCCTTATGCAAGCCACAAGAAACATACCAAATCAATGAGCACAAGCAAGCAAAACTATACAAAACAGGAAAGATGTTTCTAATAGAAATCTTGCTCCAAGAGACTATGGGGTGAAGCAAAGCTTAAAACTTGTTTCTCACCACAGGTCTTTCATGATCTAAGAGCCTCATCAAAGCTAATAACAAAAGCTTGAATTGAAAGAGAATATTACTAAGAGATATGAAGATATGAAAAATACACTGATACAAGTGGTCTATTTATAAGACCAAGGAAGTTGAAATTCAAAATAATGGAAAAAAACTGCTAGAAATCGTGTGTTGAATCAGTCTTGGCAGAACTCACCGCGGTGAGCATCTCCTGATGTACCTGCTCGCTGTGGTATCTTCTTCTACGAAGCAATTCGCATTCTACCTTGGCCTTCTGGACCGCGGTGAGCCTCCGTGTCGGGGGAGCTCACCGCGGTGAGGTACATATCCGGACAAACCTCCAATTTTCCCACTTCTTCCTATTTTCACTCCCTTTTCTCAACCTCCAAGTCACCACTTTGGAGTAATGGCCCACTACTTGGCCTTGTGTGCTTCTAGAAGCTTTGGATAAGCTTGAAATTGCACAATGATCCTCCATCTCCTTCCATTCACCTAAAAAACACCTAAAAAGTACAAAAATACACAAAACACCCAAACGTGAAAATGAACTAAAACATTAATAAAAAGGCTAGAAGACATAACAAAATACGACTAAAAAAGACTAAATGAGTCATTAAAATATCGACTCATCAAACTCCACAAACAGAACCTTTGCTCGTCCTTGAGCAAACAAGACTCTAAAACGTCCTAGAAAAGAAAAACACAAAGACACGACAAAACACATAAGATTTCAATCAACAAGCTACCGGAACAACTATTGTAATAGTCAAGCCTAAAACTGATGTAAACTTGTATCCCCCTTAACGTTGGAAAGTAGCTTAGCAAAGATCACAATCTTCCATTTCACAAGTAAATAGAACTTCGACTTACCCTAGCAGTCCCTCACAAAAGGATAATATAAAGTTCAACTCAAGTCTCTCTTCTGGAAGTGTCCAGCAAATAAGGGTATTCGCTCAAGACTTAACTTAGGAAGGTGACAACAAACGTCACAAAGTTGCCACTAATATTACATGCTTTTGCACTCAATTCAAGCGAGTCATAAATGACTTTTTGGTGAAAAGGGGTCGAAATCAATACAAGGAATAAAAATAGCTGCCGTTTTCGTGTTTTGCTCTTTTTGCACGTTATATTTCTCTCTTTTTTTTCTTGTGCTTTGCTCTTTTCGCACAGTTTTTTTTTTTTTTTAATCTCAATTTTGCAAGTCTTCCCCAATAGGTTGCTCAAGATCCGCACTTTTGTGCGTGTCGGTTAGGAGTACACCCCATCAACCCTCACAACATACGAGAACCGCCCACGCGCTGGTTTATAGGTAGTATTTGGTATGCAATTTGAGAACATAACCATCAACCCTCACATCATACGCACAATCAGCCCCGCGTTGGTTTATAGGTAGTATTTGGAAATTCCCAAGACAATCACAAGGATCCTGGGAAAACACTTCGAGATTTTTTCTTTCTTTTTTCTTTTTTAGAACGGCAGCAAGCAATACAAAGCAGGTTAAGCGTGCTTGCTCTGAAGCAATTTGGGATGGGGTGACCAACTGGGAAGTCTCCCGGTTCATGCGCGGGAAATGACATGTTGGTACAGTGGGCCAGCATATCACCTAAAGAGCTGCACATGAGTAACCGCGCCGGCCCAAAGGGTCGGGGCTCGGCCCATTAGTGGTCCGGGTCATTACAATTCTATTAAGGAATAATGTCATTTTAGTAATACGAGTGAGGACAAAGTTCGCGGGAAAGGACATGTGTTAAGATGCAGTGAGATATCACTTGAGAAATTCAGCATGAAGAATCGCTACCCATTAGTGGTCCGGGTTGTTACAATTCTATTAAGGAATAATATCATTTTAGTAATAAAATTTCATGCACTCACCTGTTAATTTGACCAAAATAAGATAGTTTAAATATAATGTACTTTAAATGACGTATTAAACAAAAAAAGTCAACTTATTTATATCAAATACTCCCTTCGTTCTAAAGAAAACTTTACATTTTGACTTTGAACGGTAAACTGTCGTCAACTTTTACTAAATTTTCATTATATGATTTTATAAAAATTATTTATTATTATATTTAAAGAGTAATTTATGGTCATAGTCGAAGACAGTTGACCGCTGAATAGTAAAATAGAAAGTTTTCTTTGAAACGAATGTAGTATTAACTAAATAATTAGTTAATTTGTAAAACACGTTGATTAAAATCAATTATTTTATCAATCCAAAATTTTTGCTATTATTATAGCTTTCAATCATTCACTCACTTTATCGGCCCGTAGATTAACAATTCTATTACCGCACTAGAATTCCTATAAATTACTTCCTTCATCCTGGGAATAGTTTCTCATTTTGCCATTTTAAGGGTTCCAAACAAAACTTATCATTTCTATTTTTGGTAACCATTCACCCATCTTTAACATTAAATATATTCAAAAGTAAACCCATTAACTTTATTTTATCTAAATTTCAACTTAAAAAAATAATTTTAGGGACCCACTATTACTATATTATCCAAAAGTAATATATACTTTATTTTCTCCATCCAAAAAGTAAATGAGAAGTTATTCCCGGAACGGAGGAAAGTATAACAATTTAAGCAGTGTCCAACCACAGTAGTGTTGTACATGGATTAATGTTGTTTTCTTCTATTAATAAATCTCCCACCACGCGTCCCATTTATTCGTTTGTAAACCTCAAGCGCGGAAGAAAGCTAAGCTACATGATGGTGGGTAATGTTAGGCGGAATGATATTACCAACCTTGGAATCTCAATTTCAATGTTTAACCTTGAGTCTTGAGATATATATGCAAGGTCAAAAGTTGGTAATGGCCCCTATATGAAATGAATAAATATCTAATTTACCTAACTTGAAAGGAACCACCAACGAGACTTGTAATTATGGCTAAAGTGCATATTTGTCATTTACACATTATAGTGCCTCCCTAGACTAAAAGTTACCATTTATTTTTTATCACCCACCACCCACATTGCGGCTAGTGTGGTGGGTTGTGCGGGTGCAACCAGCCATTTAACCAATCCGCAAGCCATTATTTATATATACATACATATATGTATTAGAATGTAAGAATACGCTATTATTGTAACATTTAGTTACAAATAATAGAAAAAGTATAAGAATGTAAGTATATACCATCGTTGGTTGTTATAGTGAATTGTCTTTTTTTCGAATTGAATTAGGGTTTTGGTTAGTGCGAACTGATATGTTTCAATTTAATTGAAGAATATGGAGAAGAACTATTGGTTATCGTTGTTTTTTTTTTTTAATGATGAATTGATTTTGTTGGGTTGAATTAGAGCTTTAAATTTAATTGGAAAATACATATTGAGATTTTTTAATGATGTTCTGATTCTGTTGGGGATGATTTAGGGTTTGGAATTTAATTAGAGAAGGCAAATTGAGTTTTTTTCATGATAAATTGATTTTGTTTGAGTTGCATTAGGGCTTAGAATTAGAATGAATAAGACATATTTTTTTTTTTTGTAATTAAAGTCTAATTTACATATATATTACAAATTGGTTCAATTTAACTTAAATTAAATACTCAATTGCACAACTCTAATAGTGGTATATATATATATATATATATATATATATATATATATATATATATATATATATATATGTCTTATACATACACAGTAATGTATAAATTAGTTCGTCATAAGTACATAAAACTAGTGATTAGGAAAGTGTATTGGATGATATTCTAACTCAATATTAATCTAAGTTACCCATCAATCATGTCATCAATCATGTCGGTCCACGAAACAGTATTCGTTTACAAATTACAATCTACATATTATTTGCAACTCAATTAAAATTTATATCTCTATCTACTCTTTTTCTCCCACTTTACTATCTCATTTATTATAACAGCTTTAAACCAATCTAATAACATTAAAACTGTTAGATCGCAATTTAGTTTTTTATGAGCAATCCACACGTTTATAGAGTATGAGCAGACTAGTAGTACTCTTAGTCCTTATAGGTTCCAAAAGGACATATGTAAAAGAGGAACCCGACTAACTGGTTAGTATAGACCTATATTTTGAAACTCGGACTCGGACGTTGACCCGGCCTACCTACTGTAGGAGGTTCAACCGGGTCAACCTACAAAAAATATTTTTAAAAATAAAACATAATGTATGCCTTAAAAATCAACATATACATTTTTTACCTAAAAAAAAAGATAGAAAACATTGCATAAACGACATATGCATCAATTCCATTGCCACAATTCATATAAAATATAGAAATAACAACAATCCATAAACCACAAACACAAAGTCACCATAACTCCATCACATTGAGTTCAAAATAACAAATACTCCCTCAATTTCAGAAAAAGTGTTACATTTTACTATTCTGCGGTCAACTATCTCCGCGTTTGACTACAATTTACTCTTAAACGATATTAATAAATAAATTATTAAAATTATATAATGAAAATTTAGTAATTAAATTTTTATTATATGATTTTATTAAATTACCTACTATTATCGTTTATGAGTTATTTGTGGTCAAACTCTAAGACAGTTGACCGGTCAAAGTCAAAATGTAATACTTTCTCTGAAATGGAGGGAGTAACATCAAAGCATCATAGTTCCAACTTAATCTCTAAAGCATCTTATAAGATTGCAACAATCCATAAACAATCAAAACAAAGTTCACTTGAAGATGTTTTTGAACAACAATGTCGTAAAATGCTCCGATTGAACTGAACAGAGACAGAGTCGAACTGAAGAACGGGAGAAGAACTGAAGAACAGGAGAAGAATGAGCCGCAAAAAAGGAAAAGGAAAAGGAACTGAGCGATTAGGGCTTTTGTTTTGATTGGGGTTTTTTGATTTTTTTCTCCTTTTTTTTTTTTAATAAGAAACCAGGTTGGAACCGGATTTTTATCGAAACCCGATTTTTTCCGATTTTGGGGGGTTTTCGGCTGGACCCCCTCCGAGTCGTGGTTAAATCGGGTCGACCCGCCAGGTTTCATAACATAGGTATGGACAAACTTGTACAGATGTTATGTTTATAAAGATATAATTTTCTTTTTGAAAGACCTAGACGTTGCGATCCACACCAGCAAGATGTACAAGGAAAATAGCTAGTCAAACTGCAAAAATTTGCTAGACAAAGGTGATAGTCTTCGGATGATACTCATGCAACAACCTCTGAAACAGAAAACCCCATAGAAACCCGACCGGTTGTATCACAGTTTATGATTAAGTTAGTGAAATGACAAACTATTTTTTTTTGGGGGGGGGGGGGGGGGGGTTGGTGTTTCGGGTTGGACGGGTTATTTTTCAAAACACATAGCCATCACTAATTAAGAGGTGCGTGTAGAGTACAGGATAAAAAATATCGGGTATAAACCCATTGGATCGTAAACAGGTTGAGGTCGGGTTGTTCCCGACCCGTGTAAAAGCTTATATACCAGACAAAAAATTAACTTGAAGACGCACCGAGAATCTAAAAACGAGTTTATTAATTTTCAAGCGGGTTTGACAGGTTGACTTTACTAAACCACCATTTAATATGTATTCGTTTATAAGTAACGGGTTTGGATCGTTTAGAACCCATCAAAAACTTGACGGTTATGAACCCATCGGCTTTAAATCAGGTTGGACCCTCTACATGTTTAAAAGTTGTTGGTTCAGATAACGACAAAGTAAAAGACTGGGGGGGATGAATAGTCTTTTCAAACTTTTGACGATAAAACAGTTTCTCAGATACTTGTGGAGGTATCTGATACTTAGTCTCAGAGAGCGGAAGTCTTGCAGTAAGTAAATAACATAAAGTTTTATGGTGGTATCTGAAGTTGGTGTAATCCTTCAACTAATCCACTTGCCCTTTCTAAGGACTTGAATCCACTAAGATAAGATGATGAGTTCCTCTTACAAAATCCTATCTCATGATCCCTTTTACGCTAGGTTCCCAACCAATTGTTTCCCCTGAGTTATTCCCTTGTTTTCTCAACCAAGTACTTCCTCTACTTAGTAACCATCGAGCTATTCCTTAGTTTCCCAAACTAAGTACTTCCTATGCTCAACGCCTGTTGGTGTTTTGGTTATGGTAGTTTGTCAGGTGAGCAGGCTCTTAATAACTTCTACAGTTATGTAGGAGTGCTTTGAAGAATCAAGATTACTTAATACACTTTTCAATGTATGGTAACTTGTTCTTTACTGACCCAAGTCTTGATTTAGTTCAAGAGAATGAATCTCAGATATTATTCGCAACTGTATCTTCTAGATTCAACTCCTTCATAATATGCAAGTCTTGTTAAGAATCAGGATACTTAGAACTTTCGTGCTATTTAGAATTCAAGAGCTTTAGTCGCAACAGAAAGCTAGAGAGTAAGTAGGCAGAAGGCTTGTATGCTTGAGTGTAAAGTATGAAGTTTTGTGTATTCAGTGTTCCAGTGTGGCTTCAAGCATTCTAAGTGGTGATATTTATAGTTGAAAATCAGGCTGTTTGAATTAGTATCCGTTAGGCCCAATGAAATTCAAACTACCGATATCTGAAGTTAGTACGGCAGTGAGCTTTATATCTTTTCAGAGATTTCCTCTTTTACTCAGACATCTTTGTATGTGTAATTAATGCACTGTACCAACTTTTGTCCTGTAGTGCAACGGAACAATGCAAGCTTTTAGAGGCTTTGCAAGTCCATTCTCAGTGACCTTTAGTGCATCAGAAACCTATTGAAACGTTTGTCTCTCAGACACTTAGTTTCATCAAGGTATCTGAGTCAAGGTATCTGAGGACACAATTTTTCTTAGTCTTCAGCAATCTTGTGCAGTCTTTTGATCTTCAATAAAAGAGTTATTCTGCTGGATGCTTCCTTCTTGGTCTTCTTTAAAGATATAAAAATTACATTCAGAGACCTAACATCCTATACAAGATTTCCTAGACTAGCATACTCAGTAAGTTTCCTCTTTCACAATGTTCAAGTGAACTAAAAGTACTAGTTACCTTTTTGAGCTAAGATAAGTCATTATGGTTTACTGATCAAAATCTAAACAGATATTCCTAACAAATTTCCCCCTTTTTGATCAGTCACCTATGACTATCTTTTAAAACCTAACATGAACTGGATGAGGAAACAATCCAACTCTTAAACATTTCTTATGATCTTTATTTCTTTTATTTAAGTGCAGAAAGTAAACATCAACCAAATCACAAGGTGTGATCTTTGCTGAAAAGTTATCTTTTCATTAGAATAGGTATCTGAGAGTAGGTTCATCAGATAGAATACAAGTGATAGCACAGATAACTTTTACAAGATAAGCAATAAATTACAATCAGCAAAAATCAAGAAATTACACAACTAAATAGGACAACAAGAAGTTCCAAGTGAACATCCTACTAGTTGGTCCTCAAGTCTTCTTCCTCAGCTTTGAAATACCTTATCACCAAATCTCATGCAATCTTCAGAATATTCAAGGATGTAAGTCACCCTGACTTTCATTTCAGTTCTCCTTGTTGCAAGAGCAATTTCCTTGTAGGATTTGGTGGATAGGTTCTTGGTCATGCTTTTGATCCATAGGTACTTGCCCCATTTCCAGGTATGAACAAGCTTCTCTTCAGTGGGCTTGTAGTGACCATATATCTCTTTCAGATACTTTAGGTCACCCAAGTATTATCCTCAGTGAGATAAAATGACTCATAAGGTTCAACTTGCAGCTTAGTTCTTGACCCAAATTCATCTACAATAGTGTGCACATCCTCTGGTCTATGATAAGGGCATTCTTTAGATAGGTCTTTCTTTCTGGTTGTTTGCCTGACTTCTATTTCAAAGTCTAGCCACTTCTTGACTCGATCTCTAGGAAGTAGCTCTGGTCTGCCTTTTCTCCATGCCATCATCTGTCTGTAGATGGGTACTAGTAGTCCTCCTTCATTGACTAGAAGATTGTTCAACTTTAGTATCCAATAACCATTCTTCTGATGAATACACTGCCAAACAGTGGGATCAAGGTCATCAACCTTTACATACTCAATCTGAGCATCTTCAGGCTTTGGTGGTAGCACTCTACCAAACATGATATCCCTTTCCCTCTTCCTCTTCTGTTTGGAGTTCAGACCTTTCAGAGAGGGGTCTTCAGATGGGGTACCTTGCTGAATTTACTTGGTGTTTCCAAAAGGTGTCCTTGCTGCTATTGGTATTACAGCAATGGGTCCAGACATACTGCTCAGATTCTTATTCTTGATAAGAGAATCTTTGTCATCTTCATCTTCATAATCATCATCATTTTCTTGATTTATGACCATAAGATCTCTGCAGCTTTCTTGTCCTATTTTCCTTCTCTTTTCAGAGATCTCTCCTTCTTCTTCTTCTTCTTCTTCTTCTTCTTCTTCTTCTTCTTCTTCTTCTTCTTCTTCTTCAGAGTCTCTATCTTGTCTTCTTCTCCTTGAGCTCTTGGCAGCTGTTGGATGTATCTGGGTCTTTGCCCTTGACCTTGTAGTCACCATCTGTAGCTCCTGACTTGGGGTTTTGGTTTGGGCTTCTTCAGGATACATCTTTCCTTTGCCCTTTCCTTGTATTCTCTTTGTATTTCCTTCCCCCTTAGTCATTGGAGACTGATCAAAATGGACCAGGAGGCTGGCATAAGAATCTGACAGAGTGTCAAAATTCTTTTGAAGTTTTATGTAAGCCTCAGTGAGTTGCTGCATCTCCTTTCTGAGATCTTCATTTTGCTTCTCAATTTCAGTTTCCTTATTGGTCAGTTTGGAAACTTCAACAACCACTGAATTTATCTGAGTTGATGCCAGTAAAGCAGTATCATATGCCACCTGCATAGACTTGCTATCCAAATCCTTTACCATCCCACGATCTTTATGCTTTAGAACCAGTGAAGAGGTTCTTTTTTAGATGAGCTCAGCAAACTTGGTGAAATCTGATGGTACAGATTCAGTAACCTCCTTGTCTTGATCTTCCAGTTCCCTTAAGAGTTTGAGCATAATCTTTGATCTGTTCTCAAAGTCAGAAGTATGCACATTAGGAACTTTTGGAAAGATGGTGGGAGCCAGGATATTCCTCTTGAGATGTGACACTATTATTTGATTATCCTTAACAGGATGGCTTGCTATGTCAGCAACCTCATGCTCCTCTTCATCGACTTCTTCCTCTTCATCTTCGTCTTCATCATCCTCACATGTGTATTCATTGCCTAGTCCAACAACCATTTCAGACATGGGTTTGTTTAACTTTCCAGAAGATGAAGGAACACATGCTATTTTAGCATTCTTCTTCTTGATCTCAGCAGCGTCTTCAGCATCCATCTCTTCGATAAGTGTCTGAGCATCAAGTTGTAGTTGTTTCTGCTCAGCAAGGGCTTCGGCCTCCTTGCGAGACAACTCTTCAATCTTTTTCAGATTGGCTTCTTTTTCAGCAACCTTGGTTTCCAACTCAAGGTGCAAGTGTTCTTCTTCCTCCAACATTTATTTAAGTTGGGCCACCCTTTGCTCAGCTTCCTGAAGTTTCTAAGCGGTGTCATCAGCAAGGTGCCCAACTTCTTCATCCTGTTGCTTTGATGGAGAAGGGGTAGATGCTCTCTGAGGAGAGTTAGGAGGAGTAGTATTCTTCTCAGGAAGCTTTTCAGAAACCGAGGCATTGTGTTGTCCAGCAACTCCTCCTGCACCAGGTGGGGGTACATTATCATCCTCATCCTTCTTAGAATCATCTTTCTTGTCAGAAGACTTGTGAGGAGACTTGGGTTTTTCCACGTCATTTTCATCTGTCTCCTCATCAGATAGCAGATCTATCACTTCCTTGATTACCACAGGCTTGCTTCTCACTTCCTCTTATTCAGCAGGTGCTGACGGGATTCTTAGTGGCAGAGTGGGGTTAGAAGCTAGCTGGATCCTTGTGTTTCTATCTGCTTTCTGGAAGTCTTCTATGAGGGTCTCTGCTACTACATCTTTGAACAAAAAGTTCATCAAGGTTGCATGATCGTACTTTTTAGTAGGAAGCAACGCATGGATGTAGTTTTCAAGTTGTTCAGCTTTCTTCCTTTTGACAGGATCATCTAAGATTTGTGCAAGATCCATCAGATCCATTCTTCTCAACTTTTGTCATCTTCTAAAGGCAGAGAGATGTTCTGAACAACTAAAGCAGATCGTCATCAGATGTAACTTCCCTTGAAGTTTGCTGTGAAGTACCCTCATCTAGAGCTTGAAAGAAAATGGAATTTTGATTAAGTATCAAAATTTGGTCAAATATCTAAGGTAAAAGTATGTCTGGTTTCTAAGTTAACTGTGTCACAACAACAGGCTCAGATAGTTGAACTTTTGAGGTGGAAGGACCCTCAGATATCTTTGTGTGAGGAGGTGACTTGGGAGTCTGATCCTCAGCAACTTCCATTTCTTTCGGTACCTGAGAATTAAAAGATGATTAACACTTGGAAAAATTTACAGAAAGAAGCTATGAACATTAGGTATCTAAGTGAATAGATACCTCCATAGTAGGAGGCTCAGATATGTGCTCAATAGAAACTTGTGCAGTTTCTGGCAGTCTATCTGGTGATGTAGGCTTGGTGGCCTCATCAATTTCCATTGCTTGAGGGGACTTGGTGATCTCTGCCTGAACAACTTCTACTTCAATTGGAATCTGTGAGTAGAAAATGTTAATTACTTAGAGAAATGGTCAGAGAGTAATTTGAACATTGCAGATATCTAAGTTGACTACCTTCTCAACAGAAGGCTCAGGTGCATGTTCTTCAGAGACTTGGTGAGTCTCTGAGGGGTTCTCTGGTGACTAGGCTTTTCAGCCTCACCACTTCTCTTCTCAGTTGGAGCCTTTAAGAAACAAACATAGAGTTAGATACTATGTGATTTTAGCATATATCTAAAAAGTATGTGCCTTAGAAAACTAATTCACCTGTTGCACAAGCTCAGTTTCCTTTGGTACTGAGGTTGTAGGAACCTCCTTTTCAGTTTCTGAGGCAAGCTTTGCAGCTTCCTCTTGATCTCTTGTTTCTTTTTTAGCCTGTAACAAAGATTAGACAATAAGATACAAGACATATAAACATAGAATTTTCACAAGTAAAGAGTTAAGCCACTAAGTAACCTGATCAATGTCAGGCTGATTGGTCTCTGGAACATGTGACAGCTCCATGTGTTGGTCTTGTTGTCCCTTGACAACATCTCTGTTTGAAGTTTCAGGCACTTCAAGCCTATCACATTACGTGCTCGATTGTCTCCCTGATTGATCCCTCCTAGATTGGAGTTGGGGAACCTGTTGAATTACAGGATTTAACTCAACAACACCATCAGCTCTCTGACGCATCTCAAATGATTCTACCAAGTAATCAGAAGCTTGGGAGCCTTGTGGTTGTTTCAGTTGTGGTGATCTGGATCTTGAAGGAGAAGGATCAACAGTGATAGTTCTCTCCAGATCAACAACAACATTTAGTACTGATGCATTGACATTGTCATCATGTACATCTGCATCACTCATCAGGGCATCATTTATATCTTGCAGAGTGGATGACCCTAGTAAAGTGTTTCCTTTGGACATGGTTGCTTTCTCAGCAACTTGTGATGCAGGAACTTTGTCAGCAACCTCATTCCTTCCCAAGAATGGGCCAAAGTTCAAATCTTCTGCTTCTTCAGCAGGTATAGCTTGGGACTCATCCACCCTCTTGTCATCAAGAGTGGTACCTGCAGCATTACGGCGTGCTGCTTGAGTGGGGGCAGTGGTATCTGTAGCACTATGGTCAGATACCCTTGTGTTAGGATCCACCAGTGAGGTGGTCTCTGAGGCACATGTCTTCTTCTTGCCTCCAGTTCTACGTTTCTTCTTTGGCACAACATTTGCCTCAGAAACTTCTTCTACTGGCTTCTTCTGGTTTTGCTTGAGCTCCCAATTGTATTTGCAAATAAGATCACTATTTGCAATTTCTTCCTTTCCTCTGAGCTGTATTCCAAGCTGTTCCAGGATGTAGCATATCTTCAGACCAAAGTTGATAGTACGCTTAGACTCAGCAATGTCACCTTGTATAATAGGCTCAAAGCCTCGAAGTTTGTCAACAAACCTCAGAAAGATGTACTTCCCCCAGTTGAAGGGTATATCTCTCTCTCTTCCAGAGTGTTAAGGAATGCCATCATTCCCCATCTTTCCATGTTGATTTGATCAGCTCCTCCTTTGTTTGAATCAAAGCACCTATGCAATACAAGAGCTATCAAGTCCCAAGGTTCAACAAGATGTTTTCGCCTAACAATCTCATTGTCGAAGGTATCTGGAGTATCATCCTTGTCAGGATTCATATAGAGAGAGTAGAAGTATTATGATGTCTTGAATGAGGTACATGGGTAGTAATCGGTTCCTTGGGTGGCTATCCCAAATAGATTACAGAAGGATTTTTCATCAAGGTTTATGTCAATACCTTGTACCTTCGATGTGATGCGCACTTCTTCAGTGCCATCTTCTTCAATGATGGTGGAATTGTTGCATAATTCCAACACATCAATTTTGGATGCGAAAAAGGGTTTTGTGGAGCAAAACTGCTTAATCTTTACCTTTTCAAGTAAAGCAAGCCCTCTTCTAACATCTGCTTGGTTCGTTGCAGCACCGAGCAAATAACCATCAACAAGTACTCCTCCCCAGAGTACTTTAGATTTGGGATTCCACATAGAGAAGTGGAATTCACCAACAACTCTGCGATCTTTCACAACTATCGCTGGTTGTTGCTTTTCAGCAGTTTCAGATGTGGAGACTTGGGATTTCTGAGATCTGGCTCTTTTTGGTGCCATCTCTTTAAATAGAAGTAGTGCAGAGAAGTAAGATCGAAATAGATTAAGGTCGAATTCGATTAAGTGATTCTTTGTAGAAAAACTTAGCAGAAATTTAGACACTTTCACAGAAGATTAGCATATAAAAGATGAAGGTCTTTGCTGTTTTTGTGCTAGGTGAAATGTGGAATTAGGCAAAAGTGTTTATCTTTGCCAAAATCTCCTTTATATAGCAACACAAGTACACAGAATATAGATGAATTATGTATCTATGTATCTTGCAATCTGCACAAACGTGGGTGAACAAGTGGTTTTCATTAAATGCGAGTGGAGCCAGTTACTTGGTTACTACGCCAGTGTGCTAAGTGGATGCATCCGATCCATTGAATTACAAGCGCCATTTTTCAATGGTTGAGATTGATTTCTCAGCAATGATATCAATCAACACATGTAATTGTGCCCAATTAATGCTATTTGGCTAATAGCTATCTGAGTCACTTTCGACTCTCAATAACCTGTAACTAGGAGACAAATTGGTTTCTGAGCATATTAATTAAGCGTCCAGTGGTGTTTGAAACTTATCACAAGAATGGAAATTTTTCAAAACACAAGGGATAGTTGACTTCTGCAGATTGTACTATTGATAAACTTCTCTCCTTTTGTGTTCCCCCTTACTCAGTGGCCTCATGTATCTGAATATCCGTTTCAGATACTTCATTAACCAACTTTAACATTTAACCTTGATATCTAATTTCCTGTCTCAGATATCTCCTTAATTCTTTAAGTGCCTTTCTTTCCCAGAAAGCCTTATTCTTCTCTTATTGGCTCTTTGAGTTCCCGTATTAGTGACCAATTTAGCCCCTTGGTAGTTCCATCAATCCAAGACTATGTCTCAAAGTTAGGAATCTACTTTCTTGCAAAATCTTTGTGAAGATATCTGCAAGTTGGTCTTCAGTACCAATCTTGAGTATCTCAATATTGCCTTTTTCAACATGATCTCTAATGAAGTGGTGTCTAACATCAATGTGCTTTGTTCTTGCATGTAACTTAGGATTATGAGTTATGGCAATAGCACTTGTGTTATCACAAAAAATGGGAATTTTCTCTTCATTGATCTCATAGTCTCTGAGTTGTTGTTGTATCCACAAGATTTGGGAAGCACAACACCCAGTAGCAATATACTCTGCTTCTATGGTTGAAGTAGCAATTGAGTTTTGCTTCTTGCTAAACCATGACATGAATCTAGCACCAAAGAATTGACATGTTCTTTTTCTATCAAGCATTGATCCAGCATAGTCAGCATCTGAATAGCCAACTAAACTCAAGCCACTCTCTTTTGGATACCACAGTCCAACTTCTACAGTACCTTTAACATTCCTTAGAATCTTCATAGCAGTATTATAGTGTGATTGCATTGGATTTGTCTGAAATCTTGCACATACACCAATTGCATATTGAATATCTGGTCTGGTTGCTGTAAGGTATAGTAGAGACCGAATTAATTTCCTATACTTGTGTTCTTCAACACTCTTATCAGATTCAGTATAGTTTATCTTGGTTCCAATGCTCATTGGTATCTTAGCATTCTTTTTAGAAGGCTTTAGATTAAACTTATTGAGCATATCCTTAGCAAACTTTGTTTGACTAATAAATATTCCATCATCAAGTTGCTTGACTTGCAACCCTAGGAAGTAATTCAATTCTCCCATCATGCTCATCTCAAATTTACTTTTCATGAGTTCAGCAATGGTTGCCTTTCTTCGTCAGACTCATCCTCCAAGTGAATGATAGAATTATTTCCTTGTGGAGTTTCTTATTCAGAATCTTTGATCATAAGTTCTTTGAACCTAACTGAGAGTTCTTCATTCAAGGGTACTTTCTTGTTTCCTTCATAGAATACTACATGGACAGATTCTTCAATCTTTTGTGTCCTTTTGTTGTAGATTCTGTAAGCTTTGCTATTCATTGAATAACCAAGAAATACTCCTTCATCTGCTTTTGGTTGAAATGTTCTCAAGTATTATTTTCCATTGTTAAGAACAAAACATCTGCAACCAAACACCCTTAGATGTTTGATACTAGGGGGTCTACCAATCATAAGTTCATAAGGAGTTTTGTCATGGTGTTTGTTAATCAAACATCTATTTTGAGTGTAGCAGGCTATGTTAACAGCTTCAACCCAATAGATTTCACTTATTTCAGTGTCAGCAAGCATTGTTCTTGCTGCTTCTTTTAGGGTCCTATTCCTCCTTTCAGCAACACCATTTTGTTGTGGTGTCCTTACTGAAGATAGTTGATGTTGTATACCTTTGCAGGTACAAAACTCTTTTATGTACTGATTCACAAACTCAGTACCATGGTCTGTTCTAATTACATATACCATGTCATTTTTCATGACTTCAAGCTTATTCAGCAAGTTGGGTATCTCAACCCTTGCATCAGATTTATGTTTGAGAAATACAACCCAAGTGAATCTTGAGTAACCATCATCAACAACCAGACCATACTTCTTTCCTGCATAACTAGTTACAGAGGATTCAAAAAGATCCATGTGTAACATTTGCAGTGGCCTTTCACTGGAGTGTCTAGTTTTAGACTTGAAAGATGTTTTGGATTATTTTCCCATTTGGCAAGCTGAGCATATACCATCTTTTCTATATACCATTTTGGGTAAACCAACCACCAATTCTTTCTTGGCTAGCTTGTTCAGAGTTTTGAAGTTCAAGTGACTCATTCTTTTATGCCATAGCCAGTTTTCTTAAGTGTGGCTAGATTGACTCACCATGAGACATTCTTCAGTCGTGGCAGATGCCCAGTCAGCAACATAAAGATTTCCTTTTCACCTAGCAACCAAGACTGTCTGCTTTGACTCATTGTCAATTACTTTGCATAGTTTTGACTTGATCTTGACAGTGTACCCTTTGTCTACCAATTGACTCATACTTAGGAGATTATATTTCAATCCCTACATGTAGTACTTCAGAGATTGTAAGAGCTCCAAACTTTAGATTGCCAAAACCTATGGTTGGATTTTCATCTCCTACAGCAAATCTAATAATTGGTCCTTTATCACATTTTCTATAGTTAATTAGATTTGCTTTGTCTCCTGTCATGTGCTTCCCACATCCACTATCAAAATGCCACTTCGGGTTCTTCCTCATAGTGTTCTGCACAAGACAGGAAACATGGAGTTAGGCTCTCATTCCAATAATGGAACCTTCTGGACTAAAGAATCTCCCTGTAGGAATCCATTTCTGAATGAACTTCCTTGGGGTATTCTTTTGTGTTGTTGGAACATAAGGAGGAATTAAATGATTAGTGTCATTATCATTTAAAGCTATTTTCCTTCTTGGTGTGTTCCTTGGTTGAAATGTTCTTAGAAATTCTTTACCATTGTTAAGAACAAAACATCTGCAACCAAACACCCCTAAATGTTTGATACTAGGGGGTCTACCAATCAATAACTCATAGGGAGTCTTGTCATGGTGTTTGTTGATCAAACATCTATTCTGAGTGTAGCACGCTGTCTATACAGCTTCAACCCAATAGATTTTACTTATTTTAGTGTCAGCAAGCATTGTTCTTGCTGCCTCTTTTAGGGTCCTATTCTTCCTTTTAGCAACACCATTTTGTTGTGGTGTCCTTACTGAAGATAGTTGATGTTGTATACCTTTGCAAGTACAAAACTCTTTTCTGTACTGGTTTACAAATTCAGTACCATGGTCTGTTCTGATTACAGATATCTTGTCATTTTTCATGACTTCAAGCTTATTCAGCAGGATGGGTATCTCGACCTTTGCATCAGATTTCTGTTTGAGGAAAACAACCCAAATGAATCTAGAGTAGTCATCTACAACAACCAGACCATACTTCTTTCCTGCATAACTAGTTACTGAGGTCTCAAAGAGATCCATATGTAACATTTGCAGTGGTCTCACATTGGGATGTCTAGTTTTAAAAGATGTTTTGGCTTGTTTCCCTAATTGGCAAGCTGAGCATACACCATCTTTTCTGTATGCCATCTTATGTAATCCAACAACCAATTCTTTCTTGGCTAGCTTATTCAGAGTTTTGAAATTCAAGTGACTCATACTTTTGTGCCATAGCCAATTTTCCTCAGTGTAGCCAGATTGACTCACCATGAGGCATTCTTCAGTTGTGGCAGAAGCCCAGTCAGCAACATAGAGACTTCCTTTCCGCCAAGCAACCAAGCCTACCTACTTTGACTCATTGTCAATCAATTTGTAGAATTTAGATTTGATCTTCACTGAGAACCCTTTGTCAACAAATTGACTCATGCTGAGAAGATTATATTTCAATTCCTCTACATGTAGTACTCCAGTGATTGTAAGGGCTTCCAATTTCAGATCTCCAAATCCTACGATTGGATTCACTTCTCCTCCAACAAACCTGTAGTTAACCAGATTTGCTTTGTCTCCTGTCATGTGCTTCCCACATCCACTGTCAAAGTGCCACGTTGGATTCTTCTTTAGAGTGTTCTGCACAAAACAGGAAACATGGAGTTAGGTTCTCATTCCAACAATGGAACCATCTAGACTAAAGTATCTCCCAGTAGGAATCCACTTTTGAATGAATTTTTTAGGGACATTCTTTTGTCTAATAGGAACATAAGGAGGAATTCTAGGTAAATGACTAATATCACTATTATCAAGAACTATTTTCCTTCTTTGTGTGTTCCTTGGTGCTCCTCGTGGTGCTTTCAGATACCTGTCAGGTTGCTGAGTTTGCTTTTCAGCGAACTTAGCTTTCCTTCTCAGATTTCTTGTGGTTTGTTCTTTCTTCCACTTCTGATGATTGATGTGAACAATCTTAGCTTTCATCCATCGTTCTTGCTCTAGTGCAAGTAGTTTCCCGATGGATTTGTAGCCAATGCAATTTCGTGCACCTGGTGCCGACTAAGATCTTCTCTCAGCAGCCTTACTAGTCTCTGGGTCATCTTTCTTTCCAGAAAACGTGACATTAGAGAATTTGCTAGCTCCAGCAATTTTCCCTTTCTGAAGACATAGCACTGTGGGTGGTTACACTTTCTAGTGTGTTGTTCCTTTACAAGAACTTTCCCAACATATTTCTTTGGGACTCATTTTTCCCTCAAAGGTTTGGTCGCAACTGCCTTTCCTTTGTCAACAACCTTAGCTTTCTGACGAATATTATAGGTTGTTTGGGAACCATCTTGCTGACCACTAACAAATGTCATTCTTTCATCACTCTTGTTCAGAATGGTAAAGCTATTTGTTTGTGTGTCTAGCCCAAGTCCTCCTTTCTCTGAAGGATCTCTTAGGTAAGAGTGCACTTCGGTGAGAGTGTCACAAGCTTTGGCATAAGATTGGAAGGACAATTCTTTCTTTTTGAGTTCTTCATTATCAGAAAGAAGACATTCACACTACTTTTAAAGTATGTCTATTTTCCTGTCTCAGCGATCTGTGCCTTTAGAAATGCATTCTCAGCATCCTTTGTCTCAGATAGCTTCTGCAGTTGTGAGCACTCCTTTTCAAGAGATTTCTTTTCAACTTCAAGAATTTTGGTTCTTGCTTGGACAACCATATATTCTCTTTCTTAAAGATCAAGTTCCTTTCTGAGGTGTTCTAGATCTTTGATTCCTTCCTCATCACTCTCATAGTTTATAAATCGAGAAATAGTGGTCACCTCATCAGCCATTAGGCATGGCTCGATGTTGGAACAATCTGGATAGATCTCCTCAGCAACCCCACACATTTCCTTCTTCTTTTGACCAAAGTCAACCAGTTCATGAGTGATGCCACACAACTCCGGTGATGAAAGTTTAGAATCATCTGAGTCTTCATCCTCAGACTCAGAGTCAAGATCAAGAGCATCCAGTTGGATTTAAATCTTCTTCCTTTCCTCAGTGAGCACAGCTCTCTGACTTCTCTTGAAATTTCTCCTATCTTTCTTGTCACCTGTCTTTAGCTTGTTGTAAGCTGGGCAGTCATTTTTAAAGTGACCAGGTTTCTAACAATAGAAACAGATATCATTTCCTATGTCTGCTCCCTCAAGATTTCGATGCTTCTTTGGCGAGGCTTGTTCGTGAAATAGCCAATTGCATACTTTTGTACTGGTGATAGTTGGGACCTAGATGCTTTTTCAACTTCTCTTTGGTCCTTCTTCTTTCAATCTCCTGACTGGCATACTTTCTCATATTCTTTACAGCAAGAGCATTTTCCTCAATCACCTCTTTGGTATCATTCTTTTCAGAAGTACCTTGAGTTAATTAGAGCGACATTCTGCGTTGTTTCAGCAGTCATGTGTCCTCTTTGCTTTGTCTCATAGTTGACAGTTGCCAAGTGTGAGAAAAGCTCCACTGGAGTGATGTTAGGCATTCCTTGGTTGAAATAGAGGTACTGAGTGTGTTCCCAGTCTTGATTTAGACTTCTCACGATAGTCTTAACTTTTTCAGAGTTAGAGTACCTCTCACTCTCACCAAGTGCTGCCATTTCACTCATCAGTGTTGTGAACCTGAAATCAAGTTCTTCAAGTGTCTCAGTGGGACCTTGTTTAAAGTTTTGGAATTTGAGCTTCAAAACTTCGAACTTGTTTTCCATGGTTTTCTCAGTACCGGCACAGATTTCTTCAATCAATGACCAGGCTTCTTTCGCCATTTTTTGCACACCACAGTTTTCACTATATGTGGTCTGGAGTAGAACGTATGATGATGTTTCTTGCTTGACCATCTAGCCTATTTCTCTTGGAATCTTCCGATGTCCAGAGATGTCTGGGCTTTGGTTCATATGCATTTCACCAGTTGGTCTAGCACTTGTAGTTGTGCTAGATCTGGAGGAACCAGTAGCATCTGTGTCAGTAGGTTCCTTGTCTCGACCATTAGAAACTTCAATGACTTGCTTCTCTCATTGAATGACAATGGGGCCATTCTTTATAACTTCGATCATTTCGTCACTGATAGCTTCCAGGTGGAGCATCATGTTGTTATTCCATTTTTCATAGTTCTCTGGCTTGAGAACGGGAGCGTCGCTTAAAGACATCTGGCAGAAAACACACTAAACAAACAAATCAAGTGCAGGTGGTAAGCGGTTAGTGGGCACCTATCTAAGATCTAGATTCAATGCAGAAGGCTTGGGAACCTCCTGCTCTGATACCACTCGTTGTCCAGATAACGACAAAGTAAAAGACTGGGGGGGGGGGGCGTGAATAGCCTTTTCAAACTTTTGACGATAAAACAGTTTCTCAGATACTTGTGAAGGTATCTGATACTTAGTCTTAGAGAGCGCAAGTCTTTTCAGATAAGTGCACGTGTTCAGTAAGCTATAATGTGTGTAAGTACTCAGCAAGTATAAAGTAATACAGAAAGTAAGTGCAGTAAGTAAATAACACAAACCTTTATAGTGGTATCTGAAGGTGGTGTAATCCTTCAACTAATCCACTCGCCCTTTCTCAGGACTTGAATCCACTAAGATAAGATGATGAGTTCCCCTTACAAAATCCTATCTCTTGATCCCTTTTACACTAGGTTCCCAACCAAGTGTTCTCCCTGAGTTATTCCCTGGTTTTCTCAACCAAGTACTTCCTCTACTCAGTAACCTTTGAGCTATTCCTTAGTTTCCCAAACTAAGTACTTCCTATGCTCAACGCCTGTTGGTGTTTTGGTTATGGTAGTTTGTCAGGTGAGCAGGCTCTTAATAACTTCTACAGTTATGTAGGAGTGCTCTGTAGAATCAAGATTACTTAATACACTTTTCAATGTATGATAACTTGTTCTTTTCTGACCCAAGTCTTGATTAAGTTCAAGAGAATGAATATAAGATATTAGTCGCAACTGTATCTTCTGGATTCAGCTCCTTCACAATATGCAAATCTTGTTAAGGATCAGGACACTTAGAACTTTCGTGCTACTTAGAATTCAAGAGCTTTAGTCGCAACAGAAAGCTAGAGAGTAAGTAGACTGAAGGCTTGTATGCTTGAGTGTAAAGTATGAAGTTCTGTGTATTCAGTGTTCTAGTGTGTCTTCAAGCATTCTAAGTGGTGATATTTATAGTTGAAGATCAGGCCGTTTGAATTAGTATCTGTTAGGCACAATGAAATTCAAACTAACGATATCTGGCGTTAGTACGGCAGTGAACTTTGTCTCTTTTCAGAGATTTCTTCTTTTGCTCAGACATCTCTGTCTGCGTAATTAATGCACTGTACCAACTTTTGGCCTTTAGTGTCAACGGAACAATGCAAGCCTTCTGAGGCTTTGCAAGTCCATTCTCAGTGACCTTTAGTGCATCAGAAACCTATTGAAACGTTTGTCTCTCAGACACTTAGTTTCGTCAAGGTATCTGAGGACACAATTTTCCTTAGTCTTCAGCAATCTTGTGCAGTCTTCTGATCTTCAATAAAAGAGTTCTTCTGTTGGATGCTTTCTTCTTGGTCTTCTTTAAAGATATAAAAATTACATTCAGAGACCTAACATCCTATACAAGATTTGCTAGACTGACATACTCCATAAGTTTCCTCTTTTACAATGTTCAAGTGAACTAAGAGTACTAGTTACCTTTCTGAGTTAAGATTAATCATTGTGGTTTACTGATCAAAATCTAAACAGATATTCCTAACAAAAGTTAAAGCCGTAAAAATATGAAGTATTTCATGTAAGTATAACATTTTGGGATCCAATCAGCTACACTGAAGACGAGCTTTTATTTTGAAACAATGTAATGAAGAACACAATATACTTATTTAATTTTAAATGGGCATTTTCCGAAGATTACACAAACTTGCTAATGGCCATAACCAACATTGTTTACAAGGAAGATTTTAACAACCTTTAAATTATAAACACATCATTATAATGCTAACTTTAGGTATTTTTTTTTTTAATGAGTTTTGAATTACAACTTATATATGTGACCTTTTATGTTTTGCAATCGATGAAACTCTACTCCGATGTTGAAATTTGAATGGTTGTACTTCACATAAATTGCATGTATTTAACTGATATTAGTCCGAGTACTCCGATTATCTCGATTATTATTTTACCCTTATTATATAGAGATTGAAAGTAAATTATGCCGTATCATCGCCACGGGTTAGTACAACTTTGTTAGTGTTTTAGTTTAATATTTTAGTAATGTAGCTCTGATTAAGTAGCTAATAAATCAGTTGATTTTTATAAAAGGGTTTAGTAAAATATTTAGCTAACTAGAAAGTAAGAACACGCTACGCGTGTTATTGTGGCACATAGTTACAATTATATAAGACGTATACAAAGGCAAGTAGTATTATGGTTTCTGATAATTGATTTCTTTTTTTTCTTTTCAAGTTGAATTAGTGTTTGAGTTGATCTATTTTAATTTAAATAAAGAAGATGGAGCAGAAAGATTGGCTATCGTTGTTTTTTAATGATGAATTAATTTTGTTGGGTGAATTAGGGTTTAAAATTTATTTTGAGAAGACAATAATGAATTGATTTTATTGGGGTTCAATTAGTGTTTAAAATTTAAATGGAGAAGGAAGATTAGTTTTTGTTATGATGCATTGATTTTGTTGAGATTGAATTATGACTTGTAATTTGATTGAATAAAACATATTGTTTTTTTGTAATTAAAGTCTAATTTACACATATATTACAAATAAGTTCAATTTAACTTAAATTAAGTACTCAATTGCACAACTCCAATAGTTGTCTACTTATATATATATACTGTAATAAGCTAGTTGATTTGTTAAATATAGTAAGCTCCAAGAGCTTCATTGACCACCGACTAATAAAAAATTCGTTACGTGAATGCCCAACTTCTTAAAAAATAAAAGTTCTTTCTTATCTTTTTATTCCACAAATGTCCCTCACCTAAATAAAAAACACAAAGTTTTGGAAAAGACCGGCACTAGTGAAAGACCTGAGAGACATACTGATATTTTTTAAGTATAAGTATAATGTTTTAAACAATTTTAGTAATGTTTTATGAGTGATCATTTTATGTCATCGTTTATGTATATTGAAAGTGCAATTTATATTACACTTGTTTTGTTAATTCGACATTTCTTCGTTTATTAACAGGTTCGACAATTGTAGTTGTTTTTCTATGGATATTTTGTAGGATATATCAAGTTGGGCCTCAACATGCATAATGGATCAAGATTGATTAGCTTGGGCCTCAAAGAAGAATTCAAACATAATCTGGAAGAACCGGAAAGAATCCAGACGCAATCTGGAAAGAATATAGGCGCTGGCAGCTTGCTAAAGAAAGAGTTTGTGAAGTCATGGGCACATTGGAAGCAAGAAAGAAATAAAGATCTTGAGATATCCAAATAAGGAAGATTTCCTTCTGGAACTAAACGTAAAGAAGAAGCAGTGTTGTGAAGGAAAGAAGACAAAGGCGCTTTCCTTCTCCAGTTCGACTTATGCCTTCTGCTTGTTGATCGATGAAGTCTATATATACAAGCAGGAAACAGAATATACAAGGCGTTCTTTCTTGAGGAGATCGATCAGAACATTACATATACAAGAAGAACGACATCTGCAAGAAGATGCCTTTGATCCTCATTGATTCATATTATTTAGATTAGGGCTTCTTGCTTTACTAGACATTGATATCGATTTCTCTTGTGAGTGATTTCTAAAGATTGAAATTTACTCTAGAGTCTTCGAACTAGAATAGGTTTTTGCTCATTCTAGGTCTAGTTTACGTAAGTTTAAACAATAAATGCGTGATTGATTTAAGCTTCGTTTACGTAATTCTACTTTTCTTGATAGTAGAAATTTACGCCTCTGACACGTCGAAGATATTTTATATATACTGGCTAGATTTTATTTCTGGTTGTTCAGTTACTTGTCCACTGCTTTCTGTTCTTATTAGTATTCTGCTGTCAACCATTGTTGAAGACGTTGTTGACTCAACATCATAGTCAACATCGTCTGAAACTAGTCCATAGTACCAATCCCGGTCCAAAAGTCCTAACAAGTGGTATCAGAGCCAACCACCTAATTTATTGGTGTTTTGGATTTGGTACTTTATGATGGATCAAGCAAATCCCTATTTTTGTAGTTTTTATGTGATAGATTATACTAATTTTTCCAATAAGGATGTTTGGAAGATCATACATTGTGTATATATCAAATCAATTGATATGTGTGCATGTATATCTATTACACGTAACTATAGTTTTGTTCCTACTCTTCATGATGCAGGTAACGATGTGGAACATTTTGATAAAGAAGATTGGAACAGGGATGAGCTAATGGAAATACAAACTGGTGTACTGAAACGTGATGTTGTCCTTAATGTTGAATCAACATTGGACATAACATTGATGCCAGACACAGAATATGAAACATATAGGCAGGTTGCTAGACTGTGCAAAAAGGAGAAATATGTCAGAAATCTGATCAAAAAGTTTGGTCTGGAGAACTCTAAACCGTGCAGTACTCCTATGTCTAACTCTGTGAAGCTGAGCAGAATCGATTTTGGACAGGATGTTGACCCAACATTGTACAGATCAATGATCGGCAGCCTTTTGTATCTTTTTGCCAGCTGTTCTGACATCATGTTCTCTGTGTATGTGTGCCAGGTATCAGTCCAACCCTAAAAGCCCCCATTTAACTGCTATTAAAAGAATCATTAGATATATATCAGGAACTGTTAATCTTGGATTATGGTTTGCGTGTGATACAAACACTAATCTGGTGGGATTTAGTGATTCTGATTGGGCTGGTGATCTAGATGATAGAAAATCCACTAAAGGAGGTTGCTTTTATCTTGGTCCTAATTTAGTGTCTGGGTATAGAAAGAAACAGAGTTGTGTGTCTCAACTAGTTTGGTTGAAAAACATGTTGCATAACTATGGTCTTCAAAGTGATACTTTTTTGATGATTTGTGACAACCTTAGTGCCATACACATCTCTAAGAACCCCGCTCATCACTCACGCACAAAGCACATAGACATTAGGCATCATTTTCTTAGGGACTTGGTCAATAAGCAAGTAATTGACATAGAACACATAGATACGACCAATCAACTTGCAGATATTTTTACCAAACCTTTAGATAGTGAGAGATTCTTCAGTTTTCAAAGATCTCTTGGTCTGTGCTCTCTGTGATTTTCGTTGTTGAGACAAATGTTGACTCAACATCACAGTCAACATTGGAAAAATATAAAAATAAAAAATATAAAAGGTGATTTTTTGTGTTTTTCTGCTTTTTAGTTCTGTTTTTGTGCTTCTGTGTTACTATGCTTCTGTACTGGTCTCTGGATATTACTGGTTTGTAGCTCATAGTGGTGATGCTTAGGGTGTGAAAGGCTGTTTGAAACCAACATTGAAAGGTATCGGGTCTCTTGTGTGTTTGCTTTATGTAAAACCCACTTTTGCTGTTTTTTATTTTTTTGGCACTTTTTACTCGTACCTTGACTCGCACTTGATGTTGCCTCATGTCCTTTATGCTTAATCAATCTAATGAATTCTGTTAAAAAGGGCTCGAAGTGTTTCCGTCGAGGATCATGTTGGGCAGGTTCAAATACTATCCAGATATCGACGTGATCAATGTGTCATATGTCATGAGGGTTGATAGCCTTTACTGGAAACCGACACGCACAAAAGTGCTGATTCTCGTAATGTTGCTGGTTCACTTTTTGAGTACCAAATTACCCAATGTGGTCAAATGAGTGATCCTTATGCTATGAGACGTGTGTTTACCTAACTCTGCATAGGCTTCGGCTTTGGAGCGGATTCATACGTGTTCTAATTATTTGACATGGTTCACTGTCTCATGGTCACCCCCACTCAAAATTATGCTAATTATTTACTTTACATTTTGAGGCCATGTTGGGTATGTTTCTTTGGTATTCCTTTCTCTTTCTGTTTTGCCTGCAGCATTAGTGGTGTTAATCGGATCTGCACATTCTGAGACTTGGTTTCCTGGCTGACTTACAATAAGAATGGTCTGATTTTCCGATGTTGTCATCATTGTTGAGTCAACATTCTGATCAACAGAGACTTTACATGAAGTACTATTTGCTCTTCTGGTGTGCTCCATTTTTTGTGCTCTAATTCTGTGTGTTTTTGGGTTTGAGGGGGAGTAGGTCTAAGGTGCATTCCTGTTCTTGCTTTTCAAGTCATTTTCTTTAAAATCAAGATTTTTGGTCAACCTCCCTAGGGTTTATCTGTTTATCTGATTACGTTGACTTGACGGATAACTGTTTTACTTGCAACTTTAATCTTTAATTAATGATTGTGCCGTTTTCGTTGCTTTGATATATATCTGCAGGAATCTACCTTGAAGCAAACCCAACAACACCCATCATGACTTATTTTGTAAGTTGTGTACATGACCATCCACTCTTATCCTAACACTGTCCACCACTTGATCCGACCTCTATTCCTGATTACTGCCCTCCAGCTGATCCGACCTCTATTCCTGTTTCTGCTACTTCCTTTGCCAGTGTTGACTACAATGTTGAGTCAACATCGTTTCTCTGTATTGGTACTTTGTCTGCAGGTCCTCAACAGATTACCAAGATGGTGAAGTTTTTTTTAAAGAACTTTATTTTCTTTCTTTCCTCACAAAAAAAAGGGGGAGAATGTTTGTACACTTGGTTTTTTGTATTAAGGGGGAGTTCTTGGAGCAAGGGGGAGTTGTTTGATATTGTCTTGTATTTTCCTACTAACTGCTTTCAGGTTTTTGTGAAGAAAGGCAAGAATTAAGGGGGAGATTGAAAGTGCAATTTATATTGCACTTGTTTTGTTAATTCGGCCTTTCTTCGTTTATTAACCGGTTCGACAATTGTAGTTGTTTTTCTATGGATATTTTGTAGGATATATCAAGTTGGGCCTCAACATGCTTAATGGATCAAGATTGGTTAGCTTGGGCCTCAGGGAAGAATCCAAACATAATCTGGAAGAACTGGAAAGAATCCAGACGCAATCTGGAAAGAATATAGGCGTTGGCAGCTTGCTAAAGAAAGAGTTTGTGAAGTCATGGGCACATTGGAAGCAAGAAGGAAATAAAGATCTTGAGATATCCAAATAAGGAAGATTTCCTTCTGGAACTAAACGTAAAGAAGAAGCAGCGTTGTGAAGGAAAGAAGATAGAGGCGTTTTCCTTCTCCAGTTCGACTTATGCCTTCTGATTGTTGATCGATGAAGTCTATATATACAAGCAGGAAACAGAATATACAAGGCGTTCTTTCTTGAGGAGATCGATCAGAACATTACATATACAAGAAGAACGACATCTGCAAGAAGATGCCTTTGATCATCATTGATTCATATTATTTAGATTAGGGCTTCTTGCTTTACTAGACATTGATATCGATTTCTCTTGTGAGTGATTTCTAAAGATTGAAATTTACTCTAGAGTCTTCGAACTAGAATAGGTTTTTGCTTGTCTGTTCTAGGTCTAGTTTTCTGTAAGTTTAAACAATTGTCTATGATTGATTTAAGCTTCGTTTCTGTAATTCTACTTTTACTGGAAATTTCGCCTACGGCACGGTCAATATATTTTATATATACTGGCTAGATTTTATTTCTGGTTGTTTAGTTACTTGTCCGCTGCTCTCTGTTCTTATTAGTATTCTGCTGTCAACCATTGTTGAAGACGTTGTTGACTCAATATCATAGTCAACATCATCTGAAACTAGTCCATAGTACCAATCCCGGTCCAAAAGTTCTAACATATATCACCGATGATCCTGGTAAATTTTTTAATGTTTCTTAATATAACTGTAATATTTGTCAGTTTTTCATAGTTTCTCTATAAAGACTGTATTTCAGGAGACTTACTCCAATAAATAATACTAAGATAGAAAAAAAAATCAATCGTTACTATATTCTTCTTTCTTTAATCCACCCGTATCTCTTTGAAATGCACATAGTATGTATATTATACAACCATTACCGATTTTTTCTTATTAAATACTTAGAACGCTCCCGAATATTTCTTTCAATAATATGAGAAAAAAATATGATGTACTATTTGTTAAAAAAATTTAGACTAATAATACGGTGAGAAAGTTTAAAAGTAAACATAGAATAAGAGAAAATCCCTTTTATGTCGTTTTACAAAAAAAGGAAAGTTTTTTCTAACTAGCTTATCAGCTAATTTGCTAAACACGTACATTAAAATTGGTTAGTTTATTAGATAGTTTATCATGTAATCAGCTAGATTATTAACTACCAACTAATTTATCGGCTAGCTTATTTATTTATAAGCTTTTTGGACAAACTTATCAGTTACTAGTTAGACAAGCACGTATATGGTACTCTTTAGCAAAATTTGTTGGTATACGGTTCTGTATAACAATTTTATTGTAAAAATAAGTCCATCGAACTTATATAAAAGGAAAAATTACAAAAATCACCCCTTAAATATGCCCCTTTTACACATTCATCCCTAGATTGGCGACTATTACAGATTAGTCCAAAATTTACAAAGGCTTAATTTAATAATTACATCTACCCCAAAAGTCAACTTTTTCTCCTATTTTATCTTTTCTTTATAATTCCATAATTAAATTAGTTTTAGTTTATTGCAAAATAAGCCCCCAAAGTTATAACTTTTTATAATTGAATCCCCAAAAGTTTTACTTATTAAAATTCTACCCTCCTTCATCCCCACCACACCACCACCTCCAATTCACTTCTTCCCCACCAAACCTCCACCTCCAACCACCGGACCCTTTTCCTCCCCACAATAAAAATTCTTCTCCTTTAACATCTCCGGTGAATTGAACCGGAGCAACAAAATTGCAGCTCCATTGGAGCTACAATTGCAGCTCCCATGGGGCTGTAATTAATTGTAGCTCCGACGAGCTGCCATAGCAGCTCCAAATTGCAACTCCAATGGAGCTCCGTTTATATCTTCGGCTAGTGGTCAACTCAAAAAAGGAGCTATGAGGCGGTCAAAGAAGTCGGTCGGAAAGGAAGCTTTGGATGGAGGTACGACTCCTTCGGATAATGAAATAAGGGCTTGTAATGAGTTGTATCTCAAGAATAACAAGGAGGAGGCTCAACTAATTTGGGAGATTGGGGAACAGATGGGCGTTTTGGAAGCTACAGATAGGGACAAGGGTATTAAGAGATTATTGAATTGGGAAATCAGAGATGCTGCAGGTACGGGGATTACGCGAGCATCAAGGGAACAGGACATTGGATCCGAGTCTCACAATTAGTTTGAAGAGGTCTGGGAGTTGAATCAGGTTCTAAATGCGGATGCTTAGTTACAATATTCGAGGGCTAGGGAATAGTAAGAAAAGGAGTGAGGTCAGAGATCTGGTGTTGAAAGAAAAACTGAAATTTGTTTGTCTGCAAGAAACAGTACAATACATGGATGAGAGGCTAGCAGCTGTTTTGTGGGGAAATAAAGAAGTGCAATGGGTGTACAGTGGTTCAATTGGAGCATCGGGGGGGTTTGTGCTGTCTTTGGGATAGAGAGGTGTTTAAGAAAGAAGATCTTTGGGGTGATAAGGGGGGTCTTAGGAGTATCGGGGCTGTGGAATGGTATCAAGGTGAACATCGTAAATATTTACGCCCTTGTGACGCGGAAGGGAAGAGGATATTGTGGAGCCTGATTGAAGAAAAAATGGTGGGGCGTGAATTGGAGTGTTGGTGCGTCTGTGGAGATTTCAATGTAGTTAGAAGAGTAGAGGAGCGGAAAGGAAAATCGCGGAATGCTAAAAAAGCTGAAATGAGCGAGTTCAATAACTTTATCTCCAAGGTTAACTTGATTGACTTACCTTTGGAAAGGCGTAAGTTTACTTGGTATAAGGAGAAGGGTTCTAGTTGTAGTAGACTTGATAGATTCTTGGTCTCAAATGAATAGAGGACGAGATGGCCTAATTTGACTCAAGTTGGATTAAAGAGAAAGGTCTCGGATCACGCCGCAATCATTTTGAAGGATGAAGTGAAGGATTGGGGTCCCAAGCCTTTCAAGTTCTTGAGTTTTTGGTTAAAGGAGAAGGGATTTAAGGAACTTGTGGAAAAGGAATGGAATAGTATGAAGATAAAGGGCTGGAGTGGCTATGTATTTAAAGAAAAGCTCAAAAGATTGAGGGAGTGTATTTGGAAGTGGCATAAAGAAAATTTTGGGAATTTACAGTCCCGGATTGATGAAAAGGCTGATCTTATTTGCTCACTGGATAAACAAGTCGAAGAGGAAGAGTCTTGTGATCAGATTGTTCGGGAGAGAACGGATGAATGGGCAAACCTGAACCATCTTCTTGAAGTTCAAGACCATGTCAAATTCCAACAAGCAAGGAGCAAATGGTTAAAGGAAGGAGACACAAATTCACGTTTTTTCCATAAAAGCGTGGAGAGTAGGGGACGGAGAAATAGTATCAAAGGCCTGAGAACCAATGGCATTTGGCAAGATGGTGTTGAAGAATTAAAGGAGGGCATAGGTGGTTTCTTCAAAGAAAAATTCCAAGACCCCAAAAATTGGAGCAGTAACATGCCAGACTGTTGCATCGGCGCCAAATTAGAACAGGAAGATGTGGAGAGCCTGGAAAAACAGTTTACCGTAGATGAAATTCGAGAAGCAGTGTGGGCGTGTGCTCTTGATAAATGCCTAGGACCGGACGGATTTAGTTTCCACTTTTTTCAGATTTTTTTGGGATCTAATAAAAGAAGAATTGGTGGCAGTGTTCAATGAATTCTTTGAGCACTCAAAGCTTGTTCGCGGTCTGAACACGTCCTTCATCACTCTAATTCCAAAACTGTCAAACCCGACTTGTATAGGGGAATTCAGACCCATCTCCCTTATAGGAAGCGTGTATAAGGTGATTGCCAAGGTTCTTGCTAGACGGTTGTCCAAGGTAATTAGCAAGGTTATTTCACTGAACCAATCTGCCTTTCTTAGCTCAAGAAATATTCTTGATGGTGTAGTTGTGGCCAATGAAATTGTGGATGAGGCTAAAAAGGAAAAGAAGAGTATTTTTCTCTTTAAAGTGGATTTCGAAAAGGCATTTGATTCGGTCAGCTGGAGCTTTTTATTGAATATGATGACAATGTTGGGTTTTGGGAATAGATGGTCGCGTTGGATTTTGGAGTGTATCTCCTCGGCGGAGGCTTCGGTGCTAGTGAATGGAAGTCCGTCAAAACCTTTTAGGTTGGAGCGTGGTCTTAGACAAGGAGACCCATTATCTCCTTTTCTTTATCTAATAGTGGCGGAAGGTTTGAGTAGATTGATCTCGAGGGCATGTGAAGTGGGTTTGTTTTCTCCGGTGAAATGTGGAGCTAACAACATCGCTATTTCGCATCTTCAATATGCGGATGACACTATTTTCTTTGGAGAAGCAAAAGCTGAAAATATTGTGGCCCTTAAAGGAGTGCTTAGATGTTTCGAATTACTTTCGGGGCTGAAAATAAACTCCCACAAGAGTTGTTTGTTGGGCATTGGATTGGATAGTGCGGTTTTGGAGAGTTGGTTCAGCAGATTGAATTGTGTAGTGGGACATTTACCTTTCTTGTACCTCGGCCTCCCAATCGGTGCTAGGCCGAGTGACAAAAAGATATGGCAGAAGGTTGTGGATAAGGTGAAGACTAGATTGGAGTCTTGGGAAAACAGATATCTATCATTCGGTGGATGAATTCTTATGACTAATGCGGTGCTTAACTCCATTCCCATCTATTATTTTTCCTTCTTAAAAGCACACGTTTGTGTCCTTAACCAATTGAAAAGTCTACAAAGAAATTTCTTGTGGGGGGGGGGGGGGGGGGCTCTTTGGGTGGGAATACTAAAGTTGCTTGGGTCAAATGGGATTTGGTTTGTAAGCATAAAGAAGAAGGAGGTTTAGGTGTAAAAGACTTGGGGCTGTTTAATCATGTGTTGTTGGTTAAATGGGCTTGGCGATTATTTAATGAGAAGGATGCTCTTTGTTCTCGAATCTTGATATCTAAATATGGTGAGTTGTCTAGAGTCATAGATTTGTTTAAAGAAGGCTTGATTAGAGATAAGAATTGGTCATTGTGGTGGCGAGATTTATTGAAAGTTGTGTGTTGTAATGTGTGGTTCTTAGATAACATTAGAAGAAAGATTGGGGATGGTAGTAAGACTAGATTTTTGGATGAGGGCTGGTGTGGAGATGGGGTGAATTTGAAAAATATGTTTCCTCGGCTTTTCAGCCTAGAAGTTGTAAAAGATGTTCGTTTAAATTCCAGAATCATGCTTGTAGATTCGAACAAGATTTTCAGGTGGAATTGGAGGCGCAAACTGTTTGCTTGGGAGGAGCTTCTGGTATCGGAACTGGAGGAAAGAATGAAGGTTGCGTTGCTGCTCTCTGATTCGAAAGACTGTTAGATTTGGATCGGTAACAGTTCTGGCAACTATTCATGTAAGAATGGCTATGTACTTGCGTCAAAACAGGTCGTTGCTGGACCAGTGGACTCAGCAAAGTGGAGTAAGCTAACTTGGATTAAATGGTGTCTGCCTAAGATCAATGCATTCATTTGGAAGTTGCTACTGGACCGAATACCTACTCGAGTTAATCTGCGGAAAAGGAAAATACTACATGAATTAGTCAGTCCTTGCTGCTTTCTTTGCAATGAAGATGTAGATGAGACTAGCTCCCATCTATTTTTCAATTGTTCCTTTAGCTCCAAAATTTGGTCTGCCTTGGGGAATTGGCTGGATACTAATATTACAATGATGGGTGATGCAAAAGAGCACTTGGAGGCTTTCTCAAATCTTTGTCCCAAGAAATCTAAAGAATTGTGGGTGTTTCTATGGCATGGAACAATTTGGCTAATCTGGCTTGCAAGAAACGAAAAATTCTTTAAAGGAAAAGTATTGAACCAAGGAGAGGTATTCGAGAAAATAAAATCCAATGTGTGGTCGTGGTTGAAGGCTAAGGATGGGATCCCTTCCTCGTATAATTTTTGTGATTGGGAAATTTGCCCGAAGGGAGTTCTAGATGTTGGTTGAATTGTATTTTGGTTATGTTTCATCTTGGATCCGATTGGCTTCGCATTCTTACATTTGGACAGTTAGCTGGTCTTCTCTGTTTTTGTGTAACAGGGCATTCCTTATGCTCTACTTCCTGTGGAAATATATTAAATTCTTCCAAAAAAAAATTATATGGGGTAAAGGTGTAGTCACAAATGTTAAACGCAACACCTTTTTGGCTAAACGCAGCACCAATTATTTGTGTACTTACCAAAAATGCCCCTAACTCAAAAAAAACTTTAAAAATGAACGTAAAATCGAAATAACTCGTTTACACAAACACAATAACATTAACATGCACGATTGAATACAAATTTCAACAATAAAAAACATCGAAAAATTTTCGCATTTTTTTTTTTTTTGGTGTAAAGTGTAAAAAGTTGAAAAATTGGGGGGGAAGAAAAAATTAAAAGCTGCTGGCAGCTAAAAAAAAAAAATTAATTAAAGCATGAAATGGTCGGTTGTCAAAATCATTATTTTGAAATGATTTTGAGAACCGCCATTTTTTTTTTTTGAGTTTCAGTTTTTAAAATTTTTTTTTCCAACTTTTTTTTTTTCCCAATTAAAATGGCCCGTTTGACCGACAATATTTTTTTTAAATTTAAATTTATTTATTTTGAATTTGCAACTTTAACTTTAATTCGAACTTAAATCGAAATGCTTCCGAATAAAAGGTTACAATTTGAACACGAACGAACTTGAATAGAAAACTATTCTTTTAACAATTATTTATTTATTTATTGTACATAAAGAACTATTTCAGTAAAAGTGGAATCATATTTATTTTAATTACGACAACATGAATTTTCACTCATTTCACTATAAATACGTAACACAACATAAAATTGAAAGCATAAACTAGAACAAAAACCATTGGCGTAGCCGAACGGAATAATGTTGTATCCAATGGCTTATTCTTTCCTCTCTAGCAGATTCCCATGACATCCATAATGGTGGAAGTGGGCATTCATCTATCACGCAACCTAATATAGTGATTGTTATCAACGAATCCCATTGTCACTCTTCATCTCATCGATGGAGGGTCCGGAGATGGTGAGTCCATCTGTGAACGACACTCCAATGGAAAATATGTAAGACTCCCAGTCTTTGCATAGCAGCTCAAGACCCGTTGGTACGTTGTAGCTGTAAGAAAGCCCATATCCGGGAGTGTATACCACCATGGGTTGTTACATGGGCCTGCAAACCAGTTCAAACGACTAGTTATTTCTGTGACCCTTTGTTGCCCCATTTCTGCGACGTAAAGCTCCATGTGGTTGTTCAACTCCTCCATAAGTTCACCGATGTCCGCCACCGGTCTTGTATCGGTATTGAGTTGTGCTATGACCCTAAAACTGCAGTTTCCATCGGAGACGACATTAGTCCAACCTCTAATGAAGTGTACAGTTTGTTGCGGCATTTGACACTGGTATTTGAATGATCTACCAGTACTTGCTTGCGAACCTGACCCTGCATTGCTTGGGGTGGAATTCCGTCGTGATTGATTCGCGTGTTGGTGCTCCCAAGCAGATAGGATCCTACTCCCTGTTGCTCTAGGTCGCCTACCTCTTCGTTGGTTTACGATTGGCTCCTCGAGGAATGACTGTGACGCACTCGAATCGTCAAAATACGATCTCATTTCCTCCTCCGTGGCAGTCTCGCTGCGGTCCCTCGCCCAGTCAATAAACTGGTCCCGTACACTCTGCTGCCTAGTTTCAGGTGGTTCCCCCATGTGAAGAGTTCTCCAGAACACGTTTAGATCGTGAACCGGGTGGACGGTCCTCCTGTTTCTCAACTTGACGGCCAATTGACATGCGCACATTAGTCCAAAACTTGTGTGCAATGTGTGATCGCAATCACTGGGATTAACATCGTCCATTTCTTTCACCATTTTGTCAATGGCAAGATGTGAAACCACACCTCCCAGCCTACGAAAGATGTGACTTGTTGTGGAATGAGGCTTAATCGTAAGAGATCTCTCAAACTCTGTGCGGATCGCATCAAAATGCATTTCAAGTAGGCCATGCAGTTTCGGGAATGCCCGGTGAAACTTTTGATTTGAAGGACCCAACCACAACTTGTACCTGGCGTGAGCAGATTCAACTCTGCAACCAATTTACAATGTTGAAATGTCAGTTTCGGCATAAGCGTAATTATGGGCTAGTAGTGTCTGAAATAAACTAATGTACGAGTGGCTTTATGACGATAAATAGAATTACCTGTTGGTCGTGTTTGTGCCGTAGTGTAGAATGTTCTTGGTCCAAGCGAGGACAAATCGCTCACGGTATGGGTCCAACCATGTACTCCGTACGTACTCCATGACAGCCGGTAGTCTTCGCCAGTTCTCGCCATTTCGCAATGACACGCTCATGGAGTTCGCGATGCAATGCACGATGCGATCCCATCTGGATTTTACTGCCCCTTGATACTTTGTGGAACCACACAACTTGTTTACTTTAGCCTGCACATCCTTTGCTATGTGCCTCCGACACAGTAGGTGTGCTGCTTCTGGAAATACGATATTAATCGCATTCATTGCCGCTAACTCTCTGTCGGTAACAAAAACCCCCGGTGAGACACCACACTCAGCAAACAACTCCCGCAATTGTAAGCCCCACACATAACTCAGCGTCCTTTCGTTCGAGAGGAAAATGAAAGCTATGTGATAGTTTTGCCCAGTGGGTAAGACGCCAATCAGTTCCACCAAAGGCATGTCGTACAAATTTGTCTTGTAGGTTGCATCCATGAGGACAACTTGCGGGAACAAACGGATCATCTCCCTTGTATTAGGATGAGCTAAGAAAATTCCCTCCAATATGTTAGTACCCTGCACTTGTGAGTGTGTAAATATATAATGATGTTTTTCCAACATATGCAAGAAATAATCCATTGGGGCCATTGATCCCATCTCCATACGTTGATATTTACGTCAAGATTGTATATGTGTCGTAGGACACTACAGTTGTTTGTGAACTCCTTTTTGAGTTTCCTGAGAATTTCTCTAGGTGGCATTCCGCACTGCAACATTTCAATCACCCGCAAGAACTCTTCGTCATTCAGCTTCGAACTGGACGTGTGCCAATGGGGGTAATTCCCGAGTGCATGATTGTGTTTTTCGTGGCCCTCTCTGATAGAAACTCTCCACTCTCCTGGATACCTCTCATGCAGCTTAACCTGAAATTGACAATTGTGCTTCTTAGTCCCAACTGCATTTCTGGATTTCACTTCGGGATCACTTGAAGACGAGTTTCTATAGCTCCCACCACGCTCACAACTCATGTATACGTGTCTTGCTTTCGAATGTGATATCGCAAAGAAGATATTGTTTTCTCGACCAACAGCACGAACCCAAGTTTCTGCAGCTTCACGAGTATCAAAACTCTGATTGTTTTGGAAAAACTGACTGCAATCTGGAAAAACAGCCGCATCATCGGATGAAATATATGAAATAGGTGAGTGACTCATAGTATACGTGTTTGGGATTTGAAGTGTTTAGAGTAGAATGTTTGTTTCAATCAAGTGTGGAGTTTTTTAAAATGATGGAGGGGTTGGGGGGGATTTTATAGAACTGTAGATATGTCACGTGAACCGGTGTGTCACGTTAATCGATATGTTACGTTAACCGGTGTGTCACGTTAATCGATATGTCACGTTAACCGGTGTGTCACGTTAATCGATATATGTCACGTTAATCGATATGTCACGTTAACCGATATGTCACGTTAACCGATATGTCACGTTAATCGGTATGTCACGTTAATCGATATGTCACGTTAACCGATATGTCATGTTAATCGATATGTCACGTTAACCGATATGTCACGTGAACCGAGGGCTTTTGGTTCTATAAATAATCTCCCCATACATCACATTGTTACACCACAACTCTCCATTCAAACGTTCGTCTTCCTTACAACATACTATCAAATACTTTGCAATCCAATCAGTGTTAAATGTCAGGAATCTGGAAGGTAAAGTTATGATAATACATTAATAAACCGTAGTATATTTGATTGCTTATCTTTCTCTATGAATTCTAACACTCCAACTATTCTCATTTCCGCACAGAAACTCAGTAAAGGCGGTTCATCCAAAGATGGCGGTGCTGAAGATAAAAGAGCGGGCAAGAGGAACGTAAAGGATATCCCGTCGGTACCAGTCGACCAGTATTCTGGACGCTTGAAGTCGATTCGTGGAAGGGAAAGAGGGCCCATACCTGCTTCAGCGAGAGCTAGAAGGTCCAGATTGATGGCCAATGAAGAATTAAGTTCTGATGATACGGAGAACTTAATAGAGGACTCCTACGAGTCACCCGAAAGTATCGACACACAAACAAGGAACAGACTTGAAAGTGAAATCCCTCTACAGCAGGGGGCAGATGACTTTCGAGATGACACATTGCCTGAAGCGGGTAACAATTTTAACACCAATTCATACGGGCCATCTACACATTTCAACCAACCCAATTCGTACCGGGCATCTCCGTATTTAAATAATGATGTCCCTCCATTCAACGTATCTGGTTATTCTCAAATGAGTGACCCCACTGAAGGAGAGGGTGGAAGCAGCCAGTGTGGAGAAGAAGCGCCTAATAATGCCACTAATCAACCCTGGAGACCGCTAACACAAGGTATTGATGGAGGCCCAACAAATGCGGAGTTACTCACAGGATTTCTAGGCCACATCGCTCACTCCATATGGATGGGAAATGTAAGTCATTTAATTCCATATCTTTAAAATCTGAGTATTCATTTTTACCATTGTTATTTACTATTTACGTTAAAATGCCACAGGACCGCGATATTCTAGAGGGGTTTCAGCAATATCGTAAATTAAGCAAGTTCAAAAACTATTTAAACGACGATGTCTTGACTGTTGTCGACAACAGTCATCTCTCACACTTGCCCAGCTCTATGCACCCGAAGATCAACATGCCTTTGATTAGTGCATTTGTTGAGAGGTGGCATCCTGAAACTAATAGCTTTCACTTGCCATTCGGTGAGATGACTATAACCCTGCATGATGTCCACTATCTGTTAGGAATTCCTGTCCGTGGTCGTGCGGTTAAGGTGGAAACGAACCACCCGAAGGCGCTCAAGCTCTCATTATCAACTCATATGCAACTGAATGATGCATCATTGAAGGCCAACTTTAAAAGTGCTGGGTTCAAGCGTAGCACAATTGAAGCCGTTTTAAAAGCTCAAACTCTTCCACCTCCTTCACATGCTATCATGTACTTGTTGTGGTTGATAGGCACATCGCTATTTGTCGACAAGAGTGGTCATCGAGTACCGGTCGGATTTCTACCGTTCCTACATCAGCTGGATGAGGTTCATATGTACGCATGGGGAGCTGCTGCACTTGCCAATCAGTATAGACAGTTGGGAATTGCATCACGTATTGACTGCAAACAAATAGATGGATGTCTCTCACTCGTGCAGGTTTTTTACATCCCGTATATTATTTATACATTTTTTCGTAACTTTAAAAAAGAATACATTTTTTATTGAAGTCTTTATACGATTTCAGATGTGGATCTACAAGCACTTTCCTGGTTTTGAATCATGGAACTTGGGAACAATCGACCAAGATCAAACTGCTCTACATCTTGCATACAGAAGTGCCCTGGACAATGTTCCTGCAAATGAAGTATGTCATGAAATTTACCACGCTAGTCTTCATTAACATTTAAACTCTATTATGATTATTTACTTATGTTACTTACCTCATATGTAATAGGTTATTTGGACACCATATGGACAAAGAGCGGAGGAAGCTGTCCCCATTTCTCAATTTAGGGGAATTATTCATTGTTTAAAGGTTACGGAGGCTTACATGCCAGACAGTGATGCGCCAGTTCGGATACCCCCAATTCATTCCTCAACCACTCATAACACCAATGATTGTGCAAAGGCCACCGCAACCTTCACTCTATCGATGTTCTTATCGTCCTGGAGACTCATTCGAGAACTTTCAGAACGCTCGATGTAATTTCCATCTCCAAACACTTCGAGTTCATTACGGACCTGAAGCTCTTCCAACAGATCGATCGGTTTCGCCCAAGGACGCATATGCAAGTGACACGCCAAGAATCATTTACTCGAAGGGCACATTACCGACCAGCTGACATGAATCCTACCGTGGTATGGTTCCTCAACAATCAATACATATACATACACGACGTTACCATTTCATCAAATCCTTACGTTCTTTGTTTTTTATTTGTAGAGGATACAATGGCTCGGGGCTAAACTTGTACAAATAATCGAGCAAGGCGTCATATGAGCGAGAAGACGTACTAATCGTCGATGAAATTTGTCAACACTTTGAAGATGTTATTCCATTACGTAGTCAATAGTCATGGCATGTAATATTTTCTATTCAAGTTCATTCGTGTTCAAATTGTAACCTTTTATCCGGAAGCATTTCGATTTAAGTTCGAATTAAAGTTCAAGTTGCACATTCAAAATAAATAAATTTAAATTAAAAAAAAATATTACCGTTCAAACGGGCCATTTTAATTGGAAAAAAAAAGTGGGAAATTTTTTTTTATAAAACTGAAACTGAAAAGAAAAAAAAAAAAAAAAGCGGAAATGGCCGGTTCTCAAAAATGACCGGCCATTTCAAAAATGGCCGGTTCTGAGAACCGGCCAAAAGGGAAATGGCCGGTTCTCAAAACCGGCCATTTCATGCGTTAATTTTTTTTTTTTTCTGCCAGCAGCTTTTAATTTTTTCTTCAACCCAATTTTTCAACTTTTTACACTTTACACCCAAAAAAAAAAAAAGGAAAATTTTTCGATGTTTTTTATTGTTGAAATTTGTATTCAATCGTGCATGTTAATGTTATTGTGTTTGTGTAAACGAGTTATTTCGATTTTACGTTCATTTTTAAAGTTTTTTTTGAGTTAAGGCGTTTTAGAAAGACGCAAATAATTGGTCTTTGCGTTAATGGGTTCAAGGCGTTTAACAATTAACCCTCATTATTTTATGTATGACTATTAAGCTATAAACTTTCGAAAGTAGACCCAAATGCAAATTTTCCGTTTTCAATTTACCAACCACAAAAGAGAGTCCCGCATTCCAGATCCACCAAACACTGAGATCTGAACCGTTGGTGTTCATCACCGAAAATAAACAATTTAGGGTTCACCCATCTATTTATACCCCTTCCATTTCCACTCCACAACTCGCACAACAATTCTTCTCCTTATCTTTCTCTTCTCTACACTTAACTAAACTAAATCTCAGATCCAAACCCTCCTTCGACCATGTCTCTCTCCGTCGAGAAAACCACTTCCGGTCGTGAATACAAGGTGAAGGACATGTCCCAGGCTGATTTCGGCCGTCTCGAAATCGAGCTCGCCGAGGTCGAAATGCCCGGTCTCATGTCCTCCCGTGCCGAATTCGGCCCTTCTCAGCCCTTCAAAGGTGCCAGAATCACCGGAAGTCTCCACATGACCATCCAAACCGCCGTTCTCATCGAAACCCTCACCGCCTTGGGCGCTGAGGTTCGTTGGTGCTCCTGCAACATTTTCTCCACCCAGGACCACGCTGCTGCCGCCATTGCTCGCGATTCGGCCGCTGTCTTCGCCTGGAAGGGGGAGACTCTTCAGGAGTACTGGTGGTGCACTGAGAGAGCCTTGGATTGGGGTCCAGGTGGTGGTCCTGATCTGATTGTTGACGACGGTGGTGACACCACTTTGTTGATCCATGAGGGTGTTAAGGCTGAGGAGGAGTTTGAGAAGTCTGGGAAATTGCCTGATCCGACCTCCACTGACAATGCTGAGTTCCAGATCGTGTTGAGTTTGATCAAGGATGGATTGAAAACCGATCCTAAGAGGTACACCAAGATGAAGGAGAGATTGGTTGGTGTTTCGGAGGAGACTACAACTGGTGTCAAGAGGTTGTACCAGATGCAGGCTAATGGCACTCTGCTTTTCCCTGCTATCAATGTCAATGATTCTGTCACCAAGAGCAAGGTAGCGTCTCGATCTATCCAACTCTTTTCAGATCTGAGCTTTTTGTTCGATTTACATTTACTGCTGCTGATTGTTAATACTTTACTGTTTTCAGATGTGTCTATTTGTGAGATCTGGTTTACATTTTTGAAATAGAGCACTAATACTACTATATTAGAGATACAGTTATTTATTTCTAATGATTATTACTGCATTAATTTGAATTGATATCATGTTTTTCGCGTGCATTTATATGACACTATACATTAGCTGCTATTTAATTTATGTGATCTGTTTCCAAATAGTATGATATAGTCATTTAGACCTTCATTTGTTGATTTCCATTTGGTTCGAGGTAAAATGGGGGAAAATAAAAAAAATAGGGGGAAATTTTTATTTTCATGTAAAATTTATAAAAATCTATATAAAATACATACGGAAATTTGTTTTTCCATCCTATTTTCCCAGGAAAATCCTATTTTTCCTTATTGTTTTTCTTTTCCTCCATTTTCTATGAAGCCTCATCGGTTTTTACTCTGTAAACATACATTTCTATTGCGATGCATATTGTGTTTCATTATGATGACTGCATTTTGATCATTGTCAACCAGATAACACCAAATGAAGGTGAATTCATGTATGAAGTCTTGTGCTGTGTATATACTACGTGCATTATTGTTTGAAGCCTTGTGTATATATTGAGTCGATTAAATCTGGATTGAACAAGTTCATAGTTGAATCATATTTTAATCTCGGGTCATATATTAATATGTTTATTTGTTTGTTTTTCGTTATTGTGCTTCTACCAGTTCGACAACTTGTATGGATGCCGCCACTCGCTGCCTGATGGTCTGATGAGGGCCACAGATGTTATGATTGCTGGAAAGGTTGGAGTTGTGTGTGGTTACGGAGATGTCGGAAAGGGTTGTGCTATGTCCTTGAAGCAAGCTGGTGCCCGTGTTATAGTCACAGAGATTGATCCCATCTGTGCTCTACAAGCACTCATGGAAGGTTTCCAAGTTTTGACCTTGGAGGATGTAGTATCTGATGCTGACATCTTCGTCACCACCACTGGAAACAAGGACATCATCATGCTTTCTCACATGAGAAAGATGAAGAACAACGCCATTGTTTGCAACATTGGTCACTTCGACAATGAAATCGACATGCTTGGTCTGGAGACTTTCCCTGGTGTTCAGAGGATCACCATCAAGCCCCAAACCGACCGATGGGTGTTCCCTGACACCAAATCCGGTGTCATTATCTTGGCTGAGGGTCGTTTGATGAACTTGGGTTGTGCCACTGGACACCCCAGCTTTGTGATGTCGTGCTCGTTCACCAACCAAGTCATTGCCCAGCTCGAGCTCTGGAACGAGAGGACAACTGGCAAGTATGAGAAGAAGGTGTATGTCTTGCCCAAGCACCTTGATGAGAAGGTTGCTGCTCTCCATCTTGGAAAGCTGGGTGCCAAGCTCACTAAGCTCACCAAGGAACAGGCTGATTACATCAGCGTCCCCGTTGAGGGACCATACAAGCCCGTAGCCTATAGGTACTAAGGGAAAAGGAACAGCAGTTCCCTGAGGAGAAGGAAAACTATACTTTGATTCCTATTATTTCTTTTGAATGAACATCAAGTACTACTGTCTGCGATTAGTTTGAAGGTTTTGTTTTGAGGTGCCTTTTGGCAAGATTGTGAGGCTCTGAAAGGGCATTTGATGATGAAATAAGTCCAAGAGGCCTTTTGAGTCATGACCATGTTGTTGGTCGTCATGTGTTCTTTATCCAGTTTTTATTAAGAAGAATTCTACTTGCTGCACCAGATTTGCTCGTTTTCTTGCATCTATGCATATGCTTTGTTTGCATTCAAGTTCTCGGTGGTTTTCAGTCGAGGACGAATGTTTCTCGAAATTCTTTTCTTAAACCTCGTAATCCTTAAATTTTGATTGAAATTTGCCATTGTGAGCTTTTGCTTTTGAGCATAACCGAGTGCTGTCCGTGCATGTTCTGTGGCAAATTCCGCCACTATGTGCCAAGGCATCAGGTGTTCGGTCATCTGTGCATGTTTGCATTTGTACGTTTGGCTGTCTCATAAACCTTTTATACGGGAATCTTATAGTTACATTTAAATTATACTTTTATTACAACATTTTTAGGTTTCATCATTTATTTTTGCCTAAAATTATATATCAACCTTAACCTTAATGACTGAAGTTATTCGGGTGGAAGGGTATTTTTCAATTATATTCATCTATTTGTTTACCTGATCACTGCTGGATGACCTAATTTGTGGATAAATAAATGTGCCTTTTCTCCCATTCTAAGAAATATGTAGATGCAACGTTCTAGTCAGTAGTCAGGCTTAAGTTGTACTCCCTTCGTCATGCTATTTTTTTTTTTTAGAATCAAACATATTTATTAACTCATCAAATGAAAAAATTACAAAGGTTCCTCAAATTGAAAAGTTAAGTCAGCATCACCAGCAATACTGGGCTGGCTGAGCATAAACTGCACCGAACTGAAAAATCGACCGAAATCGAACCGAAAAATTGGTTATTGCGATCTCCAGTAACCAGCCACCACAATCCAATTTCCACCACTGTTCCATCTCCGGTCACCATCCAATCTCCATATCCGGCGTGACGTTCCTGCTGGCTATTGCGATCTCCACCAGTCCATTCCTCCACCACAATTCGCCACAGCCCACCACGCGTACCACTCCATCTCCAGCCACAATAGAGTAGGTATTATTTTCTTAGACAAGGAAACATGGGAGAGGAGATCAAGACAGAAAAGATGAAAGAAGATCAGATCCACTAACCATGGTAAAATGGGAGAGAAGAGATCGCAACACTCTCTCTGGAAGACAAGAAGGCAAGAGCATGGATATTTGCATACTTGACAACTAGTTCTGGAAGACAAGAGGACAAGCAGATCTTTCTTCTTATTTTCTGTTTCTTCTCTTTACTAATCATAAATGGATTTTGCCGCCCCTTCGCCGGAAACTCAATTTCGGCTTTCTTCTTCGATTTTTTCACTCTTTCATGATGACGACACCCCTAGAACGAACCTAGAAAAGACCCCGTGCTATTGGAACCGATGATGGCATGGACACTGAGATGACAAAGACACGGGAAGAAACCTCTGATAGCAAGCTAGCTGCTCATGAATTCCAATCATATGCAAACGCAGCCATGAGACTACCAAAGCCTCGTGATGGACGTGTTGAGAAGGAAAAGAACTTGGATGAATGCGGAAAGATTAAGATCTCAGCACCTACGGAAGAAATTTCGTTCAAACAAGTCACGTTTGATAAAGACTTCCATGAACTGATGATACATCCCTGGAAAAACACAATTTTGATCAAGATACTAGGCAAATCGTGCTACTATCCGACGCTACTGAACAAACTTGAAACTATGTGGTCTCTTCAAGGTCACTTTTTTCGAGTTAATGGAACTTGGGCATAATTGCTACTGCCTCAAAGGACTTAGTGATGAGAAACGTACGTTGATCCTCACAGAAGGGCCCTGGCAACTTGGGGGAAGTTTCTTAACAGTTCGCCAATGGGTTCCGAATTTCCGCGCAGATATCGACAAGATGGAAACAACCATTACCTGGGTTCGAATCTTGAATTTACCCATGGAGATGTTTCGGGAATCAGTCATACAATCTCTGGCAGCATGTATTGGAGACCCGCTCAAAATTGATGGTAATACGTTTACGGCTAAAAAGGGATGCTTCACCAGATTCTGTGTTGAGGTAGAAACTTCCAAACCCTTGGAGTTGGGGATTTATGTATGTGGCAAAGTGTACCAAGTAGTCTACGAAAATCTACCTTCTTTATGCCATGGATGTGGATGTGTAGGACATACGCTTGGGGAGTGCAAGGGCTCTACACATGTTAATCCACCCAGGAGAGCTGAAAATATGGATACATCGACCCAAGCAACTGAATTACGAATAGTAACTGAGACTTCAGGAGAGGATGTTAGTTGGCTAACGGAAAAGACAAAGAACAAGGAATTCGGAGAATGGATGTTAGTGGAACATCGGAAATGGAAACCACCAGCCCCACAACGAAATCCTATTAGGAGTCCTGGGAATGGGAATCAACAGCAGCCACCAAGACCACAAGCTGGGAATAGACAACCAAGATTCAATGTTGGGTCGAATACTGTACGAACTGAGCCCACGAGAAATCCTACTGGGACTACAAATATGAATCCTATCAGAACTCGTACTCTCCCAAGGAGTTTAAATACACATAGTGTGGCACAACGTCAGCAACAGACACGTACTGGAGGATCAGGTCCATCGCCTAACCTGTCGATTGTTACACCGAAAGCTGTAGCCAAAGAGATTCCGCAAATTGCTGTTAATGGAGAACGAAGACATGGAAATAGACCCGGAGAATCTGGAATTAATTTTCCACAACGACATGTTGATGGTTCAGTGGATTCCGAACCCGGTAATTCACACTATCCTTCACCAGTTTCAGGGTCCATCAAATATACTATGCACAACTCGAGGGGAGAGAGTAGTGCACGTAATGGAAGTCTCACCGTTGATCTAGGAGCTGGAGGTTCACGCCCACATATTATTCCAGGAGGACAATCAACGGACGGGGTAGCAGATATATGTACTGAGTTAATGGGAACAAGCTCGACAGAACGTATTGGCTTTGGAGATTCTGGAGCAGCTGATTGCGAGATGGATGGGGTGAGGTATTGATTACCCACTCTTTCCTTATCATTTAAATATGTTACATATGAAGATCGTTTCCTGGAGCTGTCAGGGAGCTGGCAATGGAAATTTTCGTAGGAATTTTCGAGAATTAGTCCGAACACATTCCTTCTATAATCTTCCTCCTGGAAACTCGTGTGTCGGAAAATAATGCATATGAAATTGCACCGTTTTTAGGCTTTTCGAATTATCAAATTGCACCTACAGACGGCATGGCTGGGGGGTGTGTGGATGCTCTGGAATTCGGATGTTACTGATGTTGAAATAACGGATGTGGAGGAGCAAGGAATTCATGCTATTATTAGGCCTCGCCAACTAGAACCATGGATGATTTCGGGTGTGTATGCTAAGCCGAACCGACAAGATAAGATTCGTATTTTCAGGAGCTTAGAATCAAATCAAATTTTTTAGACTTGCCGTGGTTGGTTACAGGTGACTTTAATGAAATAGGTTTGTCTCATGAGAAGCAGGGAGGTCGAACTGCGACTGTGAGCAGACTTCTATTCTTCTAGAATTTTCTGGATGCGTGTTGACTCCAGGACCTGGGCTTTCATGGTCTAAAGTTCACTTGGACAAATAAACAAGACAGCGGCAGAATTGTTCAAGAACGAATAGACCGTGTGGTGGCAAACGCTAAATGGTTAGATAGGTTCCCAGAGAATGTTGTGCTTCACCTCCCTCGCACACATTCTGATCATCATCCTATCATGACACTTTGCCATGGGTTAGATACTCCGACTGGAACTCGCCCCTTTCGGTTTGAGGCTGCCTGGTTTTCGCACCCGGATTGCGAGCCAATTTTGCGAAATATTTGGAGCACTAGTGAGGACATTATTCAAGCGATCTCCAAAGTTTCAGAAACGATGATTAATTGGAATAAATCCCACTTTGGCAACATCTTTTATAGGAAAAGGAAGGTCTTGGCTAGGATTGAAGGTACACAAAAAGCTTTGGTAGATTAGTATAGTGAGTTTCTCCATCATTTAGAATATGATCTTATTCAGGAGTATAATCAAATTCTTAGTCAGGAGGAGATTTTCTGGTACCAAAAATCTTGCATTAAATGGTTGTCGAAGGCGAACGAAATACGAAATTCTTCCATAAATCCACCTTAACGCGTCGAAGACGAAACAAGATCTTGACCCTCCAAATTGGCGAGGAGTGGGAGAAAAATTTGATGATATACTGAGAGCACATGCAAGAGATTACTTTTCTGGATTGTTCAATTCCGGCAATAGTAACTCTTCTGCGACCCGTAGTCGATTGAGCAATTCTGGACTCCAAGTGGTCTTGTCGCCTGAACAGGTTATCGTTTTGGAGCGGCCAGTTGATTTGAGGGAACTTAAAGATGTGGTTTGGGCAACTAATCCGTTTAAGGCCCCGGGGCTGGACGGTTTACATGCGGTTTTTTATCAAAAAGGTTGGTCATGGTTGGCAAGTTCTTTACTGGATTTTATTCAAGGTGCCTTCTCAAATTGTCAGTTTGATCCGGAGCTTTGTACAACACACTTGTGTCTTATTCCGAAGGTCCCTAATCCTGCGGTTATCTCTGAATTCCAACCCATCTCTCTTTGTAAAGTGATTTATAAGCTTGTTTCTAAGTGCATTACCATGAGACTGCGAAGTTTGATGGCTACTCTGATTTCCCCTACGCAATCCAGTTTTATTAAAGGGAGAAGCACCCAAGATAACATCTTTTTGTTACAGGAAATCCTTCATTCTTTGAGAGCCAAGAAGAAAAACAAGGTGGGGTGTATGATAATGAAATTAGACCTTGAGAAAGCATATGATAAAGTTAATTGGGATTTCTTGGAAGAAACTCTGCATTTCTTCAACTTTCCGAGATCACTTGTGGATTTAATTATGTTTTGCGTACGTAATGATGGGACAAAACTCTTATGGAATGGGGAGCCTCAAGACGCTTTTTCTCACTCTTGCGGTTTGCGTCAAGGTGATCCTTTATCACCTTATTTATTCGTCCTGTGCATTGAACGGTTAGCTTATCTTATTTGTGAAGCACTAGAGAAGCGCAAATGGTGTCCTATAGTACCTTGTCGAGGTGGCCCAAAGTTATCGCATTGATTTAGTATTAATGGGTAAGGCCACAATATCCACAGCACGGACCATCAATGTGGTTCGAGAAGATTTTGTGATGCCTCTGGTTTGAAACTAAGTCCGGCTAAGTCGAAGGTGTTCTTTCTGAAAGTCGGGGGAGCTGTCCTCAAGAGGTCTATAAGCGATATTTTGGGCTTCGGATAAATTGTAAACTTGGGGAAATACTTAGGGGTGCACCTGACCCATGGGAGGGTGGATCGTCGAGTGTATGCTGATATGTTTGATCGTATTTTAACATGCATGAGCAATTGGGAAAAAAAATATCTCTCTCTGTGGGAGATCCACTTTCATCCAGTCCGTTTCATCGGCAATACCAATCTATGGTATGCAAGCAAACTGGCTGCCGGAGCATGTTTGTGAAAAGCTAGACAAAATAAATCGCGATTTTCTCTGGTCGACGGATATTGAAAAGAAGAAGCTCCATTTAGTTGGTTGGAAGACAGTTACTTTACCAGGGGGGGGGGGGGGGGGGGGTAGGAATCCGTTCTGCTAGAGAAACTAATGAAGCATTGCTCTCGAAGTTGACTTGGAGAATTTTACGCAAAGAGGATACAGTATGGAAGGAGCTGGTTCAAGCAAAATACTTGAAGAATACTGATCTCCTTAGCTATAGGACTCGACCAGGTGATAGCGCAACTTGGAAGGGTCTAATGTGATGTGTCGAGCTTATCAAACCTTTCCTACGATGGCAGATAGGTGATGGGCAGAGTATCTTGTTCTGGCATGACAATTGGCTAGGCTGTGGGTCATTACGTGATAAAGGAGTCCAGATATCTCCTACTGAAGTAGGCATTAAGCTGTATGAATTGATTGATGAAGACGGGCTTTGGAATCTCTCTAATCTCCAGTCATTTATCCCTCAACAACTCAGGGACATGATCGAAAATTTTCATATCCAATTACGGGATTCTGCAGACTTACTGCTTTGGAACGAAAATGCTAATGGCATTTTCACGTGCCAGTCGGCTTATCATGCTTTGCGAAAAACTTACACTGAACCACAAGTACCTAAATCTAAATGGGCCTGGATTTGGAAGACGAGTTACAGTAACAAACTGAAACATTTTCTATGGTTAGTGGTTCAGGGAAGATTGGCAACAAATGAGTTGCGTTTGAAGCGCAATCTTGCTCAATCTATTGTGTGTTCTGTATGTTATGGGGATGATGAAACTGTTCTCCATATTTTGAGAGATTGTCCGGCTGCCATGAATGTATGGAAGAAGCTTTTGTCACCAAGTGATTTGCAAAATTTTATCTTGCAGCCGTTTGAAACTTGGATCAAACATAATATCCTTCAATCTACTATTGATTGCAGTGAAATGCCTGAAATAAAATGGAAGTGGATCTTTGTTTTTGACCTTGTGGCATCTTTGGAAGGCAAGAAACTCTTGGGTCTTTCGACATTTTGAAGAAGCAGTGGGGTCGACTATTTTTCAGATAAAGAGATTAAGCTCTGACTTGCAGTCCTTTGTTTTGAAGAAGAATTCGAAACGCGTGGTTACAAAATGGCGAAAGCCAGATGAGGGATGGACTAAGCTAAATGTGGATGGAAGTGTGTTTAGACAGGAGAATCGAGGTGGCGTCGGAGGTGTTCTTCGGGATCACACAGGGAGTTGGCTTGGGTGCTTTACTTCTCGTATCCCGACAATGTCGGTAACTGCAACAGAATTGATGGCCATCAAACTTGGGCTAGAAATGGCTTGGGAACGGAGATATCATAAACTAGCTGTTGAAACAGATTCTTTGGAAGCTTTCAAGCTAATCACAGGCGACTTGGTTTTAAACTCGGAACTGGCCTTATCATCTTTAGTAGAAGATTGTCGAAAGCTATTACATATGCCTTGGACTACTAGTTTTGTGTGGATTAATAAACGGTGTAATTTAGTTGCGGATAAGCTTGCTACGTTAGCTAGTCTTGATATGGCCGAGAATGTTCTTTGGAACGATCCTCCGAGCCATGTTGTACCTTTTTCTGATTTTGATATAGTTTGAGGACTGAACGTCTGTCTTTACCAAAAAAAAAAAAGAAAGAAAAAGTCATAAATGGATTTTTGGAATTTTAGATCTACTTTGGTCTAGTTTCGGTGTAGATTTGGTCCTGACCCGGACAGAGTGAAATTCGGTTCCGTCTTCAGTTTGTAAAAATGCCAGTTTTCCATTTTTTTCGGTTCGGTCCGGTTTTGACCCGATGCTCAGCCTAACTGCTAGGACAACTTACAACTAATCTATTAGTCGTTCCACTTGTCCGGTTGAACTTAACTTGATCAAAACTTGATAGCAGAAAGACATGGTCCATGGGAAGACAAATAATTTATAACCATGGCGCAATCACTTCTATCTCCACATTTCTCCATTGGAAATCCCTAGCCATATATGGTGCAAATTTAGATGTTGTAGCTTTGGGTTGCCAAGCGTATCGAAGTTGTACCTGCCTCCATGCTAACACTTGACTACCATGATTTCTAGCCACCATACCCAAACCACCACCCGTCCAATCCGGCACTAAAAAGATGCATCAACAGACTTCCATACTTAACTTATGTTTCCACGTCAAAGTAGGCTATAACTATTCATCATTTTACATACAAAGGGAGTCTTATTGTAACACCCCACTTGCAGTAACCGCTTTAGATAACTAATAAATAAATTATAAAATTATTATTATTATCGTCTTTTTCTATTACTGTTATTAGGTGTACTTAGTTTTCTTTTAACTTAATTGTTATCGTTGTTTTATATAATTTTTTGTCGGCATGTTAATAATTTTGATTTAAGTCGTTTTATATTTAAACGAAGTCCTATGAAAGAACGATCACTGTAATATGAACAGTACGAATTTACAGTACTCATTTATTGGACCACTTTAATATATATTACGTGTTTGTGAAAATCAAAATAAGAATGCTCGTCCAAATAATTCACATATTAAACAATAATATATGTATATGTAAATCCTATCAGTATACTTGTTGTTGCTTCTTGTAAATTCTTTACCTCATACATCTGCCTAAACACTAACCACACCTCACCTCACCTCACCTCACCTCACCTCATTAATTAACACCTCATCAGTATGCCTGACTCATTTGCCACGAATCACTCACAGCATCAATCCTATGCTCTATCACTACAACTAATCAAGTTGATTCTCATCATTATTTTCTCACCATCTTCACACACTCATCACACTTTTGCTCACACACTTCATCCGAGAATTGAAAATTGATAAGAAAATATATGAGAATATAGGAACAGTGATGGACGGACTCAACAAGCTTGCACGGTGAGTAGATGATGTTCGGTACTTTTGAGTATACAGTTATCTCGACTTCAATTAGTTTAGTATGTTTTAACTTTAATATAATTATAACCGCGTATGCGTTATTTAACTTCGATGGTAGTTCGGATACTACGTATTTTGGACGATAATTTGTATTTTGATCAATTGTTATATTTCTAGGGATGATGATGATACCCTGGTATAGGTTAGAGGCCTCACGGACCGATTAAGGATAACTTTTGTTCGTGTTTGGTCAACGAGCGGTGACAAAATTGTACGGTCCCCGTAATTAGTTTGATGGATTGACCGGGCCGTGTATGGTACCTTTGGTAAGGATTCTAGCCTTCTCTTTTATACCGTTTGGGCATCTGGCCCCTGGGAAAATGGATATTTATTCTGTCTTGTTCTGACAAGTATTATTGATTGATAATGTATGGTACTACTCTTGATACAATACTCCCTCATTCAAAAGCCCTTTTGGTTAGGCTTACCTAATTAACCTTGATATCTTGTATCACCTGGTATTGACCTGATCTCCTTTTTACCATTATCTTTTATCAGACCAGCCATAAATCTTATTCATTGTTTTGATATTTGACCAGCCTTTCTTCATATATTCCTATTAAACAACCATTAGCTTATTCATGTACTTGTTAACCTTCGCATTCATTTATTCATGACATTTGTTATTGATTCTTATAAACCTTGTATAAGTTGGTCATGATCATCTTAGTTCATTTGAAACCCATACAACTCTTAGATATCCATATTACTCGCTATTTGAAACTTCTCATTTTGTACCTCCTATCATTTCCTTGCTCGTTAACCCTTGTTTATGTGACAATCAATTCCTGAGCCCATTTCTCTCTGTTTCGAGTGTTCTCACTCATATTCATATCTTGTACTTTTCATCATTTCCTTCTTTTCGTCTGGATTAATTATGTCATCACCTCTATTTTTTCTCTGGATATTTATATGTTCATGATTGCCTTGTCCGGTTGTTCCCGTGATGACTTTCATTTTAAACAATCATGTTTCATGTCCTATTGATCAGATTGTCCTCTTTCTTTGGATTCCTTGTATCTTTCCTTGACCAATTGTACCCTTACACCTTTATCATATATATTTTCTCCATATTGTATTTCCTTCTACTCTTACCATCTTGAAATGATAAAGGCTTTATCCTGTACCTCTTCCTACATTTTCAATATTTTGTTCGGACCATTCATGATGAAATCATGAATCATATATTCCTCTTCTTAACATGTTGACTCTTTGGTCTATTGTTGTATACATGACATCATATTGATATACCTGATTCAAGTTCAGGTTATGTTTATTTGATATTGTTCTCTTTCAGAGATGATAACGGGCATACATGATTATGAGTTACAGATCTTGATTTGAATTCGATTTGGGCCCAGGACTGTAAGTGAGTGGCTACTGGGCGGGACAGACCGACGGTTAAGGTCATCTCCTGCAGATCCTCAATCCCCATACTCCGAATACTACCGGTGGTTGGTGTGTTCCGTGATCTGGTATAGCATGAACCTCGGCATGCTTGATCTTGTTTATTTGCGAGGTCGCGCCTCGATGGAGTAATAAGGTAGTCTATATGTTCGGGAGTTTTATGGTTAGTATCCGATTCGTACTCGTATCATCATGTGGTTACACATTGAAATCTCTATTTCACATTGTCTGTCAATCTATTGCCTTTCAACTCTTGTTATTTCTTTGATACCGTGTTACCCATAAACCTTACGAAGTCGTCAAAGACTTACTCCTTTCATTCTTCTTCTGTCCATATTTCCTCAGGTGCATCACTTTAGGAGAGTTTGTTGATTATTGGAGAAGCTAGGATAAATCCGACTTGATGGAGACTAGTTTATTGATGTAAGTTACCAAGATGGGCCCACATTGAGGTGTAAAGAATGCTGAAAATATCAGGTATAGTACATGGCTTTTCATTTCTTGGGTTTTAGTTCTTTCCTGCAACTTCTGACATATAAGAGATGGTCTGGTAGGAAGGGTGCAGACGGGTGCTTTGAGCCATGGAGCAGGGTGCTCCATGGCGGGGCATCACACTTGTTTTATGACCATTCAATTCAATGTAAAGAATTAATAATCGAGTTTGAAGTTATAAGAAAATCAGCAGACAATCTTTTGACTATTGAAAATCGTACTGAAGTGTCGAGTAGTAGGGCTGAAAACCTTAATAAAATTCACACCCAATATCCAGTTCCTGTGATGACAAACGATTTAGGGATCAACATGAGCGTGAATTAGGCTGTGATAATTCACAATTGCATTTATTTACTATCAGTAATTATTTTAATTAGAGTACGTCTTGCGAGAGACCCCTATATATAAGAGAGTCCCAAAAGTCCCTTTCAAATGTTAAAATTAGACAATTATACCTTTTTTTTCGACTTGGCTTTTTGATGGTTTTTCGCGGATATTTTGACCCGGATCATTAAAAACGGGTCAAGTAAAAACTAGACAATATAATGTAAAACTAAACAATATAATATAAATTTAATATCATGTAAAAACTAGAGAATTTCTTTCATAAACTAGACAATATAATGTAAAAACTAGACAATATAGACAATTATGTTACACTGAGTGAGTAAATTTCTGGACAAGTAGTAAAATTAGACAATTCATTTACAAAACTAGACAATTCAGTTACAAAACTAGACAATATGTTGTAAAAACTAGACAATATGTTGTAAAAACTAGACAATAATTTTTCTTCGATTGCTTTAGTTTCTTCAGAGCATTCTTCTTCAAATCATCCAATCCACCCTCTTCAAAATCATCATTAGCAGCAAGTCTCTTAGATCCTTGAGAAGCTTTTTCATTAGCAGCTTTTTTTTTCTTCTAACTTTTTCAACTTACATAAAAACTAGACAGTTCAACACAACTGCACAACGGAAAGTTATAACATGAAAAAACTAGACAAATATTGTTAAAAACTAAACCATATGTGTTAAAAGCTAAAACATAATGTATTTACATAAAAACTAGACAAATATTGTTAAAAACTAAACCATATGTGTTAAAAGCTAAAACATAATGTATTTACATAGAAACTAGACAAATATTGTTAAAAACTAAACCATATGTGTTAAAAGCTAAAACATAATGTATTTATATAAAAACTAGACAATATATGTTAAAAACTAGACAATTTCACGCAAAAATCATATATACATTCCAACTAACACTGAACAAACTAGATAATTTCGACTAAAATGTAGACCATTTATACAAAAAACTAAACGAAATCGGAAAAAACATAAGTGACCTGAAAATCGAGGAAACGACAAGGTAATGACTTATGTGTGTTGAGTAGTCGGAGATTTGCCGGAGAAGACAACCGGAAAGCTTCGAAGTCCGGTCAACAATTTTGAAAGTCGACAAAACGGAAAAACTAAACCGATAGAAAGGTAGATCGGCTCATGAGCTACTCAAATATGCAACCGGATTTAGTATTGGTGGCCGGACGACGGAGTTACGACGGATTTAGTGGTGGTTTTAGAGAGAGAAAGAGATTGGAAGATAGAGAGAGAAACATGAAGAAGGAAATGAAGAAAGTGAAAAAAAACTCTAAAAAATTGACTTTTATACTAAAACCGTTTTCGGATCCGGATTCGGATCCAATTCTTAAAAATCCACCTTCAATCCAGATCCGCAAAAAATATTAAAATAGACAAATGTAAAACATAGACAATTTTTATGTGAAACTAGATGGAATTTTTGGACTCTCACAAATGAGTAGGACATTTATAAGACTTTGTATTTTAATTATTGTTATTACTATTTCCTAGTTACACAAGGTAATTTAGCCGTTAGAATCTTTCTTCCTCACGTGCTTCGTCGATCAATCCGTTAGGCGTCATCTTCACATACGTAGGAAGACGCATTGCAGAAATCAGTTGGACGATTGAGGTAATTTCGTCACTAGTCTTCTCCATAATTATCGATTCTAACTCGTTCATCATCTACAAGTGATCGACGAAATATCGGAGAATTTGGCTTCTTTTTCCTGTGTTCGATTGATTGTAACTCTGTTTTTGATTAATCGAATCGATTGAGCTTGTGTTTCGAGTTATTGGATTTGGGTCATAACATTTTGGTATCCAGAGCCAGGTTACGGATTCGATTGGGACTAATCCAATGGATACAAGGATGAAGGTTTTGTTTGACACGACGAAGAAGCACAAAACACAGTCTCAGAAAAGGTGGTTTCCATGGATCAAGCATTGGGAGAGTTGAAGATGCAAATCGAGATGTTGGTTAACTCTCATCTTGAGAAAGAAACTCGGAGAAAAGAGAAATACACAGTTGAGGAAGGATCGACGGAGAAGAAACAAGAGATACAAAATTCCTCAGCAACGATTTGTCACGCCGGAACTTGCAACTCCAAATTTTGGGATGCAGCAAATAGTTCAACCATCGCATCGCCTGGAATTTATGGAGTTTTCGGGAGAAAATCCGCGCTCATGGATCCGACGTGCTAACAGGTATTTTCAAAACAACCCCATGGATGAGTTTAGTAACGCAATTCATGCATCATACTATATCAATGGATCTGTTGATTTGTGGTATTATGAGTGTGTGGAGAAAAAACGAATATGCCTTGGGATTATTTCTGTAATATCACAATTACACTTGTTTATAGTGGTATTTGAAGGTGGCATACTCCTTCAACTAATCCAACTTCACCCTTTACCAAGACTTGAATTACATAATGATGAGTTCTGTTACAAAATCCTATCCTTAGCTAAATCTCTTTACACCCTAAGTTCCCAAATTAGTAACTTTGAACCCTCTTTAATTGAATTCTTAAGTCAAATACTCCAGTTCCTCAAAGGGATTTTATTTAACTTCCCAAATTAAGTACTTCCTTCCTTCTTTTTAACATGCTTGTTTGGTAGTTGATGTGGTTGCCTTTATCAAGATAGTATATACCTGGAGTTCCAGTTACTTTGGTACAAAAAGAAAGTAAGTCTAGTTAAGTTACTGTATTTCAAGGACTAAGTAAGATGTTCCTGAAAAAACAAAAAGTGATGTATGTACAAGTATAAATACACTAGGTGTATTTAGTGCATTGTATATTATTTGCGGAATTTATTTTAACTATAATTGATTTATACTACTTTTATGTAGGATAACACTAAATCCTGGTTACATATTTTAGCTACACATGTTTTATTCAAGATTTTTAGTTCATTTATTTTCATGTGCTTCCCGATATTTTTAGAGCTTGATTATATTTTGAGTATCGTAATTCTTATTGTCGTTACAATTTAATAATGTATTAATTGCATATTTATTAATTTTATATGATTTAGAGTTATATTTGTTCCTCGAGTTGTTTGAATTTCATGTAAGTGAAAAGAGTAAGTATAGTAAAGATCAAGACTTTCTATTATATAGGAAAGTCTGGTTTTCATATCAAAACCAACTAAATAAACCAGCAAGCGGTTTCTAACCAGAGTCATATATATAAGCCACAAAACATGCTAAAACCCTGGAAAAGAAAAACACATACCAAAAGGTCTTTTGTGCGTGTTTTTTACGTTCCTCTCTACCATCTACTGTTTTCTCGCCTGAATCTCGCCGTTTCCACCTCGTTTCACCTTCCTAGCTTCTATCTACATAAATCAGGTAAAAACCTTCCTCATTTTTGTATGTTTTTGTGCGTTATTATGAGTTTTGTGCGTATTTTTGATTCAGTTTTGTGTGTGTTTCATGATTTTTGATTCAGTTTTCATGATTTGTTGTTTAAAAGTTTTAGATCCAGTTGTTAGGATGTTCAAATCCACGAATCCAGAACGATGAAGAAGCTAGCTCATCAGATCTGGAAGTCATTCTAGAAAATATGTTAAGATCTGGATATATATCAGACATGAACATCAAATTCGTACGTTGCTTAATGTTTTTAACAACCATCGTATGGTTTTTAGCTTGTGTTGCATGATTATGCTTTCTTATGGTTAAGAGGCATTGTTATAATTTTAAGAGACACTGTTATAGTTTTAAGCATCATAACTAGATCAAGAAGGAGACACGAAAAGGATTTTTGAGGAGGCCTATGTTAATGTTTTTTAGTTTGTGTTGCATGTTTCTGCTTGTTATAGTTTTAAGAAGCAATATTATAGTTTTAAACATCAATGTTACTGTCTTTAGCTTGTGTTGTATGTTTCTGCTTTGTTATAGTATTAAGCATAAATGTTACCATTTTTACCTTGTGTGTTGCATGTTTATGCTTTGTCATAGTTTTAAGAGGCATTGTTATAGATTTAAGAGACATTGTTATTGTTTTAAGCATCAATGTTACTGTTTTTAGCTTGTGTTGCGTGTTCCTGATTTGTTATAGTTTTGAAAGGCATTGCTATAGTTTTAAGAGTCTTTGTTATCATTCAAAGAATCAATGTAACTGCTTTTAGCTTGTGTAGAATGTTCCTGATTTGTTATAGGTTTAGGAGGTATTGTTATAGTTTCACATGTGCATTGTTATGGTTTTAGAATTAATTTTATTGTTTTAGTTTGTGTTGCATGTTCCTGCTTTGTTATTGTTTTAAACAAGTATGTGATAGTTTTAATGAGAGTTGTTATGGTTTTAACCTAGTTAGTGAATATTTTAAGCAGGCACTGATGATGACATTGAGTTTGACGATGGGTCTCTGATGTGACAATGAAATTTGCGATATAGCATGCTTTTAGACCCTCGTTTTTTGCCTTAGATTCAATATTTGCATCGTTTTATGGTCAATTACCAACTTCGTGTGTATTTTGTAGGTCATGATCGCGTTTTTGAGGAATTGCACGATTTTAGCCGCGAAATCGAGAAAGTTAAGCAAATACACCAGATTGGCTGTTGCACGGAGTTCAAGGAGTCAAAACATGTCATGCGACCAACCAATGCGAAGATAATTGATGATACAATAACTTTGTAGAAGACCACTTTTTGAGGAAACGAAGTTACGAAGCCCGAAATCGAAGAACAAAGAAAACAGATTCGAATTTGCAGAAGTCGAAGATGGCGACTGATGTGCACTCAGAGATTTTGATTTCATTGTAGAGACTGTAATCTCTAAATACAATCAAAAGATTAGATTTATAATTGCCAGAAGCTCACTAACACACTGTTTATAGCGGTAAGTTAAATGGTTGATTTTCAATAAAAAGTAAATAATAGATTTTTGGTATTTTTGAATAAGTAAAATAAACATTTAAGCAGGAAAGAAATTTTAATAAGAATTGACGAACTAAGAACATATAGAGAAAAGCATGAAGCATTAACCTTCACTTTGATAAACGGTTTATATCAGGAATAATAGATAGCGATAGTTACGGTTGAAGAGTCACACAAGTCACATATCTTATACCAAGGCGCAGTCAGCAAAGATACCCCATGTAGACTTTCGTCTAGCTCAAAGCTGTCACCAGTTTGCTAGCTCAACATCATACCTCAGGCCAAATATCAACCTATAGACACAACTGATACCTCCTAATCTAGTGCAATAAATACTCATGTCTCGCAAAAACATAAACAAACAAAGCATCTTTCTCAAATAGCACAAATATGAACAACAATCGCATAACCAACATTGATGCTAAAACTATTCCATCATATATAAACCAAATAATCAAACAAGTGAATTAGCCAGACATAACTGAAAGTAAATAAACTGAAAACTGAATTGAAATCATATTTGAAACAACCTAACCGTAAGTTGATGGCGAGTGTCGACCCTTAGCTTCTCCTCTTCTATTCCTCCTTTCTTGATCGATCTTGATGGCTTCCTTGGTTGCTTGCTGACGGCTAGGGTTTTGGGGTTTCACTTCCCTGAGGACTGGTTCTCTCTCAAGAGAGATGCCTTGTGAGCTTCCCTTGTTTCTGAGACCCCTAAGGTCTTATTTATAGGTGAAATCTCGAGCTCAAACCGTCATTGGTATATAAGGAAGGTTTAGGAAGACGGGCCCTAGCATGACAGGCCAGAAAATAGACTAAACAAAATCCAGTAGCTTGACTGCTGTCCACAGGAGACCGCTGAGACCCTCTCCAGCTTCGAATATGTTTCTTCTGTTCTTCAATTTCGGGCTTCGTAACTTCGTTTCCTCGATAAGTTATCTTATACAAAGTTGTAGCATCTTCAATTATCTTCGCACTGGTTGGTCACATGACATGTTTTGACACCTCGAACTCCGTGCATCGGCAAATTCTGCATATTTGCAAGACTTTCTCGATTTGGCACAATTATGCCGTTTTGACGCCTGAAATCGTGAAATTCCTCAATAACGCGATCATGACCTACATAAAACATGCAAAGTTGGTAATTGACCATAAAACGATATAAATATTGAATCTAAGGAAAAAAACAAGGGTCTAAAAGCATGCTATATCGCACATTTCGTTGTCACATCAGCGGCCACCAGGGGACCGCAGAAGGCCTCTCTGCGGCCACTAGGCGACCACAGTGATGGTTCTGATTTGTTCTGGGCTGTTTTCTAGCCTTTCAGGCTAGAGCCCGCCTTTCTAAACCTTCCTTAATGATCAATGGCGGCCAGAGGATGAAATTTCAAGTATAAAGAAGACCTCAGGGGTCTCATAATTCTACATCGCTCATAAAGTAGCTCTCCTGAGAGAGAACCAGTCCTTGGGGAAGTGAAACCCCAAAACCGCTGGCCGTCAGGCACCCAGAAGGAGGAAACCCTAGAAGCAGCACGAAGACATCAGAGACTAAGCTTCTTTTTCTTCTTTCTTTTCTTGTTGTTTTCGATTTCTGTCTGAATACTATGAGTAGCTAACTTTCTAGGGTAATCGATGGTGGAAAAGTAGCAAAAGCAGGGCATAATACTTTTCCACGATCGATTAAATCTCATCAATTTAGGGTTTACTACGATTCAATTGATCTGTCTGCGATAAATCTGTTTATTTTTCTGCATACAATTTACAAACGTTATTTGCTTGTTCCTATGCTAAGTGTCCGTCGAGAATGACATCCCGAGTCAGCTTTCAGCTATAAACTGTGAATTTGAGGACTTCCGACTTATAAATTTAATCTTGATTGTATTTAGGGATTACAGGTTCTACAATGAAAAACGAAATCTCTTAGTGCACATCAAAATTTGGCACCGTTGCCGGGGACACTTGACCGCTCAAGCAAGTTTTGATCGTCCGAGATAAGTTGAAATATTTCTTTCGCTTTTTAATTTACGCACTGTCTTTTAAATTCGTATAACATAAACCAAAAAAAAAAATATAAAATCTGTGGTAATCGACCTCCACAACAAAAAACCCAAAAATATTTTCTTTTCCAGTATTAGTTTGTTTTCTTATTAAAAAAAATAATCCAAAAACACATAATTTTAGATTTCTGTTTATTATCTTTCTAGTATTTTCTATTCGTATCTACAAAGGTTTGTGTATTAGTCTTTATGCAAGGCAAGAGAAGTGTGGGAACACCAGTAGTACCGTTTAAAGACGACATAGATAAGCTCGAAAGGTGAAAATTGCCTACTACCATTGATGAGATGATAATTTAGAGTCTCATTGGGTCCTTTTTAGCGGTCTTTGTTAGCCTTTGTTTATGGTTTTATAGTGTCTTTGTGCGTTTTTATGCTTTGGTGCTTTGTTTGTGTTTTGAATTTTTGTGTCCCGAAGGTGAAGTGAAAACTTTGGTTCTAGATCTTTGAATGTAGAGTAACTGGGCAAAAATGGAAGTGGAGTCGGAGTTCGGACGAAGAATTGAGAGCCGTTTTAGCGAAGCTTGCAAAAGTGAAGTTTTACGGAGCAGTATAGCCATTTTGGCCATAACTCTCTCATATGATGTCCGATTGACTGAGCTCGGTGGCCACGGAAAGATAATTCAAAGGGCTACAATTTTCGTTTTGGAAGCATCAGAAAATTCTGTCTGTGGAAAACACTACGGAGGTTTTAAGCTCGCCACGGCGAATGGATATTTTCGCCGCGGCGAGATTTTACGAGGAAAAAAGAGGAGCTACACGGGGTTTCTCGCCGTGGCGAGCTATTTTCCTCGCCACGTAGATTCAAGAGAAGGCCCAGATTCAGCATATTTTTTCCTTTTTAGGTCAGGATTAGGTCATCTTTTGCCATAACTTCTTATACTCGATTTTTTCATAGAAAAAGCTTCTAGAACTAGGTTTTGACATTGATTGATTGATCTTGGAGCTTGGTTTTCCTCTTGTACGAACCATTGACATCGAATTCTTAGTAAGTTGATAATTCTCTATTGCTTCCATACAATTGTGCTTGATTCATCTGTCAAATTGTATGCCCTTGCATGCGAATATCCTTATGTTTATGCTTTGTGTATTCAGGAATCTGAATTCTTTCATCTTTGCTTCAATCATCAATAGTTAAATCTATCCTGAATGCAGTAGCTATGTGATGGTTATGTAGATTCGAATCTAGGGTTTATATTCGTTCATATAGGTTAGTCTAGTTTGAGATTTTCGTAAAACCTTCAATCCAATACGCTAGTTTGAAATCTTCTAAATTGTTTTGGTTAAGAATTGTAGGTCTGACAAACCTGACGATTTATCTAGTTTAAAATCTTCGAAAAACAACTTGGTTAAATTGGATTGATTGCTTTTCTGTACACCGACCGTATGACAAATATGAACGATACCTTGAATTTGAATTAGCATAACTGGATCATCACTACCGTGTTCATTTTCTATCAATTGACAAAACAGTTTATTTGCTTTCCGTTAAATTTGTGTTTTAGAAGTAAAATTATTCAAAACCTTGTTGTTACATCACAAACAAACGTTCTGCTCTATTTCGTTGTGGTAGCTTAATTAATTCCTTAGCGAACGAATCTGTGGTTTAGCTTTGTCTGTCTATAACAACTGCTTACTACTTGGTTTTCTAAGTAATAATTTGAGCATAACAACCATCATGGAGTCATCTAGCAACATGAGTGGAGAAGGAAACAACAACGACAATCCATCTGGGAATGTCGCAACTTCTGAACTTGAGCAACTGCTTACGATTCGACTTGAGATTCAAGCTGAGAGAGAAGAACTGGAACAGGATAGGCTAAGGATAGCCAAGGAAAGATTAAGGTTAGATGAGAACCGAAGAAGGGATAACTACGCAAGGGTAGAACTGGTGGACGAAGACGACAGACCCATACGCGACTGTGTTATGATAAGGCTTACACCGCATGCCTCGAGCATCTATCTGGAGAGGATTGCGTGAGAATATGATCTGAAAGGAACTCATCTGAACCAACTACCACACTTCTACGGGAACCCAACTGAGGACCCGATGCACTTTATGAGGGAATTCTATGCAATAGTTGGAGGTATACCTTTGAATGGGCTCACGGAATGTCAACTTAGAAGAAGGGTTTTCCCTAGATGCCCTAAGGACAAGGTAAAGAACTGGCTTATCTCACTACAACCGGGTAGCTTGACTACATGGGACGAGGTTTTCAACAAGTTTATGCTCAGATACTTCCCATTGAAGAAGACATCCGACCTGAAGAGCCAGATCCAAAACTTCAACCAATTTGATGGAGAAACCTTTCACGAAGCGTGGGACAGATACAAGGATCTACTTGACAGATGCCCAATGCACTCTTACGCGCTATTTGACAAAGTCAACAACTTTTACAAAGGAATTGACTCTATCAGCCAAGCACTCATCGATGGAGCATGTCAAGGGAACCTGCTAGACACACCCCCAAGAAGGATTTGGGATGTGTGCGAGAACCTTAGTGAGAACTCTATGCAGAAAGGACGAGGAAGAAGGGTGGCTACTAAGAAGGTCAGAGCAATCGAGGAAACCCCTTGGAAACAGATTAATAGGAGAATTGAAGCCATAGAGATAAGGATGGGAGGGAAGGATGCTGTGAATAAAGAACCGGAGGAACTGACACAACTGGAAGAGGCACACTACGTGCAAGAATCGAGGAAGTGGAGACCGAGAAACAAACCAGTAAACAGCTTTATCCCCCAACACCCTCTCTTATCATATCGTACCGGACCTAGCTTGAACCCACCCGAAATACCACCTAGACCACCCATTGTGACACCTGTTCCCAGACCACCACCGAAGCCGTCGCAAAACCTTCTCAAACCATCTTCCATGGAAGAAAAGATAGATACTATAATTAAGGAGATGGGAGATATCGGGAAATTTGTGAAGCAGCAGGGTGAGTTTACAGCGAGGACTAATTCATTTATCGCCAAGGCTGAGGATAACTTCAGGAGAACCGACAACACCTTGAGATGAAAGGAATTGAACATTGGTCAAATCGCCAAGAATGTAGGGGAACAGCAATAGAACAAAGACAAGCTGTCGGGTCACACCGAGAAAGCCATGATGATTAATATGCTCAAATTATTACTTATAAAATAAGTTGTAAAGCAGTGTTGTAGACAGACACAACTAAACCACATGATTGTTCTCTCATGGAACTAATCAGCAATTGTAAAGTTATGGAGTACAGATAAACAAGTACATTGAAGCAATAAGACCAGGAATATTTGTTCTACTTATTCTAGCTAACAGAAGGCAGAAAACCTAGGTGACTCTTAGCACAGTTAATGGAAAGTATGAACACAGTAGGTAAGCTCAGGATAAATATGTTTACGAGAATGTACTCACCACCTGCTTATGGTGATTCACACGTTGTCACAGTTAGAATGTCAAATAACAGCAAAATCGATCTTAACCAATTCGTTTTCGAAAGTTTAGTTTATTGTAATTATCTGAATGTCAGACAGATAATCCTTGAACAAACGATTAGAAGATTTTAGAGATCTAAATTCACAAGTTATTACGAAGATGTTTTATCTAGGTTAACTCCCGTGTAAATCAAATCCATAGCAACAAACCCTAACATACAAAATCCTTTACTCCACTACTGCATTCATACAAGAATCAGCTAATCAACGACATTGTAGAAGCATAAAAATCCATTATCACATGAATATACATAAGTTTGATGAAAACGAAGAATCAAGCATAAACAATCAATCAAGTTGTCAAATTGAAAGAAGATATGGAATAGAAAATTGAATTCTAACCTCCGAACGTGAATTCGTGAATCAAACACACGATTACAAGTCAATAGCTAAATCCCCAAGTGTACAAGTTAAAACCTAGAGTTCTTAGACCCTCAAATTAGGTTTAGAGTAAAGTATCTCTGAAGTTATGGTGATAGAAATCTATTTAAAGGAGAAAAAGCGAAGATAAACGAGCCAGAAATCGCCAAAATCTCAACCAAAAGATCCGGGACGCGTCCTGGAAGTTCTGGGACGCGTCCCCGATTCCTGTGTCACTAAAGCTTCTCTAGATGCCTGTAAACGTCGAATTTGGCAATGCTTCCTTCACGAAAGTTGTAGCTCTTTGAATTATCTACGCGTGGCCACTGAAATCAGGTTAATCGGACATTGTATGAGAGAGTTATGGCCAAAATGGTTAAACTACTCCGTGAGTTTCACTTTTTCGCTGTCTCGCTTAAATGACTCTAAAATCTTCGTCCGAACTCCAAATCCACTTTCGTTTTCACGATTTTGCTCCAATTTCAAAGCTCTAGATTCATTTTCAAATTTCCAAAATCGTCATTTTTACTCCGATTTTCACCTAAAAATACAACTAAAACACGAAAAACATGAAAAATCACAAGAAACACTATAAAATACTAACAAAGACTTACAAAAACACGGTAAAAAAGACATGATGAACCTCTAAATTATGGTCTCATCAATGATCGTTGAAGCTGCCAAGGTAACAGGAATCAGAGGAGAAAACTGTATTGAATCTGAACGAAGAAACCCTGAAGGGACTCAAGGTAAAAGCCTCAAACCTTCTCCTACAGCATTCGGGTGTGACATAGACTCTCCTGCCGAAGAAGAAAGGGTCAAACTAATCTTACCGAAGAAACCCGACCTTGGAGCTTTCAACATAAATGTTGTCATCAAGGGAAAAACAGCCATAGGAACCTTGGATCTAGGAGCCAACATTAATATGATGCCACTCGCCATCTACAAGAAACTCAACCTAGCAGGAATGGTGGAAGCAAGAACCGGCATACTGGTTGCCGATGGATCTACTACAACTGCTTGTGGCAAGATACATAATGTGATTACTCAGCTGGAGGGCTTGATATTCTTATGGATTATCTCATCGTGGACTGTGAAGACCTAGACAATGATACCATGCTTCTGGAAAGACCGTTTATGGCCACCACCAACACCATCATCAACGTGGCAAGAAGGGAGATTTCGATGAATATATCGAATCACCGGATAGTAATGGGTATTCCGAGCTAGACTTTGGAGGAAGCAAAGGTAGCAAGGTTCGATTTCGACACAGGGGATTGGTGGATAGACACTGGAGAAGAATTGGTGGTTCCTTTCGAAGATTTGCTAGCACCGATGAATCCGTTCAAGACATATGGGAGACGAGAGAAGAATCTAATGAAAATACTCTTCCATCGATCCCCTACGAGTACTTTGGGTTGGAGGACAATAACTGGAAGTGCGGATTTGCCGAGAGTGACGGTGAATGGAATAGTCCAAAGGAAACTAACAACTACTTAAAGTTCACTTATCATGTCAACGAGGATCCGGAGCTAGATGAGATCGAGGAAGAAGAAATGAAACGTTGGATAGAGGATTCGAGCTACGCAACAAGGGAATGGATGGACAAGTGCTTCAACGGGATCGAGGGTTTAACCCTCGACAAATAAGCCATCATGAAAACAGGAGTCGAGCGATAAGACCTAAAACAAGCGCTTCTTGGGAGGCAACCCAATGTCACGTTTAATTTACGCACTTGCATTCACGTTTCGTTTTGTTTTTTGTTTTTCTCGTTTTCCGCACCAAAAATATTTTCGAAAAACTTTTCAAAAAACTTTTCCATTTTCCTCATTTATTAGTTTAGAATCTTATTTGCATTTCAAAAAATAAAAAATAAAAAGGGAATCGAAATTGGGCGACTCAAGTAAGTGATCTCTACTCTTGTATATCTTAATTTCATCCTCATTATCAAGTTTAAATCCTTAAACTCTTTGCTTGCACTTTCTTCATGCTTCTTTGGTGCTTTACAATTATATGCTTCATTTGATTGATATGGGTGTTAATTGTTGATGAGAATACATGCTTACAAGTAAAGTCTAACATATTATCACTTGTCTTGATATGGGTATTAGAGAAATTGAGAGTTCTTGTTCATGCTCACCAAGTGTTTGATGAAATGTCTTAAAGAAACAAATTCTCTTAATGACTTCTTTCTCTTTCGATTACATGCTCGTATGGTTTTTACTTGATGATTTATGACTAGGAAACATACTTGCTAAGTCATATGCTCTTAGGATGATTCTTTATATGCATTATGCTCTCTGTTGGTCCAGATAACGGTAAAGGAAAAAGACTAGAGGTGGGTGAATAGTCTTTTACAACTTTTGTCGATAAACACAATTTTTCAGATATCTGTGAAGATATCTGATACTTAATTTCAGAGAGCGGAAGACTTTTCTGTGATAAGTGCACGTGCTCAGCAAGATATGTGTAAATACTCAGCAAGGTCAATAAAGCAAGTAATAAATTGCAGAAAGTAAATAACACTGATCTTTATAGTGGTATTTGAAGGTGGCGTAATTCTTCAACTAATCCACTTCGGCCTTTCTCAGACCTAGACTCCACTAAGACAGATAATTGAGTTAACCTTACAAATATCTTCTCTCGATTCCTAAATACACTAGGTTCCCAACCAAGTGTTCCCCCTGAGTTATTCCCCGACTTTCTCAGCCAAGTGCTTCCTATACTCAGAAACCTTTGAGCTATTCCTTAGTTTCCCAAACTAAGTACTTCCTATGCTCAGTAACCTTGGAGTTATTCCTTAGTTTCCCAAACTAAGTACTTCCTGTACTCCACGCCGTTTAAGGTGTTGGTTAAGGTAGTTTGTCATGTGAGTAGTCTTTATAACTTTCTCAGTTATGTAAGAATACTTTATAGAACAAGAATCACTTAACACACTTCACAATGTGTGGTGATATGTTCTTTACTGACCCAAGTCTATGTTAAATGTTCTAGAGAATGAAACTTAGATACTTGATCTTTTGATTCAACTCCTTCACAGATAGCAATGCTTGTTAAGGATCAGGACACTTAGAACTTTCGTGCTACTTAGAATTCAAGAGCTTAGTCGCAACTGTAAGCTAAAGCGTAAGTAGGTTGAAGGCTTGTATGCTTGAATGAATAAGTTCGATCTGTGTATTCAGTGTAAGTTCAAGGTGTGTTTATAGCATTCTAAGTGGTGATATTTATAGTTGAATTTGAAGCCGTTTAAATAGTATCCGTTAGGCTCAATTCAAATTCAAACTATTGATATTTGAAAATAGTACTGCAGAAGACGTTGTCTCTTTTCAGAGATTTCCTCTTTTGTTCAGATGTCTCTGTCTGCGCATTTATTGCATTGTACTATTTTTGGCCTGTAGTGCCAACGGAACTATGCACGCTTTTTGAAGCATTGCATGTCCCTTTCCAGAGACCTTCACATCTTCAGATACCTATTAAAACATTATTTCCTAGAAACATAGTTTTATCCAGGGTATCTGAGTGTAGATATCTGAGGGCACTTTTCCTCGTTCAGAAACCTTGTGTTCTCAGATATCTTTTGCAAAACTTGTTTATTGAAAAACACTTGTTTATTCAAGATACTGGACATAGGTATCTGATGGCCTTCGTCTTCAGCAATCTTGTGCAATCTTTAAATCTTCAAAATTTGTTGCACTCTCTTGCTGGATGCTTTCTTCTTGGTCTTCTTCAAAGATATAAAAATTACATTTAGAGACCTAACATCCTATACAAGATTTACTAGACTAACATACTTAGTGATTTTCCTCTTTTACAGTGTTCAAGTGAACTAAGAGTACTAACCACCTTTCTGAGCTAAGATAAGTCATTAGGTTGCTGATCAAAATCTACACAGATATTCCTAACAAATTTCCCCCTTTTTGATCAGTCAACGATGACTATCTTTAAAACCTATTACAACTTGGAAGAGGGAACAATCTAACACTTAATCATTTGTTATGATCTTTTTCAATTCATTTTAATTAAGTGCAGAAAGTAAACATCAACCAAATCACAAGGTGTGATCTTTGCTGACAAGTTATCTTTTTATAGATCGATGTCTGAGAGTAGGTTCATCAGATATGTTACAAAGAAAGTTCACAGATAACTTAATAAATAAAGCATATTACAACACAGTCAGCAAGATACAAAAAACTTAGTTAAATTAGGACAACAGGAGTAACCAAGCTCCAAGTGGACATCCTAATAAACTAGTCTTCAAGTCTTCAAAATCTTCAAGTCTTCAATCAGCAGATCTGTGGATCAATTTGCAAATTCCCTATCCCCAAATCTTTTGATATCATCTGAGTAGTCATAGAGCAAGGTCTTGACTATCATTTCAGTGTTTCTGGCAAATCCACAAACTTCCTTGTAGGTTTTGGTGGGATTCTTCTTGGCAAATTGTTTGACCCACAGATACTTTCCCCATTTCCAGGCATGCTCAATTCTAATATCTGATAGCTTGAAGTATTCATATATGATCCTCAGATATCTGATGTCACCCTTGTATTGATCTTCAGTCATGTAGAAAGACTCATAGGGTTCCACAACAAGTCTTGCTCTTGTGCCTGTTCCAGTGATGTTGGGAATTCTGTGCACATCATCTGGCTTTCCATACGGACAATCATCAGAGAGGTCCTTCTTCATGGCTTCTATTCTCTTGATTACTTCAAAATCCAACCAGGCTTTGATGTGGTTGGTGTTAATCAAGACTGGCTTGTCTTTTCTCCATGCCATGAGTTGTTTATGGATTGGTTCTGGAAATTTTTCATTTACCAGTAAGTGCTTGAGTTCCAGAATCCAGTAGCCATTCTTCTGATTAATGCACTGTGATGAGGAGTCATTGTTAGTCTTCACATACTCAATCTTGGCTTCTTCAGGCCTGAGTGGTAGTTGAAGTTTTCTTTGTTCAGCTCTCAGCCTGTTCCTCCTTTGTCTTGAATTCTCCCTTGTGGTATTGCTTGAAGAACCACCCTGGATTGACTTGGTATTTCCAGGGGGTGTTTTAGCTGCAAAAGGCTTTGCAACTATGGGTTCAGATAGGCTATCAACCCTTTTTATTTTTCTTTGAAGAGGAGCTTCATCATCATCAGTCTCTTCATCATCATCATCAAGATCAATTCTTGTGAAAATTTTGCAGCCTTCTTCATTGCCCTGGAATTTGATTTGTCCTTCTTCTTCTTCTTCAGAAGACTCTTCAATCCCTCTTACTTGTCTTCTCCTTGAAGCCTTGGTACTCCTTGGAGGTTTCTGTGCCCTAGCCCTTGTTCTCATTCCTTTTTCAGGAAGTTGCTGAGTGGTGTCCACTATCTGTAGAGCAATCTGACTGGAGGAGGGCTCATTGAATCTGAGTGGTGGTTGGGAAGATTTCTTCTTGTTTCCTCTTCCTTTCTGAGAGTGACTTAAAGTTATTGTTGATATCCTTTCCCTTGTCCTTGATATCCTTCCCCCTTAGTTATTGTTGACTGACTCAGTGTCACAAAGGATTCTGAGAGTGACTTAAAGTTTCCTTGTAGATAATTGTAAGCAGCAACCAACTTCTGAAGTTTAGCCTTGAGCTCCTGATTTTGTTTGATAAGTCCTGTTTCCTTATCAGTGAGCTCTGCCAATGGGCCTTGAGTAGCATATGCTTTTCCAGCAGCATAGCTAGCCTCATTGAGGGCTTTTTTAGCAAGATTATTGTCATCATCCCTCACCATGCCTAGGTCTCTCTGAGCAATGACCAAGCTTGTTGTTCTCTGAGTGATTAACTCAGTGAACTTTTTCATTTCAGCAGGGACTGATGCAATTACTTCTTCATTTTGTTGAGACAACTCCTTTTGTTAGAGTTACCAGAACCTGGTATCTGGCCATGTAATCATGGGAGTTGAGATTTGGTTTCTTACTGAAGCTTTGAGGAGCTATCAGTTTTCTCTTTAAGTAAGAAACTCCCAAGTGAACATTTGCATGTTCTGCCAAGGTTCTGTCTTCTTTATCATCTGAGTCTTCATCCCAGTGATCTTCATCCTCTTGGGCATTTTCATCAATATTTTCTAGCCCAACAACCATCTCAGAGATGGGCTTATTTCCTTTCAGTGAGGAGGATGGTACTTCTTTTGGTGATGCAGCCTTAGCATCATGCTTGTCTTCAGATACTTGCTCAGTATCTAATTCTTTAGCAATTGCCTGAACAACAAGATGGAGTTCTTTCATCTCAGTATAAGCTTCCATTTCCTTGATGGTTTGATCTTCAATCGTTTGGAGCTTTGCTTTGGATTCAACTATCTTCTCTTCTAGTTGAAGATTTAGCTGTTGTTCTTCTTCCAACAACTGTTTGAGTTGAGCAACTTTGGCTTGTGCATCCAATATTTTCTGAGTGTTTCCCTCAGAGTGCTCAACTACTTGTTCAGTAGAGTCTTTTTGTTGGGGAGGTGGATGTTTAGACTTCTGAGGAGATGGAGGAAGGGAATTTTGTGAAGTCCTCTCAGTGTGCTTTTCAGCAACTGAGGCATTGTTTCCTTGTGCAATCCCTCCTGTCCCTGGTGCAGGGGCATCATCATCATTCTTTTTGTCATTATCATCCTTGTGGTGGTCAGAAGGAGATTCTTCAAAATTATTCTCATCAGTTTCCTCCTCATCTACATAAACCAGATTGATCACTTCAGGAAGTGTGACCAATTGCCCATTTACTTCCTCTTGTTCAGAGGGTATGCACTGTAGGGACTTTGGCAAGATTGGCTTGAATGCCATCTCCATTCTGGTCTGACCATCTGCCTTTTCAAAGGTTTCAATGAGCTTGTGTGCTACTTCCTTTATGAAGTCCTTATTCATCAACGTGGCAAATGCATATTGCTCAGTTGGAAACATTGCATGCACATAATTCTCCAAGTCAAATGCTCTTGCTCTTCTGGTAGGGTGATCAGTGACCCTTGTGATCTCAAACAGATCAGAGCATCTGAGTCTCTGCCATTTCTTGAAACACTTTAGATGCTTTGGCAGAGTATGAGCCTCGAAGAATGGAAGTAGGTCCTTGTTCAAATCTTTAGGGACCACTAAGGCACTAGCTTGAGCCTGAAAGAGATAGTTTTGAGTTAGTTTCAAAACTTTTAGTAGATATCTGGGTTTTAGAGTATTCAAGTATCTGTGTTACCTGTGCAATAGCAACAGGCTCAAAAGGTTGGACTACTGAGGTTCCAGGTGCCTCAGATATCTTGGTGTGAGGAGGAGACTTGGAAGTCTGATCCTCAGCATCCTCTCTTTCTTTTTGAACCTGAGAATAAAATACAACATAACACTTAGAAATTTATCAGGAGAGAAACACTTAGACAATTTGATATCTGAGATGTCAATTACCTCCACAGTAGGAGTCTCAGATACTTGTCTCTCATAAACTTGTACAGTTTCTGGTATTCTCTCTGGTGATGAAGGTTTGGTGGCCTCATCAATTTCCATTGGTTGAGGGGATTGAGTGGGCAATTCCCCAGCAACTTCTACTTTTGTTTGAGCCTATGAGTAGAAAGTGTTAAGTATTTAGAAAAATGATCAGAGTAATATTGTGAAGAATATAGATATCTGAGATATATAAACCTTCTCAGTAGAAGGCTCAGATACTTGTTCCTCAGAGACTTTGTGAGTCTCTGGTTGATTCTCTGATGAGTTAGGCTTCTCAGCCTCATCATTTTCTTCTCAGTTGGAGCCTATTAGAAACAAACAGTTAGTCATGTGTGTATAAAAGATATCTGAAAAGTCATGTCTTAAGAAACTATTTTCCACCTGTAATACAGGCTCAGGTTCCTTAAGTGGTGAGGCTATGGGAGCCTCCTACTCAGTCTCTGAGGCAAGCTTTGCAGCTTCCTCTAATTCTTTTGTTTCTAATTCAGCCTGTAAAAAAGAAATTTTTTATAAGTAACAAGATTTATAAACATAAAATTCACATGTAGAGAGTTAAACCATTCAGCTACCTGAGCAGTGTCAGGCCGATTGGTCTCTGGAACTTGCGACCCTTCTATGCTTTGGTCTTGTTGTTCCATTTCAGCTTCTTTGTTTGAAGTTTCAGGTACTTCAGACCTTTCCTGAGTGTGCAATTTAGTTGCCTCCCCTGGTTGATCATTCTGAGAAGATACCTCAGTTTCATCCCTCTCATTGAGTTGGAGAACCTGTTCTTTTACAGGATTTTCTTCAGCAAGGAAAGATGCTGGTATCTCATGCTGTAACTCAAGTATCATCTCAATAGCATCCACTATTGGCTGTTGTGGTTGGTGTGGTGATTATGATCTGGATGAAGAAGGTGATGATGTATGGGGCCTATCCAAATCTGCTTGAGACAGACTTTTAAGTGTTGAGGCAATGGCAGTATCCTCCAACACTAAGTTGCCACTCATCAGAGCATCTTCAATATGCTTAAGTGTTACTTGCTCTGATGGTGTGTTTTGTCCAGTGACCTTGGACACAATTGCCTCTTCAGCAACCTTTGAACTAGTTTCTCTTTCAGCAACCTTGGGGATTATTGCTTCCCCCTCATCTTCAGATTCCTCATCGAAATCTGGGACTGAATTATCAACAATCCCTGTTGCTTCTGCAGAGAGTGTTTGAAGTTTCTCACTACTTTTATCAGCATTGATAGATTCATCATCAAGGCACTCTGCAGCATTGATGAGCTCATCAGCTGTGGTCTTAGCAGAATTGATGAGTTTTTCTTCATTTATGAGTTCATCAGCAGTGGCGTCAGATATCTGAGAGTCGACATCCACAATGGGTATGTCTACTGATTTGCCAGCAGACTTCTTTCGTGAAGTTCTGGGCTTTTTGGTTGCAACGGAACCCTCAGATACCTCATCAATCTTTCGTTTCTTGGAACCTTTCTGAGATGCAGTAACCTTTTTCATCATATTTGTATACTCATATTTGTAGAGTAGGTTACTATTGGTAATGTCTGCCGTCTCTCTGAGCTCAATGCCAAGGCACTCCAGTAAGTAGCATATCTTCAGTCCATAGCTTACTGTGGCTTTTGGCTCAACAAGGCCCTTAACGATTTTTGGCTCAAAGCCTTGTATTTTCTTCACAAATTTCATGAAGGCGTACTTCCCCCAATTAAAAGGGTTTTCTAGCCTTTTATTTTGTTGATTCAACAAGAACATCATCATCCAGCGTTCTTGGCTTATCTGGTCAGCTCCTCCTTGTAGACCATCAAAGCATCTGTGAAGAATACATGCCAACACATCCCAGTGAACCAACAGATGTCTGGTTCTGATGTCAGCAAGTTTGAAGTCGATGGGTGTGTCTGGCTTGTCAAGATCACACACATCACAGTAGAGCTTTTTGACACCCTCAAGGAGATCTTCATCCTTGGTGTCAATTTCAAAATCCTTTCTAAGATTTTGAAGTTCAAACAGCTCACAGAAAGCTATTTCGTCCAGCAGGATTTCCTGTCCTTGGACTCTAGTCTTGATAGACACTGTCTTAGTGCCTTCAGAGACTTTGGAAATAATCGTGGAGTTGTTGTAAAACTCCAGGACATCTAGTGAAGAGACTCCACTGGGAAGAGCAGATAGAAAGCCCTTGATTTGTGCCTTTTCAAGCATATCAAGTAGCAACTTTCTGTCAGCCTGGTTTTCTATTGCAGCTACAAGGTATTCCTCAATCATGGCACCACCCCAAATCATCCTATGATTTGAAGTCCAATGATCAGGATTGAATTCTCCAGTCCACCGTTTGTTTGTTATAACCAACAATGGTGCTTGCTTTTCAGCGGTACCAGAGATAGTAGCTTGGGATTTCTAGTTAGAAGCACGTTTTGGAACCATCTCTTTAAATAGTGAAATTTTTTTAAAATCGGAAAGAGATTAAGGTGTGAGTTTAGTGATTCTTTGCAGAATAACTAAGCGAAGAACAGAGATTTGTAGAAAACTTTGAAAGGTTTTTGCTATTTCTGTGTAAGTGTGATTGGATTAGGCGAAAGTGATTTCTTTTGCCAAAATCCTATATATATAGCATCTTACTCTCAACAGACATATACATACAAATTGATTTTGTACATATGTATCTGTGCAAATGCAGATAGACGTGGGTAAAATTCGTTTTGCATTAAATGCTTAGTGGGCCACGTCTGTGTTTTTACAGTCCACTATTTTACTGAGAATTGATCTCGTCTGTTAAGATCAAATGCCCATTTCATCAAGGGTCACGATTGCTTCTTCAGCAATGATCACAATCAGTAATTGTAATTGTGCCGAATTAATGAAATTTGGCGTAAGGCTTTCTGAATCACATCTCTTTTCTGTGACTAGGGGACAGTCTTTGGACTTATGTAGTCGATTCGGATCTGTGTAACTTAACATAAAAATGGAAAGATACAAAACACCAGAGATGTAGTTGACTGAATATAGTTGTACCACATTTCTCTTGTGTTCTCCCTCACTAAGTGATCTAGATATCTGAGTACCTGTCTCAGAAATCTTCAAATAGCCATTTTACCCTTTAACCTTTGATATCTTTTTGCTATGTGTTTCACCTTTTGTCTTTGATATTCTGGATTCCTGTTAGGAATATCTGTTAGTATTTTGATCACTCATCACATGTTCTTATCTTAGCCAGAAAGGTGATTAAGTACTCTTGGTTCACTTGAACATTGTAAAAGAGGAAATCACTGAGTATGATTAGTCTAGTAAATCTTGTATTAGGATTATAGGTCTCTGAGTGTAATTTTTATTTCAAGAAGACCATGAAGATCAATCCTAGCAATGGAGCTTTTCTGAAGATTAGAAGACTGAAGATTACACAAGGTTTATGAAGACACAAAGGTTTAGTCTAACTCTGAAAGACTATGTCCCTAATCCTTTCTTAAGTATATTAACTTACTTTCGAATATGATTCTGGACATATGACATCATGAGTATGGAGCATGCAAGCCATCAGAATGGCTCATGTATCCGTTGAGACTAAAGGACAATGAACAGTACTATGCATTAAATGCATCGGCAGAAATGCTGCAAAAAGCAAGTCCTCTCTGAAATAAGAGATAGTGACTTCTGAGTACATGGTTCAAGATATAAACGGATATAATTTGATAGAGAGCACAACGGATATAATTCAAACGCCTCTCAAATTTATCTATATATATCACACACTTAGATGCTTGAAAAATATACCTTAGAACGCTCTATCTTGCAAACTTACCATCAAGCAAAGTATTCTTTCAAGCACTCTACTACCTTTTCTGAAAGCTTTCTGTTGCTTGAAGAATCACTAGTAGTTCTAAGTTGTACTGAACCTTAACAAGAGATTGTTATTCGTGAAAGAGTTGAACTATTAGATACCCTTTCTGAAGCTCATTCTCCAGAACGGACATCAATTACTTGGGTCAGTAAAGAGCAGACTGCCATCCACTGAACAAGTGTATTAAGTAGTCTCGTTCTGTTGGGCTCTCTGAAAACATAACTGAAACGTTATACGAGAAGCCTCTATGACAAATCTTATAACCAACACCATCAAGGCGTGGAGTAGAGGAAGTACTTGATTTGGGAAATCAGGGAATAACTCCAAGGTTATCTGAGTAGAGGAAGTACTTAGCTCTAGGAGCTGGGGAATAACTCAGGGGGAACATTTGGTTGAGAACCATTTGTTTAGGAATCTTAGAATAGGATTATTGTAAGGTGAACTCAATTATCTGTTCTAGTGAATTCTAGGTCTCAAAAAGACCGAAGTGGATTAGTTGGAGGATTACGCCACCTCCAGATACCACTATACTTACTATGTTATTTACCTTTCTGTATTTACATTTCAGCAAAGCACACACACATACTTATTGTTTCTGCACTTACCTATCTTAAAGTCTTCCGCGCTCTGAATTTAAGTATCAGAAACCCCCAGGTTTCTGAGAAACTGTGTTTATCGACAAAAGTTGTAAAAGACTATTCACCCCCCCCCCCTCTAGTCTTTTACTTTGCCGTTATCTGGACCAACAATTCATGTTCTAGATATCTTATCTCTTCTTTTTCCTTTCTCAATCATACTGAGTTCCTGTCTCTAAGATTAGAACTTTTCAGTTCCTTTGGTAGCTCCATTAACCCAAGACTATGTCTCAAGGTTAAGAACCTGCTTTCTTGTAAAGGCTTTGTAAAGATATCTGCAAGTTGGTCTTCAGTACCAATCTTGAGTATCTCTATATTGCCTTTTTCAACATGGTCTCTAATGAAGTGGTGTCTAACATCAATGTGCTTTGTTCTTGCATGAAACTTAGGATTCTGAGTTACGGCAATAGCACTTGTGTTATCACAGAAAATCGGTGTTTTCTCTTCATTGATCTCATAATATCTGAGTTGTTGTTGTATCCACAATATATGTGAAGCACAACACCCAGCAGCAATATATTCAGCCTCTGTGGTAGATGTGGCAATTGAGTTTTGTTCTTGCTGAACCATGATATTAATCTGGCACCAAGAAATTGACAAGTTCCTGAGGTGCTTTTTCTATCAAGAAATGATCCAGCATAATCAGCATCAGAATAGCCAACTAAACTCAATCCACTGTCTTTTGGATACCACAATCCAATTTCTACAGTACCCTTTACATACCTTAATATTTTCATAGCAATGTTGTAGTGTGATTGCATTGGATTTGTCTTAAATTTAGCACACACTCCAACTGCATATTGAATATTAGGTCTACTTGCAGTGAGGTATAGTAGAGACCCAATCAATTTCCTATACTTGTGTTCTTCAACACTCTTGTCAGATTCAGTATAGGTCATTTTGGTTCCAATGCTCATAGGTATCTTAGTATTCTTTTCAGAAGGCTTTAGATTAAACTTGTTTGACTAATGAATATTCCATCATTAAGTTGCTTGACTTGCAATCCTAGGAAGTAGTTTAATTCTCCCATCATGCTCATCTCAAATTTACTTTTCATGAGCTCAGCAAAGTCTTCACAAAGTTGCTTGTCTTTAGATCTAAACATAATGTTATCAACATATACTTGAACTAAAAGTACTTTCCCTTCATAGTTCAAAGTAAAGAGTGTTTTATCAACATCTCCTTTCTTGAAGCCACTTTCCAGCAAGTATTTGGCTAAAGTGTTATACCATGCTCTCGGAGCCTGTTTCAGTCCATACAAAGCTTTCTGAAGCTTATGAACCATTCTACTTTCTGTGGAAACCTCAAAGCCTGGTGGTTGTTCAACATAGACTTCTTCAGCAAGTTCACCGTTTAGGAATGCACTTTTAACATCCATCTGATAAACTTTAAAGTCATTATGAGCTGCAAAGGCTAGAAATAGTCTAATTGCGTCCAATCTTGCAACTGGAGCATATGACTCGTCAAAATCTAGTCCTTCTGTCTGGGTGAATCCCTTGGCAACCAACCTTGCTTTGTTTCTGGTTATTTCACCAGACTCATTCATTTTATTTCTGAAAACCCACTTGGTTCCAATTACAGATATTCCGTCAACAAATGGAACCAGTTTCCAGACTTTGTTTCTCTCAAATTGATCAAACTCTTCTTGCATTGCAGAGATTGAATCTTGATCCTTCAATGCTTCTTCTATAGTTTTAGGTTCAATATTTGAGATGAAACATCCATAAAGAGAGTCAGCAATTGCTCTCCTAGTTCTAACTCCTTGGTCTAAAGGACCGATCACATCCTTGGCAGGATGATTTCTTATCCATTTCATAATAGGTTTTGAACTAGTAGGATCAATATCATTTTGAGCTGAATGTGAATTAATATGATCTTGATAGGATGCTTGTGCAGTATCTGAGATATCTGGCACATGGGAAATTCCATGGATATCTGACACTTTCTCAGTTTTAGAGATATCTGGAATTTGATTTTCAGCAATCTTATTCTCAGAAACCTCTTCATGATGAAGGTTCTCAGTAACCTGTTCCATTTCTGTAATTCTCATAGGAAATTCTTCATCATGTCTTAGAGTCATCTAGTTGTTACTAAGCAATGGTTGCTTTTCATCGTCAGAGTCATCCTCTAAGTGAATGATAGAGTTGTTTTCTTTTGAGCATTCTTCTTCAGTATCTTTAATCATTAGTTCTTTGAACCTAGCTGAGAGTTCTTCATTCAAGAGTACTTTCTTGTTTCCTTCATAGAAGACAACATGAACAGATTCTTCAATCTTTTGCATTCTTTTGTTGTAGATTCTGTAGGATTTGCTATTCAGAGAATAACCAAGAAATACTCCTTCATCTGCTTTTGGTTGAAATGTTCTCAAGTATTATTTTCCATTGTTAAGAACAAAACATCTGCAACCAAACACCCTTAGATGTTTGATACTAGGGGGTCTACCAATCATAAGTTCATAAGGAGTTTTGTCATGATGTTTGTTAATCAAACATCTATTTTGAGTGTAGCAGGCTATGTTAACAGCTTCAACCCAATAGATTTCACTTATTTCAGTGTCAGCAAGCATTGTTCTTGCTGCTTCTTTTAGGGTCCTATTCCTCCTTTCAGCAACACCATTTTGTTGTGGTGTCCTTACTGAAGATAGTTGATGTTGTATACCTTTGCAGGTACAAAACTCTTTTATGTACTGATTCACAAACTCAGTACCATGGTCTGTTCTAATTACAGATACCATGTCATTTTTCATGACTTCAAGCTTATTCAGCAAGTTGGGTATCTCACCCTTGCATCAGATTTATGTTTGAGAAATACAACCCAAGTGAATCTTGAGTAACCATCATCAACAACCAGACCATACTTCTTTCCTGCATAACTAGTTACAGAGGATTCAAAAAGATCCATGTGTAACATTTGCAGTGGCCTTTCACTGGAGTGTCTAGTTTTAGACTTGAAAGATGTTTTGGATTATTTTCCCATTTGGCAAGCTGAGCATATACCATCTTTTCTATATACCATTTTGGGTAAACCAACCACCAATTCTTTCTTGGCTAGCTTGTTCAGAGTTTTGAAGTTCAAGTGACTCATTCTTTTATGCCATAGCCAGTTTTCTTAAGTGTGGCTAGATTGACTCACCATGAGACATTCTTCAGTCGTGGCAGATGCCCAGTCAGCAACATAAAGATTTTCTTTTCACCTAGCAACCAAGACTGTCTGCTTTGACTCATTGTCAATTACTTTGCATAGTTTTGACTTGATCTTGACAGTGTACCCTTTGTCTACCAATTGACTCATACTTAGGAGATTATATTTCAATCCCTACATGTAGTACTTCAGAGATTGTAAGAGCTCCAAACTTTAGATTGCCAAAACCTATGGTTGGATTTTCATCTCCTACATCAAATCTAATAATTGGTCCTTTATCACATTTTCTATAGTTAATTAGATTTGCTTTGTCTCCTGTCATGTGCTTCCCACATCCACTATCAAAATGCCACTTCGGGTTCTTCCTCAGAGTGTTCTGCACAAGACAGGAAACATGGAGTTAGGCTCTCATTCCAATAATGGAACCTTCTGGACTAAAGAATCTCCCTGTAGGAATCCATTTCTGAATGAACTTCCTTGGGGTATTCTTTTGTGTTGTTGGAACATAAGGAGGAATTAAATGATTAGTGTCATTATCATTTAAAGCTATTTTCCTTCTTGGTGTGTTCCTTGGTGCTCCTCGTGGTGCTTTCAGATACCTGCCGATTCTTGAGTCTTTTCAAAGAACTTAGCTTTCCTTGCCAGACTTCTTCTAGCCCTGGCATTCAGAGTGGTCGTAACCTGTTCTTTCTTCCACTTCTGATGATTGGTATGCACAATCCTGGCTTTCATCCATCGTTCTTGCTCTTGTTTTACTCATGAGCGAGTTGTTTCTCGATGGCTTTATAGCCAATGCCATTTCGAGCACCTGGTGTTGTCTGAGTTCTTTTCTCAGCAACTTTGCTAGTCTCTGGAACGTCTTTCTTTCCAGAAAACGTGATGTTGGAAAATCACTGTGGGTGATTACACTTTTCAGTGTTATGTTTCTTTAGAGAAATATTCCCAACATTTTTCTTTTGGGCTTGTTTTTCCCACAAAGGTTTGATCGCGACTGCCTTTCCTTTGTCAACAACCTTAGCTTTCTGACCAATGCTGTAGGTTATTTGAGAACCATTTTGCTGAGCACTAACAAACGTTATTCTTTCGTCACTCTTATTTAGAGTAGTAGAGCTATTTGTTTGTGTGTCCAGCCCAAGTCCTCCCTTTTCTGAAGGGTCTCTTAAATAAGAGTGCACTTCAGTAAGAGTGTCACTAGCTTTGGCATAGGATTGAAAAGATAATTCTTTCTTCTTGGGTTCCTCATTTTCAGATAGAAGATCTTTATTTTCCTTTTGGAGTATATCCATTGCCTTTCTGTGTAACTTCTCCGTTTCATATATCTGTGCTTTGAGAAATGCATTTTCAGCATCCTTTTTCTCATATACTTTGAGTAATTGTGAATTTTACTTCTCAAAAGAATTCTTTTCTTCTTCAAGAATGTCGGCTCTAGCTCGGATCATTTGAAATTCTCTTTTGTAGAGATCAAGTTCTCTTCTGAAATATTCTAAATCTCTGATTTCTTCCTCATCACTCTCATAATTTATGAATTGAGAAATGTTGGTTACCTCGTCAGCCATTAGGCAAGGCTCAATGTTGGAGCAATCTGGATAAATCTTCTCAGCAACCCCACATAATTCCCTTTTCTTTTGACCAAAGTCAACTAGTTCATGAGTGATGCCACATAATTCTGGAGAAGGTAGTTTGGAGTCATCTGAGTCTTCTTCCTCAGATTCTGACTCAATATCGAGAGCATCCAGTTGGATTTGAATCTTTTTCCTTTCTTCAGTGAGCAAAGCTCTCTGACCTCTCTTGAAGTTTCTTCTATCTTTCTTGTCACCAGTCTTTAGCTTATTGAAAACAAGACAGTCTCTTTTAAAATGACCCGGTTTCTGACAATAGAAACAGATATCGTTTCCGATTTCTGCTTCCTCAGTACTTGATGCTTGCTGAGCCGGTTTGTTCAGCGAGCTTGACAGCTGCATATTCTTGTACTGGTGATAGTTTGAGCCTAGATGCTTTTTCAGCTTCTCTTTGGCTTTTCTTCTCTCAATCTCCTGAATGACATATTTTCTCATTTTCTTTACAACAAGAGCATCTTCCTCAATCATTTCCTTGGTATCCTTCTTTTCAGAAGTACCTTGTGTTACTAAAGCAACACTGTGAACTTTCTTAGCAATTGTTTGTTCTCTCTGAGTAGTTTCATAGTTGACAGTAGCTAAGTGGGAAAAGAGTTCTACTGGAGTGATATTTGGCATTCCTTGGTTGAAATAAAAATATTGAGTGTGTTCCCAGTTTTGATTCAAGCTTCTCACGATAGTCTTAACCTTTTTAGAGTTAGAGTATCTCTCACTTTCACCAAGTGCAGCCATTTCACTCATCAGTGTTGTAAATCGGAAATCTAGTTCTTCAAGAGTCTCAGTGGGACCTTGTTTAAAGTTTTGGAATTTAAGCTTCAAAACTTCGAACTTATTTTCCTTTGTTTCTCAGTGCCGGCACAGATTTCTTCAATCAGTTGCCAGGCCACTTTCGCCGTTTTTTGCACCCCACAGTTCACACTGTATGTGCTCTGGAGTGGAACGTATGATGATATTGCGAGCCTGACCATCTAGTCGATTTCTCTTGGCATCTTCCGTTGTCCAGAGCTCTCTGGGCTTTGGCTCATAAATAATTTGACAAGTAGGTCTTCCACTGGTTGAAGCACCTGTTTGTGAGGAACCACCACTTGGTTCTTCATCAGTGGAAACTCTGTCTCTACCATTAGAAACCTCCATGACCTGCTTGAGTTGTTGAATGACTATGGGGCCATTCTTTATTACTTCGATCATTTCTTCACTGATGGCTTCTAGGTGGAGCATCATGTTGTTCTTCCATTTCTCATAATTCTCTGGCTTGAGAATTGGAGCGTCACTTAAAGACATCCTGCAGTAAACACACTAAACAGACAAATCAAGTGTAGGTGAAAAATAGTTAGTGGGCACTTATCTGGGATCTAGGTTCAGTGCAGAAGGCTTGGGAACCTCCCGCTCTGATACCACTTGTTGGTCCAGATAACGACAAAGGGAAAAAGACTGGGGGGGGGGGTTGAATAGTCTTTTATAACTTTTGTCGATAAACACATTTTCTCAGATATCTGTGAAGATATCTGATACTTAATTTCAGAGAGCGGAAGACTTTTCTGTGATAAGTGCACGTTCTCAACAAGATATGTGTAAATACTCAGCAAGGTAAATAAAGCAAGTAATAAATTGCAGAAAGTAAATAACACTGATCTTTATAGTGGTATCTGAAGGTGGCGTAATCCTTCAACTAATCCACTTCGGCCTTTCTCAGACCTAGAATCCACTAAGACAGATAATTGAGTTCACCTTACAAATATCTTCTCTCGATTCCTAAATACACTAGGTTCCCAACCAAGTGTTCCCCGGCTTTCTCAGCCAAGTACTTCCTATACTCAGAAACCTTTGAGCTATTCCTTAGTTTCCCAAACTAAGTACTTCCTATGCTCAGTAACCTTGGAGTTATTCCTTAATTTCCCAAACTAAGTACTTCCTGTACTCCACGCCATTTAAGGTGTTGATCAAGGTAGTTTGTTAGGTGAGTAGTCTTTTATAACTTTCTCAGTTATGTAAGAATACTTGATAGAACAAGAATCACTTAACACATTTCACAATGTGTGGTGATATGTTCTTTACTGACCCAAGTCTATGTTAAATGTTCTAGAGAATGAAACTTAGATACTTGATCTTTTGATTCAACTCCTTCACAGATAGCAATGCTTGTTAAGGATCAGGACACTTAGAACTTTCGTGCTACTTCGAATTCAAGAGCTTAGTCGCAACTGTAAGCTAAAGAGTAAGTAGGTTGAAGGCTTGTATGCTTGAATGAATAAGTTCAATCTGTGTATTCAGTGTAAGTTCAAGGTGTGTTTCAAGCATTCTAAGTGGTGATATTTATAGTTGAATTTGAAGTCGTTTGAATAGGATCCGTTAGGCTCAATTCAAATTCAAACTATTGATATCTGAAAATAGTACTGCAGAAGACGTTGTCTCTTTTCAGAGATTTCCTCTTTTATTCAAATGTCTCTATCTGCGCATTTATTGCATTGTACTATTTTTGTCCTATAGTGCCAACGGAACTATGCACGCTTTCTGAAGCATTGCATGTCCCTTTTCAGAGACCTTAACATCTTCAGATACCTGTTAAAACATTGTTTCCCAGAAACATAGTTTTATCCACAGTATCTGAGTGTAGATATCTGTGGGCACTTTTTCTCGTTCAGAAACCTTTTGTTCTCAGATATCTTTTGCAAAACTTGTTTATTGAAAGACACTTGTTTATTCAAGATATCTGGACATAGGTATCTGATGACCTTCGTCTTCAGCAATCTTGGCGATCTTCAAATCTTCAAAATTTGTCGCACTCTCCTGCTGGATGCCTTCTTCTTGGTCTTCTTCAAATATATAAAAATTACATTCAGAGACCTAACATCCTATACAAGATTTGCTAGACTAACATACTTAGTGATTTTCCTCTTTTACAGTGTTCAAGTGAAACAAGAGTACTAACCACCTTTATGAGCTAAGATAAGTCATTAGGTTGCTTATGAAAATCTAAACAGATATTTCTAACACTCTCTAACTTGATACTTGACACCTTACGAGAGTGAGTTTATGTGACTAGTTCTTGTATCGTTTTAGAAGAGCTATTGATCTTGTTACAAGCTAATACTTGATGTGCATAATGTGCCAAAGACTAGGTTTAGGGGAGAAGAAACCCCATGGGATTTGCATGTTAGCCTTAGAATTGATTTAGCTCCAAACATGCTATCTCACACACTTTTTTGAACCTAGGTACCATGAAGAATACACGAGTGGGAGAATCAAGCAAGAAAAGAGGAAGGCCCGGGAAGAGTGCTACTCGTCCTTCATTCTCGAAGGAATCCCAAGCATGGTTGGAAGTAAACAGAAACCGAGGAGTAGCCCCCAAAAGGAATATCCAAATCAACTTCCCCTCAATACAGGATTTCACTTAGATGCTCACTCCTCTAGACGCTCAAGGGTGGGGACCTTTCACCACTAGCCTTGAGGGTTACAACCTCGACATAGTCAGGGAGTTCTATGCGGAGTTCTTCCAACATGAAGTAGACGACCTGGATGAGGAGAGCGAGCTACCTCCTATCACCATAAGGGGAGTCGAGTTCACGTTCGGACCTCAGACTATCAACAAGTTCTATAAGATACCAGAGAAGGACAAGAAACTGAATCTTGTGGAGCCCCCACACTCTGACTTGAGCTACAAGGAAGTGAAAGATGAGATCCACCACCTGCTTTTGAGGAGTGATTATGAGGAGGATGACATACAAAGGGAGATACCGAAGACAGCCCTCAATGACCGTGCCAGGTTTTGGGTGCAATTTGTGCGCACAAACCTTAGACCCAGAAAACGCGAATTGGTAATCGATGCAGAGGAGGCATTGTTGGTCTACTCAATAATGACGAGACACTATGTTCATATTGGGCGGATCATTACGGAAGAAATGCTCTCACTTAAAGGAAACCACATGAGGAATCTCCCATTCCCAGGATTGATAACAGGGATATGTAAAGAGCAGGGGTGGAGATGAAAGAGGCAGGGAACGTGGCTCTGACTGAACCATTCACTATAAAAAGGGTCGGGCGGATGTTTACCAGACCCCATGAAGCGGTTCGGGAAGCAAGGGATAGGAGGAACGAGCAGCAAGGAGCCTTCGATCTGGGCCAGGTGCAAGCTTTCTTAGACCAGTGCCAAGCTAATCGGCAAGAAGAGATAAGGCAGCAAGATGAGATGTACGCTAACTGCCAAAGAAGAGAATGTAATTCTTACCTGAATTGCCTTCAAGCGCAACAAAGAACTTCCTTTTTTGAAGCAAGTTATGCGAACTACCCTTAGCATAACTACCCACCTTGCTACCCTCAGCCACCGTTCCATCCGCCACCTGGCACAGGACCGAGCCATTACTATGGAAGCCAGGATGATTTCTTTACTCCACCAGCGGATGATCCTCCGTCCTAGATGCATTTCTCCATGGAAGCATGACACTGAGAGGGGAGTATCTTTTCTTTTTTCTCTCTACTTTCCTAGTTTTCCTATTTTCTCTTAGCTAGGTTTAGGGGAGGAATTTGATTGCTACTTGCTGAATTACTCTGTCTATAATAACTTCTAAATACTCGCACTTAGTAGTTTGTAGTTTAATTTCTGCTTAAGTACTAGTTTCATTTTTATCTGTTATGTCTAAGGTCTTTTACTTTTTGAAAAAGTTTTGATCTGTGGGAGAGTACTGAGTGTGAACCATGACTAAGATGAGAAGCTGTGGATTTACTTTCTTGCTTCGCTGCTTGCTGAATATATGCTCTGACCGAAACCGATCCATGCTACTTTGATGAGTGAGTTTACTTGCTACTCTAATTAAAGTCCTGTGTGCAACTGTGTGAACACTGATACCCTTGAGTCTTTATTTGTCAGCAGCATGAATATGATTAGTAATACTCACCTTTCTGAATCCTTTTCTATACCTTTCACTAAACTCTTTGAAAGCTTTTTGAGCCCTCATGAAACTCCACCATATACCCTATACATGCTTTACCTAAGCGGTGACAGCAACCTACCGCTAAGCTTGAATGAAGAAACAAAGCAACGAGTTCCAGAGAATGGATGAGAATCATGTTTTGATCATGATCGAGAATTGGTTTGTGGGAAAGTAGAGAAGAAAACCCTAATCCTTGTTCGAGGAATTGGTTTGGGGGCGAAGTGGAAGATGAACATCATCGAAGGTAACCTTGTTGGCCCTACTGTTATATTACCGGTGCTAAAAATCACTAGTTCTTGCTCCAGAAAAAATAGAAAAGAAAGTACCAAAACAAGCAAATGTACAAAAGTCTCGGAGTGGATCTGTGGTCCTTGTGATCACCATTTTCGTGTTGGGCATGTTACAGATACTACCCACATACCGGTGTGGCCCTAAAAAGCTACATGTCCGTGAGGGTTGATGGCATGTATACCAAACCAGCACGCACAAAAGTTCAAAATTCGGTAAAACAGACACTACCAAAAAATGTAGAGATTAAAAGAGCCCAATTATGGCCAACCACAAGCATATGAGTCAGTAAACGACTGCAAAAAATAATACGTCAAAAGCAAAAGAAAAAAGAAAAAATAAAGGAGCAAGTTGTCTATGTCACTACAAAAAATTCACTGTTTAACGAAGGATAAACAGTAGCCGATCCGTTGCTAAGGGTTTAGCGACGGATATGGCGACGGATAAAAATGCCGTCGTCATTTTTGTCGTCACAAATCTTCTAACGACTGATAGCCTATTTAGCGACAGAAATAATGAAGGATAGGGCGAAACGCGTTATCCGTCGCTAAATTTGACCGATTTGTAGCGATGGATAGAATTCGTCGCCCCAATCCATCGCTAAACAGCATAATTCTTGTACTGTGTGTGAAGCAACCAATGAAGTAGTTACGATGATAAAGGAGAAGTTGAAGATTTGTCATTGAGAGAGGACGAAGTCGAAGGAAGGAACTCGGTGTCCGAAAGGATATGTCCCCCTGAAATACCCTTTGTTCTACCTTGATGTCTTTTAACGATGCTTAGCCAAACACTCCTCTATATTATCCTACCTATTTTACTTACCAAGCCAACCTGAGTACTATTTTGATTTGTGCCTTGACTTTTGGGAGCAGGATTGCATAACGTTACTGCGAGGTAATGATTTTGAAGTACACCTAGAAGGACATTGGTTTACACTTGTAACCGCTGGTTGTAGCGAGTGATACTTACTTGTTACTTGTTTGTTGTGGAATCATAAAGTTGGAGTTGAAACTAAGCGAGTCAGCAGAGTTTTGAAACCCTAGAAAATGGCTGCTTGTCTATGTGGTGGTTTATGCTTGTTGCTCATTTCATGGTCACTTCTTGATTATGGTTATTGCCTTGCTTAAGGATGAGCAAGAAACTAGTTTGGGGGTGTGATGTGACAATGAAATGTGCGATATGGCATGCTTTTAGACCCTCATTTTTTGCCTTAGACAATATTTGTATCATTTTATGGTCAATTACCAACTTCGTGTGTATTTTGTAGGTCATGATCGCGTTTTTGAGGAATTGCACGATTTCAGGCGCGAAAACGACATAATTGTGCGAAATCGAGAAAGTTAAGCAAATACGCCGGATTGGCCGTTGCACGGAGTTCGAGGAGTCAAAACATGTCATGCGACCAACCAATATGAAGATAATTGAAGATGCAACAACTTTGTAGAAGACCAATTTTCGAGGAAACGAAGTTACGAAGTCCGAAATCGAAGAACGAAGAAAACCGATTCGAATCTGCAGAATTCGAAGATGGAGGCCACCAGGGGACCGCAGAAGGCCTCTCTGCGGCTACCAGGCGACCGCAGTGATGGTTCTGGGCTGTTTTCCTGGCCTGTCAGGGTAGAGCCCGCCTTCCTAAACCTTCCTTAATGATCAATGGCGGCCAGAGCACAAAATTTCAAGTATAAATAAGACCTCAGGGTCTCATAATTCTACACCGCTCATAAAGCAGCTTTCCTGAGAAAGAACCAGTCCTCGGGGAAGTGAAACCCCAAAATCGCTGGTCGTCAAGCACCTAGAAGGAGGAAACCCTAGAAGTAGCACGAAGACATCAGAGACTAAGCTTCTTCTTCTTCTGTCTTTTCTTGTTCTTTTTGATTTCTGTCTGATTACTATGAGTAGCTAACTTTCTTTTGTAAAGGCGAACCACCGCAACTCTGCTTTTGCTACTTCTTTATATACCGTGATATATTAATGGAATAGTTATTAGACGTAAATCGTGGTTGTACAACTCTATACATCCTTCGCGTTGTGATGTTCTGTTGAGTGACACAGTAGTTTCATTGAACTGAGTAGGGGTACTCGTGCCGACTGCGCCTCCGTATAGTAGTATAATGCCCTGCTGTCGTTAGAGGTAATCGCGTAGGATTTTAGCTAGGAAGTTGGGAGTAGCATAGCAGAGGGAGATCGGGGATCCTTTATGCTTTTCCACCATCGATTACATCTTATCAATTTAGGGTTTACTGTGATTCAATACCTGTCTGCGATCAATCTGTTTACTTTTCTACATACAATTTACAAACGTTATTTGCTTGTTCCTATGCAAAGTGTCCGTGGAGAACGACACCCCGAGCTAACTTTCCGCTATAAACTGTGGATTTGAGGACTTCCAACTTATAAATTTAATCTTGATTGTATTTAGGAATTACAGGTTCTACAACGAAAAACGAAATCTCTGAGTGCACATAAGTCTCTCAAAGGTGTCACTGTAGTATTGAAGCAACAAGCACAAGTAGCAAAATGTTGGAAGCTAAAATTCACCAACAAGTTGAATCAAAAAACAATCTATTTCAACATTGTAATGACTAAATGTTTAAATATTGAAATGATTGAATGCTTCAAGTAACTTATTTTAAACTTGTTCATTGATGTTTTAATGGCATACCTGAAACTTTTAAACTTGTTTAATGGTGGTTTAATGATATTTGTGAATGATTTTAGATTGTCAATTACAAACTATCTTTGTAGCTCTTTAAACTATCACATCATCTCTTAAAACATTAATGAAAGAGGTTAAAACTATAAATAAAACAGACAATACTGACACATTAAAACCATCACATTATCTCTTAAAACAATAATAAAAGACGTTAAAAGTATAACTGAAGCTTTCGATGATAAGAATTTAAAACTATAACATAATCTCTTAAAAGCATACGAAGAGGTCTGCCTCAGCGGTTTTTAAAAAACTCAGCCGATCAGAACGCAAAAACTGCGAAAAAACCCTCGACTTTCTTATTATTTTTGGAAAGTCAAGACTTTTTCAAGACTTTGGCAAGTCGAAATTATTGTCATCCTATCATGTATGGAATGGTTGTGTTTGTGAAAACATCGAAATAATTGTATTCAAATAAGCAAATGACTAGAATCAAAATAGAACTTAATATATTTACGTGGGATTTATTCGTAATTTTTTCTAGCGCATTTTACGATCCTCTAGGTCTCACACATTAATAAATCAATAAGGTGTACGTTTCTTTTCAGAATACGTTATGCGCGCAGGAGTATATCATCCAAAAATGCCTAAAAGGGCAGGTGGAATATTCAACAATTTGTTCAAATTTGAAAAGAACCTCTATTGTAATTTCCGAAAACCCTAGCTTAAACCCAGTTGAGTTGAGAGTGAATTCTTGTGCCCAAATTGGAGAAACACAGAGATCGGAAGTGGCGCAGTTATGGACGTAGAGAGAGATGGAGGGCGTGGAGCAAACCAATTAAGACCTGTAATTTGCACTCGCAATTTCCTTAATCGTGCCCATGGTTCTGCATCTTGTTCTCATGGTACCTACACCTTACTCTCTCCACTATTTTAACTCGTTTCTCCTTATCATTTTCGTTATTCTTCTGTCTACTGTCTTTCCCGTTTAGAAATGGCTTAACTTTTCATTCATAATGCGTATCTATGTTAATTGTTCTTAATATTGCTGGCTGAATATGTTGTTTATCCCCTCGATTATTTGTCTAATGGTGTTAAAATTCTGTCTCAGGCGAGTCCAGAGTTCTTGCAGCTGTTTATGGACCTAAGGCCGGGACAAAGAAGAATGAGAACCCTGAAAAAGCGTGTATTGAAGTCATTTGGAAGCCCAAAACAGGCCAAGCTGGTAACCATATTGCCATCTCCTCAAACATTAGTTACTTGTGCTTAAGTCTTAAGCCGCTTCGTTAATGTTCTAGCAATGATTATTGCTTTGAAATCGATGATTTTAGATTTTTCATTTTAATGAAGTTGATGTTTGGTGCATATTTATCTCTGTTTGTTTTGATCATTTTCCGTATGATGTATTGTTATATTTACATTAAAATGTTTTCAAAACTTATCTTTCAATACTCTCTTATAAGTTTCAGATCTCACATTGATTTACGATTGCTAATTACCTTTTAATCATCTGGCTACTTCCAATGATACATGGATGTCTGTTAGGTAAGACAGAGAAGGAGTTTGAGATGATAATGAAGAGAACAATGCAAAATATCTGCGTCTTGACGTTGCATCCAAATACAACAACATCAATTATAGTTCAGGTAAGTTGATTGGATGCACAGAGGGACAGCTACACCTCTTTCTATTTTAATTAAATAAATGCTTAATATGTCAGTGCAGTTGTTTTCACTTATGAACTGAGGCAGAATGCGATTGCCGAGTTTCATCTGCTTTATACCAAACTTTTAAGCTTTCATGGAAGATAAAATTGACTCCAATCATATCTGAACTATCACTGTTTCATTCAATTCCAAACTTCACACTTTAGTGAATCTGAAAGACAAGTAGATTCTCAGGAAAACCTCCATTAACAGTTCAAGCATTCATCATAACTAATGGGGGAGATAGCACACTATCGCGCAAACATGCCTTGGGGCCAATACCCAATTGTGTCGTATGCCCTACTACTTTTACAATTGTGGATAACACACAATTCATATAGAGCATGTTAATGAATAGATGTTCTTAAATTTTATTTGATATGAACTATAGGCTTCGGATTTAAAATTGAAGATATGCAAAATTCATGTTAGGCAAATCAAGCGAAAAGTGTACAGGTAGCATACTAATGGCATTACAAAACTATAGGAGTACCCCGGATACAGCTGATGCTTAAGGTTTGTGGAGCAAAGGAATGGTCGGTTTGTTACGTATGATCAACCATAATTCTAGTAATTAAAGTGCCAATTATTTAACCAGAACTTCATTGGATGAAAGCAATGTAAAGCCCAAACACTAAACTCAGTTAAAAATACCCCTAGATGGCAGATTTTCATTTTACAGTAGGGTGCTACACCAGGCATTACCCTTGCATTAAAATATCATGAAAAGCACAGATAGCTCATGTTAAATGAAAACCCATCAGGCATAATGCAATAGTGCCAGTCTGCCAGAGCTGAGCTATTGTCGGCTATGGGAGATCGCATGCTATGTGGACTATGACAATATTCCCCTGTTAAGAAGCTCCACTTCTTGGTGACTTGTTGCCCTAAGGTTTGAGGCTAGGGACAGCCTCTTGCAAGTACTAGGGTATGGCTGTGTTAAATGCAAATCCTATCCCTTCCTACACACAGATATTCACATAGTGCTTGGCTTATGGTTTTTTTAAATATTCCTTTGGTTCTTTGTTGGGCCATTAGTCGGACACTTCAAACTATTAAAACTCTATTCAAGCACAAACAAATGCAGAGTTCTTATTTTGAGAATCCATCATCTTGGAATTGCCTAGTTTTCTTACGTGGACAAGTTGTCTGAGCGAAGCTCTGTGATTCTGTTAACGAAACTGACAATATACCTTTTTGGATAGAAAATGTAACAATGTTATGATAAATAATATCACATGAGCTCTTATGCTTTAGAACTGTCATTGAACCTCTAACCGACTGAAGGAATCAACAGGACTGTAAGTATGTGGTGATGCAGAAGATTAAACTGCATACATGTTTAATAATTAATATCTATCTTTTTGTTATGTTTGATGTCGAAGACGTTGTCATCTTTCATGGGAATTTCTTGTACTTTTACTATTATCGTTGTCTGTTTTTCATCTAATAAGCTGCTTTTTTTTTTTTTTTTTTTTTATAAATTTCTTGCAGGTTGTCCATGATGATGGTTCTGTATCCTTTTTTTCTGATCATAATAACAAAATTGTGTATATTGGTCCTCTCCTGAACATCTCAAGCAGTCACATGGGGAGTGATAGGTATAAGACTAAAGTTCAGAAAACCGGGTTAAAAACACCTAAATTTTTACATAACTTAAGGTTTTAGTTCTATACCAATCAACCCCATAATAATCTGCTTATAGTTTTAGACTGGATCTTTTCAGTATTTACAGCATCTGGTAAACACTTCCATTCATCAACTAGTACAGGAGCTGGATTATGAAATGGAATTGGTCCTCTTCTATCAACAGAACACTAGTAAAGACAAATAGGGGATACCTAGAGCAAACAGTTGTTCACTCTCCATCTTGAATTGGGTGTCCTTTCCTCACACAATTCAAGAAAAAAAAAGATTTTAATTAGATATTGGCTTCACGATTGACTTTGATCAAGTCACACCCTTCGGAACAAATGATTCTGAGTTTCTAGACGTCATTGAATTTGTGCTCTCATTCTCTCATTTGGTGCTTTTGTCCGTCGCAAGAACTTTATCATGTATTAGCAATTTTGGTCGAGCTGTCTAGCCTAATTAAATAGGGTATGCCTACTGTTTTGAGACATTACCGGAGAGGGTTGTAGAGAGGATGGATTGCAACAGCGAAATAATGGGTTGCACATCAGAAGAGTGAAAATGATGGACTGCAACAGTGTGGGTGAGATATGTCACTTTAAATTAATTTTCTCCATTTGCTGGCTCTTACATTCCTTGACCAATGCAATTCAAGCTTTTGCCATGTGCCATACACGCAGCATGTGCTGCCCTTATTGATGCTGGATTTCCTTTGAAATATTCTGCTGGTAAACTTCTCGTTCTTTTATTTATTTATTTTTGTCTTAAATTCCTGGTAACCAATCTTTTGTTAACCGAATTGAGTATAATGATTGGTAGTTAATTTTTGTAGTTTCCATAAGTTGTGCACTGGCAGAGAATGGACAGATTTTATTGGACCCAAACAAGTCAGAAGAACAGGTAGAGAGCCGTTCACCGTGACTGTATAATTTTACCCATTCTATATAAACAGTCAAGTGGTTGTTTTGCGTGGTGAAAGTTTTTATGCTAATATAGTCTGTCTACCATAGACAACAAATCCTTGAAGTCCATGCCTTTTGGAGCATAAGTTTGGATTGGATATTGTTCTTTTTTTGACGAAATACAAGAGGAGCTTGTTGTGACTTTATGGTATCTCTTATCAATTTGATCACTCAGTATTTAGTTATTTAATCTCTTGTGGTGTGTTTTTATTGGACAGAAAATGAAGGCTTTAGTATGTTTGGCGTTCCCATGCTCCGTTCGTTCTGTACTCCCTGAAGAGTCGACTGTCCTTGGAGTTGTTACGACTTTTACTCATGGTGTAATGCCAGGTTTGCTTACTTCTTGCTGCCACCTCCCATTTATATTGCTTTATCGTGTCCTAACAGTGACACTCGGACACTTCATTCTTTGCAACTCGCAAGTTTTGGAATTACTATAATTATCATGCGTTTAACGTAACGTTCGTGATTTCAATAGTTCATACTCTGTCAAAGTCATGGGTTGTAGGCTGTTTGTCTATGTGCTGCAGTTTTCTCTTCTAGAAGTTGGTGTTTAATTAGTGGATTATTTGCCATATTTGGAGCATTTATGTTCCATAACAAGGTGTTATCATCATGAAACATTACTTAAATTAAGTTAGTTTCTAGAGGATCCTGCGCTTATTATTTCCTTGAGTTTTAATTCAGTTATTTTATATTCCTTGACCTCTAGGCTAGTTCGGAGTCTGCGACATTACTACTGATGGAGTCATTATCTTAGAGTATAAGAGAATTAATTGTTTGGTACTCCTTAAAAGTTACTATGATCTACATTCATCTATGGGCGCTAGTATTGGTCTTTCTCATGGCAAGATTAAGGGATTAATTGATTTCACTATAACTTAGCAAAATCCAGACCCGAGTAACACAAAACTTGAAAATTTCCTAAGGCTGCGTCTACCCCTTGCAGCTATTAGCAGCACACATCAAATTTGGACTCCAGCTACTTCATTGGTGGCAGGTGACTTCTGGCCTCTTGACTAGCTCCAACCCTACACGAATAAGATAGGGCTAGATTTTGAGATTACGTAACCAGTACCACCACACCTGGAATTTCCCGACCTTTCATATCTATAGCACCATCCTTTGACTGCCTACATTACTTTGTGACGTGGCAAGATACCATCGCCATCATTTTAGGATTTGGGGCATGGATTCTTTAAGTGCCCAAGTGATGAAAAGTTCACTTGATAGTCAGAAATTTCATGTTCAACGCGCCTCTTTCGAATCAAAGTAGATCAAGGCCAAAATTGATTTTTTTTCCTGTGCAGAAAATTGTTGACTGTCAAACATATTTTGCTTGTATCTCTCCCCACCAATACAAGTTTTTTGCTTCAACTTCATCACTTACATTTCATTGAACATTGTAACTTTTAAGTGGCTGGAGTTCCAAGTTAATTCGAGTAGAGAAATCTGAATGCTTAGACGAAGCATAGTCTATATGTGCTACTGTACCTGAGCATCAATTCTATATGTGCCTCTATGCTTCTAATTTAATTTTCAAAGCCTGCATTTTTTGGGATAATGGAGCTGCGAAAATGATATACACTTAGCTAAAGCTGTTTACTTTGTGTTGATTTACACAGTGGATGATTACTTCCGGTGCTTGGAACAAGGTCGAGCAGCAGTTACACCACTGACCAAAATTTTTCAAAAGAAGTTGGAGTCAGCAGCACCAAGCAGCCAATCTGCAGCTGGTTGAATTCATTATGGTCATAGTATCACAGCCAGAAGAGATTGTTCCATCCCCTAAAGGCCTGTATCAAGCCAGCACCCTTTTGGTGGAATCCAGGACAAAGTAGCAAAGCGGGTGGATGTAGGAATTCATTCTTTGGCAGGTTCTTGTAATTTGTCGTATATTTTTCTGAATATTTAGAAATTCTCACAACTAGTCGATGATTACAGACGGTTTAATTCTCAATTAAAGACGAGGACGACCAGTAAAACTATGCCCTTTGTTTATCATGTAAAGTATGAGTTGCTAGCATAACTGTGTGCCATTGTTGAGCTAAATTTGTAAAGAAAAACAAAAGAAAGAACATTGTAGACTTCGACATCATATAAACTGCTGCACCGATCATTTAGTCCACAACTTCAAGTAAAAAAAAGACTGACGTTGAAAGAGCTGATTCTGTTCTATCATTACTCTTGTACAGAGACAGTGTAGAGATTTTGGTTGTCCTTTATGCTTGTCAATTACTATTACAAATTACAATGTGACATCCAGACCAATTTATCTAGGTTTAAATGATGGGGGAGTGAATATGACGGAAAATTCAATCCTTGTTTACCATTTTCATGTGATCGTCTTGCACTGTGGGTCCCATTCTTCTGATGAGAGAATGCCAAAAATAAACAGAAGTCTAACAAATCGAATATGACATGTTGTCATTGGTAATCAATCGACCTTTGAGGATCGAGTCTCAACTCAAAAGAGACATTGGCATTACAAATGTTATCTACAAGGGGAATAATGGTTGACTTTGATAATGTTTTTATGTGGAACAATCATTCATCTAAGGACGGGTGAAAGTTACGACCTTAAGGACTAATGATGCTCTATCCATACCAATCGGGTGTACATTAATTCATTTTGTGAATCCGTGCATATTCGTTGATGTGATCCATTCTAGGATGGTGGCATTTAGAAAATTTTCAAGATTCGTTTGAGTGAATAAGTAGTGCGTCAATTGCTAAGTCGATGGAATAAGGAATTGGTGAAGATGCTTTTGGGAGCAAACACCTGTTAGGCCATCTCCAAGAATTCTGTTCTACAAAGATTCCACTCACCCTCACTTTCAACTCTCCACAATTCTCTCTTTCCAATTGAAATTTCAAAATCTATTTTCTTTTAACATTTCTTTCAAACTTAATTATTCATTTCATTTTCTTTTCTCATTTCCTTTTAAACTTTATTCTTGACTTTATTTTAAATGTTGTTAATTAATTATAACAAAATCACACTAATGTTTTTTAAATATATTACTTGAAAATAAAAATTACATTACTTAAAAAAAACTACAATACTTAAAATTGAAAATTACAATACTTGAAATTGAAAATTAATATAATTGAAAATGAAAATTACAACAATTAAAATACTACATTTTACAAGTGTGATTTTAATATGTATTTTAAATTTTAGAAGTAATGTATAAGTATATTTCTAGTTCTACATATAATTATTATCATATAGAAATATTAAAAAAAAATGAAAAATAATAAAAAAGATAAAAGTAGAAAAGGAATAGAAATAAAAAAAAAACAAAAAGAAAAAATAAAAACAAAGAAACAAGAAAAGAAAAGAAAAAACAAAAAAAAAAAAATTAAAAAAAAAGGAAAAGGATGGTGCAACTCGTCCCAAAATTTGGGACGAGTTGCAAATCTAAATGGGACGGTAAAGCATTTCTTTGGGCGTCCGAAGACATTGCAAATGCTTTGCAACTCCATCTCCAACTCTGTTGGAGATGGTCTTACTCCCTCCGTCCCGCAAAACTTCATACATTTGTCATTTTTAGCTGTCCCACAGAACTTCATACATTACTATAAAAGGAAACTACCCCACACCCAACAAATAATAAACAATCTCAACTTTACACCCAAATTACACATTTTGCCATTCAAAGTACACTTTTTTCATATTTTATCATTATAACTTTTCGCATAAAACTGTGCGCCAACCCTAATGTATGAAGTTCTCCAGGACGGAGGGAGTACTATTTTGCCAATTTTAGCGTCCGATGTAAACTTACTAGCTAGATTTTAATTACCAAAAAAGCTAAAAAATAGTACGTGTCCAGAAATATATGTATCTGACTGTTCTTTGGTGCCCTTATTTAGCCACAAATCAGTCATTTGTAAGGTTTTGATAGTAACATGCAGCCAGTCAGCTTCAGATAACATGGCCAGTAATGAGTTGAACATCATATTAATTGTACTTCCTCCGTCCTGGATGAAGCTTCCCGACTTTTTTGCGGTCAAAATTTTCCAACTTCGACTACAAATTAATCTTAAACCGCAAATGTAAAATGTTCAATTTTTTTTATATAATGAAACTTTAGGGGATAAATTTTCATTATATAAAAAAATTGAACATTTTACATTTGCGGTTTAAAATTAATTCGTAGTCAAAGTTGGAAAAATTTGACCGTAAAAAGTCAAAGCGGGAAGCTTGATCCGAGACGGAGTAAGTATAATTCACTTGTCCAACAAAATGCCATTTCAGGGAAAAAGATGCCCAAAGCATGCAAGACAAATTCACTTATAAAAAAGATGCTATTCCTCAAGTAAAAGACACTCCTAAAACCATGCAAAAGACAAACTCACTTGTTAAAAAAGATCCTATTCCAACCAATCAATCATCTACACTTTCACCAGTCTCACTCTCACTCATTTATAGTCCATGGAAAAAAACTTATTCATCATTCACAGAACCAAACTGTATTTTTTTTTATTTTCCCACCGGTATCTGCTACGTGCGTTAAACTAACTTCCTGTTTCTGTGAAAAACATTGTCTTGGTATTGATGGCTGGTCTTAGCTATGCCATTCAGGTCAGTTGCTCCTCAAACAGATTTTCACATTCTGCTAAGTTGCAACATCAAACTAGAGCTTCGGTCTTGCCAACTTTCCGCTTAAAGGTGCAGTGCATACTTTACTCTCTCTCTTCTGCTTTCATGGAACGCAAATTCCAGTATTGTGTAATATGCATTCACATTCTCGTTCTTAATATGTAACAGCCATTCTTGAAAGAGTTACAACAGACTAATGTTCTTCAAAGTGTGCCAAAGATTATCAAGGAAGCATCCGTGAAATTGTTGGACGCTTTTGTTGATTTAGCGTTTGAGTTCATTGATCAACCGTTGCTCCCATCTCAGGTAACTGAATATATCCTGCCATGCAATTGGATTTTCTGTTTGTGAAGAAAGATTTTCATCTCATCTAAATAATGAGCTTGTTAAGACACGTGATATAACCATGTTATTTGATCATATATGTTCTTGTTTCTTAACTAGTGCAGAGTAATTTTGCTCCGGTACAAGAGTTGGGAAAGACTATTCTGGTAACCGGGCTTGTTGATGGAGCGATACCAGACAATTTTCCAGAGGGTGTTTACATTAGAAATGGTATTTGTCTATTTTTGTTTAATTCACTTTATGTTGGACTAAAAACCTGTAAAAGGAATTAGTCAGCTGGCTTTTTTGGTTCGTCATCTGTTCTCTTTGTACATGACAAGTATGTTCTGTTGAGATTTCTGTCTATATTTCTTGTTTATAGTGATGTAGTTTTTCTTGATACTATTCCACTTCTGTCTGAACCTTTTGTACTAAGTTGAGACGTAGCATTCACCTCTCGATTTGATAGCTAAGTTGATAATCCGAAGAAGGGACAACTGTATATAACTACAGCAAAATGACAATCTTTACTACAAATCCTATGTCCAATATATTCCATATTCTCTGCTAAATTATGCATAGATTGTGTTATAACTTAAGTAGGTCGGTAACGTTCCTATTTGTTCCCAATCTTACATCATATGTATTTAAACTAACAATTAGTGAGATATATGGAGGAATATAAGACGTTGTAACTGATGCAGGACCGAACCCCTTGTTTGGAGGTTTAAAATCTACGAAATCTGTGTTTGGAACATCAGGCCACACATGGATAGAAGGAGAAGGCATGCTTCATGCATTATACTTCTTCAAAGATAGCAACGGAAGATGGATAATTTCCTACACTAACAAATATGTCGAAACTGATACATATAAACTTGAAAAGGAACGGAAGAAACCCGCCTTTCTTCCAGCAATAGAAGGACACTCTGCTGCTGTCTTGTCAGCATATCTACTAAATGGGGTAACTTAATCATATGCGTAGAATCGCAACATCTTGATCATTTGACAGCATAGATTAAATTCTCGTGATGATTATGTCTTGGCAGTTGAGATTTGGGTTCGAGAATAAATTTCTGAGTAATACAAATGTTTTTGAGCACTCTGGAAGGCTCTATTCAATTTCCGAGAACCATCTACCTCAGGAGATTGACATTCGTACACTAGAAACTAGGAAGAATTGGGATATTAACGGAGCTTGGAAGAGGCCGTTTACTAGCCATCCCAAGGTAAACCATATGAAACTAAATTTTGTTTTATTGATTTGATTCAGTGTGTTGGTGTTCAGCATGTTTAGTGATGCAGAAAGATCCAGAAACTGGAGAGCTTGTCATTATGGGGATTTATCCACAAAAGCCTTATTTCGAGCTTGGAGTAATATCTGGTACAACAGTTGTATGTTACTATAAAATTGTAGAGTTTCAGTTGAACAACTGAAAAAATGTAGGTTTCTCTTGCAGCTGATGGAGAGAAATTGCTTCATAAAGTCGACCTCAAATTAAGCCGATGTACTCTTTGCCATGAAATTGGAATTACAGACAGGTAGTCTATTTTTACTTGGCTGTCTTTACTTTTCAGCAGCGTACCGTGATTTGTTCAATTTCTGTCAATTCTTTCAGGTCGAACGTGGTCCTTGATTTTCCTGTGACATTAGACATAAAGCGTCTCATAAGTGGAGGACCGTGAGTGTTCTGAATTTTTATATATCACAAAACAACATGAGAATCATTTTGAAATTAAGCTGATCCAACTTGTTGGTGATGTTCAGGTTGGTAAAGCACAATAAAGAAGGATATGCTAGGATTGGAGTAATGCCTCGTTATGGAGATTCAGATTCCGTAAAGTGGTTTGGGGTGGAACCAAGCTGTGCATTTCACATTATCAATTGTTACGAGCATGATGATGAAGTAATTGTGTTGGGATGTAGAGCTCGCGATGCAATCATACCAGGGCCTGATTTCGGATTCAACAAGTTCGAGTGGTTTTCCAATGGCTTCAAGTCAGTTGATGAGACATCATTGCAAGACACGTCGTTTTTCTCTCGTGCTTACGAATGGAGACTAAATATGCAAACTGGAGAGGTGAAGGAAAGGAATCTCACAGGAACTGAACACTCTATGGATTTTCCCATGATTAATGAGAAGTACATTGGTAAAGAAAACAATTTTGCATACACTCAGACAGTGGACTTAAAGGCAAGCTCCATATCAGGTACTGTTAATATACATCTGTTTGATATTAGTGTTATGAATGGATGAATTTATAGAGACTTGTAAGTTTTTTTCGCAGGTATGGCAAAGTACGGAGGTCTAGCAAAGCTGCATTTCAAAGAGAGAAAATTTAAATCTTCTCCAGTGCGTTCTTTTCACATTTTCTTATATATTACATTCGTACCAATGTAATGAACTAGTTTCTTCAAATATCTCTTACAGTTTGTTGTTCATGAATCATCAGGGTGGGAAACAGAATAAGGATCTGATAAAAACCGAATATCATAGGTTTCCAGAGAACACATTTTGCTCAGGAGCAGCCTTTCTGCCTAAACGGGGAGGTCACGTGGAGGACGACGGCTGGATCATTACATACACACATAATGAAGACAGTAATACCTCTCAAGTGAGTCCTTTTCGCGCTAACTGACAGTTATCAGTTCCGTTTTACATGTATGTAGATGCTTATGCACTGATTGTTCTCTACTTGTAGGTGTATATAGTTGATGCAAAGAATTTTACGAGCAAGCCAATTACCACGATTACGATTCCAAGCAGAGTTCCTTATGGATTCCATGGAGCTTTCGTGCCAGAACTTACATGAAGATAGTTTCATGGGGACCAAACTGTCAGCAGTCTTATGGTTTACTAACTAATCACTTCAAACATACTGTATTCACGACGCTAATGACTAATATATGGCATTGAAAGATAACTCCCAATTGCCAATTAATGTATTTACGCTAATTTTTAGTTAAGCAAACTAAACTTCCAAGCGTCTGATGCAGAGTCATGTGGGCCCCACATGTCGCAGATATATAGTTTACGTGTGCGGGTATCACTTTCGAAGAAAGAGTGAGTCTTTTAAAGAACCACCTTTATAAGGGATCTAAAGAGATTAATTTGTACTATTAATTATATACCCACTCATACGAAATCTAGATAATAATGAACCCCAAACCCACAAAGCTAACTACCCTACAGCATGCTGCACTACCTTCTGGTGTTTTAAAGGTTGTACAATGGTTGTATCATATTCATTAAAGCACCAGGAGGTAGTGCAGTATGCGGTAGGAAAGAGGAAACCTAGGTTTAAAGGAGGGGAGAGTGAATATGACATGTTGTCATTGGTAATCAATCGGCCTTTGAGGATCGAGTCTCAACTCAAAAGAGACATTGGCATTACAAATGTTATCTACAAGGGGAATAATGGTTGACTTTGATAATGTTTTTATGTGGAACAATCATTCATCTATGGACGGGTGAAAGACCTTAAGGACTAATGATGCTCTATCTATACCAATCGGGTGTACATTAATTCATTTTGTGAATCCGTGCATATTCGTAGATGTGATCCATTCGAGGATGTTGGTTGAAAGTGCGATTTATTGTACTTGTTTTATTAATTCGGACTTTCTTCATAATTTAATCGGTTCGACATTTGTAGTTGTTTTTCTATGAATGCTTTGTAGGAAATATCAAGTTGGGCCTCAACATTGATAAATGGACTTAACTTGGGCCTCAAGGAAGAATCCAAACATAGTCTGGAAGAGCTGGAAAGAATCCAGACGCAATCTGGAAAGAATATAGGCGTTGGCAGCTTGTTAAAGAAAGAGTTTGTGAAGTCATGGGCACATTGGAAGCAAGAAGGAAATAAAGATCTTGAAGAGATAAAATAAGGAAGATTTCCTTTGAAACAGAAAACGGAAAAGAAGAAACAGGACATGCGTTCTCCTTGTTCTGTTCGACTTGCAAGAAGGAAAGAAAATTTGCGTTTTCGTTCTTCTGTTCGAACTGCTGCATTCCTTCTTCTCTCCGACTTGGCTGCTCCTATATATATAAGAAGATTACTTGCAAGAAAACTACTCGTCTCGAGAGTATCAATTGACTACATATTGAGAGATAGTTCTTCTTGTGTTTACTAGGCATTGTTGTCGAATTCACTTGTGAGTAGTCTCTAAGGATTGAGATTTACTTTAGTGTCTTCGAACTAGAATAGGTTTTTGATTGTCTGTTCTAGGTCTAGTCTTTGCAGTTTAATCATTCGTTTGTGAATTGATTAAACCTAGTTTTGTAATTTTACTTTTCTTGATAGTGGAAATTTAGCCTAAGGCACGGTCGGTATCTTTATATACCGTCTAGAAAGTAATTGTGGTTGTTAGTTTTTATTTTTCGCTGCATTCTGGTCATATCAGTTTACTGGTGTCAATCACTGTTGAAGACGCTGTTGACTCAACACCATAGTCAACATCGTCTGAAACTTGTCCAGAGTACCAATACCGGTCCTACAGTTCTAACAAGTGGCATCAGAGCCAGCCACCTAATTAATTGGTGTCTGGATTTGGTGCTGCTACAATGGACTCTGTCAATCTTAATGCTAACAGGCCACCTGTGCTGGATGGGTCGAACTACAACTACTGGCAGATCAGACTCAGGACGCACATCAAATCAATTGAAGACCGTTCCTGAAAATCTGTTCTTGAAGTCTACAGGGCACCTACCTTAGGTCCGGATGCTGATGGATATGTCATTCCAAAACCGAAAAATCAATGGACAGGTGAGGAATATGCTGAATGTTCCTATAATGAAAAAGCCTTAAATGCCATCTTTGCTCATGTTGATGCTCATATGTTCAAAATTATTCAGAATTGTACTACTGCTAAACAAGCTTGGGACTTACTTAAGAATCACTCTGAAGGTGATAGCAGTGTGAAGCAAACTAAACTTAGGATGCTTATGTCAAAATTTGAAAATTTAAGAATGGCCGAAGAAGAATCCATTAACTCTTATTTTGATAAACTTCTTACTATTGCTAATGATTGTAAGACTTTAGGTGCACCTATATCTAACAAACAACTTGTTAGCAAAGCTATTCGCACTCTTTCTTCAAAATTTGACAAAAAACGCACTGTTTTTGAAGATACAAAAAATCTTGCTACTATGGACTTTCACTCCTTGATGAATAACTTGAAAAACTATAAGCTCCAACTGAATGAGCGACAAGGTGTGAAAAGCCATAGTCTTTCTCTTCACTCTAAAGAAAAAGTCTCCGAGCCTGGTAGCAGTAGTGATGAATCTGATGAGATGACTGATGAGATGTTTTCTAAAGCTTATGTTAGATATTTTGTTAGAAATATCTGTTTAGATTTTAATTAGCAACATGATGACTTATCTTAGTCTCAGAAAGGTGATTAGTACTCTTGGTTCACTTGAACATTGTAAAAGAGGAAACCCACTAAGTATGATAGTCTAGCTAATCTTTTATAGGATGTTAGGTCTCAAAATGTAATTTTTATTTTATGTAAGAGAAGACCAAGAAGAAGACATCCAAGCAGAAAGCTCAACGACATTGAAGACTTGAAGAAAACTGCACAAGATTCTTTGAATCGATTGTTCGATATCTTAGCGGATATCTTAAAGACACGAATAGTTTCAAACAAAGCGTCACAAGAGATATCTGAGAAATAAGATACATATCTGAAAACAAGGAAAGTGTCCACAGATATCTATTCTCAGATACCTTGAGCTTTAACCACGTTTCTGAAAGAGAAATATATATTGCAAACAAAGTTGTTTCAATAAATACAAGTGATATCTGAAGAATGAAGATAAGGACGTGCAAAGAATCAGACAACACTAGTCTCTGATACAAAGCATAGTTCCGTTGACACTCTGAGACAAAAGTATAGTACAATGCATTTAATGCACGGACAGAGATGTCTGAATAAAAGCAACGGCAACTTCTGAGAAGAAGACAAAACCTACTACAGTACTATACACAGATATCGATAGTTTGAATTTGAGCCTAACGGATACTATTCAAACGGCACTCAAATTCATCTATAAATATCAACACTTAGACTGATTGAGAAGACACCTTAGACACACGACATAACTTGAAAACGCTGAACGTCTTACTCTCTCAAAGCAACTTACTTACTCACAAAGCTTTCTGTTGCGACCAAAGCTTTTGATCTTGAGTAAACACTGAAGTTCTAAGTGTCCTGATCCTAAACAAGCAAAGCTATCTGTGAAGGAGTTGAATCAAAAGATCAACTATCTGAGATTCATTCTCTTGAACAGATATCATAAGACTTAGTCAGTAAAATCGAACAAGATACCATACGCTGTAAAGTGTATTAAGTAACTTAGTTCACAGAGCTATCTGATTAACTGAAAAGTTATTAAGACGCTCATCTGACAACTCAAACCAAAACCAACACCATAACTGGCGTGGAGTACAGGAAGTACTTAGTTTGAAAAATCAGGGAATAACTCCAAGGTTACCGGAGTATAGGAAGTACTTGATTTGGGAAACTAAGGAATAACTCCAAGGTTATTGAGTATAGGAAGTACTTAGCTTGGGAAGCTAGGGAATAACTTAAAGGTTTCTGAGTATAGGAAGTACTTGGCTGTGAAAGCCGGGGAACAACTCAGGGGGAACATTTGGTTGGGAACCAATTGTTAAGAATCTTAGAATAGGATTATTGTAAGGAGAACTCAATTATCTGATTCTAGTGAATTCTAGGTCTCTGATAGACCGAAGTGGATTAGTTGGAGGATTACGCCACCTCCAGATACCACTATACTTGCTGTGTCATTTACGTTTCTGTATTTATACTTCAGCAAACACACACACACTTATTAACTGTTTCTGCACTTATCTTTATTAAGTCTTCCACACTCTGACTCTAAGTATCAGATATCTGAGAAATAGTTGTTATCGACAAAAGTTTTAAAAGACTATTCACCCCCCCCCTAGTCTTTTACTTTTCCGTTATCTGGACCAACAAGTGGTATCAGAGCAGGAGGTTCACCAGCCTTCTGCACTGAACCTAGATCCCCAGATAGGTGAAGAAACTTTGTCCACTTTTGAGGACTATTTAATTTTTGTGTTAAGTGTGCAGGTATGTCTCTGAGTGATGCACCCGTTCTCAAACCAGAGAACTACGAGAAATGGAAAAATAACATGATGCTCCACCTTGAAGCCATAAGTGACGAGATGATCGAAGTAATAAAGAATGGCCCAATAGTCATTCAACAACTTAAGCAAGTCATGGAGGTTTCGAGTGGAAGAGACAGAGATCAAAGCGAAGGATCTTCACAAACAGATGCGTCAACTAGTGGAAGATCTACTGGTCAAGTTATTTACGAACCAAAGCCCAGAGAACTATGGACATCGGAAGATGCCAAGAGGAATCGTCTGGATGGTCAAGCTCGTAAAATCATCATCAGATCGACACCAGAGCACATACATTAAGCGTAAACTGGGTGCTAAACGGCGAAAGTTGCACGCAACCGATTGAAGAAATCGTGGGCCGAGAAAACCAAGGAAAACAAGTTCGAAGTTCTAAAGTTGAAATTTCAAAATTTCAAACAAGGTCCCACCGAAACTCGAAGAACTTGATTTCGGTTTACCACTCTCATGAGTGATATGGCGACTTGGGAAAGCAATAGATACTCTCGACCGAGAAGATTAAGACTATTGTCGAAGTCTTAACCACAACCGGAGCATAATAAATTCTTTTATTTTAACCAAGGTATGCCAAGTATCACTCGAAGGAACTTTTCTCTCATCTTATCTTGTTGACTATGAGACAACTCGAGAGAACAAACAACCGAAAAGTTGCGAATGTTGCTCTAGTTACTCAAGGAACTTCAAAAGAAGAAAAGCAAGGAGGAGACGAGGATGCTCTTTGCAAAGCAAATGAGTAAATTTGTCGGTCGAGAAATTGAGAGAAGAAAAGCCAAAGAGAAGTCAAAAAGCATCTAGGCTCAAACTATCACCAAGACAAAATATGCAAAGCTCATTTGAACAAGCCAACTCGAAAGCATCATGTCTTGAGGAAGCGAAATTGAAAACGATATCTGTTTCTATTCGTAAACCCGCCACTTCAAGAAGGATTGTCCTGCCCTCAACAAACTAAGGACAGGCGACAAGAAAGATAGAAGAATCTTCAGAAGAAGCCAGAAAGCTTTGTTAACTAAAGAAAGAAAGAAAATCCAAATTCAACTGGATGCTCTAGACGTTGAGACAGATTCTGAAGATGACAATTCAGATGATTCAACCCTACCATCACCAGAATTATGTGGAGTTACTCATGATATAATCGACTTCGGCCTCAAGAAGAATGAAATGTGTGGAGTTCTTTGAAATTGTGGACGGACATCTCCAACATAGAAAACATCTTATGGCTGATGAGGTAACACATACTTCTTGCTACACTTATGAAAGTGATGAAGAGGAAATAAAAATCTAGAAAATCTCAGGAAAGAACTTGACATCTATGAAAGAGAATTTCTAATGATCCGAGCTAGAGCCGAAAACCTTGAAGAAGAAAAGAATTCTCTTGAAAAGGAAAATTCTCAATTAGTTAAAGAATCTAAGAGAAGGGATGCTGAAAATGCATTTCTCAAAGCTCAGATATCTGAGACTGAAAAGTCACATGAAGAAGCAATGGTGATTCTGAAAGAATTATGAAAATCTTCTTTCTGAAAACAAGGAACTCAAGAAGAAAGAACTATCTTTTTAATCTTATGCCAAAGCTAGTGACACTCTTACTGAAGTACAATCTTACTTAAGAGATCCTTCAGAAAAGAAAGGACTTGGGCTGAATACACGATGCATTGTTCTATCACTCAATAAGAGTAAGGAGAAAAGAACATTTGTAAGTACTCAGCAAGACGGTTCCCATGCAATCTATAGTATCGGTGAAAAGACAAAGATTGTTGACAAAGGAAAGGCAGTTGCGACTAAACCTTTGTGGGAAAAACAAGTCAAAAACAAAACTGTTGGCACGTCTCGAAAAGAAACACAACACCGAAAAGTGTAAACACCACAAGTTATGTCTCCCAAAAGGTAGAATTGCGAGGTGCAAATTCTCCCATGTCACTTTTTCTGGAAAGAAATTGGATCAACCAGAGACTAGCAAAGCTGCTGAGAAAAGATCTCAGATAGCTTCAAGTGCTCGAAACGGTATTGGCTACAAAGGCATCGGAAAACAACTTGCTCATGAGTACAAGCAGGAGCAAGAACGATGGCTGAAAGCTAGAATTGCTCAAAGCAATTATTAGAAGTGGAAGTTAAATCAAGCCACTGAAAATCTGAATGCCAGGGCTAGAAGAAATCTGGCAAGGAAGGCTAAGTTTGCTGAAAAGCAAACTCAGAAACCTGACAGGTATCTGAAAGCATCATATGGAGCACCTAGGAACACACCAAGGAAGAAAATAATTCTTACTAATGATAACATTCATTCAAATAGAATTCCTCCTTACGTTCCTATCAGACAAAAGTATATTTTAAAGAAATTCATTCAAAAATGGATTCCTACTGGAAGAACTTTTGATTCTGACGGTTCCATCAAAGATATGAGAATCTAATCTCCTGTTTCCTGTTATGTGCAGAATGCTTCCTGGACTAAAGCACAATGGCTATTTGATAGTGGATGCGGAAAGCACATGACAGGAGACAAAGCAAATCTGGTTGATTACAAAGCTTGCAACACAGGACCAGATATCAGATTTGCTGGAGGAGAATTAAAATCCCTCTCTGGGATTTGGCAACGTCAAATTGGGGACTTTAACAATCACTGACGTATTACATGTTAAGGATTTGAAATATAATCTATTTAGCATGAGCCAGTTTGCAGACAAGGGTTTTACTATAAAATTCAAAGCTAAATACTGCAAACTAATTGACAATGAGTCAAAGCAGACAGTCTTAGTTAGTCGGCGGAAAGGCAGTCTTTATGTTGCCGATTGGGCATCTGCCACAACTGAAGAATGTCTCATGGTGAGTCAATCTGGTCACACAGAAGAGCACTGGTTATGGCACAAAAGAATGAGTCACTTGAACTTCAAAACTCTGAATAGACTTGCCAAGAAAGAGTTAGTGGTTGGTCTTCCCAACATCTTCGTAAAGGATGGTATCTGCTCACTTTGTCAGATGGGGAAACAATCTAAGATCTCTTTCAAGTCCAAAATCAGACACTCTAGTGTTAGACCACTGCAACTTTTACACATGGATCTATTTGAATCATCTATAACTAGTTATGCAGGAAAGAAGTATGGTTTGGTTGTTGTAGATGACTTCTCAAGATTCACTTGGGTTGTCTTTCTGAAACACAAATCTGATGCCAGGGTGGAGATACCAAACTTGCTGAAAAATCTTGAAGTCATGAAAAATGACAAGGTCTGCAATCAGAACAGACCATGGTACTTAGTTTGTCAACCAGTACATAAAGGAGTTTTGTACCTGCAAAGGTATACAACACCAACTTTCCTCTGTAAGAACACCTCAACAAAATGGTGTTGCAGAAAGGAAAAACAGAACCCTTAAAGAAGCTGCAAGGACAATGCTAGCTGACACTGAATTAAGTGAAATTTATTGGGTTGAAGCTGTAAACACAGCTTGCTACACTCAGAACAGATGTTTGATAAACAAACACCATGACAGGACCCCCTATGAAATCTTGGTTGGTAGACCCCCTAATATCAAACATCTGAGAGTATTTGGTTGTAGATGTTTTGTTCTAATCAATGGGAAAGATTATCTGAGAACATTTCAACCAAAGGCAGATGAAGGTGTTTTTCTTGGCTATTCCACAAACAGCAAAGCTTACAGAGTTTACAACAAAAGAACAAAGAAAATTGAAGAATCAGTTCATGTTGTATTCTATGAAGGAAATAAGAAAACACCTCCTATTGATGAACTCTCAGAAAGGTTCAAAGAACTATTACTCAGGGATCCTAAAGAAGAATCCTCAGAAAGGAAAAACATCATTATGGAAAGTGAGGATGACTCGGCGTGAAAAGCTTGAAAAGCCTAGTAACAACAAGATGACTCACAAACATGATGAGGAATTTCCTATGAGTTTTCCGATTGGAACAGTTCGAGAACCTTCATCATGAAGAGGTATCTGAAAATAAGAATGCTGAAATGCATGTCTCAGATACCTCTAACACTGAAAAAGTGTCAGATATCCATGACATCTCTCATATGTCAGATATCTCAGATACTGAAAAAGTATCAAATCAAAATCTTAGTGATTCACATTCAGATCACCTGGATATTGATCCTACTAGCACTAAACCTATGATGAAATGGATCAAAGATCATCCTACAAAGGATATAATTGGACCGATTAATCAGGGTGTTAGGACTAGGAGAGCAATAGCTGAAAATGCTAACTCTCTCTTTGGATGTTTCATCTCGAATATTGAACCTAAAAATATTGAAGAATCATTAGGAGACCAAGACTGGATCTCTGCAATGCAAGAAGAGTTGGATCAATTTGAGAGAAACAAAGTCTGGAAACTAGTTCCATTTATAGAAGGAATATCTGTGATTGGAACTAAATGGGTTTTCAGAAACAAGATGAATGAATCTGGTGAAATAACCAGAAACAAAGAAAGATTGGTTGCCAAGGGATTTACTCAGACTGAAGGCTTAGATTTTGACGAGTCATATGCACCAGTTGCCAGATTGGATGCAATAAGACTCTTTCTAGACTTTGCAGCTCATAAAGATTTCAAAGTTTATCAGATGGATGTCAAAAGTGCATTCCTAAACGGTGAACTTGCAGAAGAAGTTTATGTTGAGCAACCACCTGGCTTTGAAGTTTCCTCAGAAAGTAGAATGGTCTATAAACTACAGAAAGCTCTGTATGGACTGAAACAGGTTCCAAGAGCATGGTATGACACTTTGGCCAAGTACCTTCTGAAAAGTGGTTTCAAGAAAGGTGAAGTTGATAAAACTTTATTACCTTAAATCATGATGGGAAACTACTCTTAGTACAAGTATATGTTGATGACATCATATTTGGATCTAAGGATAAGCAACTTTGTAATGACTTTGCAAATCTCATGAAAAGCAAGTTTGAGATGAGCATGATGGGAGAAATGAATTATTTCCTAGGATTGCAAGTCAAGCAACTCAATGATGGAATATTCATTAGTCAAACAAAGTATGCAAAAGACATGCTCACAAAATTCAATCTTAAGCCTTCTGAAAAGAATGCTAAGATACCTATGAGCATTGGAACCAAAATGACCTATACTGAATCAGATAAGAGTGTTGAAGAACATAAGTATAGGAAATTGATAGGTTCACTACTTTACCTCACTGCAAGTAGACCTGATATTCAATATGCCGTTGGAGTATGTGCTAGATTTCAGACAAATCCAATGAAAACACACTACAACATTGCTATGAAAATATTAAGGTATGTAAAGGGTATAGTAGATGTAGGATTGTGGTATCCTAAAGAAAGTGGATTGAGTTTCTTTGGTACTCGACGATTATCTTTGGATCATTGCTTGATAGGAAAAGCACCTCAGGAACTTGTCAATTTCTGGGTACTAGACTTATCTCATGGTTTAGCAAGAAGCAAAACTCAATTGCAACTTCTACCACAGAGGCTGAATATATTGCTGCTGGTTGTTGTGCAACACAAATTCTGTGGATACAACAACAACTTAAAGACAATGAACTCGATGAGAAGAAAACTCCCATTTTCTGTGACAACACAAGTGCTATTGCGATTACACAGAATCCTAAATTTCATGCTAGAACAAAGCACATTGATGTTAGACATCACTTCATCAGAGACCATGTTGAAAAAGGCAATATAGAGATACTCAAGATTGGCACTGAAGACCAACTTGCAGATATCTTCACTAAGCCACTACAAGAAAGTAGATTCTTAGCCTTAAGACATAGTCTTAGACTAATGGAACTACCAATGAACTGAAAGAGTTCAGGTATTTGAAACGGGAAACCAGAGAAGAGGTATCTGGAACGGGCATCCAGAAAAGAGAAAAGAGAAATCTGGAACGGGTATCCAGAAGTCAAAAAGGCTAAAGAGCAAAAAGATAGCTTAAGATCTCTGAGACAGGAACTCAGATATCTGAATCACTCTATAAATGGGGAACACAAAAGAGAATAGTATAACTATCTGCAGTCAACTACTCTCTTGAAACTCGCATTATTTCTATCTTGATGAAAAACTTGGAAAAATCCTAAGTATAAGACAGATTAAGATGCGAACAATGTCCTTGGTCATACAGAATTGTGATTCAGATAGCAAGTCGCCAAAACACATTAAATGGGCACAATTACACTTGCTGATTGTGATCATTGCTAGAAAAGCAATGGTGACCCTTGATGAAGTTAAGCGATTGATCTGTACGGTGGAAATTAATTCACAGTAAATAGTGGACTGTTGAAATTCAGACATGGCCCACTAAGCATTTAATGCCGAACTAGCTTTTGTTCACGCCTGTTTGCCAATCACAGATACGTACACACAAAATCAATTTTTATGTATTTGTCTGTTGGGATTCAACTGCTATATATATAGGATTTTGGCAAATGAAATCACTTTTGCCTAATCCGAAATTTCATATTGTACAAGAATAGCAAATCCTTCTCTTGATTCTCTGCAAACCCTCTACAATCTCTGCAAATCAAGATTAAGTTTTTCTGAAAAGAATCACTGAATCAAATCTCTTTCAAACACCAATTTCAAATCCCTACACTATATAAAGAGATGGCCTCCAAGAACACTTCAACACAGAAATCCCAATCCTCCACTGGTACTGCTGAAAAGCAAGCACCAGAGTTGGTTATTGTTAATAATCGACTGGTAGGAGTCTTTAATCCTGACCATTGGACTTCAAGTCACAGAATGATTTGGGGTGGTGCCATGGTTGAGGAATACCTCACTGCTGCAATAGAAAAGCAAACTAACAGAAAATTGATTCTTGACATGCTTGAAAAGGCACAAATCAAGGGCTTTCTATCTGCTCGCCCAAGTGGAATTTCATCACTCGATGTGTTGGAATTTTACAACAACTCCAGGATTATTTCCTGTGTATCTGAAGGCACTGAAATAGTGTCTATCAAAACCTCAGTCCAAGGGAAGGAAATCCTTCTGGACTTAACAACTTTTTGTAAGTTGTTTGAGGTACAAAATCTTGGAAAGGATATTGAAATAAACACCAAGGATGACGAACTCCTTGAAGGTGTTAAAGAACTTTACAGTGACGTGTGTGATCTTGAAAAATCAGATACACCCACTGAGTTCAAGCTTGCTGACATCCAAACCAGACATCTGTTGGTTCACTGGGATGTACTGGCTTGCATTCTTCACAGATGCTTTGATGGTCTACAAGGAGGTGCTGACCAGATAAGCCAAGAACGATGGATCATGATGTTCTTGCTGAATCAACAAGACAAAAGGCTGGAAAACCCTTTTAACTGGGGAAAGTACGCCTTCATGAAATTCGTGAAGAAGATTCAAGGCTTGGAGCCTAAGATTGTCAAAGGACTAGCTGAGCCAAAGGCCATGAGGTTATGGTCGTAAGATATGCTACTTCTGGAAAAGCTTGGCATTGAGCTCGGAGAGGCAATTTGAAATAGCCACAAAGAACTTACTCTACAAGTATGAGTATACAAATCGATGAAAAAGGTTCGGGTCTCGTAAAGGTCCTAAGAAGCGAAAATCAAAAGATATCAAGAAAAGGTTGCGACCAAGAAGCCCGAACTTCAAGAAAGAAGTCTGGCCGCAAATCAGAAGACACACCCAAAGAGGTTGTCAATTCTCAGATATCTGCAGGCATTGCCGATGAACTGATAATGGCAGATGAACTCATCAATGCTGCAAAAGAATTATCAACTACTGAACAAGTAGACTCAGCAAGAGAAAGTGCTTTCAGAGATGTTGCGACTAATGCAGAAAGCCTTGCTGATGAACTCATAAATGCTGCCAAGAGTGGTGAAAAGCACCAAGCCCCATCTGCAGAAACTGCAGGAGTTATGGACCAATCAGTTCCTAATGCTGATGAGAGCTCTGACGATGAAGATGATGAACTAGTCATCTCTCAAGTCCTAGAAAGAACAAAGAGGGCTAAGGTTACTGAAAAAGTAACTGGTGATAAGGTATCTGAAGAAGGACCTACACCACAGGTTGCTGAGACTATAGCAAAGGTTGTTGGTGCAAACACATCATCCGGGAATGATTCTCTTGAACAACTTCACAAAGCCCTGATGAGTGGTATTTTAGTGCTGGCAGATGCTGATGGAAATGCCACAACTAAAAATCTGGAAGAACTTTCTACTGATCAATCTTCTGCTTCCAGACAACCACAACAACCACAAACACAACAACCACAACAGCCACAAGTGGTTGATGAAATGGTAAATGAACTCCATTTTGAATTACCAAGATGTCTGATATCTTGAAGAAAATCCTGAAATTGAGCAGGTTCCCCAACTCAATGAGAGGGATCAAACTGAGACATCTACTCAGAATGATCAACCAGGGGAGGCAACTGAGTTGCATACTCAGGAAAGGTGTGAAGTACCAGAAACTTCAAACAAAGAAACTGCATTGGGACAAGACGACCAATGTATAGAAAGGTCACAAGTTCCAGAGACCAATCACCTAAATCGCCAGTAAATGGTAGTTTAACTCTTACCTTGTGAAAAATTTTATACTTATAAATCTTGTTACCTTATAAGAATTTCTTTGTTACAGGCTGAGTTAGAAACGCAGAAACAAGAGGAAGCTGAGAAGCTTACCTCAGATACTGAAAAAGAGGTTCCTTCAACCTCAACTCTTGAGAAATCTGAGCCTGTGCCACAGGTAAATGTTTCTTAAAGAGAACTAACTTTTCAGTAAAAATGTTTGTATGCTCATTCATGATAAATGTTTCTAACAGGCTCCAACTGAGATGGAAGAAGATAAGGCAGAAATGCCAGAAACAAACCCAGAAACCAACAAGGTTTCTGAAGAACACATCACTGAGCCTTCAAACTTGAAGGTATATGACAATCAAGTGACAAGTATTCTTCATCCTGGGTCATCTTTTATCTCTTCTAATATTCAATACTTTCTACTTACAGGCTATTTCAGAAGTAGAAATGCAAGGGGATAAAGTTGCGACTTCCCCTGCATCAATGGAAATTGATGAAGCCCCTAAGGCTACATCACTCGAAAGAACACCAGAAACTGCACAAGTTTCTGAGAAAAATGAATCTGAGCTTCCTGTTGAGGAAGTAAGTAGCTCAAATCAGAATTCATTAAAAGCATATTTATGCATAGGTTCTTTCAAACTATTTCCTAAGTATTGTATTTTTCTCAGGTTCAAGAAAGAAAGGTTGATGAGGACCAGACTTCCAAGTCTCCACCTCACAACAAGATATCTGAGACACCAATCGTCTCAGTAGAACAAGTATCTGAGCCTGATGTTCTTACTCAGGTAACTCAGAAACTAAACTACACTTCTACTCAGATATCTACAAAAGTTTTGAAACTCACTCAAAACTCCTTCTTTCAGGCTCAAACAGATGCAAAGCAGGTTCCCATTGAAGAAACAAGGGACCTACTTCACTTCTTCAAAGCTCACACTCTGCCAAAGAATATTCAATGCTTCAAGAAATGGCAGAAGTTAAGGTGCTCTGATCTCTCTGAAATATTGAGAATCACTGATCAACCAACCGCATTTAGCACGAGCTCTTGACCGGAAACATATGTCCAAGCAATGTTCCCTGAGAACAATATCTGATTCGACTCTACTACATAAGGACTTTTCCGGATGTGGCGCATAGTTTGATACATGCCTTTGAACAGGCAGATGGTCAGACAAGATTACAGATGGCATTCAAGCCAGTCCTGCCCCAGACTCTGCAGTTTATACCTTCTGAACAAGAAGAAGTTAATGGGCAGAAGATCACTATCCCGGAAGTGATCAATCTTGTATCTGAAGATGATGAGGAGGAAGAAATGAATGAAAATTACTTTGATGAACCTCCCACTGACCATCACCAAAAGGATGATAATGACAAAAAGGGTGATGATGATGCCCCTGCACCAGGGACCGGAGGAATTTCATAGAGAAACAATGCCTCAGCTGCTGAAAAGCAAACTGAGAAGACTTCACAGAAATCTCCGTCTTCATCACCTCAGAAATCTACTCATCCATCTTCTAACCAACACGCAGTTACTACTGAGCAAGTAGTTGAGCTTTCTGAAGAAACCAATCAGAAAATCTTAAACACTCAAACCAGATCTGCTCAACTCAGACAACTGTTGGAAGAAGAACAACAGCTCCATCTTCAACTGGAAGATCAAATAGCTAAATCCAGAGATAAGATTGATCAACTACAAGATCTATACTTAGAAGAAATGATTGCTTACTCTGAGGTTAAATAGCTACGGGATGTCAGGCAAGAGATCACCAAAGAACTCGATACTGAAGAAGTATCTGAAATCAAGCATGATGCTAAGGCTGCATCATCTTCGAAAGAAGTACCATCCTCCTCCCAAGGAAAGAAACCAATCTCTGAGATGGTTGCTGGACTCGATACGATCGATGAAAATGTCCAAGAGGATGAAGATCACTGGGCTAATCACTCAGATGATGAAGAAGACAAGACTTTGGCAGAACACCGCAATGAACATTTAGCGGTTTCTCACTTGAAAAGGAAGTTGATTGCTCCTACAATATTCAGCAAACTGCCAAACGTCCACTCCCATGAATACATGAACAGGTACCAAGTACTGGCTACTCTGAACAAGGAGATGTCTTCACAAAACAAGGAAGTAATTGCCTCCGTCCCCTCTGAAATGAGAAAGTTCACTGAGCTCATCACTCAGAGAACAACTAGCATAGTCATTGCTCAGAAAGATCTGGGAATGATAAGGGACGACGATGCGTCTTTAGCTGAAAAAGCTTTTCAAGAGGCAAGTTACACTGCTGGAAAAGCAGATGCCATCCTAGGCCCATTGGCAGAGCTCACTGATAAGGACAATGGACTTATCAAGCAAAATCAGGAGCTTAAAGCCGAACTTCAGAAGTTGGTCACTGCCTATAATTATCTACAAGGGCACTTTGACTCTCTCTCAGATTCCTTTATGAGACTGAGTCAGCCAACAATGACTAAGGGGGAAAGAAAGTACAAATCTGGACCTCAAAGTCAGGGGGAATGGGAAGAAGGAGATGAAAACAAGAAGAAATCTGGAGCTGGTGCGGCTCAGAAAGGAAGAAGAAAAACTTCCCAGCCACCACTCAGAATCAATGAACCCTCCTCAAGCCAAGCTGCTTTGCAAATAGTAGCTGCTTCCCAGAAACCCACTGAAGGAACCAAAATGGTAACAAGGGCCATGGCATAGAAACCTCCAAGGAGTACCAAGGCTCCAAGGAGAAGACAAGTTAGAGGGATTTATGAATCTTCTGAAGAAGAAGAAGGTCAAATCAAGTCCCTGGGCAATGAAGAAGGCTGTGAAACTCTCACAAGATCTAATATTGATGATGATGAAGAGACTGATGAAGATGAAGCTCCTCTTCACAGAAAAAGGAAAATTGAAAGCCTAACTGAGCCCATAGCTGCAAAGCCTTTGGCAGTTAAAACTCCCTCTGGAAATACCAAGTCTATCCAGGGTGGTGGTTCTTCAAGCAACAACCCCAAAGAGAATTCAAGATAGAAAAGGAACAGACTGAGAGCTGAGCAAAGACAAAGTCAACTTCCACTCAGGCCAGAAGAAGCCAAAATTGAGTATGTGAAGTATGACAATGATTCCTCTGTCTACAGGTGCATCAATCAGAAAAATGGCTATTGGATTCTGGAACTTAAGCATCAATTGGTAAATTCAAGATTTCCAGAACCAATCCATAAACAACTCATGGCATGGAGAAAGAATAAACCTACCTTGATCAACACCAATCACATCAAAGCATGGTTGGATTTTGAAGTTGTCAAGAGAACTGAAGCCATGAAGAAGGACCTCTCTGATGAATGTCCATATGGAAAGCCAGATGATGTGCACAGAATTCTGAATATCACAGGAACAGGCACAAGAGCAAGACTCGCTGTGGAACCCTATGAGTCGTTCTATCTGACAGAAGATCAATACAAGGGTGACATCAGATATCTGAAGATTATCTACGAATACTTCAAGCTTTCAAATATCAGAATAGAGCATGCCTGGAAGTGGGGAAAGTACCTATGGGTCAAGCATTTTGCCAAGAAAAATCCTACCAAAACCTACAAAGAGGTCTGTGGATTTGCCAAAGACACAGAGATGCTTGTCAGAACTCTTCTCTATGATTATTCTGATGACATCAAAAGGTTTGGAGATAGGAAATTTGCAAACTGATCCATAGAAATACTGTTGAAGACTTGAAGAGAAGACTTGAAGACTAGTCCTTTAGGATGTTTACTTGGAGCTTGGTTACTCCTGTTGTCCTAATTTACTATGTAGTTTTTGCATTTTTGCTGACTGAGCTTAACTGTATCGTGTATTAAAGTTATCTGTAATCTTTAGTTGCGACTTATCTGAAGAACTTACTCTCAGATAGTATTCTATAAAAGATAACTTGTCAGCAAAGATCCCACCTTGTGATTTGGTTGATGTCTACTTTCTGCACTTAATTATATAAATTGAAAGATCTTAAGAAATGATTAAGTGGTGGATTGTTTCCTCATCCAGATTTGTAATAGGGAAGATAGTCATCGTTGACTGATCAAAATGGGGGAAATTTGTTAGATATTTTGTTAGAAATATCTGTTTAGATTTTGATTAGCAACATGATGACTTATCTTAGTCTCAGAAAGGTGATTAGTACTCTTGGTTCACTTGAACATTGTAAAAGAGGAAACCCACTAAGTATGATAGTCTAGCTAATCTTTTATAGGATGTTAGGTCTCAAAATGTAATTTTTATTTTATGTAAGAGAAGACCAAGAAGAAGACATCCAAGCAGAAAGCTCAACGACATTGAAGACTTGAAGAAAACTGCACAAGATTGCTGAATCTGATTGTTCAGATATCTTAGCCAGATATCTTAAAGACACGAATAGTTTCAAACAAACTGTGTCACAAGAGATATCTGAGAAATAAGATACATATTTGAAAACAAGGAAAGTGTCCAGATATCTATTCTCGGATACCTTGAGCTTTAACCGCTTTACGGAAGAGAAATATATATTGCAAACAAAGTTGTTTCAATAAATACAAGTGATATCTGAAGAATGAAGATAAGGACGTGCAAAGAATCAGATAACACTAGTCTCTGATACAAAGCATAGTTCCGTTGACACTACAGGACAAAAGTATAGTACAATGCATTTAATGCACGGACAGAGATGTCTGAATAAAAGCAACGGCAACTTCTGAGAAGAAGACAAAACCTGCTACAGTACTATACACAGATATCGATAGTTTGAATTTGAGCCTAACGGATACTATTCAAACGGCACTCAAATTCATCTATAAATATCAACACTTAGACTGATTGAGAAGACACCTTAGACACACGACATAACTTGAAAACGCTGAACGTCTTACTCTCTCAAAGCAACTTACTTACTCACAAAGCTTTCTGTTGCGACCAAAGCTTTTGATCTTGAGTAAACACTGAAGTTCTAAGTGTCCTGATCCTAAACAAGCAAAGCTATCTGTGAAGGAGTTGAATCAAAAGATCAACTATCTGAGATTCATTCTCTTGAACAGATATCATAAGACTTGGGTCAGTAAAATCGAACAAGATACCATACGCTGTAAAGTGTATTAAGTAACTTAGTTCACAGAGCTATCTGATTAACTGAAAAGTTATTAAGACGCTCATCTGACAACTCAAACCAAAACCAACACCATAATCAAGTGGAGTACAGGAAGTACTTAGTTTGAAAAATCAGGGAATAACTCCAAGGTTACCGGAGTATAGGAAGTACTTGATTTGGGAAACTAAGGAATAACTCCAAGGTTATTGAGTATAGGAAGTACTTAGCTTGGGAAGCTAGGGAATAACTCAAAGGTTTCTGAGTATAGGAAGTACTTGGCTGTGAAAGCCGGGGAACAACTCAGGGGGAACATTTGGTTGGGAACCAATTGTTAAGAATCTTAGAATAGGATTATTGTAAGGAGAACTCAATTATCTGATTCTAGTGAATTCTAGGTCTCTGATAGACCGAAGTGGATTAGTTGGAGGATTACGCCACCTCCAGATACCACTATACTTGCTGTGTCATTTACGTTTCTGTATTTATACTTCAGCAAACACACACACACTTATTAACTGTTTCTGCACTTATCTTTATTAAGTCTTCCGCACTCTGACTCTAAGTATCAGATATCTATTCAGATATCTGAGAAATAGTTGTTATCGACAAAAGTTTTAAAAGACTATTCACCCCCCCCCCCTCTAGTCTTTTACTTTGCCGTTATCTGGACCAACAGCTTATAATAGTCTTCTTAAAAATTTCAACAGAACCAACTTTAGAAATAACTCAAGTGGTAGCTCTCGAAGCAATCCAAAGGCTTCCAAGTTTAAGAAAACCATTGAACTTCCTGCTTTTGATTCCAAAAAATTAGAAAACGTTAGATGTTTTGAATGTCAAGGTTGGGGTCACTTTCAAAGTGAATGTGCTAACACACTTCCCAAGAAGGAAAAAACTTTGCTTGCTTGTCTTAGTGATGATTCAGGTGATGAACAAGAAACTGGAACTGCAGATAATCATGTTGCTTCTCTGTCATCTGTTTTGGACGATGTTGGAAACCAATGTTTGGTCAACTGTGACAACTCAATATCGGTACAGATGATCTATTTTGATTATGATGACTCTCAGAACTGTGAAAGGATACTGGATGATGAATTTTCAGATTCTGGAGTAACCTGTTCTACTAACTATAACTGTCTGCATGGTTCAGTTGATGTGTGTGTAGATTAGCCCTTTGAAGAAGTGTTCACTCATGAACAAATGGTGGAGGAACTGAAGCTTATGTATGAAGCTCTCTTGAAGGAATGGAAGAAGATCAAGAAACAGTCAAAGCATCTTGAAAAGGAGAATGAAAGCCTAAAAGAAACCACAGTGAAACTTGAAGTGGCTTTGACTCGAAAAGTCTCTGAGTTTGAAAAGGTAACCTCTGAACTAAATAGTGCTAAGAAACTCATTGGTAAGTGGAACTCTGCTACTACTATGCTTGATGAGGCTCTTGATATGGGTAATGAGGGAACTGCTGGTTTGGGTTATTCTGGTTCTTATGACTCTTCTGCCTCTGATGTTTTTATCTGTAAACCTGACACTGATTGCTCTAAGGTAACTATTAAACCTCTTTCTGAACTAATTGATGGACCAATTTTTGTAAAAGAAAAAGGTGTTTTGAATGGAGATAAGAGGAAAACTTTTGTGTGTCAGTACTGTCTCAAAACTGGACACATTAAACCTTACTGCTTTCAGTATCAAAAAGTTTTGAGAAAGAATAAGAAAACTGAAACAACTAATGTTGATGTTGCCTCAACATCGAAGTCAACAGTGTCAGTTTCTAAGATAAAAAACATCAGTTGCACCAGTACAGAAAGCTAAATCTACTGAAACTGGGAAAAACTTGACAGAAAAGTCTAAGAAATGTTGGGTACCTAAAGAAAAGATAGTATGCAATGTTGCTTTTTCTGTTCCTTCTTGACCTGACAATGCAGGAAAATGGTACTTTGATAGTGACTGCTCAAGACACATGACTGGACCTAAAGACCATCTTACTAGCTTTGTTCCTCAACACACCGGCATGGTAACATATGGTGGAGGTCACAAAAGTAGAGTACTTGGAAAGGGTGTACTTAACCTTGATGGTTTTCCTCTTTTGAATAATGTACTCTTGGTAGAAGGCCTAACTGCTAATCTTATTAGTGTCAGTCATTTGTGTGATGACGATTTGAAAGTCAAGTTTAATAAACATGCCTGTAAAGTGTATACTCGCAAAGAGAAAAATGTTGTTATCACAGGTGTCAGTTCAACAGACGATTGTTATGTGGTGGCTGATCCCCACAAATGCAATTTGGCAAAAGAAGATGATGTTGTGATATGGCACAAGAAGCTTGGTCATGTGTGTGGTGACTGTCTAAAAAGTAAATAGACTAGAACTTTACATCAGTCTGTTTAGCCAGAAGGACAGAAAACTGGTACCTCTAACTACTTTGAACTAATGCATATGGATCTAATGGGTCCCATTGAGGTTGAAAGTCTAGGTGGTAAGTGGTACATCCTTGTCATAGTTGATGATTTTTCTCGATTTACTTGGGTAAGTTTATTTAAAAGAAAAATCTAAAACGTTTGATTGTTTCAAGAAATTGCATGCTAGGATCAGAAATCAATACTCTACTGTTGTTCGAAGAATTCGAACTGACCATGGTAAAGAATTTGAGAATCAGTACTTTGATGCTTTTTTGTGAAAAGAAAGGAATTTTCCATGAATATTCTGCTCCTAAAACTCCTCAACAAAATGGGGTGGCTGAAAGAAAGAATCGAACTTTGCAAGAAATGGCTAGGGTTATGTTGAGTTCCATGAACTTATCAAAAAGGTTGTGGGATGAAGCTATCAACACAGCTTGCCACATCATTAATCGTGTCTACCTTAGACCAGGAACTACAACAACTCCCTATGTGAAATGAATGGTAAGAAGCCTAATCTTAAGTATTTTCATGTCTTTGACTGTGCATGCTATCTACTCAATGATAGAGAACATCTAGGGAAGTTTGATGCTAAGAGTGATAAAGGTATCTTTGTTGGATATTCACTTAATAGTCATGCGTTTAGAGTTTACAATCCAAGGACGCAAACTATTCAGGTTTATGTGAATGTTATTTTTGATGATTCTGTCATGTTTGCTCAGAAACAGATTAGTGCAGGTACTGAACCAGAAGCTCCAGAGACTGTCAGTGAAAAACTGATCGATGTTGAGAATACTGTTGACTCAACACTGCCCCAAACAACACCGTTCGACACTCCTCGGATGAATCAGATTCAAAAGGAGAAGAACCTGAACAGGAGACAACTGAACATCAGTTTCAACCTCTAGACAGCATCAGACGTGATCCTCCTCCTAGAATTCGAAGAAATCACCCTAGCAATAAAGTGATTGGAGATCTGAAGGGATGAATCTGAGGAAGAACACTAGGCGAAACTACAAAGATATGGTAAGTATGTCCACACTCTGCCAAGAGGTAAGCTCTTCTTGTTTTGTCTCTCTCTCTCTGAACCTAAAAATGTGAATGAAGCTTTGAAAGATGATTACTGGTTAGAGGCAACGCAAAATGAGCTGCACCAATTCAGAACTAATGAAGTTTGGGTTTTAGTCCCTCGCCCCTCTGATATTAATGTCATAGGTACTAAGTGGATTTTCAAACAGAAAAGTGATGAAAATGGTGGTGTTGTGAAAAATAAAACCCGTCTTGTTGCACAAGGGTACACTCAAGTGGAAGGAGTCGGTTTTGATGAAACTTTTGCTCCTGTAGCTAGACTCGAATCCATTAGACTTCTTTTAGCCATAGCCTGTGCTTTGAACATTAAACTGAAACAGATGGATGTAAAAGGGGCTTTTCTCAATGGATATATTGATAAAGAAGTCTATGTTGAACAACCCAAAGGATTTGAAGATCCAAACTACCCTCACCATGTTTTTAAACTCAAAAAAGGCTTTGTACGGTCTAAAGCAAGCTCCTCGAGCTTGGTATGCTAAGCTAACTGAGTTTCTTGTCAGCTTTGGTTTTACAAAAGGGGAGGGTGATCAAACCTTGTTCATTCTTAGACAAGGAAAAGATCTTTGCATCGCACAAATCTATGTTGATGATATTGTGTTTGGCTCGACTAATCCTTCTATGGTAGATCAATTTGTCCAAGCTATGGCAGGTACCATTGAGATGAGTATGATAGGGGATCTCAGCTATTTTCTTGGGCTCCAGATTCAGCAGAAAGGGATGGTCTCTTTTTGTCTCAAGAGAAATATGCCAGAAATCTGATAAAAAAGTTTGGTCTGGAGAACTCTAAACCGTGCAGTACTCCTATGTCTACCTCTGTGAAGCTAAGCAGAATCGATGTTGGACAGGATGTTGACCCAACATTGTATAGATCAATGATCGATAGCCTTCTGTATCTGTCAGCCAGCCGACCTGACATCATGTTCTCAGTGTGTGTGCACCAGGTATCAGTCTAACCCTAAAATCCCACACCTGACTGCAGTTAAAAGAATACTCAGATATATATCAGGAACTGTTAATCTTGGATTATGGTATGCATGTGATACAAATACTAATCTAGTGGGATTTAGTGATTCTGATTGGGCTGGTGATCTAGATGGTAGAAAATCCACTAGTAGAGGTTTCTTTTATCTTGGTTCTAATTTAGTGTCTTGGTATAGCAAGAAACAGAACTGTGTGTCACTCTCAACTGCTGAATCTGAATATGTAGCAGCTGGGAGTTGTGTGACTCAACTGGTATGGTTGAAAAATATGCTGCATGACTGCGGTCTTCAAAGTGATACCCTGTTGATGTTCTGTGATAACCTTAGTGCCATAAATATTTCTAAGAACCTTGTTCAACACTCATGCACGAAACACATAGACATTAGGCATGATTTTCTTAGGGATTTGGTCAATCTGCAAGTAATTAATATATAACACATAGATACACTACAAAAAAACTGGGCTGGGGCGACGGATAGATCCGTCGCTTAAGCCCAACGATCCGTCGCCCCAGCTATGGCGACGGATAGAAAATCCGTCGCCCACCTGGAGTTGGGACGACGGATAGATAATCCGTCGTCCAATTCGCGACGGATTGGACGACGGATTATATATTTGACTTTTTTTTTAATCGAAATATAACGACGGATAGAATCTATCCGTAGCTAAACTGGACGACGGATAGATTCTATCCGTCGTTATATTTAGCGACGGATAGAATCTCTATCCGTCGCTAAACTGGACGACGGATAGATTCTATCCGTCGTTATATTTAGCGACAGATAGATTCTATCCGTCGTCCAACATATAATTGGAATTAGTGACGGAATCTGAAATTCCGTCACTAATTCCGTCACTAGTTAATTCGTCACTAATTCCGTCACTATTAATCCGTCACTATTTATTTCATATTAATCCCTCTTTTTCATAGTTCACCTATTTAATCAATGTAATGTTCGATAATAAATGAATAATACGGAAAATATTTCAATAAATTTTGAATAAAAAAAGTAATATCCGGAGCTGGAGAAATTATCCACACAAGTGTAAATATGAAAAAAAATCTGAACATACAGATACATAACTAACTAGCTATCAGACGGGAGTGGGTGTGGGTGATGGCGGGCTCGACATGAATCGCTCCATCTCAGAATCAAGGCGCTTGTTCTCCTCCTTCGTTCTCTGTCAGCCGCTCCATCTCGTCCTTTGTTCCTCCATCTCTTGAGTTAGCGAGCAACCTGTTCCGGACTCATCGCACCATTTCCAGACCAGTCCTGTGAGTATACCGGCGTCTGGATCATGGGATGATGATGAGGAGCACCCAGACTAGCTGTGCTCGGACGAGGCTCCGAGTCCATATATTCGTCCTTTCTTGTCCGGTTGGTTGACCTCTAAGAAGATGTTGTCAACTTGTTCATTGATGACTCCTCTGCCTCTTCCTCTGCCTCGCTACTGAGCATCAACCTCACCAAATCGTAAATATGAGATATCATGATCGCTATTGTTTTTAAAAATAACTTGTAATAGTGTACAAATATGAACTTTAAGCAACATAAACATACATAATAGACGAGGCCCGGTCGGTCCATACCCCTTCCTTGGCCTTCTTGAAGATGGCATACTTGGATGTCACCTCCCCCGTACACTGAATCAAACCAGATCTAGTCAAAATTTATCATCTACAAGTAATAGCAGCAGAGACATAATACATACACGTAATGCTAGATTGCAAAACACATATATACGCACGATTGATAATAATCATGACGATGAGATCGCCTCCCAAGGTGGTGAACGGCCCTTCTGCCGTGTCGGTAGGATGCCGATTCACTGTTAGTCCAGAACGCGTCACTGGACATCGATTCAGCGCCAGAGGGCATCCCAAAGGGCCCACTCACGCATCAACCCGTGGAGGGATTTCGCCACCGATCCCGAATGGCCTTCCCTTCCACGATGCAGACCATATCCTCAGATACTTGGATCCCACAGTCTAGTAAACACGCCAGATCAGGATCAACCTCTGAATGAAGTACTCCTTCTACACTCCCAATTTCATACAACATCCAAAGTCAATACATGTATAACCTCACCATGTTACATCAATTTAACAAGATACAACAACATAACAGATATGGTGACTAACATATCACCCAAACAAAGTGGCTAACATACCACTCACATATAGTGGCTAACATACCACTCACATTGTCCTAAATTTTACTAACACAATGGTGACTAACATATCACCCAAATAAAGTGGCTAACATACCACTCACATACAGTGGCTAACATACCACTCATATTAAAACGATTATAATTACAAACGAAGGAATGCCATATTTTAACTTACCCTCAGCTCATCGAAGTACTCGGCCCTCATGCGCTCCGAGATGTGGCTCCAACACTCACCACCCTGCCCCGGTGGCTCTCTCCTGCTCCGGAAGATGTCACCTAGTTTGTTGTGCACCTCCGAGGCCATAAGCTGTTATCAGTGTATAAGATACAAGAAACGAATATATATTACTTTAGTACAACAATTTATACTTGTCAACTATCATTATAAGTTATGTTTTACATATTTAAGAAGAATGTATAATACTTACTTGGCAGGACCAACAGGGAAAATCACTGGCAAGCCGTCCCACGTGACGTTGGGATGGTTTGGATCGAACACGAGGTAGGGACAATCGTCGTGGTCGTCCTCCAGCATGTGTCTGGGCTGACTGGTAGAGCCACGGCTGCTCTCTCCTGCCCGGGGGGTCTCAGGAATCCGAGACCTGCTGCCCTGACCATCGGAGCCCTCCCTGTCGTCTGACCCTGTCCCCGACCCACCACTATCATGCGGCCGGCTGCGTGATGGGGGACGATAGGTGGACGGCCTATGTTGCGGCATCTGCAAAAACATGTAATAAATACAATAAAATGTGTTAGTACGAGTTATAATACAGAACAGATTATAATAACACATATAATTACTCAAATGTTATCAACTACTAACTAGTTATAATACACATAATATACCGTTATCGCCGTCCTCTAAGTCTACATATTGGTCCTCGTGCAGATCAAACAACTCATCATCTGCTTCTATGGGATCTTCTGCTTGTTTATCGACATCCTCTTGTTGGTACGAGTTGGTAATTGAGTCGTCTTTCTCAATGTACTCCACTTTCGAGCGAGCACGAATAGGTACCACAGCTAACCATCCCCCCTTATCGCGTTTCTTGCTTGGATATTCAAGAAACACCACTTGTCGTGCTTGAGTCGCCAGAATAAATGGTTCATACTTGGTTCGGTGCCTCTTCTTTTGGTTCACATCAACCATTTCATACTGCTCGTTCTTCCTCGTACCTCCTGGATTAGGATCATACCACTCAACATCAAACAAGAAGGTTCATTTCAATGGCAAGCCAGAATATTCAATCCTCACAATTCGTTTTAGCTTGCCGTGGTAATCAAACAAAGTAGCGTCTCTATAATCTTCTGCACCCTTAACACACACCCCGGAGTTGCTTGTCGCCATGGCCGTGTTACATTCAGTCGTGTGGAACCTAAGGCCATTGACTATGTAACCAGGGAATGTGTAGACCTTTTTGAATGGCCCTTATGCGAGAGCCTTTAAGTATATGCATGTGACATTGTTAATTGGATTCCGGACATACTCTCGGAACCAATCTGAAAATTCTGTAGGAATTTTAGAGTCAAGTAGTTCCTCTATTGTATCCTCTGTCATCTGAGGATTTTCTTCCAAACAACGCTTTTTGAAAAAACTGCAAACATTGATTCGATGATAAGTCTATAATTGAAGTAGAGACTTGCGTAGCTATATTAAAATTTAAATAAATGGTTGCTCACCTCGCAAATAGTACCATATACTGGTCAACCTCAGTGAGCTTACACCCCGGATAAACCGGCTTCCTTGATGATTCTAACAAGTCAAAGAACAACTGATCCTCGGGATTCGGTGGTTCCTCCACCTCCACCTCGGTTTCAGTGTTAGTTGTGTCCCTGAACTCTGCCCCTGCAGCATCATACACCATTTGTTCGACTCGAGCTCGAATAGCATCGCCTTCAGATGTACTTTGTTCCCCGACTTGTTCATTTTTTCTCTTCCTTCCACGCTGTCTGTATTGGTCATATGTATTGGACGATGCTGCTTCCTCACCATGATGATTCCATACCTGATACGCAGGCAGGAATCCATTTTTCCTCAAGTGTTGGACTACCGCTTTAGGAGCCACGTATTGCTTGTTTCTGCACTGTTTCATTGCACAAGGGCACTTTATCAACCCATCCTTTACACAAGCCGGATTTGACATTGCAAATGCAATGAAACCTTCAACCCCTTTCAGAAAACTCCATTGAACTCTGCCATTGAGAGTACGACAATACATCCATGAACGATCGGTATTCATTGAATAATTAGATAATAACCTGACACGTTTGAATTCATTAGATCGAGGTCTTTCATTTACGATAATAAATCAATTTCACAATAATTCAATCAATTGCTACGTAATATAAGTTATATTAGCTCCAGTCAATTGTTACGGCATTACATAATATAAGTTACATCAGCTTCAATTTTACCATAATGTTTGGTTTCATATATATATCAACTAATGATTACTAGTTATACAAGCCTAGAGACAAAACGGATGAAACTCCTCATTCTCATGCACGATCCTCCTCATCACTTGTGACGCTCCCTACCACAGAACTTGCATTCCAACAGATCTACATCCTCCTCCCAATACACCATGCACATGTTCCGACAAGTAGAAAGGCACTCGATAGGCGGCCCCAAACCCCGCCTCTCCCTCCATTGGAGGTATGCCATGGACGGTGCTTCCTCACCGTGATGAATCTATACATGATACTCAGGCATGAATCCATAACGTCGCAAGTGCTCGAATACTGCTGTAGGTGTCATAAATTGCTTGTTTCTGTAGGTTTCCAATGTGCAAGGACACTTTATCAACCCCCCAGTTGCACAAACCGGACGTCCCATGGCAAACGAGATGAAACCTTTAACCCCTTCTACAAAACTCCTAGAAACTCTGCCATTTACTGCCGTACGATCGTACATCTATGAACGGTCGGAATTCATTGTATACTTTAATTTTAACCTGACACGTATTTAATTGATTAGATCGTATTTAATTTATTAGATCGATTCCAATTCGGATAAGAAGATTGTGGAGGTTAATTGTTAATTATTATATGTTTCTTATAAATTAATTATTAATTAAGTGTTCGATATGTTACAAAATTGGGCATATATTTTAACCATTTCAACCTCTTAGTACATATATTATATACTTAACATACATATCAAATTAACTAATTACTCTATACATATCGAATTACTACATATATTCATATCAAATTACATACTTAACATACAAATTTATCAAATCAAAACAACATACTTCTATACTTAACAAACATATCAAATTAACTAAACTAACTATATATACTTAACACACAAATCAAACTAACTAACTAACTACATACATTCATACATACCAAACTTAACATACTACATACATTCATATCATCATACTACATACCTAACATATATATATATCATTAACTAAACTAACTATTAAATTACATACATATATATATATATATATATATATATATATATATATATCAAATTGAACAAATTACATATCAAATTACATATAATTGATCAAATTAACTAAACTAACTACTACATACTTATCATATATACATAAGGGTCAGGTCTGAACAAGAATGGTGAAGCAAATGACTGTGGAGAGGGTTTGATCAGAACTGGGGAGAGTGCTGAGGAGTATGGCAAGAATACTTTATTGAGGGAAAATGTTCTCTCCATCCCTGAGGATACTGAAGGTACTGACAATTCTCTGGGTATTAGCATTCTAGAGTTTGAGCCTATCATTCCTGTGAGGAATAAGTCTTGTGAAGATGTAGCTGGCCTTCCACTACCTATCAGCCTTAGTAGAAGGTCAAAAAGTGATGCATCCAGTGAAGAAATGGATGAGGAGTTTGAAGAAGACCAAGAATTAAATGAGGAGGTTAAAGAGGCAGACTGGTCTAGTTCAGATGAAGTTTATGAAAGAATGTTCAATGGTAAAAGAGAGGCAGCAAAGGCAGTTTCCTCAGGTCAAAAGAGAAGATTTACTAGGAGTACTTTGACAAAACAAGGAACATTGGACAACAGAAGTACTGGGTACAAGAAGGGTGGCAAGCACCACTCACAAAGAAAGTTCAGATGAATTATGTCATATGGAATATAAGAGGGGTAGGGGGTACAAGTTCTCAACAACAATTGTGGTATCTGAGGAATAAACATCAGCTCAACATAATGGTGATATTGGAACCTATGGTACAGTTAGATTCCTTTCTTTACTGTACTAGGTTTAGAATGAATAAGGTGGTAGCTAATAAATCAAACAAGATATGGGTTTTTTCTGATGAGCATTATGAAGTAGAAGTATTAGAAGATGGAGTGCAGTTTCTACATTGCAGAGTTACATCTCCTCAGATTACCTCACCCTTTTTGTTAACTTTAGTATATGCTAAATGCACTAGAAGGGATAGAAAAGACCTGTGGGAGGATCTCAAGAGACTTGATCAATCTTCTCTGCCTTGGTGTGTGGGAGCTGATTACAACATTATAGTGGATGTTGTTGAGAGACAAGGAGGGGCAGACCCAGACTTACATGGCATGAATGACTTTGGGACTTGGATAATGGATTGCAGTTTAATAGATATAGGATTTGAAGGTGTGCCATTCACTTGGCAGGGGAGTGGGATCAGACAAAGAATCGACAGGATGCTGTTTAACCAATCTTGGCTTGACTGTTTCTCAGTAAACAAGGTTGTACATGGGGTTAGTAGAAGCTCAGACCACAGGCCACTTATACTTTCTACTAGTGAATCCGCTGAAAGGAAAATGCCACAGTTCAGATTTCAAAGTATGTGGTTACAACATCAGGATTGCATTCCTAGCATTGCTTCTCATTGGAACCTGCCTGCAAGGCATTCAGGGCTGAAGAAATTTTAGGAGAAACTCCACAGGCTAAAACAACATTTATCTTGGTGGAATAGAAGAGTTTTTGGCAATATCTTCTCTAAAATCAAAGAAGAAGAAGATAGATTAGCAAGAGCAGAAGCAGACTATCATTTGAATCCCACTAATGCCAATAGAGAGATCTTGAGGAGCATAGACCTACAGTATCAGAGATTTCTGGATATGGAAGAGTCTTATTGGAGACAACAAGCTAGAATAAAGTGGAGAGTGGATGGGGACAGGAACACTAAGATGTTTCATCACATGGTTAAGAGAAAAAGGTACAAGAACAGGATTATGAGCATTGAACAAGATGGCAATCTCATCACTGAGCCTGGGGAGTTACATGACTCTGCAGTGGAGTATTTTGAAAGGGTGCTAGCAGACAACATAACATTGTCAGAAGAACCTGATTTGAGCATCATACCTCAGTTTGTAAATGAGTAAATTAACACATCATTATGTGATATGCCCAACTTACAGGAAATCAAGAATGCAGTCTTCAGTTTAAATCAAGAAGCCTCAGCAGGGCCTGATGGATTCCCAGCTATTTTCTACACATCTTGCTGGGAGATAATCAAGGATGATCTACTGGAAGCAATTCAAGACTTTTTTCAAGGGGCAGAGCTTCCCTTAGGGTTTTCTGCTACTTCTATAGCCCTGATACCTAAAATCAAGAACCCTTCTCTTTGGTCTGATTTTAGGCCAATTAGCCTCTGCAATTGCTCTCATAAAATTGTGTCCAAGTTGTTAAATGAAAGGTTATCTACTACTTTAACTGGTATCATATCTGACAACCAAAGTGGCTTCTTGAAAGGTAGATTAATTTCAGACAATATCTTGTTGACTCAAGAATTGATTCATTCTCTGGATGTTAAGACAAGAGGGTCTAATCTAGTAATGAAAATTGATATGCAGAAGGCATATGACAGGCTCAACTGGCAATTTCTGTGTAAAGTGCTATCAACTTGTGGATTTTCTCAGCAATGGATTAGCTTGGTGATGAGAACAGTCAATAATTGCCATTTTGGCATCATTATTAATGAGGAAATGAAGGGTTTCATCAAGTCAGAGCATGGATTAAGGCAGGGAGACCCCCTATCTCCTGCCCTCTTCATTATTGCTGGAGAATATCTGTCGAGAGGACTCAATTCTATGTTTGCTCAATCACCTGCCCTATTTTTTGACACAAAGAAAGGCTTAGCTGTCAGTCATCTGGCTTATGCAGATGATCTAATCCTCTTCTCAAAAGGTAACAAGGTGGGATTATTGCAAATTATGGCATTTCTGAAACACTATGAAAAGGCCACAGGTCAACTGATTAATATGAGAAAGAGCAGTATTTATGTAGGAAAGAATGCAAACTCCACCATGATTGGGAACCTCACAGGGTTTGAGGTAAATGAGTTACCTTTCTATTATCTTGGGGCACCAATCTCTAAAGGCAGAAAGAAGGCTATTTTGTATGGTCCTTTAATAGGAAGAGTTAGAGACAAGCTTACAGGGTGGAACATGGAGTTCTTGTCTCAGGGAGGAAGATGGAATCTTATCAAGATTGTTTTATCCTCAATGCCTGTATATATCTTGCAAGTTTGCTCACCTCCTGCATCAGTTCTGAAGCTGATTGATTCCTTCATCTCCAAGTTCTTTTGGGGTACCACTTCTACTAGTAAGAAATTACATTGGTCAAAATGGAATCCACTGTGTGTTCCAGTGGAAGAAGGTGGATTGGGAGTGAGAGTATTATCTGACATTTGCCATGATTTCACTTATAAACTATGGTTCAGATTCAGGGAGCAGAACTCACTATGGGCTCAGTGCTTGAGAGAGAAATACTGCAAAAACAGTTTTCCACGCAATGTTATAGTAAAGAACACAGATTCTTTAGTATGGAACAGGATGCTAAAAGTGAAAGAAGAGGATCAAAAGCATTGCTATTGGCAAATAGGAGATGGTTTTTGTCATTTCTGGTGGGATGAATGGTCTGCAGAAGGGCAGCTAAGAGAGTTAGCAGTAAACTCTTGTCAGGACATGGAGTTAGTTCAAGACTTTGGAGAGGAGGACAGGTGGGACTGGGCAAAATTATCTGCAAATCTGCCTATTCCAGTGGCAGTAAAGTTGTTTTTAATACCTTTCAGTTTAGACTACAGAGCTAAACCTGTGTGGAAGTTGTCTACCAATGGAGAATTTACTACAAAATTTGCCTGGAATTTAGTTAGAAAAAGAGCTCCTTCTAACTCTATTCTAGCTAAATGTTGGGGTTCTAGACTTCCTCCCACTATAGCTATTTTTTGGTGGAAGGTGTTGCATAAGTGGCTCCCTGTAGAAGAGGTGTTACAACTGAAAGGTATAGAACTGGCTTCTAAGTGTCATTGTTGCAGAGAGAAAGAATCTATTAATCATGTACTTATGGAAAATGAAGAAGTGAAGAAGGTGTGGGACTGGTTTGCTAAACTATTCCAAGTTCAATTGATTAATCAACAAACAGTGTTCTGTAGGTTTAGAAGCTGGATTAACTCTTCCATTGCTATGGGAAAGGATCATGTGAGAATAATGATTCCTATTCTTATTGGCTGGTTTGCTTGGTTAGCCAGGAATGAAGCTAAGTACAAGGGCAAGAAAATCTCTTCTTATTCTATCATATCTAAAGTGATGCACTTTGTGATTTTCTCTCACACTGCTAAAGCTTTCAGTAGAAATTTTTGGAAAGGAGACCTATCTATAGCTGCTAGTTGGTCTCTAGTATTGCCTCCTGCCAGAGCTGTGAAGTTAGTAGTAGTGAGATGGCACAGACCTCCTGTTAACTGGGTGAAAGTAAACTCTGATGGAGCTTATTGCCATGCAAATCAGTTGGCAGCTATAGGAGGAGTAATCAGAGATGCTGAGGGTGTTATTCTCAAGGGCTTTAAGATGTTCATTGGCAAAGCTTCTATCATATATGCAGAGTTAGTAAGCATATGGCAAGGGTTAAAATCAAGCTTAGAGATGGGGTTGCAGAATGTCATAGTAGAAACAGATTCGAAGTTAGCTGTTCAACTGATTTTCAAGCCTTATCAGCTTTGGCATTGGAAATTGGTAACTATTCTACTAAAAATAGTGCATTTATGTAAAGATAGACATGTCAAGTTTAAGCATGTTTTTAGGGAGTCTAATCAAGTGGCAGACTTCTTGGCAGCCTCAGCTCTTAAGGATAGGGATTCAAAGTTCTATAATCTGGGAGAACTGCCTATCAAAGCTAGACAGTTGGCTTACAATGATAAGAATGGATTAACCTACTTGAGGAAGTGTAAAGGATGAAGTTGGTTTTTTGGATAAGCAGCATGTTGAAGTGGTATTGGGTTTGTAATAGGTTAGGTGAGTATAAGGTTGGGGACAGGTCTGGGAGATTGGAGTATGGAGAGGTTTCTGAGTTATGGAGTAGGTTGTGGAGAAAGTTTTACAAGGAGAAGCAAAAGCTCTGGTCTAACCCCAGTTTTAGCTCTTTTTCTTGCAGGTGCAGGTGTAGCTACTCTTCCATGAGCCTAATTGGTGTTTTCTGTGCAGTCCTGCCTTATTATGAAGTTCTCTCTTTGATAAGGTCTTGCAGCAGTTTATACTGTGGGAGTTTTTTGGTTATTTTGTCTCCTGTGTTTTGGTATCTTCTTGGTAGAATCCCCTTTATTTACTTTTCTAAAAAAGCCATTATTTAGGAAAAAGAGGCATTTGATCTGTAAACAGAACAGGATCTTTAGAACCTTCCCAGCTTTGAAAAGATCCATGAAGGACATCTGTTTAGGGGTAAAAAATGTTAGGTTTGGTTTCAAAAACAGAAAAAAGAAACCTGCTGAGCAAAAAAATAATATAACTCAGCACTGGGAAGGAGCTAGGAGTTTGTTTGTTTGGCCTTTGACTGTGGTGGAACCTGTTGTTTTTTGTTGGATGGCTAGCAAGTTGGTTTGCAGGGGAAGTCTCTTGTTCTGGAGAAGGGAATCAGTTTGGAAGGACTGGTTCTCCTCTTTTTTTCTTCCTGTGCTCTCTTGGTTACGAGGGCTTATTTGGGGTCTTTTTGGTTTGTTCACACCCTGGACTGTAGGGTTTAGAAGTTGGCTAGCTCTTTACTATCTTTCTGTCTGGTTTTTACAGACATATTTTAGTAGAGTTCTAGGCTTTTTTCTCTTCTTAGCTAATAGGTGGTTGTGTTTAGTTTGGTTTGAGAAGAGCAGATGGTATTTTCTTTCCCTTGAGTTAGATTGGTTTATCTTGAATTGCTATGTTTTCTGGTTTTTGTATCAACCCTTGTTCAGACTAGGAAAAGTTTTATTTGTGTATTCGCACACAGAAAGGCACAGCAATGGGTTTTACCCTATGGCACACTGGCATCATGAATGGCACAGCTTTGGCACTATAATGGCACATAGATACCCAGGATGGTACAACAATGGTTACTTTTTTATGGCATTATCAGGCACAGATCACTACATTATATTGGTACCGCACATAGGCAATGTAATATTATGCAGAACAATGGCACAGCAAGGACCTGACTTTGGCGCAGCAATGGCACAGAAGATGGAAGGACAATGGCACAATCAATGGCATAAAGAAGGAAGGTCAATGGCACATCATTGGCACAACAATGGCACGGATAAAGACACAGCATGGCACGGACACTGGTACAGCAAGTACTCGACAATGTCTTAGCATGGCTCGGGCGTTGGCACATATAGGTGGCCCTTTTTGGCCCAGTAGGTTGCTTATAATTTTGTATATTATGGTTAGCTATAGTATTTTTGTAAATCTCGTTAGGCATAGGTTAAGTCTATGGCATTGGGCTTCTAGTTGGGATGTAACCTGTAAAAGGTACTTGGTATTTGCGGGTTCCCACAAACCGCCATGAGGATGATATAATACTACCGAGAGCGTAGCTCTTTTTATTAAAAAATATATATATATATATATATATATATATATATATATATATATATATATATATATATATAATTGCTCAAATTAATCAAAATAAAAAAATCCCCAAATTTTTAAAAACTAGGGTTTTAGCCAAAATACCTTGATTAATCGGTAGAAATATGAAATTGATCGAAGAATCAAACTCCTTGTCACACGAGCTTCGATTAGGCACCAAGATTGGCCGGAATAACGAAGAATTCACCGGAAATCGGAGAGAGGAGAAGAAGAGAATGAGGAAGAACCGAAGAAGAATGAAGAACGTGAATGATTCTGCTTGCTGTCTGTCCCGATAAAACCCCTCTGGGTCGACGGACACGTATCCGTCAACCCAGAAGGGCCGATCCGTCGCTATTTGGGGCGACGGATAATCCTTTTGTTTTTTTTTAAATTAAAAATATTAACGACGGATAAAATTATCCGTCGTTAATAATTTCATTTTTTTTTTAAAAGTCAAACTTGGGCGACGGATAATAATTATCCGTCGCCCAATTTAGCGACGTATAAGTTATCCGTCGCTAATAAGCGACGGATAAGTATTATCCGTCGCCAAACGGGTTAGCGATCCGTCGTTAACGTCATTTTTTAATGATTTTCTTGTAGTGATACAACTAATCAACTTGCAGATATCTTTACCAAGCCTTTAGATAGTGAGAGATTCTTCAGTCTTAGAAGATCTCTTGGTCTGTGCTCTCTGTGATCTTCGATGTTGCACTCAGTGTTGACTCAACATCACAATCAACACTGGCAGTCAGAAAAGTGATGTAGTTTCGGTTGCCTTTTGTTTTAGGTTTCTGTGCTTCTGTGCCTGTCTCTAGTTGTTATTGTTGTCTAGCTATAAAAAGGGGTTCATTGCTTTTGAAAGACTGCTTGAAACTAAGGTTTAAAGGTCTCTAGTTAGGAGTGTGTTTGTTTTCATATAAAACCCACTTGTGCTGATTTTGGTCACTTTTGCTACTCGTACCTTGCTTCGCACTTGATGTTACCTCTTGCTTTTGTTCCAACATTTAAATGAAATCAGAGAAAAAGGGCTCGAAGTGTTTCCATCGAGGGTCATGTTGGGCAGGACCAAATACTACCCACATACCGGCGTGGCCAATGGTGTCATATGTCCGTGAGGGTTGATGGCCTGTACTTTCAATTGACACGCACAAAAGTGCTGATCTTCGTAATGCTGCTGGATCACTTGCAAAATTGAGTACCAATTTGCCCAATGTGGCCAATGAGTGTCTTTTATGCCATTAGACGTGTGTTTACCTTCTTTAAAATTTGAGGTGATGTCGAGTGTGTCTCTTTGGTACTTCCCTCTCTTTCTATTTTACCTTCAGCATTAAGTGGTGTTAACCTGATCTGCACTCTTCTTACTTGGTTTCCTGGACAGCTTACAATAAGAGTGGTCTGATTTTTCGATGTTACCCTCAATGATGAGGCAACATTCAGTTCAACAGAGACTTTATATGCCTTATTCTTTGTAGTGATGTATTTTTTTTTCTTTCCTGTTTTACTTGTTTTTGGGTTTGAGGGGGAGTAGTTGTGTCTTGTAGATCCTTGGTCTTGCATTTGTTCCTGCTTGAAAAGTCACCATATTGGAGTTAGGATCTTTAGTCAACCTCCCTATGGTTTGTCTAATTTTATCTGATTTCTTTGACTCAACGGATAACTGTTTTACTTGCAAACTTAATCCTTTATTAACAGTTGTGTACAATTTATGTTCCTTTGATATATATTCGCAGGATCTTTTATAGCTAAACCCAAGAAACACTCTTCACCACTTGTGATTGGAAGTTGTGCCTTTACCCAACTACTCTACCCCACTTTCAAAAAAAAAAAAAAACTCCAGTTTTATTACTTTCATCTTTTTATCTTCCTCCCTCTTTTTACCCTAACCCTCTTTCTTCAAACTCCCGCCCATCTCTCTTCTTCTTCTCCACACCTCACTGCTCGACTTTCTTCATCAATGGCGCCCAACAAGGTTTACCCTGAACCCATGAGAGTCGAACCAGCGAGCTTTGTTATCCCCAATTCTTATGACTCCTCTGAATCGAATCCACCACCGTCCCCCATTGCCGTCTCTTAAGATACCAGTTCGGCTGCCTCCTTTCAATCGGCTGGCGACACCTTCCTCAAAGCACCATCTCCGAGAAGAATTACTTTTGGGTCTTTTCACTAGAATGATGAACTCCCACACAGTACTGGTGGGTCGACTGAGACTGTTCGCAGGACTGCCGCTTCTATGCCATCTTCGCCCCTTCGGTCACAGTCTCATGCTGAAGACATTGGTGATAATTCAACCTCTACTGAAGAAATGGGTCAAGCTGATTGTGAGATGGATATCGACCAATCTTCTGGTTCTGGGTCACACTTGAACAACTCTCAAGTTAACTCCTTTCCTCAAGAAAATGTTGTAAGTGATTCGGATGATACATAGGCTTTCGAGGCAGAGGGGTCTGAATCTGTCTCTGCTACTCTGGATATCTCTCAGGACGATGATGAGGTACAAACTTTCTCTCATTATGAGGGATTTGCTTACAATTTGAATTTCGTTCGTCTGTCTGATTTTGAGAGGTTTGATGATGTGTGTCTGCATCCTTTGGATGAGGAACGTCTTATTGAAGAGAGTGTGTTTGCAGAAAAGAATCTGATTACCTTTTTGCGAAAAAGCAATTTGCTTTACTCTGTTACTCATTTGGAACCATATGTGCCAGCTGTTGTGAGAGAATTTTTATAGTAATATGTCAAAGAATTTTGGTGAAGCTGCATCTCCTAAATTTCATAAAGTGTATGTTCGTGGAAAAGTCTTTTCCATAGAAGCAAGGCTTGTGAATAAGTTATTGCATAGGGATCCTAACTTGGTGGAAACACCACTGACTGTGTCTATGGATGACATTGCTAGCAAACTGACACTGAACAAAGTGAAAAAGTGGCCGAAGAGTGGCTTCCGTGCTAAAACCTGCTCCTCCTTGATTTCTGCATTATTTCGACTCAGTCTTTATAACTGGTTTCCCTCTTCCAACTGCAATATGTTGAGTGAAGAAGCTGGGATTCTAATGTATAGAATCAAGATGAACTTGGATGTCAATCTTGGGGAATGAATGGTTCAACATCTTGAGAAATTCAGAAATAAGGGTGACTGTGGTAACTTGATTCTGCCTTCTACCATTTTTGGAGTGTTGAAGCTGCAAGGGTTTGAACCATATGAGATGGAAATTCTCAAGTCTGAGTTTAAGAAGGTTGGAGTGAATATGCAGCTTCTTGAAACCACTCATAGAATCTGTGACTTGCCTTGGGTTGATCCAGAGGCCACTGCAGATGACATGTTTCATCCTACTGATCCTTCTAAGCCTGGCTCCTCTACTGCTGCTGCTATAAATTCCGTCAATGTTGACCACCATGTTGAGTCAACATCACTTCCCAGCATTGCTTCTTTGTCTGCAGGTACTCTTACTGATCATGATAGGATCATCCTAGCACAGATCAAATCTCTGGATGAGCAGATTGCATCTCTCCAAGCCCAAATTGTCAAGAATTTGGAGTTTCGTAGCACCTTAGTCTCTTTCATTTCCTCACAAAAAGGGGGAGAATAGACTAGGAGAATTTCTTATGCTTACTTTTGATACTCTGTGGTAGGATATATTTTGGCTAAGTACTGATTAAGGGGGAGTTTATCTAGTAAGGGGGAGTAGTTCTTGTCTTGGTACTTCTTGCATATTCTGTTTTGTCTAACAACTACTTTCAGGTTTGTTTTGTGAAGGCAAGAATTAAGGGGGAGATTGAAAGTGCGATTTATTGTACTTATTTTATTAATTCGGCCTTTCTTCATAATTTAATCGGTTCGACATTTGTAGTTGTTTTTCTATGAATGCTTTGTAGGAAATATCAAGTTGGGTCTCAATATTGATAAATGGATCAAGATTGCTTAACTTGGGCCTCAAGGAAGAATCCAAACATAATCTGGAAGAGCTGGAAAGGATCCAGATGCAATCTGGAAAGAATATAGGCGTTGGCAGCTTGTTAAAGAAAGAGTTTGTGAAGTCATGGGCACATTGGAAGCAAGAAGGAAATAAAGATCTTGAAGAGATAAAATAAGGAAGATTTCCTTTGAAACAGAAAACGGAAAAGAACAAACAGGACATGCGTTCTCCTTGTTCTGTTCGACTTGCAAGAAGGAAAGAAAATTTGCGTTTTCCTTCTTCCGTTCGAACTGCTGCATTCCTTCTTCTCTTCGACTTGGCTGCTCCTATATATACAAGAAGATTGCTTGTAAGAAAACTAATCGTCTCGAGAGTATCAATTGACTACATATTGAGAGATAGTTCTTCTTGTGTTTACTAGGCATTGTTGTCAAATTCACTTGTGAGTAGTCTCAAAGGATTGAGATTTACTTTAGTGTCTTCGAACTAGAATAGGTTTTTGATTGTCCGTTCTAGGTCTAGTCTTTGCAGTTTAATCATTCGTTTGTGAATTGATTAAACCTAGTTTTGTAATTCTACTTTTCTTGATAGTGGAAATTTAGCCTAAGGCACGGTCGGTATCTTTATATGACGGCTAGAAAGTAATTGTGGTTGTCAGTTTTTATTTTTCGCTGCATTTTGGTCATATCAGTTTACTGCTGTCAATCACTGTTGAAGATGCTGTTGACTCAACACCATAGTCAACATCGTCTGAAACTTGTCCAGAGTACCAATCCCGGTTCTACAGTTCTAACAGTGGCATTTAGAAAATTTTCAAGGTTCGTTTGAGTGAATAATTAAATAGTGCGTCAATTGCTAAGTCGATGGAATAAGGAATGGGTGAAGACGCTTTTTGGGAGCTAACACCTGTTACTATTTTGCCAATTTTGGCCTCCGATGTAAACTAATTTACTAGCTAGCTTTTAATTACCAAAAAAAAAAAAAAAAAGTACGTCCAGAAATATATTAATTGTATAATTCACTTGTCCAACAAAATGCCATTTTAGGGAAAAAGATGCCCAAAGCATGCAAGACAAATTCACTTATAAAAAAGATGCTATTCCTCAAGTAAAAGATACTCCTAAAACCATGCAAAAGACAAACTCACTTGTTAAAAAAGATCCTATTCCAACCAATTAATCATCTCCACTTTCACCAGTCTCATCTCATTTATAGTCCATGGAAAAAAAATTATTCATCATTCACAGAACCAAACTGTTTTTTTTTTACTTTCCCACCGGTATCTGCTACGTGCGTCAAACTAACTTCCTGTTTCTGTGAAAAACATTGTCTTGGTATTGATGGCTGGTCTTAGCTATGCCATTCAGGTAAGTTGCTCCTCAAACAGATCTTCACATTCTGCTAAGTTGCAACATCAAACTAGAGCTTCGGTCTTGCCAACTTTCCGTTTAAAGGTGCAGTGCATACTTTACTCTCTCTCTTCTGCTTTTATGGAACGCGAATTCCAGTATTGTGTAATCTGCATTCACATTCTCGTTCTTAATATGTAACAGCCATTCTCGAAAGAGTTACAACAGACTAATGTTCTTCAAAGGGTGCCAAAGATTATCAAGGAAGCATCCGTGAAATTGTTGGACGCTTTTGTTGATTTAGCGTTTGAGTTCATTGATCAACCGTTGCTCCCATCTCAGGTAACTGAATATATCCTGCCATGCAATTGGATGTTCTGTTTGTGAAGAAAGATTTTCATCTCATCTAAATAATGAGCTTGTTAAGAGACGTGATATAACCATGTTATTTGATCATATATGTTCTTGTTTCTTAACTGGTGCAGAGTAATTTTGCTCCGGTACAAGAGTTGGGAAAGACTATTCTGGTGACCGGGCTTGTTGATGGAGCGATACCAGACAATTTTCCAGAGGGTGTTTACATTAGAAATGGTATTTATCTATTTTTGTTTAATTCACTTTATGTTGGACTAAAAACCTGTAAAAGGAATTAGTCAGCTGGCTTTTTTGGTTCATCATCTGTTCTCTTTGTACATGACAAGTATGTTCTGTTGAGATTTCTGTCTATATTTCTTGTTTATAGTGATGTAGTTTTTCTTGATACTATTCCACTTCTGTCTGAACCTTTTGTACTAAGTTGAGACGTAGCATTCACCTCTCGATTTGATAGCTAAGTTGATAATCCGAAGAAGGGACAACTGTATATAACTACAGCAAAATGACAATCTTTACTACAAATTCTATGTCCAATATATTCCATATTCTCTGCTAAATTATGCATAGATTGTGTTATAACTTAAGTAGGTCGGTAACGTTCCTATTTGCTCCCAATCTTACATCATGTGTATTTAAACTAACAATTAGTGGGATATATGGAGGAATATATGACGCTGTAACTGATGCAGGATCGAACCCCTTGTTTGGAGGTTTAAAATCTACAAAATCTGTGTTTGGAACATCAGGCCACACATGGATAGAAGGAGAAGGCATGCTTCATGCATTATACTTCATCAAAGATAGCAACGGAAGATGGATAATTTCCTACACTAACAAATATGTCGAAACTGATACATATAAACTTGAAAAGGAACGGGAGAAACCCGCCTTTCTTCCAGCAGTAGAAGGACACTCTGCTGCTGTCTTGTCAGCATATCTACTAAATGGGGTAACTTAATCATATGCATAGAATCGCAACATCTTGATCATTTGACAGCATAGATTAAATTCTCGTGATGATTATGTCTTGGCAGTTGAGATTTGGGTTCGAGAATAAGTTTCTGAGTAATACAAATGTTTTTGAGCACTCTGGAAGGCTCTATTCAATTTCCGAGAACTATCTACCTCAGGAGATCGACATTCGTACACTAGAAACTAGGAAGAATTGGGATATTAATGGAGCTTGGAAGAGGCCGTTTACTAGCCATCCCAAGGTAAACCATATGAAACTAAATTTTGTTTTATCGATTTGATTCAGTCTGTTGGTGTTCAGTATGTTTAGTCATACAGAAAGATCCAGAAACTGGAGAGCTTGTCATTATGGGGATTTATCCACAAAAGCCTTATTTCGAGCTTGGAGTAATATCTGGTACAACAGTTGTATGTTTCTATAATATAGTAGAGTTTCAGTTGAATAACTGAAAAAATGTAGGTTTCTCTTGCAGCTGATGGAGAGAAATTGCTTCATAAAGTCGACCTCAAATTAAGCCGATGTACTCTTTGCCATGAAATTGGAATTACAGACAGGTAGTCTATTTTTACTTGGCTGTCTTTACTTTTCAGCAGTGTATCGTGATTTGTTCAATTTCTGTCAATTCTTTCAGGTCGAACGTGGTCCTTGATTTTCCTGTGACAGTAGACATAAAACGTCTCATAAGTGGAGGACCGTGAGTGTTCTGAATTTTTATATATCACAAAACAACATGAGAATCATTTTGAAATTAAGCTGATCCAACTTGTTGGTGATGTTCAGGTTGGTAAAGCACAATAAAGAAGGATATGCTAGGATTGGAGTAATGCCTCGTTATGGAGATTCAGATTCCGTAAAATGGTTTGGGGTGGAACCAAGCTGTGCATTTCACATTATCAATTGTTACGAGCATGATGATGAAGTAATTGTGTTGGGATGTAGAGCTCGCGATTCAATCATACCAGGGCCTGATTTCGGATTCAACAAGTTCGAGTGGTTTTCCAATGGCTTCAAGTCAGTTGATGAGACATCATCGCAAGACACGTCGTTTTTCACTCGTGCTTACGAATGGAGACTAAATATGCAAACTGGAGAGGTGAAGGAAAGGAATCTCACAGGAACTGAATACTCTATGGATTTTCCCATGATTAATGACAAGTACATTGGTAAAGAAAACAATTTTGCATACACTCAGACAGTGGACTTAAAGGCAAGCTCCATATCAGGTACTGTTAATATACATCTGTTTGATATTAGTGTTATGAATGGATGAATTTATAGAGACTTGTAAGTTTTTTTCACAGGTATGGCAAAGTACGGAGGTCTAGCAAAGCTGCATTTCAAAGAGGGGAAATTTAAATCTTCTCCCGTGCGTTCTTTTCACATTTTCTTATATGTTACATTCGTACCAATGTAATGAACTAGTTTCTTCAAATTTCTCTTACAGTTTGTTGTTCATGAATCATCAGGGTGGGAAACAGAATAAGGATCTGATAAAAACCGAATATCATAGGTTTCCAGAGAACACATTTTGCTCAGGAGCAGCCTTTCTGCCTAAACAGGGAGGTCACGTGGAGGACGACGGCTGGATCATTACATACACACATAATGAAGACAGTAATACCTCTCAAGTGAGTTCTTTTCGCGCTAACTGACAGTTATCAGTTCCGTTTTACATGTATGTAGATGCTTATGCACTGATTGTTCACTACTTGTAGGTGTATATAGTTGATGCGAAGAATTTTACGAGCAAGCCAATTACCACGATTACGATTCCAAGCAGAGTTCCTTATGGATTCCATGGAGCTTTCGTGCCAGAACTTCCATGAAGATAGTTTCATGGGGACCAAACTGTCAGCACAGTGGCGGAAGGAAATGGGGGGGGGGGGGGGAGGGCAGCTGACCCCCCTGAGATTCTGACCATTATTCCTATATATGTACTAGATTGTATGAAATAATTTAGTGGTTGAGTGGTTTGTTGTGTTTGATAATAACCTTGTGTCAATTGTGTTGGTTCCGATTATCAGTTTTGCTGCAACAAAGGTCAGTACGAAATATATATAAAAATAGTACAGGAATAAAAATTTGTTAACACTTACTGAAACTTGATTACACAAACAAAAAACAAAACACAGGTTCGGATTTAATCCTGGACGAGTCAGTAGCGAGACCACTTCCCCTTAAGCTAAATTTGTCCGCCTGTAGTAAGCTTCAGGCCTTCCTCGGACAATTAGCTCCCAAGGTACAACGTCCAATCTCAAGAATCATCGAAGCTCAGAATGTAAGCTCATCGAACTTCCGTGGTGAAGAACACTCGAATATCTAAAGTGCAGAATGAAAACAGAAAAGAGAAGGGAAGAAGAATTTCTGGTGTGTGTTTGTCAAGTGAGGGAGGGGTACATATAGCTGTAGAGAAAACGCAACAGCTCTCACTATTAGTAGCCAAATTGATATTGCAACATTTAAGCTCAGAGTAATGCAGCCTGTTAGTGGAGAGGTTACCTCTTCACATTTAAGATAAACCCGGGAACCATATTTCCTCCCATCTCACTTGGGTTTTCTATTTCAAATTCCACCCCCCCCCCCCCCCAACGAGGTTTTCCATAACCACAACACACACTTGTGACCATGAGTAAACACAAGCATACCTTTATACTACTCTTTCCTTCCATATGTTTCCAATGTGGGACAATTGCAAAAAGCAAGTCTCAACTAGCTCACTTTAAGCCAATTTATCATTCACACCTAGAATTGGTTACCTCCCGTATCTTATACCGTTACGAAGCTTGCGCATCCCACTTCGCAACGAGCTAAAGAACACGCAAAACCGAGTGGTGGAACTTCGATAATTAATTGCTCAAAGTTACCCACTTAACACATTATAACACATAACAATTTTGGCTCTCTCTTGGTTGCCTCTTGCAACCAATCCCCCACAGGAATGAGACAATTGGTTGGTAAATGCAAATGCAGCCTATCAATGCAAGTTCGATAGTTCTTCGAGAAAAAAGTTGCATCGAGAAAGGTGTTTGTTAGCCTTGAACCTTCCCTAGTGAAATACTATCGGATACACATGCCAACAAGTGGACGCGATGCCTTGAACTTTTCGGCTTTTGTGTGTAACAAGACAATGATATACACACAACGATTTCCTCTACACCACATAGGTCCTTTCGTTGTTGTCCGTTTTGGCCCTGGACTGCCTTGGAAACTTTCACCGAACGCTGTAGAGATTTAGCCCTGACTATCATCTCATAGAAGCGGCCCCTTCACGTTCGACATAGGTGATCTCTCATTAGAAGTATCCTTTCATACCCCACGTTATCAACTTAACGTATAGGGATCATTAAAAGCTTTCGCTTATCCTCCACTGTACAGGTCTATCACTCTTTCATCATAGGAATAGGTAGGGAACTCTATTTCCCGAGTGCTTTGGTCGATCCCCCCAACAATTCGATTGTCCCTTTGAACCTGCAAATTGGGATTTACAATTCAGGTAGGGTTGCCATCATGGAAGGTAATCATTTAATGGGCTTTAACCCCATTCCCCTCGATGATTCCTCCACACGGTCTCTAGTAAGACCTTTAGTTAATAGGTCCGCAATATTATCTTTGGATCTCACAAACTCCATAGCTATAACTCCCGTTTTCAATAGTTTCTTCACGGATTTATGTCTCCTACGAATATGTGGAGACTTCCCATTATACATATTATTCCTTGCTCGTCCAATAGCAGACATACTGTCACAGTTCAAGATAATTGGAGGCATAGGTTTTGTCCACATAGGAGTGTCTTCCAAGAAACTCCGTAACCAATCGACCTCTTCTGCTGCAAGATCCAACGCTATGAATTCAGATTCCATAGTTGATCGTGTAATGCAGGTTTGTTTGCAAGATTTCCAAGAAATTACTGCTCCACTGATTGTGAAAATATACCCACTCGTGAATTTCACTGTCGAGGAACCCGTAATCCAATTCGCATCACAATACCTTTCAAGCACAGCTGGGTATCTCGTAAAATGCAGCCCATAGTTAGCCGTGCCCCTTAGATATCTAAGGACTCTAACTACTGCTTTCCAATGTTCATGATTCGGGTTACTCGTATATCGGGCTAACTTATTCATTGAGTTAGCGATATCTGGTCTAGTACAGTCCATGAGGTACATTAGACTGCCTATAATCCTAGAATACTCAAGTTGCCCCACACTTTCTCCCCTATTCTTGTAGAGCTTTGACACCACCTCCATAGGAGTTATGACAATCTCATTACTGTCTTTGTCAAACTTCTCAAGAATCTTTTCAACATAATGACTTTGAGAAAGTGAGTATCCCACATCCGTTTTGGAAATTTTCATTCCAAGTATGACATCGGCTAGACCATTGTCCTTCATATCAAAATTCCGTGACAACACTCTCTTAGTAATTATGATGTTATCATTGTTGCCAATGATTATCATATCATCCACGTATAAGCACACTATGACATAGTCTTTGTCATCTCCCTTTACGTAGACACACTTGTGAAATTGATTTATCCTAAACCCATTTGAAAGCATAACACTGTCAAATTTCTCATGACATTGTTTCAGAGCTTGTTTTAATCCATACAAAGATTTAACAAGTCTACACACTTGTTTTTCTTTCCCGGGAATCACATACCCTTCGGGTTGTTCCATGTAGATTTCTTCCTCAAGTTCTCCATTGAGGAAAGCTGTTTTTACATCCATCTGATGAATCGCAAGATTAAACAATGCTGCAAAAGCAATGATTAATCTAATGGATGTCTTTCTAGATACAGGAGCATATGTGTCAAAGTAGTCAACACCCTCTGTTTACTTGTATCCCTTAACTACAAGTCTTGCTTTGTATTTATCCACGGAACCATCTGGTTTCATCTTCCTCTTGAAGCTCCACTTATGACCCAGTGGTTTAGAACCAGGTGGAAGATCCACAAGTTCCCATGTATGATTCTGCAGAATCGAATTGATCTCACTATCAATTGCCTCTTTCCAAAGATCAGAATCGGCTGATGAGATGGCCTCTTTGTAGGAGATCGGATCCTTATCTACCATGTAGGTTAGAAAATATGGACCAAAAGTTTTTACTGTCCTAGCCCTCTTGCTACGTCTAGGTTCTTCTACTTCCTTTTGAGGATTCACCTCCCCCACATTTGTCGCTTCTTTATTGATCTTCAAGTTAATAATAGTAGACCGATCAATGTAGGAAAAAATCCCCTCAATGAAAGAAGCATCTCTTGCTTCAATAATAGTATTAATATGCATCTCAGAATTATCTAATTTGTGAATCAAAAATCTATATGCACTACTCTCTTGAGCATATCCTATAAACACGCAATCTACCGTTTTAGGTCCAATCCGAGTCCTTTTGGGAGGAGGAATAGGAACTTTTGCTAGACACCCCCACACTTTAAGAAATTTATAAGAAGGTGCATGACCTATCCATAATTCATAAGGAGTTTTGTCTAGCTTTTTATGCGGTAGCCTGTTTAGGATGTAATTTGAGGAAAGCAAAGCTTCCCCCCCCCCCCCCCCAAATTTTGGGGTGCCCCTGAACCAAGCAATAATGAATTCATCATCTCTTTGAGTGTCCTATTCTTCCTCTCAGCAATTCCATTTTGTTGAGGGGAGTAAGGAGCATTTGTTTGATGAATGATTCCATTTTCAGCACATAACTGAGCAAATGGAGACTCATACTCTCCACCTGTATCGCTCCTCAATATTTTAATCTTCTTACCAAGTTGATTTTCAACTTCATTCTTATAATTCACAAACATGTCAATTGCTTCGTATTTACTTCTCATTAAGTAAACATAGCAATATCTTGTGCAGTCATCGATAAAAGTGATGAAGTAACTTTTACCACCTCGCGATTGGACATACTTTAAATCACAAACATCAGTATGTACCAAATCCAATGGCTCCGAGCTTCTCTCAATAGAACGGAAGGATGCTTTTGCTAACTTCGCTTCGACACAAGTCTCACACTTATATTGTTTATCAATGTTAAATTTGGGTAGTAGGTCAAGTGATATTAATTTTTGTAAACTTTTACGATTCACATGACCTAGTCTACCATGCCACAAATTAAAAGAATCAGGCAAGTAAGCAAATTTCACATACTCATTAGCCTCTTGGGCAACATTCTTTCCATCTGAGCTAGTGGAAGCCTCAGTTACATTTGCGCCATAAGGCTTAGTACCAGGAATTACAGTAGTAGCAACCATCTTAAACAAATTATCACAAATGTAACCTTGTCCTATGTTGGAGCTATCCTTGGTAAGGATAAATTTGTCAGCCTCAAAGCACTGACGGAAACCCTTCTTGTTCAGCATAGATCCAGAGATCAGATTCTTGCGGATCTAATGCACATGGAGTACTTCAGTTAGAGTCAGCTCCTTCCCTGATGTCAGCTTAAGGGCCACAGTACCCTTTCCAGCAACCTTCCACAGCAGAGTTTCCCATGTAGCACACCTCATTAGTTAGAGGTTGATAAGTCTTGAACATCCATTTGTTAGCACAAATGTGTCGAGTGGCCCAATGTCCACCCACCAATCCATGGAGTTTCCCCCAACAAAGTTCACTTCGGAAACAACAACACTTATATGCATTACCTCCGTTCCTTAGGTAATACCCAAACTACCGGCCTCAGCTACATTAGCTTGACCACCTTTTCTGTTAAAATTACCATTAGAATTACGGTTATTATTTCCATTCCTATTGTTCCTTTGGTTTCTGTTGTTGTTGTTGTTGTTGTTGTTACGATTGTTACTACGACTATTATTAGCACGATCGTTACAATCTTTAGCCTTGTGGCCTTGCCTACCACATACAAAGCAATCCCCAACCCACTTCTGGTTCGGAGCAGAAGTCTTGGGGTCATTACGACTTCTCTTAGCTCCTCGAGAGCTTTCAGCCTTAACAACATTAGCCTTAGAAACATTAGCAAATGGCTTCTTGGCAGCCTTTCTCACATCACTTTCAATCCTCAGTGTTGAGGGGTAAAACCTCTGACACTAACTAACTAAACTATTACAAATAACCTAGTCTAAGGCCCGCCTCCGACTTGAGGTCCGACGTAGTACTGGTCCGAGCTTGCGTACCTGAAAGGACTAAGTGGGGGGGGGGGGGGGTTAGAATGGGTTACCCGGATTGCCTATGTCATCCGGTAAGAGACTTTACTCGAGAGAGAGTTGGAAGCTCTCAATGTAATAGTTACGAGGGATTATGATAACACTTGGGAATTAACTTAGGGACTCCCACAATGATATTGCTTACCTTAAGGTCTTGGACCTTGTGTTATATTTATAGTTATCACATGCTTATGAGGTGGCTCACAAGATGATGCCAAGTGTACGTTTCAGATTTGGACACCAATGCTACCTTTGGCCCATGGCCCATTAGTGACCAGTAATCCAATACTAATCAATGGGCCTGGGAGGGTAGTTTGGACCTTTTCCCTACTTGAGTACTGTTCCGCCTGTTGGGTCCGTGTTAGTCCCTCGGACAGATCTGTCTGCTTGGTTAATCTGCCCTTGGGTGACTCTGGATGTCCGAGCCAAGAGTCTCACGGAAGTATCTCAGTAGTTCGGTTATACGTTTGGTCTTGATGTGATGGTGGCGTCCGAGATTCTCTCGTCCGGTCCGTTTGGCATCTCTATACTGACGTAGCCAGGTTTAGAAGTCCTTTTCCCAGCTAGCTCGGACTAGCTGTGAGGGTGTAGTGACTTTTGCGTACTGGTTGATTCACTTTGGCTGGACCATGTGAGGTCGGACTAGTACTCAATTGGCTAATTAAGCCGTGATGCGCTTTAGGACACGCTCTATGGCACCCTTAACGGATTGGACACATGTCCGTAACAACATATGTCCCCCTAGTTTCCAAGTATCTTAGTAGAAGATAGTTGGTAACTTATGAAAAGAACAAGTGTGTTGTGGAGCGTGTCCGAATCGTTAACTGAAAAAAGGAAAAAAATCCTTTTTGTTGAGATCCGTCATCCGTGTTCCGTGTTCTTAGGAATTCAATATATCTCTTTCCCCCCCCCCCCTTTTCCTTCTACAGTACGGGTTAATGTAATAGCTCGGACTATAGATGGAAAAGTTATTTGTATCCGAGATATATAGATCCGAGTACGGTTAGGATCTGACGTAGCCCTCTGGAAGCTATCCGTTGGACCGATTGTTGAACTGGTCCTCCCGGGTCGCTGATCCGTAAGCCAAAGAGGCCCAATAGGTTGTCCGTCCGGACCACGGGGGAAAGATCCCGAGTAAAGTGACGTGACCGTTGGATCGGGACGACATCAATGGTTAGGGTTCTAGGCCCGATTGATGTGACGCGTCTGTCAAGCATTAAATGCGACCTACTGACAGCCATCCACTCGCGAAGCGGCACAACCCTTGGATTGGAGAGGATCAACGGCTGGGATTCAAACCCAAGTGATGTGACTCTTGGCTTTCCCTAAATTGCCCTTATAAATAGTCAGCTCATCAGTCACTTTCACACTTTTAGCAACATCGAAACTCAGAGCAATCACAAAGCAGTCCGAGCAATTGAAGACCCATCCGAGCAAGTAAAACTCGCAGAATTTTGAGATTTCTTCTTCGAATTCGTACCCTCGGAGAAGCAGCAAGGCTCAGTCGTCTGTTCAAATTTGTCCAGTCAACTTTGTCAAGTAAGTACGTCTTCACTCCTAAGTTCTCTCCTTTTCGTGATATGCTTACTACCTGCTCGTATGTTTTTGCCCTGCTCGAATATGAAATTGTCAAGTCCGTATTTGCCGATGTTGCGGGTGATAAGCTTTAGCAACGTTCTTAGTTGAAACAATTCTCCTTTGTACTGTTGCATGCCAATTTTATTGTCAGTATCCTGTTGATTCATCTCGTGTGTCATGCCCATTGTAACCAAAATTTGATCATGGATGCTTATTTGGTAATGTGTTGGTGCCAATTGGCATACAGTCTTCCGTAAATTGGCCCCGCTTAGCGTGCCGGGTAGGGTAGACAATAGTGCTGATGGCACGTTTTAGTGTGCCAAGGTTAGTGCCACTAGTGCCGAGACTAGACCTCATGCAGAAAAACCTGGTTAAGTAGAACTTCATAGGATTTCTTTGACTTAAGAAGATACCTAAACGAAATCTCGGACAATCACCACTATCGTTTCTGACTCATTTCCTTCTGCCCTAGGATGTCCGAGAGCGATAGTCAGAACCAGCATGAGGCACCAGGCTACAATGATGCAGTAGACTTAGGGACTAGGTCCGTGGATTTGACATTGTCCGTGGGAGATTTCCTAGTTGTGGACCTTGGGTCGTCCAGGGACTCTGATGTTGGGCAAGGAGTCCGTGGTGCGGCAGAAGCACAGGCCAACGTTGAAGCGGGTCAGGGTGAGCTTGCTAGGACTAGGTCTTTAGTCCAATCTCGGGCTATAGGTGGTGTTGTGACGTCCGAGGATCCGAATGAACTGCATGTGGAGCGGGAAGGCGACAGCGGTCGGGAGGCCGATGAAGTCGAGATGTTCGAGGCTGGGGTGGAAGACCGTGTTGTAGCAGAAACAGGTCCGTCCAACCCAAGCACATCTGGGAGACCTGAAGGTGTCGATGAGGAGGAGGAAGATGGTGAGGAAGAGGAGGAGGAGGAGGAGGAGGAGGAAGGAGAAGAAAGATCTCCTGTCGCTCGTCCCCCTAGACGCACCGGTCAGCGGATTGCATTACACTCTGCTGCGCCCGTTCAGTCCAGTCTTCCATTAGTTGAGGGACATGGCGCGAAAGCTGCTCGAATCAAGTTCCCCCGTCCTGCGTCCGCTGTTATGATAGCGGACGAATTTGGAGAACTAAATACAGACGGACTTCTTCCTACATGTCCGTCAAGGGTTAAAGCGGAGGACATTCCAGAATGGAGGCGGAAGTGGGAGATCCCCGACTCCGTAGAAATTATGATTCCCGAGCCCGGACACGCATTTTACAACCCGCCCGCCGGGTATATGTGTGTGCACGAGGTAGCTTTTGCTTGTGGGTGGAAGATCGTTTTTTTGCAACGGAATTGAAGCATATTCTGAATCACATTGGGATTGGTCCGAGTCAGGTTATCCCAAAGTCCTTGGGTAACCTTATCTGCTTCGTCGTTTTTTGTAAGAAGAAAGGGCATCCAGTAAATTTTGAGAACTTCAGGCAGCTCTTTCATGTTTCGTTCAGTCCGGGGAATCCCCTCTTCTATACTTTTGTGAATAGGAAACCTTATAACTTCATTTCGGACTCCATTTCGTCGTTGGGATCAAAGTGGTGGGATAAGTACGTTTTCGTACGGATGGCTCTAAAACCTGGGGCATCCGAGAGACAGCGGGAACAATGGGGACTGCCAACAAAGTTCCTAAGGGAGAGCATCCCAGATTGGCGCCCCCTTCCGAAGAACGTGGCTCCGTGGGTGGCAGCGATCCACAACAAGCATAACCCACCTACTTATCCGTTCCACGGATTAATCTGTCAGCCACTTCCCTACCTGTGCGGACTAACAGACGCACTGGAGGTTGGAGGGAAGACGGACTTTAGTAAGGATTTGTTGACTTGACACTTTGTGCTCTTTCTTCTTCGGGATACTCTATTTTGATTACGTACTTCTGCAATTCTGATAATCCTTCTTTAACATATCTGTATCTGACGTCTTTGGTTTATTGTGCAGCTCACTGGTTCCACTACATCATGTCGACACTCCATGAAAAGAAAAGGTTGCAGAGGGAGCAGCAAGTCTTAGAGGTCGCCGCTGGTCAGAGGACCAAAATCATCAACAGTTCCGCGGGTCTTCCTATGTCGGATTCGAAGAATGCCGTAGTGTTTGCCGCAGAGGAAGAAAGGCGGAACAAGGCTGGAGAGGATTCACAGGCCTTGGCGGTGCCCGACAAGGGCAAAGCCCCTGCCACTCGGAGCACCACTGCTTCAAAGTCCCAGGCTTCCGTTGCTCCAGCACCACAACAGGAGGTGTTGATGCGGGACGCAAGAGGGGAGCAACCTCGGAGGCTCCCCCTGCGGCCAGGAGACAGCAGTTGTCCGCTGTCTTGCCTGTTGACCAAGCTGTCCTTGATAAGGAGTACGAGCAGGCTTGTGGACTCCCTGAGGTTGAGCGGGTCGGAGGGCTGGATGGGCTATACCAGCGGGTAAGTAATCTTTCCATAGTCTCCTTGGCTTGCTCTTATTATGTTAGAAATGCAACTTATATTCTTCCGGATCTCTCCCAGCTCGGATGTTTCGTCAGGGTCATGCAATGGAAGGCCGGCGAACGCGCTACTATTGAGGAGGACCTGCACAAGGCTGTGGACACATCCCCAGATGAGGTGGAGAGGGTGAAGCGGTTGGAGATGCAGCTGAAAGAGCAAGAAGTGAAGTTCAATAAGCTGAAGGCCAGCTGGGAAGAAATCAAGGCGGAACTCGACTGGCAGGAGAATTTTGTCGACAAGTTGATGAAGGCCTTCCTGGATTCCAAAGATGTGCTGCTCGGAGGCCTCCAATATGCCCGTCTTCAGGCTGATCGTGACTTCATGGAGTCTGACTCCTTTAAGTTCTTGACGGCGGACAAATCCGATGCCTCCCGCCTGGATGGGTTCGTGTCTGCTATCGGGTAGCTGTAGTCCAAGGGACTACTTCCACCGGACTTCGACTGGAAGGAGGAAGGGTTAATCCCTTCTGCGGATGCCAATGGTGTGGAGGTCCCTATCGACAGTGTCTCGAATGAACAGTTGGTCGCATGTGAGTTTGCGGAACTAGTCACCGAGGAGGGTGAGATCGAGATTCAAAATGGCGGGCCCTTCCTCCCAAGGTGGGTCCCGGATTCCCTCCGAAAGGTATGCTTTGTGCCTTTCGATAATTACCGGGCTTTCCTACAGAAGTGGTTCTTCCTGCCTTCCTGGGTCGTTGGCTTTCCCGCGGATTTCAACTTGTTCAATCTTGTTGAATCCCTTGCTGCGCAAGTCGTCTCCAACACGCCCCCTGTCGATCCGCCCCAAGCTGGTGAAGCTGGTCCGAGCCAAGCCGCACCTCAGTGAGAAGTCCGGGGTATGCCCCGTTGAAATTATGTACTTGCTGAAATTTTCCGTTGGATTTGTATCTTTTGATGGCACGGAATGTCGCTATGTACTATTGCTTTGATTCGTATTTAACCGAGGAGCTAAACCTCCTATGCTTCCGAATTATTACTTGTTCTCTTTTCTGCTTCCTTTTTATCTGTCGTTCATATGCTGAGTTATCGTAAATTACACACGTCTTCAGAGCACGGATCGCTGTAGATGGCGTCCGATGTAGAAATCAAATCAACATCCCGCCGATCCACGGATCGTTCATTCATTGGGATGCGTAATTCTTCTAGAAGGAGGAAGGTGAAACAGTGAAATAGTCATGATTACTGCGTCTTTTCATCTTCCCAGTCGTCGGATGATTGACAAGTGGAGAGATCGTAAGGACCCATCACGAATATAAATAAGGGTAAGGTAATTCTTACTTTTTCACTGCTGCACCCTTCTCCACTCTTTCGTTTATTTTTCCCACTCTATTTTCCAACAGAGGCAAACTCCTGCAGGATGTCTGAATCCAATGAGGACGAATATCAACATTGGGTAAACTGTGCTTGCGGAAACATGCATCTGCCAATTTACCCAGGCCGAGGGACTGCGGATGACCCGATCATCCTTGATTTTGAAGGAGATCCCCCTCGATGTCTGGGAATAGCTAGGAGGTTAGCTAAGGAAGAGAGGGAGCGGACGCTGAAGTTGATCCGTAGGAGGATCCGGATGCAGCAGCAAGCTCGTCAGGATCGAGGTGGTGGCTCGGAATCCCAAGGCTCGACTTCCGGAAACTGGTGAGGGAACAAGGCGGGGTATGCCCCGTAGAAGTATGTACTTATCCTTGGACCTTTTCAGATTGTACCTCTCGTATGTAAATGTTCGGATAATTTTGTCTATAAAATTCGAACTATTTTTCATTGGATGAGATCGCCACCTTTTTCTCATTCGTGCTTCATCGGATTATGTTGATGCACTTATTGTTGTAAGTACCACAACTTTATGAGACTTGAAGTATGGTTTTAACCGCCTTGCGGTGTAAACCAAAGCATATGCAAGTTTCTCAATCTTTACGTATCTTGTCTCCGCCCCAGCAAGGGCTTTGCTATGATAGTAGATTGGGAGGTGATCGTTAGCCTGAATTCGTACTAACACTGAACTCATTGCCTCTTCCGTAATAGCTAGGTAGAGGTAGAGTGGTTCTCCCTCGATGGGTTTGGAGAGCAGTGGAGGGGAATGGAGGTACTTTTTCAATTTCTCGAAAGCCTCAGAACATTCCGCAGTCCACTCAAAGCCCACTCCTTTCCGAAGGATTTTGAAGAACGGGAGATTTTTCTCCGCTGATCGTGAAATGAAACGACTTAAGGACATCAAACGTCCTATGAGTTGTTGTACCTCATTGAGGGTTTTTGGTTGCGGCAGATCTAGGATTGCCTTGATCTTTTCTGGGTTCGCGCTTATCCCTCTCTCAGTAACCATGTACCCGAGGAACTTCCTTCCTTTTACTCCGAACGTGCATTTCTCGGGATTCAATTTCATTCCGTACTTCCTAAGGATAGCGAAGCACTTGTTCAAATGGTGCACATGTTGCTCTTCAGTTTTGCTCTTGACGAGCATGTTGTCCACATACACTTCCATGGTTTTCCCAATTTCTTCCTTGAACATCTGATTCACAAGACGCTAGTAAGTGGCTCCCGCGTTTTTCAATCCGAAGGGCATTACCTTGAAGCAATATACACCCCCGGCAGCGAAGAAAGCTGTTTTCTTGATGTCTTCTTTGGCCATTCAGATTTGGTAAAAACCTTGGTATGCGTCCATGAAACTCAACAATGCACATCCAGACGTGGAGTCAACCAACTGATCTATCCGCGGCAAGGGGTACGGATCCTTTAGGCAGAACTTGTTCAACCTAGTGAAGTCGTTGCACATCCGCCATTTGCCCGGTGACTTCTCTACCAGGACTACGTTGCACACCCAGTCAGAATAACTGACTTCTTCAATGTGCCCTGCTTTCAGGAGTCGCTCCACTTCAGCGGATATGATGGCATCCTTGACCGGTCCGAAATCTTTCCTTTTCTGTCGGATGTACTTGATCGAGGGATCCATGTTCAGACGGTGAACAGTGATGCTCAGGTCAATCCCCTTCAAGTCATCGGTACTCCAGGCGAACACATCGCTGTTTTCACAGAGACAAGCGATGAGCTTCAATTCTACCTCTGCGGTCATCTCGGTTCCAATTCTTGTTTTCTTATCCGGGTTTCCAGCAACAATCTCAATTTCCTTGAGAGTCTCGTGAGGCTCAATTCACAATGTTCTAGGAAACTTCTCCTTTTGGCTCCCGCTCTGATCTGCGGGTTCTCCTTTTAGTCAACGTAACCGACGAACCGTGGTCGTGTGGTCGCCAAAGACGGGCGACGCTTCTTCGTGGGCATTATGTAATATTTCCAGGCTTCGCAGACGTTTTCCACCTCTTCTCCGACTCCAAAGGGAGTTGGAAATTTCATTCTGTGATGGAGAGTGGAGGGGATAGCTCGGAATTGATTAAGCCCCGGGCGCCCAAAGATAGCGTTGTAGTCGAAAGTACGGTCCACCACTACAAATCGGACCAACTGAGTAACTCTTTCCGGGAAAGTGGGAAGTGTTATGTTCAACATAACACTTCCCAGGGGTCGAACTGTTCCCCCTCCAAATCCCAGTATAGAGGTGTGGACCCTTTCATATTGGATTCTCCCCAGGGTCATCTGGTCCAATGTTCTTCTGGAAATGATATTCGAGGAACTCCCGGTGTCTACAAAAATCTTGTTCACTTGATAAGTTGTGATGGTCAAGGAAACCACTAGCGGAACATCTGGATCATCAATGTCCTCTCCTCCTGCCGTAGGAAGAGGAATCTCACTATCATCGAAAAATATAGCGTTTGTACCCTGAATCGCTGGAGCAGCGTACGTTCTATCGTTGTTCCGAAGATTTTGTGCTGTCCGCTCTCTCGCGTTCCTACTGTCACCTCCTGATGGCCCGCCCGCAATGGTGTTGATTACTCCACTGTAGGGAGGGTTCTCCATATCCATGCCATCGCAGTGTCTATACGGATGTCTATCCGTGCGAGGCGGACAGTGAGCTGGCAGAGGTGGCAAAGATAGCGGACGGGGAGGCAGTTCTATAGCATTATCCTCCCTTCTTCGCTCCGCTCTGTCGTGCCTAGAGAGTTCATCCGTGTAGATGTGCTCCTTGAGCTTGCCTCCTCGTACCAAGTGTTCCACCTCTATTTTTAGTTGGATACAGTCATCAGTCTCGTGACCACGGCACTTGTGGAACTTGCAATACCCCTTTGCATCCCTATTCTTCCGGTTGTTGTGAGAGGGTTTGGGCCATTAAACGTCCAGCTTTTTCTCGATGATAGTCACCAAGATGTCGGATCTTGGTCTGTTGAGACGGGTATAATCCGCATATCTCCTCGGCGGACTTCTCTCCCTGTGGAAGTCTCTATCCCTGTGATCTTTCTTTGAGTCAAACTTCCCCGGGCGTTGCTCTTGCTTCACCGGATCCTTTCCTTTCTTGGAACCAGCTCTTACTGGAACATTCCTCCGATACTCCTCTCCGTACATCACTTCTTCACAGATGTCATCTAAATGCTTCTCACTCCTCACCTCCTGCCTAGATAGTTTTCTGCGGAGCTCTGAGTTGAAAGTATTAGCGTACAGGTGACGGACCCATTCGTTAATACTGTGCGGCTCAACTCGAAGAACTTCCGCGTGAAAGCGATCTAAGAAGGTCCTAAGATCCTCTTGCTCCTGCTGTATAACTTCTGCCAGGTGCTCTACGGTTCGCTTTCTCCTCTTTGCCTTTCCAAATCGCGCCAAGAACTTTGAAGAAAGGTCTGCATATGACTTTATCGACTTGTTCGGTAGAGCAGTGTACCAATCCATAACCGTTCCGAAGAGAGTAGATGAGAACGTGAGAGCTTTTGTATTGTCGCTCATTCCCTTGGAATCCATCTTGCTGTTGTACCTTGTCAGGTGTCCAACAGGACAAGCATCCCCGTAGTAGTACTCCAAGCTCGGGATTGCTTGATCCGAGTTTCTGTTCCTTTCCTTTTCTCTCATGATTTCATCACACAAGGGATTTGGTGTACTAGTCGTTATCTGCTCATGGTCCTTTACCAGGCGTCCGAGATTCAGAATCTGGGCCTCCAAAGCCTTCTATTGAGCATAGATTTCGTCGGCAATCATGATTTCTCCTGTCCTCGGATGCACAGCTACATCCGCAGGGAGTTCTTCTATCCGGACCGCTGGAACAGTTTCTGCCACCTGATCTCTGTTTCTCGGAGGTGCTTGTCCCGGAGCTCCTGGGTGTCTATTATCTCCTTCTTGATACTCTCTCCTTCCGTTTGGGCTTCCTTCACCTCGAGCGTGAGAGGCTGACGCCCGCCGGTCGAGAAGGTTCCGCAAATCCTCTTGAGGTGGCTGGTTTCCCAACCTCTCTTGGATCGGGCATTGTCTGTTCCTCGATAATCCAGGCTCTGCCTGAGAAGGAGTGACCACTGGCGGTGTGGCGTGTTGAGGAGGAGCATTGTTGGACCCCAGGTAGCCTTGAATGATTGTAAGCAACCTATCGAACTGCGTCTCGCTTAGCCCGAGATCACTAGTGCGGACAGTGCGACCATCGGGCATAGTGAACTGTTGGCCTGTTGCAGGGCTTTGAGCTTCTGCCGGTGAAGCTCATACGACCTCTTCGTCTGAGGACGGCCGGGCGTCGTCCCTCACTGGATATCTCCTTCCATTCTCAAGGCTCTGCGTCCCGGGTGGCGGACGTCGTGGCGGTGGTGGAGTCCCTACCTCCAAAGACCAGCCAACTGTTTGTCTTGTCCTTGCCATCAGCTCAATTCAAAACACGAAAACTTCTTGTAAAGTTCCCACAGACGGCCCCAAAATGTTGAGGGGTAAAACCTCTAACACTAACTAATTAAACTATTACAAATAACTTGGGTCTAAGGCCCGCCTCCAACTTGAGGTCCGACGTAGTACTGGTCCGAGCTTGCGTACCTGAAAGGACTAAGTGGGGGGGGGGGGGGGGTTAGAATGGGTTACCCGGATTGCCTATGTCAATCCGGTAAGAGACTCTACTTGAGAGAGAGTTCGAAGCTCTCAATGTAATAGTTATGAGGGATTATGATAACACTTGGGAATTAACTTAGGGATTCCCACAATGATATTGCTTACCTTAAGGTCTTGGACCTTGTTCTATATTTATAGTTATCACATGCTTATGAGGTGGCTTACAAGATGATGCCAAGTGTACGTTTCAGATTTGGACACCAATGCTACCTTTGGCCCATGGCCCATTAGTGAACAGTAATCCAATACTAATCAATGGGCCTGGGAGGGTAGTTTGGACCTTTTCCCTACTTGAGTACTGTTCTGCCTTGTTGGGTCCGTGTTAGTCCCTCGGACAGATCTGTCTGCTTGGTCGATCTGCCCTTGGGTGACTCTGGATGTCCGAGCCAAGAGTCTCACGGAAGTATCTCAGTAGTGCTATACGTTTGGTCTTGATGTGATGGTGGCGTCCGAGATTCTCTCGTCCGGTCCGTTTGGCATCTCTGTACTGACGTAGCCAGGTTTAGAAGTCCTTTTCCCAGCTAGCTCGGACTAGTTGTGAGGGTGTAGTAACTTTAGCGTACTGGTTGATTCACTTTGGCCGGACCATGTGAGGTCGGACCAGTACTCAATTGGCTAATTAAGCCGTGATGCGCTTTAGGACACGCTCTATGGCGCCCTTAACGGATTGGACACATGTCCGTAACAACACTAGCTTTAGGATCAAGTCTTCAAGTGTCATTTCCTTCTTCTTATGTTTTAGGTAGTGCTTGAAATCATCCCAAGAAGGAGGAAGCTTCTCTATCATTAACGCAACTTGTAGGGGATCATTGATCGCCATGCCCTCAGCGGCCAAGTCATGATAGATCCTTTGAAGCTCTTCAGCTTGCTCAAGCACAGGCTTGGCATCCACCATCCTATAATCATGGAAACGTGCAGCAAAAAATTTCTTAGAGCCAGCATCTTCCATAGTATACTTCTTGAGTAGTGATTCCCAAAGTTCTTTTGCATTCTTTTTATCATAAAAAAATTGATACAAGGAATCATCAAGACTCAGAAGTATAATGTGGCGACACATATAGTCGTTGGATTCCCACACTTTGCACGTTTCCTTGGTATTAGGATCAGCCGGATCCACCTCAGGTTTGTCCTCAGTGATAAACCGGACAAGTTGGGAGGCAGTATGGTAAAAAAGCATTTTTTCTTTCCACATTTTAAAATTATTTCATCCCTTAAACTTTTCTGGTTTATCAAATTGACTAAACTGGATAGGGCGTGGGGGCATTTGGCCAGACTGGAAAGGCACTTGAATCACGGTCTCAGCACCGGTAGGAGGAACGTTTCCGGAACCAATGTTTCCAGGAGCAGTGTTGGTGGAGTTTCCATCAGTAGTCATTGTTTCTACACAAAACCAGAGAAAAGTTAGTAACCGGATAATAAAACAAAAAGAAATTTATCTTAAGATTGTTGGTTCCGATTATCAGTTTAGCTGCAACAAAGGTCAGTACGAAATATATATGAAAATAGTACAGGAATAAAAATTTGTTAACACTTACTGAAACTTGATTACACAAACAAAAAAACAAAACACTTCTTCGGATTTAATCCTGGACGAGTCAGTAGCGAGACCACTTCCCCTTAAGCTAAATTTGTCCGCCTTTAGTAAGCTTCAGGCCTTGATCGGACAATTAGTACCCAAGGTACAACGTCCAATCTCAGCAACTACTGAAAGCTCAGCAGCAGAAGCTCTGTCGAACTTCTGTGGCGAAGAACACTCGAATATCTAAAGTGCAGAATGAAAACAGAGAAGAGAAGGGAAGAAGAATTTCTCGTGTGTGTTTGTCAAGTGAGGGAGGGGTATATATAAATTTTTCTACCACCCCCCCCCCCCTCCCCCGGCGCGCGCGCTTAGGAGGTTTGCCATAACCACAACACACACTTGTGACCATGAGTAAACATACGCATACCTTTATACTACTCTTTCCTTCCATATGTTTCCAATGTGGGACAATTGCAAAAAGCAAGTCTCAACTATCTCACTTTAAGCCAATTTATCATTCACACCTAGAATTGGTTACCTCCCGTATCTTATACCGTTACAAAGCTTGTGCATCCCACTTCGCAACGAGCTAAAGAACACGCAAAACCGAGGGGTAGAACTTAGATAATTAATTGCTCAAAGTTACCCACTTAACACATTATAACACATAACAATTTTGGCCCTCTCTTGGTTGCCTCTTGCAACCACACTTTGTTACCTCTTGCAACCAATTCCCCAACAAATTGTTCAAAACCTTGCCATGGTAATAATTTTTTTTATTTTATTTTCAAACATGATCTAATCACCACATTTCTTCTTTTTTTTTTTCTTTCAAAAACTTATGTATGCATTTTAGATATAGATGCCCCCATCTCAATCAATAAATATCAATATATAGTACTTTTACATTTTAGGTCATTCCATGTCTATTTTCTCAAAATTTCATTTCTTCCATAGAGTTGAAATTGATTTGTTACTTTTTTTCATATATAGATGACAAAAATATAACATTCACATAATATATTTTTATAAAATAATAAATATTCTAATCATTATTGTCACCTAAGTAAACTAAAATTATTTTCCCATATAATCCACCATATATAATGCCTTAGAACTTTGATATTTATAGTATTACAATCACTGCAAAAAATTCAATATTTTATGGCACAGTATTACGAAAATTTCGACCCGACTGAAATTTATTTCTGGATTCGCCACTGGCCAGCAGTCTTATGGTTTACTAACTAATCACTTCAAACTTACTGTATTCAAGAATCTAATGACTAATATATGGCATTGAAATATAACTCCCAATTGCCAATTAATGTATTTACGCTAATTTTTTGTTGAGCAAACTAAACTTCCAAGCGTCTGATGCAGAGTCATGTGGGCCCCATGTATATATATATATATATATATATATATATATATATATATATATATATATATATATATATATATAGTTTACGTGTGCGGGTATCACTTTCGAGGAAAGAGTGAGTCTTTTAAAGAACAACCTTTATAAGGGATCTAAAGAGATTAATTTGTACTATTAATTATATACCCACTCATACAAATTCTAGATAGTAATGAACCCCAAACCCACAAAGCTAACAACTAGGTTTTCAAACCAGATCATGAGACACATTCATTGTAGACAAACAAAATTCGTCTACTTAAATGTGACATTTAAAAAGTAAAATTAAATTTTCTAACATTGTTTTGGAATTTTACTAAATTAAATTCTAAAATAAAATTGCTCGATTATTTTCTTATATATATAAATTTAAATTAAATTATGTCATATGACCAATATGGAAAGAAATCATGCAAATTGGATATTAAATATATGATTTAAATACATTGACCAATAGAAATGCATCATTCTCTTTTTGAGTATGGAAATGATTCTCTTCTAACAAATATAAATAGAGGAGCACCCCATTCAGTTCAACACGACACAAGTTGCAGAGGAAGAGCCCAAAATTCTCTCATCTTCTCAAGATCCGCCATGAAGTTCATACATTCAAGAAGTTCATCCGGAAATTGAAGAGAAGTCATCGTTTGATCCAAGAAGATGCCTCTGCATCCTTGGAGAAACATTATTGGAAGATCAACCGATGCAAAGGAAGATCAAAATCCAAAAGCCCTGAAGAAGCCCAAGCAAAGTTCTTGAAGTTCTTCATCAAATTCAAGACAAAAAAGCAACGTTAGATTCAAGATCAAGCTGAGAAGCCCTTGAAGAAACGTTTCAAGAAGGCCAAACTTCTTCCAAAATAGCATACGTAAACCAAGGCAAGTTACTATCAAAAGTAGGCACAGGGTACGATAGAACAGATATTAAGAATAATACCAAGAAACCTATCTTACTAAAACAAATTGCATAGTTGCAGAAAAGCTCAAGTAATAATTGAGAATAATACAATGTTTAACAAAGGCCAGAGCTACAAATAGCCAGAACTGTTGCAGCAACATTCTTCCATATTGATGACAGAATCTCACAAAGTGTCTTCATTATAACTTGATATTCGCATTCTTCTACTGAAGATCAAATTCCAAATTCCGCGACGATTTAGAGGCTTTTTTCGTGGAGTTCATTCATTCCCGAAGAAGTTCATCAGTGTCCACTTGAAACACTTTCAAGTTCACGATTCGATCCGAGATCAAGCTAAAAAGCCCGCCCTCGAATCGGCGTTTTCCCGACCTTGAAGTCACAAAATTCTAGAGCGAAGAATTTGAAAATCCAAGTTCGCCACTTTAGAATACTAGAATCAGAGGACTTATAATAGAGATTTTACACGAATTCATAAATTCAATAAAATATCATTTGTGCAAATTTATTTGCTACGGCCATATATACCAAAATAATTTTAATAGCTTTTAAAAATACAAAAACACACACATCCATGTTGAAATCCAAAAAAATATAAAATAAAAAATAAAAAACCGTAAAAACCTCTTGATCTCTCTGCTCAAATTCAACAAAGAAGAAGCTCAAGATCGATAAATGATCAATTAAATCATGCTCAAATCAGCTCGAACAACATCCCCAAGGTAGAAAAGACATTGATATCAACGTAATTTCTATGGTATTAATTACAAATCACATTAAAATATGCTAGAAAGTTGATTTTTTTGTTGTTGCAAATATGGTGTTCATTCATAGACATGCTCAGAATATGTTCGTATGATAAGTTTCAACAATACAACAAATCCATAGCAAAACAAATGAATACGAGCATTTATATATAGTAGAACCTCTACAAATTAATACTCGATAAATTAATAACCTCGGTAAAATTAATAATTTGTCCAATCCCAACTTGGGACCAGTACAAATTTGGACCCCAATTAATAAAGAGGGGGTCTCATGAGAGACAAACCCTAGAGAAAGACTAAAAAGACATACTTTTAGTAATTATATAGAAGCCCCAAACAAAATGCAAACTATTAACAAACCCCAACCCAACCAAGGGCAAGCAACTGGGTCGGGTAAATGGATCTGTATATAAATAAAAAAACCCAACTCACATTTCACCATAAACCTCAGAAACCCTAGAAAATCGAGAAATAGAAATCATCTCACTAGAAATACTCTGAATTCTCTCTATCGACGTGGTTGCTGTTGTAATTGCCGGAAACCGCCTCAACTCGCCGGAAAACATCTCGAAATCGACGAAAACATCATCAAAAAAGGTAAAAAAACCTCTATCTCGACTTGGTTTCAATGTAATCAAGCTCGAAAACCTCTCTATCAACGTGGTTTCTCTGTAATCGAGCTCGAACACCTCTATCTCGACGTGGTTTCATTGTAATCGAGCTCGAAAATAGTTTCTGTAAGATTGATGTTTGTTTTGTTGATGTTTCACACAATTTGAACCAAAATCGTCATCATCAAGCTTGATCTGGAAACAAACACAAAGACCTGAGGTGAATCTCTACTAATTTCTGTGAAATCATTGTTTATATGAACAATGTTCGTATTGAGATCTACTTTTCGATTGAGTAGATGTGTTCTCTGTTATAATAGATGTCAGAATCTGATGCGAATAATTACAATGCTGAAGGCGACGATGAAATGCATGGAACTGGTAAATATTACATATTAAGTTTTAATGTTCATCATTGTTTACGTAATGTTGTTAGCATACATCCATAATGTTGTTTACGATGTCATAATGTTCATAATAGTAATGTTCATAATGTTTATATACGTAATGTACTCTCTCATGATAGTAATGTTACTAGAGATTCACGTAATGTTTCTAGAAGTGTATGAAAATTGAAGGGGAAAAAAGTTCATATTCCTGACATTACTGTAATACGTTATAAAAGTAATGTTCTCTGTCATGTCAGTAATGTTGCTTCAGATTCACGTAATGTTCTTACAATTACATGAAAATTTAGAATTTTTTTTCATAATCCTGCCATTACTGCAATAAATTATATAAGTAATGTTCTATGTAATTATCGCAATGTTTCTTGTTATACACGTAAGGTTCATGAAAAGTGACTTGAAATTTTCTACGTTATTTCTTTAATGTTCAAATCTATCTGCAGATCTATCAAATGAGGACAATTTAATACAAATGAAACAAATGTATTCAACACTCCAATAGGTAAAAAAAAAGGACAATTAATCATTACTGTTGCTTCAGTATTCTATTTTATTTGGGTTATGTTCTTCTGAATTTCTCTAATGTTTATATTATTTATTACAGCAGCAACCTCTAATGGCAATAGTACATAAACAAATACAGTCCTACCTCTTGTAACTGTAGGTAATATTCTTAAAAAACACTAGCTTAAGATATACATGTTTATAGTTATTTAATGAATGTGCTATAATATTTCCTCAATGTTGTCTCTAATATATGTAATGTGTTGTAACTAGATGATATTGCACCTGATATTGATATGAGCATTGCCGGCAGCCTAGAAGGATGAACTGGAACTCTTGAGGAATTACACAATCTATATAGGAAACATGCTTCAATGAAAGGTTTCTCTTTCAGGAAAGCAACATCAAGACGTGATTTGGACATGAAATTGTTTGAGAAATACTTCGTTTGCAGTTGTGTGGGTAAAAATAATGAAGCAAGTCCAGCAATAACTCCAACTCCTCCTGTTCCACTCCTGGAAGATAACCGGCCCAAGAAAAAAAAAGGAAGAAAAAAACAAGAAACAATCACAAAAACTTATTGCAAGGCATCCATTAGAATGCAGTTTCATTTCAAGGTGATATGTTCTATCTTATTCATTTAATGTTCTGTCTTATTTATGTAATGTTCGAAAATTCAATACTTGAATGTGTAAATCTGCTTGATAATGTTCTACTTTATATATTTTATGTTCTACCTTATTTGTTAGATGTTCTTAATATGTGAGTATCATCACAATTTTTTTTAAATGAAACAGCTGTTTTTACTATGGTTTACCTTATTTCTGTAATGTTCTAAAATTCAATACTTGAATGTGTAAATCTGCTTGATAATGTTCTACTTTGTATATCATATGTTCCACCTTATTTGTTAAATGTTCTGTCTTATTTGTTAGATGTTCTTAATATGTTGTTTAACTACATTATTTTACCTTATTTCTGTAATGTTCTAAATTTGTGTGTTTAATGTTCTTCTTTATTTATCTAATAATGCAGGGGCAAAAAACAGATCTGTCTACATCGAGATTGGATGAGGATAAGACCAACATCTTCAAGGTGAAGAAACACATAATTGATCATAACCATCCTATGACCAGACCAGCTTTGCAACACTTGTATAGAGTGGAGCGTAATATATCAAGTGAAAAAGCTAAAGCCATTGAAATAATGGATAATGCAGGTTTGAAACCCACTGATGCATTCATGTATCTGGTGGAAAATGCTGGAGGACAAGAACATGTCGGACACCTATTGAACGACCAAATCAACTTCATTACCCGCAAGAGAACGAAGGAAATGGGTGGTGCAGATGCACAAAATGTGCTTGATCTCCTAAAATTTAGGCAAGAAGAGGAGCCAATGTTCTATTTAGTCCCAAACTGGATGAAGATGGCAAGTTATGTGGGTTGTTTTGGAGGGATTCGATGATGAGGGACGACTACGTTCTTTATGGAGATGTCATGATATTTGACACGACGTATAGGACAAACAAGTATGGATTGATATGTGCTCCATTCAGTGCGATCAACAACCATTGGAACAACGTGATGTTTGGTTGTGCTTTCATAGCGAATGAAAAAACGGAAACATTCGTATGGCTATTTGAAGAGTTTCTGAAATCAATGGACAACAAGAAGGCAGAAACTATATTCACTGACCAAGATTTTGCAATTTCCAAGTCGATTGAAACGGTACTTATCTGTTTAATGTTCTTCCTTATATATCTCATATTTATTTATATATCACTAATGTTCTTGTTTATACTGATGATATATGTACTCTGTTTAAAACTGCACATGTGTGCTTTAAATGTTCCTATTTATATATGTGATGTTCTATATTATACATATGATGTTTTATACTATATTCCTAATATATTTTTAATAGATGTCAAAATGTTCCTCAATGTTTAATGTTCTTACTTATACATTCTATATTTCTCTCTATGTCACTAATGTTCTTGTTTATACTGTTGATGTCTGTACTCTGTTTAAAATTGCACAGGTGTTCAAAGATGAAACACGACACCGACTTTGCTTATGTCATCTATACCAAAATGCAATAAGCCATTGTGGGAGACTTAAACAAGATGACAACTTCAAAGAGGCATTCCATGATTGCCTGATAGGATCTTACAATCAAGAAGATTTTGAAACAAATTGGACTGAAATGGTAACATCATACGAACTACAAGATGATGCCTGGTCCAAAAGATTGTGCGCATTCAAAGACAAATGGTGCACTGCCCTAGAAAAAAGACTACTTCTCAGCTGGGATACTATCTTCTCAAAGGAGCGAGAGCACTAACAGTGCATTATCGTACAATGCAAATAAACAAACATCTCTTACACAATTTTTTCATTTGTTTGATGCAATGATCAATCGTTGGAGGACCAAGGAAGTGAGAAATGAGTTCCAGAACTCATACCATGCTCCAAAAATTTATATGCCTTCTCCACTAGTAAGACATGCTTCACAGGTATGTTTTTGCTTATACAAGTAATGTTGTTATACATGTGAGTAATGTTTCTGCTTATTTTCAATTAATCTAGAATAAAAACTTGAAAAATGTACCTGTAATGTTCTGAATTATATCTTCAATGTTCTGATTCATTCAAAAAATGTCTCAAGGTATACACATTAAATTTTTTCGAAAGGTTCCAAAGGGAGTTTAGGTTTTGATTAGCAACAAATGCACATGAATCTGTGAACTATGGGGACAAAATACTCAATGATTTTCACGAAGATGATTATCCCGATGATAGTTCAGCTGTTATGTTCATTGTTGAGGGTAAAATCCCCCAACTACTTAGAGATTATTCGACTTCACAGGTAATAGCCAAGGTAAGAAGGTCCGTACAGTGTAAGAGCCAATGTGTGAGAGCCTGCGACCTCAAGCTGGGTAAGAACCTGCACAAATGACTTGAAGGGGGGGGGGGGTTAGGACCCGGTTTGCTAAGCGTCAAACCGGTTAGAGACTTTACTCAAGAGAGACTGAAGATCTACTCTGTATAATGTTCGGGATTAGTTTCGTAAAAAATGACTTACCTTAACATGGGGAAGTGTGCCATATTTATAGGAATTTCTCAAAGAGGGAGGACTCCCCTGGATCATGCCAAGTGTAAGGCCTTGATCGAGCCACCAAGGCTCATTTAGGCCCATGGCCCAATAATGACACTTAGCCCATACCCTTTTGGGCTTTTAGGGGTAGTTTAGTCATTATTGAGAGAGTTTTAGAGGGTGTGACATAATCTGCCGAGGTTCAAGGTCCGGAGAGGTTGGTCCGGATGCTTGGTCCGGACCATATTGGACTGTCTATGGGGAAGTTCCCTAGGTTTGCCCAACTCTTCCGATTCAGACCTTATGACTCGGACCTCCCTACTCTCTAGTGCCAGTCTACTTGGTTGCTTGTGAGATTGTCATGTTGGGTCCGAATGATCATCCGTATCGGGCCTAGATGGGTCGGACCTGCAGACCTAGGGTCGGACCCAGTATCTTTTACGTACTCTGTCCCTTTTCTAGGGAGGGTCGGACCTGAGGGCCTAGGGTCGGACCTGAGGGACTAGGGTCGAACCTATGGGTCGGATCATTGTGTCTCGGGTCCTTTAGACAACTCGGGACGCCTCAGGATTCGTTCCAAGGTGCCTATGACGGATTGGACATATTTTCATATCAACATATGCACCCCTAGTTTGTTGAGATAGTTGTGGAACTATTTGTTGTGGGTAAAAGTCCCCCAACCACTTAATGAATTTCCCTTGCTTTCCTTCACGCTAAGTACCTAGACCACCTTTGAGTAAGAACCACCTTGCTTGTAAGAACCAAAGAGTAAGAGCCCGTAAGAACCGTCGTACTGGTAAGAGGCGATGCGTAAGGACCTGAGATCCTAAGCTCGGTAAGAACCTGAACAAGTGACTTGGAGGGGGGGGGGGGGGTTAGGACCCAGTTTGCTAAGTGTCAAACCGGTGTGAAACTTTACTCAAGAGAGACTGAAGATCTACACTGTATAATAGTTGAGAAGGTAAGAGTCTAGGAAGAAGGCTTGAATTACTTTGCATTATGAGGATATGCCATATTTATAGGTTTCCCTTGAGAAAGGGAGGATTCACAAGATCGTGCCAAGTGTACGTCCCAGATTGCGCCAACAATGCTCTATTAGGCCCATGGCCCAATGTTTTGATAGGCCTATGGCCCAATAGGTTGGTTTGGTTAGGATGTCCCGTCTAGGACTGTAGTCCGATAGAGCGGTTAGGACGTCCCGCTTAGGACTGTAGTCCGATAGAGCGGTTAGGACGTCATGGACATATTTCTGTATCAACATATGTCCCCATAGTTTCCAAGTATCTTAGTAGAAGATAGTTGTGGAACTATAGTGTCCGGGGAGCTTAGAATGCCTTTGGCGCCTTGGACATATTTTTTTATCAACATATGTCCCCCTAGTTTCCAAGTATCTTTGTAGAAGATAGTTGTGGAACTATAGTGTCCGGGGAGCTTCTTTGTGCGATCGATCTTGTGAGCTTTGAAAATTTTCCTTATCCGTGTCCTCTCTTGTCTTTCCCCTATCTCTCTTCCCCCCCCCCCTCTTTTCTTACAGTCCGAGAGGGAGACGTCCCGTCTCGGACTGTAGAAAAGAGGTATTTGTAGCGAGACAGGGTCAAACGTGAAGGCTTAGGACTTTGGAAAATTTTGTCGCTTGGATGTCGGATCCGAGGAGTCAAGTCCGGGTAGATTTTGTCGCTTGGATGTCGGATCCGGACTTCGAAAAAATATATAATTTCTTCCATTTGCACACTTCGAAGAGAGAAGTTTTTAAGTTGATCGGTGAAGCAACTTGGGTCCGACTCTTGGCATATGCGTTTGGTTTTGGTTGGATCCGAAATTAAGTCCTAATCCACCAATAGATTGAATTTGGTCTAGCATTTTTGAGCCCATCGGGTCTAGACCGGATCGGCCCATCAGTCTATGGATCCTTTCTAAATGAAACTAGAATCAAACTGACAAGCTATATGTCTCTTCTTCTTTACTGTGCCTTCCTGTCTTCTTCTTTTATTCCGTTGCGCCTGTCTACAGTTCGAAGGTGGGAGTTTCGGTCCGAGTGTGCTCCAGATCGGAGACGCCTGCTCACGTCCGAAGACGTGCTCCACTGCGCATCAGTCCACCATTCTGTTCAAGATCTGTTTGGGGCAGATCGGTTCGGATCTCTATTCCGGCTTCGAGTTTTGCTCGGGCTCGGTTCTGGTCCGAGGTTTGAGTGTGAATTGGCATTCTGGGTTTTATTTCAGCTGTTATCCAATTCTCAGATCTGAGTTTTGCTGTACCAAATCCTTTATTGTAGTTCCGAATCTCTGTGGTTGTTAAGTCCGTCCGGATTTGGTCGGAGTGATTATGTTCGAGATTTAGTTGAGTTTTGCTATTTGAGATTTGGCATGGATCCGCCATGTTAGCTCCGAATCTCTACTCAAACTTTTCTCTCTATTTATTTTTTTTAATAATCCGATCTGGATTCCCATGTCTGAGGCGTTAGTTCGCTGTTCAGTCGAAGTGCTCTGTTCCAAATCCGAAGCTGAAGCGCTCCGGATCAGTTCTCTCCGAGTTTTGCATCCGAACTCGAGATCCTAGTTTAGTAGCCGCCACGGGAACTTCAACCTGCTGCGCCAGCTCGGAACTTTTGGCATTCGGAGCTTCGCTGTTTCGGATCCGACTGTATCAATAATGGACGATCTGGTGGTTTTGTTATTGTTAGAGGCTGCCGTGTGTCGGCTGGGAAGAAGATGGAGACTTACGCCGTCGTGCTGAATGTGAGCCGGAGTATTACTGTTGCGGTTCTGCTGTTTAGTCTGAGACTCGTGATTCTGTTCAGTTTGCATTGAATCTTGATTTTGGTCAGTTCGAAGCTTGGGCCATATTTATTAATCAGTCCGAGGCTGTCCCAAACTTATTATTGTCGGTCCGGGGTTGAGTTAATTCTCCGTCGTTTCAGATCCGACGCTGCTTCCATCCGGAGCTCTTGTGTTGCTCGAGATCTCTATAACTAATTATTATATGTTCAAGCTCTTCTTTATTGGTAGTTCGAGACTGACTGCTATAGAGATCAAACTCCATTGGCCCATGGTAAAATTTTTTGTTCTTGCTTCTCTCGATCCGGATCCGTCCCGTTATTGCTCTGCCTGAAGCTAGCAGTCCGGTTCTGGCTACTTGTTGAGTTCGAGTTTACAGCACTCGATTGTCTCCTTTTTTACTGTTCCGGATCTAGCCATAGTCCGAAGCCAACCCATCCGGATCTTGCTTGTCCGAGGTTGCTTCCGTTGAACGCTAGCTCTCTTTCACTCAGTCTGAATCTCCCCATTCAGTTTGCTGCTCAAGATAGTCTTCAATCAGGAGTTTGACACCACCTAGTTACCGATGGAACTTGCTACAGTCCGGAACTTGCTGTTCCGGGACTGTTCTGTCTGTACTCATTTTTTGTCCGAAGCTGGCAATTTGATTCTCTGTTGCGGACCGGCTATAGTTCTGGATCTACTATAGTGTCCAAAGCTTGCATTCTTTGCTTCGGATCTCAGTTTGAAGCTATTCTCCGCTGCTAGGCTCTGTTCTGGTCTGTGCCTCCTTGCTCAAGCTTACTGTGTCGTTCCGAATTTAGTTAACTATTTTGCTCCGAAGTTACCTTTCTGTTCAACACTTGTAATGTTCAAGTGTGTTGCTTTTATTGTACTGTCTTTTGGATATGTGTATAACTCAACATGATACTTCAGTTCCACCTTTATTTCATACGAAAAGAGTGAAACTTGTTTGAAAATGTCTTCTTTTTGTCTATTTTTGTAGCTCCTGCAAACTTTGCTTCTGAAACTTTGTACTTGGTGTCCGAAAAAATTGTCAACATTCACATATGATGTCTTTGGACAACTTATCCATCAGTAAGAGCGATGGCTTGTGATCTCCAAAACAACATGTGTTTATGGATTGTCCGAGAGAGGTCGTCCAAACGGTCGAGAGTCCGTGTAAGTGGATAACTCATACATCCGTAAGAGGGATGGGGTGTTTCTCTTTTTATGACAACAGGTTTTTCGGGATGGTCCGAAGGAGGACATCCGAACGGACGAGAGTCCGTGTGAGTGGATAACTCATCCATCCGTAAGAGGGATGGGGTGTTATCTTTTTATGACAACCGATTTTTCGGGATGGTCCGAAGGAGGACATCCGAACGGACGAGAGTCTGTGTGAGTGGATAACTCATCCATCCGTAAGAGGGATGGGGTGTTATCTTTTTATGACAACCGGTTTTTCGGGATGGTCCGAAGGAGGACATCCGAACGGACGAGAGTCCGTGTTATGTCGAGACGGTCGGGCTTATATTGAAGTACTTATGCCGAGGCATTCGGGCATATAATTTCGTGGGTGTCGGACCCCCTTATTAATCGGAAACATGTCCTTGACGAATCATGCACGCTTGTAGTAAATGAAGCATTGATAAATGATGTGTGCGTGCATGATGAATGAATAAATGAATGAATGATTCAATGGATGTGAATGTATGGTATATGATGATTTCAAGTTAAGTCAGAATACTTACTTTTTCATCGAAAAATGTGGAGCATTATTTTCGGTTCTCCGTTTTAAGAGAAGCCAGCGAAAATGGAGATCGGGATTCGAAATAAACAAATCCCAACCTTTGAAAGTATTTCCTAGCTCTTAAGCTTATGGAGTTGGCCTCACTTTTGCTTGTGCAACTAAAGGAGTAAGATGCTTGTCCTAGCCACTCTGGTGGTAGGAGACTTGCCCTGGCTACATTGGCGTTGGAGACGGTCTTAGCCACTTTGGAGTTGGAGACGGTCCTAGCCACTTTGGCGGTAGGAGGCTATCCTAGCCAAATTGGTAGCAAGTGTCGGATGCTTGTAGGACAATGAGTGTCTTACTTAGTTGGTCCGGAGGATGTAGTCTGACCTTAGGACGCGATCTCTAAGACATGGTCAAGGACCCGCTCCGAGGATGTGGTGAGAACCTGGTCCAAGGAGATGGTAAGAACAGGGTCCAAGGACATGGTAAGAACATGGTCTGAGGCCACGGTGAGAACCGGCTCTGAGGAGATGGTAAGAACCTGGACCGAGGACTTGGTAAGAGCCTGCTTCGAGAAGATGGTGAGGACCTGCTCCGAGGAGATGGTAAGAACCGAGTCCGAGGTAACGGTGAGGACCGAGTCCGAGGTAACGGTGAGGACCGGCTCCGAGGAAACGGTGAAGACCTGCTCCGAGGAGATGGTAAGAACCGAGTCCGAGGCGATGGTGAAGACCGGCTCCGAGGAGATGGTGAAACCTGCTCCGAGGAGATGGTAAGAACCTGGTCCAAGGAGATGGTAAGAACCTGCTCCGAGGTGACGGTGAGAACCGTCTCCGAGGAGATGGTGAGGACCTGTTCCGAGGAGACGGTGAGCACCGAGTCCGAGGGGACGGTGAGGACCAACTCCGAGGAGAAGGTGAGGACCTGCTCCGAGGAGATGGTAAGAACCGGGTCTGAGGTAACGGTGAGGACCGGCTCCGAGGAGATGGTGAGGACTTGCTCCGAGGAGATGGTAAGAACCGAGTTCGAGGGGACGGTGAAGACCGGCTCCGAGGAGATGGTGAGGACCTGCTCCGAGTAGATGGTAAGAACCGAGTCCGAGGCGACGGTGAAGATCGGCTCTGAGGAGATGGTGAGGTCCTGCACCGAGGAGATGGTAAGAACCTGGTCCAAGGAGATGGTCAGAACCTGCTCCGAGGAGATGGTAAGAACCTGGTCCAAGGAGATGGTAAGAACCTGCTCCGAGGCGACGGTGAGAACCGGCTCCGAGGAGATGGTGAGGACCTGTTCCGAGGAGATGGTGAGCACCGGGTCCGAGGCGACGGTGAGGACCGACTCCGAGGAGATGTTGAGGACCGGGTCCGAGGCGACGGTGAGGACCGACTCCGAGGAGATGGTGAGGACCTGCTCCGAGGAGATGGTAAGAACCGAGTCCGAGGTGACGGTGAAGATCGGCTCCGAGGAGATGGTGAGGACCTGCTCCGAGGAGATGGTAAGAACTTGGTCCAAGGAGATGGTAAGAACCGGGTCCGAGGCGACGGTGAGGACCGGCTCCGAGGAGATGGTGAGGACCTACTCCGAGGAGATGGTAAAAACCGAGTCCGAGGCGACGGTGAAGACCGGCTCCGAGGAGATGGTGAGGACCTACTCTGAGGAGATGGTAAGAACTTGGTCCGAGGAGATGGTAAGAACCTGCTCCGAGGCGACGGTGAGAACCGGCTCCGAGGAGATGGTGAGGACCTGTTCCGAGGAGACGGTGAGCACCGGGTCCGAGGCGACGGTGAGGACCGACTCCGAGGAGATGGTAAGGACCTTATCCTACCTTAGGGAACCTAGGATATGGTGCTTAGGACGTGGTCCGAGGATTGTCCCTAGGGTGTGGTCCTATCTTGCCTTCCTTGGATGATTTTTGCTAAGTGCTCCACTGACCTCATCTTCTTTTGCCTTCTCAAACCTTTTTAGGAAGAGCGTGATGATGTCCATCTAAGACTTGATGGAGTTATCGGGTAAGAGTGGTCGCGAAGGTAAGAGCATTCATGTTATCATTCACACCATTGGACTCCAGCCGGCTCTCATACTCAGTCAGATGACCCTCGGGACAAGTATCACAGTAGTATTTCTCATGAGCCTTTACGATTTTTTCCAGAGTAGCGATTTGAGCTTCTAAGGCCTTATGTTGGAGGTAGATCTCTTCAGTGGCGAGCCTCTCACAAGTCCTTGGATTGATTGCTACATCCGGAGGAAGATCCTCAATTTGAACCACCGAGATACTTTTAGCCATGTGATCCCTTACTCTATGTCGAGGAGCCAGAAAGCGACTAGGACCTACTTCATCGGTCCTAGGCCTGACCGGACTTCTTTCGTGTTGGCCTCAGGATGTTACTGTTCTCCTATTAAGAAGGTTGCGATGATCTTCCTGTTGAACTTGTTCTCCTAATCTTTCCGAAATGGAGCGGTGTTCATTTCTAGATTGATCCGGCTCAGCTTGCCTAGGAACCGCCAAGGGTGAGTAGCTTGAGGAGCCTAAACATTGTTATAACCAAAGCATCCTTGAATAGTAAGAGGCCAAGCTAGTTCTCGCTCATCCCAAACTCACTTGGGCGAATGACATGCCCGTTTCGAAGAGTGAAGTTTCTTTCGGGAGGCGGACCATGTGTTCCTGACGGAGGAACTTGTCCTTCAACTCCGAATGCTTGAGTTCTTATTGAAGGATCAACGACTCTTTCCTCTTCTGAAGTAAGACTAGCAGTGCAACCATCACTTGGATAGTCCACTGTGTTTCTTGAAGTGGCTCTTACCACTCTTCCCCTCTGAGTGGGAGGTCTGCCTCTTTGCCTTAGGGAGGGCGTCCCAACCGCAGTAGTGTTGGTTCTTACAGACTTTCTTGTTCTTGCCATTACTGAAGAGAACAGAACTTTTTGTAAAGATTCCCACAGACGGCGCCAAAATGTTGAGGGTAAAAGTCCCCCAACCACTTAATGAATTTACCTTGCTTTACTTCACGCTAAGTACCTAGATTACCTTTGAGTAAGAACCACCTTTCTTGTAAGAACCAAAGAGTAAGAGCCCGTAAGAAACGTCGTACTGGTAAGAGGCGATGCGTAAGGACCTGAGATCCTAAGCTCGGTAAGAACCTGCACAAGTGACTTAGAGGGGGGGTGTTAGGACCCGATTTGCTAAGTGTCAAACCGGTCTGAGACTTTACTCAAGAGAGACTGAAGATCTACTCTGTATAATAGTTGAGAAGGTAAGAGTCTAGGAAGAAGGCTTGACTTACTTTGCATTATGAGGATATTCCATATTTATAGGTTTCCCTTGAGAAAGGGAGGACTCACAAGATCGCGCCAAGTATACGTCCCAGATTGCGCCAACAATGCTCTATTAGGCCCATGGCCCAATGTCTTGATAGGCATATGGCCAAGTAGGTTGGCTTGGTTAGGATGTCCCGTCTAGGACTGTAGTCCGATAGAGCGGTTAGGACGTCCCGCTTAGGACAGTAGTCCGATAGAGCGGTTAGGACGTCCTGCTTAGGACTGTAGTTCGATAGATCGGTTAGGACGTCATGGACATATTTCTATCTCAACACTATTGGTTGATACCGATGAGGATGGGTTGCTCCTTGGTCCAATCCGCCTCTCGTAAGCATAAAAAAGGTGTAATCCGTGCTTCGGAAGGTCCTTAACTTAGTCTCTCTCTCCCCCCCCCCCCTCTTCTTTTTTTACCTTTGTTGTTGTCCGAGGGACAGGGTTCGGAGTGCAACAAAGTTAAGAAAGAAAAGTGTATTTGTAAGCGAGACTAAGTGTAGATTCAGAACGTCGGCGTTGTACCTTTGGTAGGTTACGGGTTAATCCGTAGATGAGTGTCTTATCCGAACCAAACTCTCTTGTAAAGGGAAGGACCGAAGGAAAATATCCGAGTGGACGAGGGTCCATATGTGGGCAAGTGATTTTTGCTTGGAAAAGTTCCGGGGCGTCCGATGGGCAGTCATCCGAGGCCTGAGTGTTGTCTTCCGCCCGAAAGTGGGGAAGTTTGTTGTATGCGTCTTTGTTGTCGCAAAGTAAGTTTTTTGTACCGATTCGTCATTCCATTTGGTATTATTGTATTACACCATTGGATGATTTTTGAAGATTGAGATTTAATCCCGAAAAATCGTGACGGTTGGAGTTCCAGATATAGCCCTCTATAAATAGGGGCTAAGTCGCTTTCAGTCTCCTCACTTTTAGACAGAAGATTTTTGTACTTGAGCACGTCCGAAGCAATTGCAATCAAACCGAAGCAGGCAAGAAGGGGTTCGTAGTGCGTGGTTCCGTGCGAAGTCAGCTACCTTCCACCCAACCATCCAAATACAAGTAAGTTTGATTCTTTCGTTGCGTGATTCAATTTCCTTTGTTTCTTGTCTATTCCATTAAGCTGCTCGGATGTATGCCCATGATGCGTAGGTTAGTAATAACCAATGTTTTGGCTATGTTGACTAACACCGAGTGAACATCTTACTGACTCCGAACTAACTTCGTCCGGTAGATTCGCTTTCTTGTCCCCGAATTTCAGAATTTTCTCCTCCTTTCTTAATATACATAAACGGCCTCTTGGACTGCCATCTTAAAGCTTACGAAATTTCTTTCTCCTTTCCCTAGGTTGTCCGAGAGTGATAGTCAGAACCGATCCGAGGCTAAGGGATATGTTTCCGATGTGTCATCTTTATCCTACAGCTCCGAGGAGATTGACATTGTTGGTGATGATGAGTCAGTAGAGCTGGAGCAATCTCCCCGCCCGAGCCGGGAAGAGCCCGAGGTAAGCTCCTTGCTTCGGTTAGTTGTTCCGGGTTCAGGGTCTTCGAAGCGTCGGGATTACCTGCAAGTCTCTAATGTGCAGGGTGTTGGTGCGGCTCAAGAGACAAGCTCGCAGACTATAGGAGCTCGCCGCCCGGGCCGAACTTCCGGTAGAGATTCGATCCCTCATTCGCAACCTAGGTTATAATTTTAGGAGTAACCCTAACCGAATTCCGTTCGTTTCGGACCCGCAGGAGCCTAACATCGAGGAGGTGCATGATACCTCTGAGGCGCCTCCCGAGTTAGGTATGTTCGAAGAAGGTGTTGAGGATCGGGTCCAAGTAGCTGTTCCCCTTCGGACAGTGGTAGAGTTGGGTTCGTCGTCCGAGGATGATAGAGTGGAGGAAGAGGTCCGGGCTGAGGATGTTGGTTCCGAGGAGGAGGAGGAAGAAAAAATGCTGTCTGCCCATGTTTTTCGGAGGGAATCTGCTGGTCAAGCGGGTACGAGCCAGCAGATGACCAAAGAGGAATTGCCCGAGGGTCTTAGGAGGGGTGAAGACGTGTTCCGGGTGAAGTTTCCTCGGATAAGGGACGAGGATACTCATCCTGATCCGGCGGGTGAAATGAATGAGGAAGGTACATTGCCCACATGTCCTTCAATTGTGATGGCTGAGGAGGTGGAGGAACTTCGGAGGAAGTATGAGATTCCGGAGTGTGTGGAAATTCTCATTCCGGATGAGTCGCACGCTTTCTACAATCCACCTCCGGGGTATATGTGCGTTCATGAAATAAGTCTTCATTGCGGGTGGCGGCTGCCTGTATCGTCCGAATTTTTGGATATTTTGAGCAGCATGGGGTTAAGTCCACACCAAATCATCCCCAACTCGCTCGGAAACTTGATGTGCTTCTGGGTGATGTGTAAATATAAGGATATCCCGGTCACGTTTGATAACTTCCGGAAGTTATTCAACGTTAGTGTAAGTAATAGAAATACTCTGTTTTATACGATCGTATGTCGCCAAGCGTATACATTTTTTGTCAATCCACTCTCTTCGTTGGGAATAAACTGGTGGAAGAGATACTTCTTCGTCCGGCCCGCTTTGAAACAAGGTCAATCCAAAGCGGAAAGGCCAAAGTGGCGATTTGAGAAGAAATTTTTTCGAGGCAGGCTTCAAGACTGGAAACCTCCGGCTCGGAACGTCCCTTTATGGATGCAAGCTCTCCATCGGAATCAAGATCCGGAGAAATACTTCTTCCGAGGGTTGATATGCCAACCTCTTCCTTACCTGGCCGGCTTTTCGGAGCCAAGTTTCTGCGATGGAAAGAAGGACTTAAGTAAGTGTTTCCTCCTTCAGGCACGCGGTTGGTCATCCGAGTCGGTGGTTACTTGCTTTGTTTGTAGATATAAATTGTAAATTTTTGTTAGCTCGCATCTTATTGTCATTAGGATGTGCAGATTTTTGGTTCGAGTACACCATGTCCACTATGGGAGAGTTGAAGAGGAAACAGATGGAGAAGGGTACTCGAACCCAAATTATCAAGACTTCCACCGTGCTGCTAATGGAGGAGCCTCGAATGTCATTTGTTTCCGGCGGAAGAGACTCGAGGGTCAGCCATGTAGGAGTCCTGCATAATACGTACCCCGGACAAGGGTAAAGTAGTTGGTTCGAAGGGGGCCAAGAAACCTCCGAGATCTGTGTCTCGGGATCCCCCTGCCAGTGGCTCGAGCGCTGCAGCCAGGCAAAAGCGTTCGTCCGAAGGTCCAATCCCTCCGGACAAGAAGGGCAAGGGAAAGATGAGTGATGCGCCGGAGCTGGAGTTGGATGCTGAGGTGGCTCGGCTGGCTGCTGCCTTGGAACTGGACCGGATTACGGAGTTGATCGCTGCTCAGCGCAAGGTTTGTTCGTTTAAATTTGTAATTGTTGTTTCAACTTTCTTTGGCTCGGAACTGTCTCTCTAACTTTTTAATGTCGGTTGTTCTCAGCTTGCTGCCGCCGTTCAGGCGTGCTCCGTGGTGGCGGGTCAGAGGGCCACACTAGAGGAGGACCTGGCCAAGGCTGAGGCTGCTCGGGTGGTTGAGACGTCTCGGTTGAATAGTCTGTCCGAGTGGCTGAAAAAGACCATAGCTGCCAAGAAGGAGGTCGAGTCGGAGATGGCCAAAATGAAAAGTGCTATCCTAGCGTTGGAGAAGGACTCGAAAGTTCACCAAGATAGCTTGGATGAGTTCGTTGGTGTCTCCCGGAGCTTCAAGGATATGATGCTGAATGAGCTGCTAAGGGTCCGGAAAAGGGCCGTTCAGGAGTTTTTGGGTTCGGAGTCCTGCAAATTCTTGCTCGAATCCAAGTACGACGAGGCTCGACAGGATGGGTTTGATGCGGTTGTGGGCCAGTTCCAAAGGAAAGGTTAGATTTCGAGTGGCTGTGACTTGGAGGCTGAAGGCGTTTCTGCTTTCAAAGAGGCCGATGGCTCGGACTTTATTCCAGAGGGTGTCTCTGATGAAGACTTGCTCCAATGCGAGTTTGTGGAGCTGGTATGTGATGAGACAGAAGACAAGAAGTTCGACCACGGTGGTTCGTATCTTCCGCAGTTCGTGCCCCGGTTGCTGATGTCTAGTGTCTTTGTTCCTTTGGAGGACCACTTGGAGCACAACCGAGACTGGTTGACTTTGCCCGGGCCTGTCCAAGGTTTCGATCGGGACTTGGATTTGATGAAATGATGACCTGCCTTCCTGAAAGAGTGTTAGGCTCGGAGAGATAGGAGGTTGGCCCCCAGAAGCCAGAGAACGGGAGCAAGCACCTCCGGAGGAGGATGTCGGAGGCCCCTCCGGAACTCAGGCTGGTTCATCCGAGCGGCGGAGAGAGTGAAGACGGGCTATGCCCCGGATTTCTGTAATAGTCAGCCTTCGGGCCTTGAGACAATGTTATTTCCTTCTTAGTCGCTATTTTGTATAACTTGCTTTATCTAAGTTACATTTGACTCGGTATCTGTGTTATTGGTCCGGGCTCGTTGATGGCTCGGAGCAACTTTTATTACTGGCTTGTGTTATTGTCCTTCCGAATGCATGCTTCTCCTTGTGCGTTGAATTTGTAAAACTGATCAGTAACTCGAAGTTTTTGTTGGCTCGGCTTGTTCGGATAATGGGTCCGAGTCCACGAGGCCAAATTTTCCTGAACGTTAATTGCCTCAAGTAAATGTTTATTGCCTTAAGTAAACATGAATGATTCAGAATCGTGTCTTCAAATGTTAACCATACAGAAAAAATTGGTTTTCCCAAAGCTGTAACAAGTAGGACTAGTTCGGATGTTATCATCATGCTCGATCCGTAGGGACTTGGTGTGCCGTTCCGAATCGTGTTGGCCCGTGAGAAGTTGGTAAAAAAGTAGACAATCAGTAGAAAAGTTGAGTGACTTGCTACGGGTCACAGTCGGTACGGAGGTAATCATGGCAGCCTCGAGCTGACGCGTCCGAACGAGTAATTCACTTAAGAAGGCCGGAAATGTGAAGGGATATTTGGGTTGGCCCAATAGCGGCCCAAGCGTTAGGCCCAAGTCCAGGCCCAAGCCCATCGTCGGCGGTTACGGACTACGTGGCGACTACTGATTGGTCCTTCACTTCTATATATACCCTTGGATTGTACGGCTTTTCGTCAGATCATTCCATCCCTTATATAGTAATAGATGGTTCGGATCCTGGGTCCGGACGTCTGACGAGTGGGTTTATTTCAGCGTTCCTATGCGTGATCTTGCCTCTAAGGGTTTTTCGGTGCTTCGGAAGTCCCTTTGAGTCGGACCATGCTGGGGACGATGAAGTCAAGTCACTCGGATTTACGCTCCTTCGGATCCTCGTGCTAATCTTCTTTCTGCGGGGCTGTAACGTGTATCGTCAGCTTCAGCCCCGGGGAAGCGGATTAGTTCGTTGTCCCTAAGGACTGGAAGACTTGTTGGCATGGAGAGTCGATTTCTCGGGCGGTTCGCTTCTTCCTCCATTCACCATTTTCTTGAGGTGCGAACCAGAAAGTGGTTGTGGTGGAAGATGCGGATCGTTTGAGAAGACCGTGGAGCTGCCTTGCCATACCGGAGTTGTCCGATCCGGATTCAACTTGTCCTTTTGTGCGGTAGGGACTCATTCTTTGGAGATCCATTGGTTCGTGCTGTTCCTGTTTTGCCTCGGACGTTGGGTTTCGAAGCGGTCATATCGTCGCGTTTCGGATGTTACATCACCAAGAATTGCTTATGTAATCTAAAGAACGATGTAGAGTTCCCTTATTTTTTTGTGACTCGGATGTATATATTCGGAGTGTGCAACCTTGTAATGCGTACTCCTTTGAATAATACAAGGTCTTCTTGCTCTCTTTCTTTGACTCGTTGTAATGTTATATCTGAACTAACTGGTATAAGCTAATTTTGTTTGAGCAATTGGCTTCTTGAATATTTGCTGCATTAGTTGGCTCGGACCTTCTCTGACCGGTCCGAGGCAATCTGTTTATGTAAATGTAGCTTTTACTTCCTTGCAAAAAGTTGTATTGATTTGACGGAAATTCAAGTACAACTGGTGGGCTTCGAAGCCGGATAAGGAAAATGACAAAAAACTTTGATAAATGTCGTAGTCTAATCTCAAAGTGTTATCCTAAGCATAAAATTTTTTGCAAATTCTTAGCATTCCAGGTTCTCTTCAAGGCTCGCCCTTGGTTGTCTTCCAGCTCAAAGCTTCCATTGACTCTGGCTCCATTAACTTTGTAAGGTCCTTCCCATTTGGGCTTGAGTTTCCCAACATTGCTTAGAATATCGGCTCTTCTGAGGACCAAGTCTCCGACTTGTATATCTTTGGGGAAGACGCGCTTGTTGTAGGCTCGAGCAGTCATGGCTTGGTATCGAAGGATGTTAGCTAGCGCCTTACTTCGTTTGTCTTCAGGGAGCTCAAGGTCGTAGATCCTTGAGACTTCATTGTCAAACGGGTTGTACTGCTAGATCCTCTGGGTTTCCACTGCTACTTCTGAAGGAATGACTGCCTCAGATCCATAGACAAGGGAAAAAGGCGTCTCTTGTGTAGAGGTCCGAGTCGTCGTCCTATGTGCCCAAAGGACTGCGTCGAGATCATCTACCCAACTATCTTGGGAGGTCCTCAACCTTTTCTCCAAAATTTTGACGATGGTCTTGTTGGTGGCTTCTACTTGACCATTAGCTTGGGAGTGGCCAACGAAAGTGAAGTGCTGTTCTATTTTGAAAGATTGAAGCCACTCCTTCAGTCTTGCCCCAGAAAACTGAGCCCCATTATCCGACACTAGGACTCTTGGAAGTCCGAAGCGGCAGATGATGTTCTTCCAGATGAATGTCCGTACCCTGCTTTCAGTGATGGTCGAAACTGCCTCTGCCTCAATCCACTTAGTGAAATACTCCACGGCCACGATCAAGAACTTCTTCTGATGGGTTCTGCGTGGGCAGGGACCAACTATGTCTATGCCCCATTGATCAAATGGACATGCTATAATTGACGGAATCATAGGGTTGGTCGGGCGATGTGGTATGTTTGCATAATATTGGCAGTCTTCACAGGCACGAGCGAAGTTGGCAGCATCAGCGTTAATGGTAGGCCAATAGTTTCCTTGTCTTATGATCTTCTGCGCCAAGGTTCTTCCCCCGGAGTGTCTTCCACAACTTCCAGCATGGATTTCCTCCATCACAGTTTTCGCCTCCTGGGGATCCAGGCATCTCATGTGGGTCCCGATGAAGGAGTTTTTGTAGAGATCCTCTCCCATGATGAAGTATCTGCTGGCTCGGCATAGGATCCTCCTTGCTTCTCTAGGATCTGAAGGTAGAGAGCCATCCTTGAGATAGTGGAATATGTCAGTCATCCAGCTTCTTTCACTGCTCAAGAAGAAGATTCTTCCATTGGAGTCCGTGCGCATCATCAAAATGATGCTTCTCGTGTCCAGAGCTCCTAAGGCCGAGGCGTACTTGGAGAGGGCATCGGCTTTTTCGTTCCATTCCCTATGGAATTGGTCAAGAGTGAATTCCTCAAAGTGCTCAACCTCTTTTTTGAGGAGTTCCAAGTACTTGATCATGTTAGGTCCTTTAGCGGTAAAAGACCCGGAGAACTGGGATTGCACGAGTTGTGAATCTGTGTAAGCCTTGATTCTTTTCACCTGAAGAGCTCTCGCCATCCTTAGGCCGGTGAGGAGCGCCTCATACTCAGCCTCGTTGTTTGTTACTTTAAAGTTGAGGGTGATGGCGTATTCTAGCTTGGCCCCTTCAGGGCTTTCAAGGAAAATTCCTATTCCTCCCAATCGTCCAGTAGAGGATCCATCCACTTGTAATGTCCAACAATCCTTGTTTCCCATTTTGCTTTCCGCAACGAAAGTAGGCAGCTTCTCGTCCTCCTGCTTCTTGTCGGAAGATGCAGGTGTTGAAGTGTTGGGTACCTCGTACAGGAGAAACATGTGCCTCGCCCTTAATGAATCATCCATGGGTTCCTGATACTTAGTCCAAAGCTGTAAACTATTCCCATGTGTCTCTTTAGGCCTGTTCTCTTTTGTTTTTTCTTCCTCCATGGAATCTTTTACTTCGGTGAATGACATGGCTCACATTTTCCTGTGGACTTTTGGTTCCTCCTTCTGTTTCCTCCGGATGATCAACCAGGAAGTCGACAAGAACTTGTGCCTTCTTGGCAGATGGAGCTTGATACCCGATATCATATTCGCTTAACTCAATCTCTCACTTGGACAAGCGTCCTGACTGGTCTGGCTTACCTAGGACATGTTTGAGTGGTTCATCGGTGAGGACCACAATCCGATGAGATTTGAAGTAAGGCTTTAGTCGCCGTGCAGTGTAAACCAGTGCGAAGGCGAGCTTCTCGATCTTGATATATCTAGCCTCAGAGCCCACAAGGGCCTTGCTCAAGTAGTAGATCGGTAAATGGTCGTTGCCTTGTATTCGCACCAATACAGAACTAATCGCTTCATCAGTAGTGGCCAGATAAAGGTAAAGAGGTTCACCCTCTACTGGTTTAGACAAGAGGGGTGGTGAGAGGAGATACTTTTCAAGTTATCCAGGGCCTCTTCGCAATCCTTTATCCACTCAAACTTGTCTCCTTTCCTTAGAATCTTGAAGAAGGGTAAGTTTTTCTCGGCGGACTTGGAGATAAAACGGCTGAATGCCATCACCCTTCCCAAAAGCTTCTGAACCTCATTGATTTTTTTTGGCTGTGGTAGGTCTAGGATTGCCTTTATTTTCTCCGGGTTCGCGCTGATACCTCTCTCTGTGACCATGTAGCCAAGAAACATTCCTCCCTTTACTCCGAATGTACACTTTTCAGGGTTCAGCTTCATTTCATATTTCCTAAGGATGGAAAAGCAATTGTTGAGATGCACGATATGCTCCTCTCCAGTCTTGCTTTTTACAAGCATTTCATCCACATAGACTTCAATGGTTTTACACAACTCTTCTTTGAACATCTTATTTACCAGTCGTTGGTATGTAGCGCCTGCGTTCTTGAGGCCAAATGGCATGACCTTGAAGCAGTAGACCCCTCCTGCCACAAAGAAGACCGTCTTCTTGATGTCTTCCTGGGCCATCCAGATTTGGTAGAAGCCTTGATATGCGTCCATGAAGCTTAGGAGTGCACATCCTGCAGTGGAATCAACCAGCTGGTCTATGCGAGGTAACGGATACGGATCCTTTGGACAAAACTTGTTGAGTCTAGTGAAGTCATTACACATTCTCCACTTTCCCGGGGCCTTTTCGACGAGGACCACGTTACAGACCCAGTCAGAGTATCTGACTTCTTCGATATGTCATGCTTTTATCAACTTATCCACCTCTCCTTCTATGATAGCATCTTCAACAGGCCCGAAATCCTTCCTCTTTTGTAAGATATGTTTTACCGTCGGATCCATGTTCAGGCGGTGAACTGCGATCCTTGGGTCTATCCCCTGAAGGTCATCTGTGCTCCAGGCAAAGACATCGTGGTTATCTCGGAGGCATGTGATGAGCATCATTTCTACTTTTGTGCTCATCTCTGTTCCAATTCGGGTTACCTTCTCTGAATTCCCTTCAATCAACTAGACTTCTTTCAAGGCTTCATGAGGCTCCATCCTGGCAGTCTTCGGGAATTTTTCTTTAAGTGACCCAGCACCAATTTCTTCCTTCGATGGGGTAAGAGCCAGAGGGGGACTCCCGAGCCCTTTGGTGATCGAAAGAACGGGTACTTAAGCTGCCCTGGTCGACATGATATAACATTCCCAAGCTTCTCTTACATTTCCCACTTCTTCACCCACGCCGTTTGGGGTTGGAAACTTTACCCTGTTGTGTAGGGGAGACGCAATTGCCTTGAATTGATTAAGTCCTGGACGGCCCAAGATCACATTATAGTCAAAGGTGCTATCGACTACCACAAAGAGGATTGTCTCAGTCACTCTTGTCGGAAAGGTTCCCATGGAGACTTGTAGTGGTATACTTCCGATGGGACATACTACGGATCCTCCAAAACCCACCAAAGAAGTATATACACGCCCATATTAAACTCGTCCCAGGTGCATTTGCTCCACGGTCCTTTTGGAGATGACATTGGAAGAACTTCATGTGTCGACAAGCACTTTGTTGACCTTGTAAGTGGCGATAACCAGAGAAACAACAAAAGGAACGTCGGTGTCCTTGATATCTCCTCCACCAGACGTTGGTGGGGGGATTTCGCTATCATCAAAGGTGATGGCGTTCGTGCCCTTCAGGGCTGAAGGAGCATAGGCTCTATCGTTGTTTCTCAAGTGTTGTGCGGTCCTTTCCCTTGCATTTCGACTGTCTCCCCCAGTTGGTCCTCCCGCAATGGCATTGATAACTCCCCTATAGGGGAGGTTTCCCTCCCCATATCATCGTGGTACCCTCGGTATCTTTGGGCATGCTGAGGTGGGACCTCTGCTGGGGGTGGCGGTAAGGATCCTGTCGGAGGCTCTGAACCACGCTCCTCCCTTCTTTGTTCATTCTTTTGATGTCTAGAAGGTTCTTCCTCATATATAGGTTCTTTCAGCTTTCCACTCCTTATCATTCCCTCTATTTCTGTCTTCAGCTGGACACAGTCCTCTGTTGAGTGACCTTTTTGCTTATGGAACCTACAGTAGTCCTTGGAAGATTTGTTCTTCTTGTTGCTCCTCATAGGTTTCGGCCATTGTATATCCAAGTTTTTCTCAACGATAGAAGCCAAGATGTCGGATCTTGTTCTGTTGAGGTGAGTATACTCGGCGTATCTCCTTGGTGGAGTTCTCTCTCTGCGGAATTCCCTCTTATCTCTAAGTTCTCTTTTTTGTTCAAACTTTCCTTGACGAGGAGGAGGTTCCTATCGTACTTGCTCTTTTTGCTTTTTGGCTCCAGCTCTTATCGGGACATTTCGTCGATACTCTTCTCCACACAAGACTCCTTCACAGATATCTTCCACGTACTTTTCAGTTGTGATTTCTTCGTTGGAAAGCTTTTTTCTGAGATCATCATTGTAAGTGTTGGCATATAGGTGTCGGACCCGTTCTTTGATGCTATGAGGTTCTACCTGGCGTACTTCGGCATTGAAACGGTCAAGAAACGTTCGAAGGTCCTCATGCTCTTTCTGGATTATTCCTGCCAGGTGCTCAACTGACCTCTTTCTTTTCGTTGCTTTCTCAAATCTTTTCAGGAAGAGGGAAGCGATATCCGCATAGGACTTGATGGAACCATTAGGCAGTGAGGTCCACGAATCCATTGCTTCCCCAAAGAGTGTAGTGGAGAAGTTGAGAGCTTTCATGTTGTCATTCAGGCCATTGGTCTCCATCTTGCTTTCGTATCTAGTAAGGTGCCCCACATGACAAGTATCTCCATAATAGTGTTCAAGGTTTAGAATAGTGGAGTCAGGGCGTTTCCTTTCCTTCCTGATCTCGTCACATAGAGGATTGGGAGCTCTAAGAGTCACCTTCTCATGTGCCTTCACCATCTTGCTCAGAGTGGCGATTTGCATTTCTAAGTCTTTTTGTTGGAGATAAATCTGCTCAGCAGTTAGCTTCTCACCAGTCCTGGGGTTGATGGCCATATCTGGAGGAAGATCATTGAGTGGAACTATTGAGATGCTCTCCGCCACATGATCTCTTGGTGCATGTTGTTATGCTCCACGCCGACTAGTTCCAGCTTCATCCACTCGTGGCATCACTGGACTTCTCCCTCGCTGTTCGTGAGAAGCAGCGGCACTTTTGTTGAGAAGATTCCTTAGATCTTCTGGTTGAGCTTGTTCCCCCAGCCTTTGTTGGATAGGACGGTGCTCATTCCTTGATTGTGCGGGTTCAGCTTGTCTCGGAATTGCCAAAGGAGGAGTGGTTTGAGGAGGCTGGAGGTTGTTTGATCCAAAGAATCCTTGAATAGTGGTGAGTAAGAGGCCAAACTGGTTCTCATTCATCCCGAACTCGCTGGGACGAATGATTTGCCCATTTGGAAGGGTAAAGTTTCTTCCTGGAGGAGGACCATGTGTTCCTGACGGAGGAACTTGTCCTTCGACCCCAAGCACCTGGGTCCTTATTGGCGGATCAGCGGCTCTTTCTTCATCTGAAGAGAGACTGGCGGTATGGCCTCGCTTGGACAATCCATCGTATCTCTTGGAGGAGTTCCTGCCACCCTTCCTCTTCTAGCGGGAGGTCTACCTCTTTGCCTTGGAGTAGGCGTGCCAATTGCAGTAGCGTTGGTTCTTGCAAACCTTCTTGTTCTTGCCATTACTGAAGAGAACGGAACTTTTTGTAAAGCTTCCCACAGACGGCGCCAAAATGTTGAGGGTAAAATCCCCCAACTACTTAGAGATTATTCGACTTCACAGGTAATAGCCAAGGTAAGAAGCTCCGTACAGCGTCAGAGCCAATGTGTGAGAACCTGCGACCTCAAGCTAGGTAAGAACCTGCACAAATGACTTGAAGGGGGGGTTAGGACCCGGTTTGCTAAGCGTCAAACCGGTTAGAGACTTTACTCGAGAGAGACTGAAGATCTGCTCTGTATAATGTTCGGGATTAGTTTCGTAAAAAATGACTTACCTTAGCATAGGGAAGTGTGCCATATTTATAGAAATTTCTCAAAGAGGGAGGACTCCCCTGGATTGTGCCAAGTGTAAGGACTTGATTAAGCCACCAAGGCTCGTTTAGGCCCATGGCCCAATAATGACACTTAGCCCATACCCTTTTGGGCTTTTAGGGGTAGTTTAGTCATTATTGAGAGAGTTTTCGAGGGTGTGACATAATCTGCCGAGGTTCAAGGTCCGGAGAGGTTGGTCCGGACGCTTGGTCCGGACCGTATTGGGCTATCTATGGGGAAGTTCCCTAGGTTTGCCCAACTCTTCCGATTCGGACCTTATGACTCGGACCTCCCTACTCTCTAGTGCCAGTCTACTTGGTTGCTTGTGAGATTGTCATGTTGGGTCTGAATGATCATCCGTATCGGACCTAGATGGGTCGGACCTGCAGACCTAGGGTCGGACCCAGTATCTTTTACGTACTCTGTCCCTTTTCTAGGGGGGTCGGACCCGGGTGGGTCGGACCTGAGGGCCTAGGGTCGGATCATTGTGTCTCGGGTCCTCTAGACAACTCGGGACGCCTCAGGATTCAATCCAAGGCTCCTATGACGGATTGGACATATTTTCGTATCAACATTCATAAAACATGCGAATTTTCGAATTGAAGTAACATATGGATGCAAGCACTTTGAGGAGGTCGGATGGTTATGCCAACACTATCTAAGGGTGTTAGACAAGAATGGTATTAACAAAATACCTGAGCAGTACATCAAAAAAAGGTGGACGAAAACATTGAAAGAGAAGGTTTGGTAAATATGTTGTTGCTTATATGTTCAATGTTTTTTCTTATATAGTCAATGATATAGAATGTAAATGTTGTTACAGATTTGGGACCGGGTACTACGTTTCAAAAACTCAAGTGAGAATGCTGCTGGGTGTATTGCATGAGGCAACACATGAATAGAAACTATTGTGATCTGGTCTTGAAGTGCGAAGGAAACATGGAAACTCGAAGGATATTAGAAGACGGATATCAACGTGATATGCTTGCAATATCTCAGGTGTTCTTAAATACACTAGTAATGTTCTTAGTTAAATTCGTAATGTTATACTAAGAATTGTATTGTCAGGTGTTCTTAAATACATGTATAATGTTCTTATTTAAATTTGTAATGTGCTTACTAAAAATTGTATTGTCTCAAGTGATAAATGCTTCAGCAGTACCGACAATGCCAACAACCAGTTCAACAAGTAAAACAACAAAGAGCACAGAAACTGTCCTAGACCCCGACTACACAAAAACAAAAGGCAAGAAGAAACAACGAGTTGGAAACAAATTCGAAAGGAAAGGCCCAATCACTTCTGAGTTTGGGAACAAATCTCCCAATGAGCATTTACTTTAAAAGAAACTGTATTGATTTTGATGTTGCTTAGTTTCAAAGTGTACCGATATATCAAATGTTTATAAAACATTCAGTAATGTTGTTAGGTGTTTACCTAATGTTTTTAAATATTAATGTAATGTTCTAACCTATTTCAGCAATGTGTTCTATCTGTTTTGAAAAGTACACTCATGTTTTTAACTATTAATTTAATGTTCTAAACTATTTATCCATTGTTCAATGGTATATAGCTAATGTTCTAACAAGTGAAATTAAAGGATAAGTACTTTTACTATTAATGTAATGTTCTAACCTATTTCTGCAATGTTCTCTATTATAGAGTTAATGTTCTAACAAGCGAAAATAAATGACAAACTGTTTTGAAAAAATGTAATAATGTTTTTAACTATTAAGCTAATGTTCTAAACTATTTCTGCAATGTTCTATAGTCACTACAAGAATGTTCTGTTTTAACGACGGAAATGGCGACGGATAATATCCGTCGCCAAATAGCGACGAATCGCTGCATTTTAGCGACGGATTCGCGACGGATTGAGCAATTCCCTAATCCGTCCCTAATTCGCGACGGATTAACTATCCGTCCCTAATTCGAGACGGATTAGGGACGGATAGACTAATCCGTCGCGAATTAGGATTGACTAAAAATGAAACTAAAAAAGAAAATTAAAAAATCCTATATAATGACGAATAGGATTATCCGTCGCAAACCTATCTGTCGCTAAACTCGAATAGAAAATCGGGTAGAGTCCTTCTTCCTCGCCATTTCTTTCTGCTTTCTTTTTCTTCTTCTCTTCGAACCCACTCCGGCCAAATTGTTTTCCGGCGAATACTTCACCATTCCGGCCAATCTTGGAGTCTTTTCGAAGCTCGTTGGGCAAGGAACTCGGGTGGCCATTCAATTTCATACTTCTTCGACTATTTTTCCCGTAATCGAAGGTATTTTGGCTAAACCATTACTTTTTAAAATTTGGAAATTTTGTTAATTTCGACTAGTTTGAGCAATTGTATGTTTATGGGAAGTATGTACTAGCTTAGTTTAGCTTATATTACGTAGTGTGTTAACTTTGAGATGTGCCATTGATATATTTGTTGTGAAATTGGATTGTTAGTATAATGTTAGGATGATTGTAAGTATGTAGGGTATTTAATTTGATATTTTCGTATATGTACTAGGATTAGGAAGATTAAATTGTGTGTTTGGAGACAATTTGGTGATTTTGGTGATTTTAATATAATTTTTTTGTATTAACATAAAAATAATTACTACTATGGAGCAATTGTAATTTTTTCGTATTAACATAAAATTCTTAACGTATCATAATTAATAATGTAATTATACACTTGGAATTGCAATTGAAATGATAGCTCTTATTTTTTTCAACAAAACATCATCAATCTCAACACTTCAAGGATGACTTCTCCACCTTCGTCACCTCCTCCACCGTTGCCTACACCATTGCCTCCTCCACCGTCGCCTACACCATTGCCTCCTCCACCAGATTCATCGGAGTGGCCGTATCATAGTTCTGCCGAGTAAGTATGCTTCGTCTTTCGTAGTAGTGATTCCATTTCTATCATGTAAACTGTATTTTGTAGTTGACTTAGCATAATTGATTTTTAACCTCATTTTTTTATTATGTATGTAGAAATTGCGGAACACTCTCATATGCAGACATGTGGACCACCATTTGCGTAGTCCCCTCATTTAATTTTCATCCGTAACTCATGGTATGCACTTTACGATTTCAGGCTGATGTGGTGAGGCGAATCGACATTCAAGGAGCTGTCAATTCAAGAAGAAAAAACACACCTTCTTAGCCTTGATACATTTATGTTATGCTTCTCCAAGATATTTCGTTTTGAACTTGTGTTTTTCTGCCACTTGACTTCTTATTTTAGCTTCTGTACGGATATTTAATTTCGTTATGGATAATTTGTATTTGTTGAATGCTTTTTGTTAATTAGTATAGTTTAATTATTTCAGGTATATTATCGTAGTTTATATTCGATGAAACAGATGAAATGTGAAATAGGAATAGAAACAAAAACAAAAAATAATAAATGCATCAACATTAGCGACGGATAGGGTATCCGTCGCTAAAAATCCCCCAAATTTAGCGACGGAATACGTATCCGTCGCTAAATCCCCATCGGGAATTAGGGACGGATAGTAATCTGTCCCTAAATTGCGACAGAAGGTCAACGGATTCCTTATCCGTCCCTAATTCCTTTGCGACGCCCGTTTTTAAGACGGGCGTCTCATCCGTTGCCCGATCCGTCGCTAAGGGATTAGCGACGGATAAAAGCCCGATTTTTTTGTAGTGAGTATATAGCTAATGTTCTAGCAAGTGATAATAAAGGACAAGTATTTTTACTATTAATGTAATGTTCTAAACTATTTCGGTAATGTTCTATGGTATATTGCTAATGTTCTAACCAGTTAAAATAAAGGATAAACTGTTATAAAAAAAATGCAAGATAGAAACAGAAACATTAAACATTACTAGTAAGAATTCATTACAGTAAAACAACACAACAACTAGGTGATTAAAATCATTCAGTACATCACATAACACTAAAAGCTAGCTAGTTAAAAAAATATCTATTTGTCATCATTGCTAGTTTTCTTCTTAATCTTCTTTGACTGTTCTCGTATCACAGTTAGATTTCTTCATCTTCCTTGTCACTGCCTTCAGATTCGGCTGGTGGATTTTGGTCAATAATGACCTTCTTCTTCTTTGACAATGCAAGCCTCTCACTCATGAATGAAACAACCCTTCCAATTAGATCATCCCTCACACCATTGATGTCACTAAGGCGTAATGCTGCAACTATTTTTGCACGGAGAACACGTCTTTTTGACACCTAAAAACATATCAAAACAAAAAAACAGAAACATTATATAAATAAAAGAACAACAGTACACAGAAAAAATAAGACATTGTTGTCATAAGAATGAAACTCAAAAACGAAAAACATTACTTAAATAACCAAAAACATTACTAAAAAACAAAAGAACATTACTATCCCAAGAAACACAGAAATTAGTAAACACATAAATTATCTTCATAAAAAAGAAACATTACTGATTTAAGACAGAAACATTAACTGGACAACAAAAAACATTACTGAAAAGATACCTGACTCAAATCGAGACACTTGAACTTCACACCATTGAACAACTCCATAAGCTTCATCACAAATATACCACAATCATTTTGCTTATATGTGTTGAACCACTCAAATTGGATGTGATTCAAACCAAAATCACGCACATCCTTCCCCTTATCATGGTGATTCCCTTCCACAAGGAACTTTGAAAACACCTCACGCTATAAAAAAACAAAAAAGAACTATAGATTAAAGACACATTCTAATTTAAAAAAAAAAATAACAATGAGTGAAAAAAATAAGATAAAATACCAGACGCATAAAGAGGCTGTTAATATTAATTGGATCCTCGTTGTCCAGATTGTTAAAGTAATATACCATTCTCCTTTCCATATGTAACGCCCCAAAAAATACACTAATAAAAATAAACTTCTTTATTTGAAAAGTCTAGAAAAGACGCAAAAGGTTTTACACAACTCTACACAAAGTCAGAAGCGAATACTAACTATCGAGAAATCGAAGAGTTTAAAAGAATTTTTCCAATAAACCCAAACTTTTTAAAGAAAACCCCACTATCTGTTGCTGAACGTCTAGGACTCCAAGGCGCCAAAATCTACAAGAAGGTAACAAATCAAGTGTGAGATAAAACTCAATGAGCTTCTGTGCTAAGTGAACATCGAATTATGTAATAACGAAGAATGGTTATTAAATCAAACGAATCATAATATAAAAATAATCGAAGAAAACATATAATGAAGCGAAGAAACTATCGTTGGTGCAATAAACCTTATAACCCCAATCCAAGCCCTTATCACTCCAGACAGGGTGCTACCACTGTCAAACGAAGACGATCTAAATAAGAAGACAAAATCAAGGGTGTTTCTCGAGTGAGAAGGAGAAGGAAAGAAGACAATCTGAATAAGAGGCCAAGAAGCCTATCGAAACAAGTTTGGTGGATTGAGAATATGGTTAAGTAATGAAGATCAGGAGGATTACAACGAAGAAGGTGAAAGAATTGTGAAGGTTTGCTAAAGAACATGTAGTTTTGCGTTTTGTAGAAGAAGTGAGAACGTGAGTTAAGGTTTTGATGCAGTTTTCAGAACTTTGTTTTCATGAACTTTCACAATATTTGCGATTCCATACTATATATATATATATAACATTAAAATAACTTCTAGCAGTTTTGCAAAATATACATATACTTTTGGGTAGAACACTCACCTTAGATGGCCTCGTAAAACTTAACACCCATAAATCCTGATAAAATATAACACTACTTAACATTTGCGCACAGATAAATTATCGATACCCTTTAAGCCCACAAATCTATAGGCCAAACAAATCAAAACCACAAACGAACAACTAAGCACATAATTACATAGTGATTGTAGCAATTTTTGTCACAAACAACAATTAAAATAAAATATGGAACATAATAATGGGGTTGGGAGGAATTGATCCCGAGACCTCTACAAAAAATACATGTAGCCAACTAGCCACATAGCCACAACACATTCTGATATAAAATTCGCACAGGAAACCTACTTAAACGATAAAAAGGATCGTAACAGGCAGGAAGCAAAAAGAGCAAGAATAAACACACAAATGATTCTAACCCACGACCTGTAGAGAACCTAAACTCTGGCTCAAGACCACTCAACCAAATCCCACGTTGATAACATGAATTACAAGATAACTAAACAACAACAGCAGGACGTAAAACAGAACACAGAAATAACAAAACAAAATTTGTGCACGCATGCCAGGTTTCGGAACTGTGACCTTCTGAGAACACATATACCTCACGCAAACCACTCGGTGACAACTAAAGTTGATAACAATAATGCTCTTTTCAAAAGAAGAACCAACTGTTCACCTAAAACCTGGAGCCAAACGAATAACATAAAACAGAGCATGGCAAATAGAAAAAAACAGAGCATATTTCCTGAAATAAATCAGGCGAAAATACGGAATTTGACAATACACGAATTAGAAACAAACAAGAACACGCAAAAACCAACCCTCCCAGAACTTAAATACAAGAGGAAAAAGAGGATTCAGTGCTTACTCAAGACGATCCGAAAGTAAATTAGAACGCGAACGAAACGAATCGAAATTCCCTCTCCTTTGAAACTGATCCGACGCAGAAGGCAAGAATGCCGATTCTAGAGTTAGAAAGAGCGATAGGGACGAAGGAATCAGAAGTTGAGGTAGAGAACTTACTGAATGGAATCGAAACGGAAGGAACTTGACGAAGAACGAAGAAGAAGAGGCGAAGATTGAGAATGAAAGAGGTTTTCTGGCCGCTAGGTTAAGATAGAATGTGTTTGTGAGTTGCTGGGGAATGAAAGCGTAGATAAAGGAACGGAGAAGAGAGAAAGCGAGTAGAAGTAAGAAGCAGGAACGTAGTCTGTTAGAAGGGTGAAAAGGGTATAATTGGAATAGAAGTATAAGACTGTTCCCAACCAAACTTGGACTCTAAACAAAGGATAGATAATTAATTACTCATTAATTAAGTATTAATGATAATTAACTAAATACTAAAAAAGGAAATTAAAATAAGGAAGGACGAAAATCCGGGGTTTTACACTCTCCCCTCTCTAAAGGAATTTGGTCCCCAAATTCTCACTTTAGAATTTAAAGAGCTCTGGATACTGACTCTTGAAACAACTTAAACAATATAACACGAAGGTTCGAAACTTACCGACAACATACTTGAAGGCTAGAAAACAAGTGAACGCACCGAAACAAACTAGACAACCCTCCTTTAAATTTCTATGCAGGAAGCAAAATCAAGGGTGTTTCTCGAGTGAGAAGGAGAAGGAAAGAAGACAATCTAAATAAGAGGCCAAGAAACCTATCGAAACAAGTTTGGTGAGATTGAGAATATGGTTAAGTAATCAAGATCAGGAGGATTACAATGAAGAAGGTGAAAGAAATGTGAAGGTTTGCTAAAGAACATGTAGTTTTGCATTTTCTAGAAGAAGTGAGAACGTGAGTTACTAACTACGGCCAAAGAAGAGAGAAAAGATAGACGGAAGGAGGTTTCCAGATGGGTTTTATCCAACGTGCAATTAAAATTTACCACGCAACCCCACAAATAAGTGAGCACAAACTAATAAGTTACATGGAATGAATAATGTGCATAAATATCAAGTTTACATAATATGGTTATTAGAAGTTCACGAATAATAACTAGCATGTGAACAGTCACAAAAGGATTCAAACACGGAGGAAGTTTTGGAATAACTTGCTTGATCAAGAAAGATGTAAGGAATTGACATAATAAATAGCACACCGCTTGGTTAGCAGAAACAGACTATGCACCAATTAATTATCAATTAATTATGTGATAAAAACGGAAGGAAAATGCTTATTTAATCATACTTAAAACAAGGAGCAGGACTCAAATTATAAAGAGCAAGCTCATAACAAACTAAGACTCACTCAAAGTATTAGTTAAGAAAACATTTACATGTAGTACCTCACACTAGTACTGAATTAGATTTCTAATTTTTTGTCCAACCTTACATATACACATCTAACATAGTAAAAAGTAAACAAAACAAATTGTGAGACTCAATCGAACTCACACAAACAAGGTGAAAGTGCAGTATGCACTTGTGTTTTGATAATCTTGTCTTTCATTAATCAGGTCCAAGTTTGTGTTTGTTGTTGTTGTTTGTGAAGCTGCAGGACTACCAATGTTGTATAACATTGTGACAGGATAGAATTCAATGCTGGCATAACATTGAAGATATAACATTGCAGTCAACATCAAGAACAAAGCACATTGGACAGGAAACTTGGACTGGAAGTATTTACAAATCGAACAAGAGACGATTTAAGGAAAAAGAACAACTTATGGTGAAAGCAAGAAGGAATATATTTTATGAAGAATCAAAATATGGAAAATTCCTTCTATACGTATATTGAAGAAAACAAGAAAAAGGAAATTGCATTTGCTGAGATCCTATTGCCTTTCGACTTGGATGGAAGCTGTCGACATCTCAAGTATATAGACAAGGATTCAGCCGAGCAATCACGAGGCCTTTCTATTAGGAATATCTGTTTAGATTTTGATCAGCAACCTAATGACTTATCTTAGCTCAAAAAGGTGAATAGTACTCTTAGTTCACTTATCTGTTAGGTCTCGAAATGTAATTTTTTATTTTCTGAAGAAGACCAAGAAGTAGGTATCCAGCAGGAAAAGTTCAACGAATTTGAAGATTTGAAGACTGCACAAGATTGCTGAAGACAAGGGTTTTTCAGATACCTATGTCCAGATATCTTGAAGAAACAAGTGTTTCGAAACACACAAGGTGCAAAAGATATCTGAGCATAAAAGGTTTCTGAGACGAGGAAAGTGCCCACAGATATCTACACTCAGATACCTTGGACATAAAATATGCTTCTGAGAAAGAAACATATTATAACAAGTTGCTTAAACAAGTGGTATCTGGAGCTATGATGATCTCTGGAAAAGAACATGCAAAGTTTCAGAAAACTCTAATTGTATAAAGATCTCTGATACCATGCATAGTTCCGTTGGCACTACAGGACAAAATATAGTACAGTGCATTAAATGCACAGACAGAAATGTCTGAACAAAAACGGTAGCTTCTGAAGAAGAAGACAAACCTGCTACAGTACTATATTCAGATATCAATAGTTTGAATTTGATTTAAGCCTAACGGATACTATTCAAACGGCACTCAAATTCATCTATAAATATCAACACTTAGACTGCTTGAGAACACACCTTAGAACACACTGAACTTCAAGAATACTCACACAAGCGCTCTCAAGCAAACTACTTACCTTCAAGCTTTCTGTTGCGACCAAAGCTCTTGATTCTAAGTAGCACAAAAGTTCTAAGTGTCCTGATCCTTAACGAGCATTGTTATCTGTGAAAGAGTTGAACTAAGATTTCATATCTAAGTTTCATTCTCTTGAACACTTACCATAGACTTGGGTCAGTAGAGAACAAGATACCATACATTGCAAAGTGTATTAAGTATACTTGATTCACAGAGCTATCTGAATAACTGAACAAGTTATTAAAGAAGCTCACCTGACAAACAAACCTAAAACCAACACCATATACGGCGTGGAGTATAGGAAGTACTTAGTTTGAGAAACTAAGGAATAACTCCAAGGTTGCAGGGCACAGGAAGTACTTAGCTTGGGAAGCTAAGGAAAAGCTCAAAAAGATTTCTGAGTACAGGAAGTACTTGGCTGTGAAAGCCGGGGAATAACTCAGGGGAACACTTGGTTGGGAACCTAGTGCTTTTAGGAATCTAAGAAAAGATATCTGTAAGGTTACCTCATTTATCTTAGTGGATTCTAGGTCTGAGAAAGACCGAAGTGGATTAGTTGAAGGATTACGCCACCTTCAGATACCACTATAAAAAGACATGTTATTTACTTTCTGTAGTTTATTACTTGTTTTACATATATTACAAAGTACTTACACTTATCTTGCTGAACACGTGCACTTATCTCAGAAGTCTTCCGCTCTCTGAAATTAAGTATCAGATATCTTCTGATATCTCGAAATCGTGCTTATCGAAAAAAGTTTTAAAAAGACTATTCACCCCCCCCCCCCAGTCTTTTACTTTGCCGTTATATGGACCAACAAGTGGTATCAGAGCAGGAGGTTCCCAAGCCTTCTGCACTGAACCTAGATCCTAGATAAGTGCCCACTAACTGCTTTTCACCTGCACTTGATTCGTTTGTTTAGTGTGTTTGCTGCAGGATGTCTTTAAGTGACGCCCCAATTCTCAAGCCAGAGAATTATGAGAAATGGAAGAACAACATGATGCTCCACCTAGAAGCCATCAGTGATGAAATGATTGAAGTAATAAAGAATGGCCCAATAGTCATTCAACAACTCAAGCAAGTCATAGAGGTTTCTAATGGTAGAGACAGAGAACAAAGTGATAGGTCTTCACAGACAGATGCATCAACCAAAGGAGACTCCGCCAAAGTTATTTACGAACCAAAGCCCAGAGAACTATGGACATCGGAAGATGCCAAGAGAAATAGATTGGATGGGCAGGCTCGTAATATCATCATACGTTAAGTGGCCTGGCAACTGATTGAAGAAATCTGTGCTGGCACTGGAAAAACAAAGGAAAATAAGTTCGAAGTTTTGAAGCTAAAATTCCAAAATTTCAAACAAGGTCCCACAGAGACTCTTGAAGAACTAGATTTCCGGTTTACAACACTCATGACTGACATGGCTGCACTTGGTGAAAGTAATAGATATACCCAGTCAGAAAAGATTAAAACCATTGTGAGAAGTCTAAATCATAACTGGGAACACACAAAGTTTTTCTACTTTAACCAAGGAATGCCAGATATCACTCATGTGGAACTTTTCTCTCACCTTGCCACTGTTGACTATGAGACAACTCAAAGGGAACAAACAACTGAGAAGTTGCAGAGTGTTGCTCTAGTTGCTCAAAGAACTTCTGAAAAGAAGAAAGAAGTGTGTGGAATGGCTGAAGAAATCTTCCCAGATATCTCCAACATTGAACCTTGTCTAATGGCTGATGAGGTAACACATACTTCCTGTTATACTTATGAAAGTGATGACGAAGGAATCAAAGAGCTGGTAAATCTCAGAAAAGAAAATGATCTTTACAAAAGAGAATTTCTAACGTTCCGAGCTAGAGCCGAAAATTTCGAAGAAGAAAAGAATTCTCTTGCAAAGGAAAACTCTAAATTAATCAAGATATCTGAGAAAAAGGATGCTGAAAATGCATTTCTCAAGGCTAAGATATCTGAGACCGAAAAGTCACATAAAGAAGCAATGGCAAATCTTCAAAAGAAATGTGAAGGTCTTCTTTCTGAAAATAAGGAACTCAAAAAGAAAGAACTATCCTTTCAATCTTATGCCAAAGCTAGTGACACTCTTACTGAAGTACAATCTTATTTAAGAGATCCTTCAGAAAAGAGAGGACTCAATGGACACACACAAATAGTTCCACCACTCTGAATAAGAGTAATGAAGGACTAACATTCGTCAGTGCTCAGCAAGGTGATTCCCAAACAATCTACAGTATCGGTCAGAAAGCTAAGATTGTTGACAAAGGAAAGGCAGTTGCGACCAAGCCTTTGCGGTAAAAACAAGTCTAAAAGAAAAATGTGGGAAATGTCTCTGAAAAGAAACATAACACTGAGAAGTGCAACCACCCACAGTGCTATGTCTCTCAAAAAGGAAAAACTGCAGGAGCTGGCAAATTTTCTTATGTCACGTTTTCTGGAAAGAATATTGACCATCTAGAGACTAGCGAAGCTGCTGAGAAGAGATCTCAGACATCATCAGGTGCTCAGAATGGTATTGGCTATAAACCCATCGGGAAACAACTTGCTCGCGAATACAAACAAGAGCAAGAACGATGGTTAAAAGCTAGAATTGCTCACAGCAATTATCAGAAGTGGAAGATAAATCAAGCCACTGAAAATCTGAATGCCAGGGCTAGAAGAAATCTGGCGAGGAAAGCTAAGTTTGCTGAAAAGCAGACTCAGAAAACTGACAGGTATCTGAAAGCACCAAATGGAGCACCTAGGAACACACCAAGGAAGAAAATAGTTCTTAACAACAATGATACTAATCATTTAACTAAGATTCCTCCTTATGTTCCTGTTAGACAAAAGAATGTTCCTAGGAAATTCATTCAAAAATGGATTCCTACTGGAAGATTCTTTAATCCAGATGGTTCCATTGTTGGTTTGAGAACCTAATCTCCTGTTTCCTGTTTTGTGCAGAACACTCTAAATACTAACTCAAAGTGGCATTTTGATAGTGGATGTGGGAAGCACATGACAGGAGACAAAGCAAATCTGATTAACTACAAAAATTGCAATGATGGACCAATTATCAGGTTTGCTGGAGGAGATGAAAATCCAACCATAGGTTTTGGCAATTTGAAGTTCGGCGCCCTCACAATCTTTGAAGTACTTCATGTAAAGGGATTGAAATATAATCTCCTAAGCATGAGTCAACTAGTAGACAAAGGGTACACTGTCAAGATCAAGTCAAAACTATGTAAAGTGATTGACAATGAGTCAAAGCAGACAGTCTTGGTTGCAAGGCGTAAAGGAAATCTTTATGTTGCTGATTGGGCATCCGCCATAACCGAAGAATGTCTCATGGTGAGTCAATCTGGCCGTACTGAAGAAAATTGGCTATGGCACAAAAGAATGAGTCACTTGAATTTCAAAACTCTGAATAAACTAGCTAAGAAAGAGTTGGTGGTTGGTTTACCCAAAATGGCATATAGAAAAGAAGGTGTATGCTCAGCTTGCCAAATGGGAAAACAATCCAAAACATCTTTTAAGTCTAAAACTAAACATTCCAGTGAAAGGCCACTGTAAATGTTACATATGGATCTGTTTGAATCCTCAGTAACTAGTTATGCAGGAAAGAAGTTTGGTCTGGTTGTTGTTGATAATTACTCAAGATTCACTTGGGTTGTCTTTCTCAAACACAAATCTGATGCAAGGGTTGAGATACCTAACTTGCTGAATAAGCTCGAAGTCATGAAAAATGACAAGGTATATGTAATCAGAACAGACCATGTTACTGAGTTTGTGAACCAGTACTGAGTTTGTGAACCAGTACATCAAAGAGTTTTGTACTTGCAAAGGTATACAACATCAACTATCTTCTGTAAGGACACCACAACAAAATGGTGTTGCTGAAAGAAAGAATAGGACCCTGAAAGAAGCAGCAAGAACAATGCTTGCTGACACTGAAATAAGTGAAATCTATTGGGTTGAAGCTCTAAACACAGCATGCTACACTCAAAATAGATGTCTGATTAGCAAACACCATGACAAAACTCCGTATGAGCTTTTCATTAGTAGGCCCCCTAGTATCAAACATCTAAGAGTGTGTGGAAAAGAATACTTGAGAACAATTCAACCAAAGGCAGATGAAGGAGTATTTCTTGGTTATTCTCTGAATAGCAAAGCCTACAGAATCTACAACAAAAGAACGCAAAAGATCGAAGAATCTATTCATGTAGTATTCTATGAAGGAAACAAGAAAGTACTTTTAAATGAAGATCTCTCAGATAGGTTCAAAGAACTAATGATTAAAGATTCTGAAAAAGGATCTTCAGAAGGAAACAATTCCTTCATTCAAATAGAGGATGAGTAACGATGAAAAGCAACCTATGCTTAGTAACAACCAGATGACTGTAAGACATGATGAAGAATTTCCTATGAGAATTCCAGAAATGGAACAGGCTACTGAGAACCTTCATCATGAAAAGGTATCTAAGAATGAGATTGCTGAAATGCAAGATCCAGATATCTCTAACACTAAAAAAGTGTCAGATATCCATGACATTACCCATGTGTCAGATATCCCATATACTGCACAAGTATCTCATCAAGATCATATTGATTCACATTCAAATCAAATTGATATTGATCCTACTAGTTCAAAACCCATTATGAAATGGATAAGAAATCATCCTTCAAAAGATGTGATTGGTCCCATAGACCAAGGAGTTAGAACTAGAAGACCAATCGCTGAAAATGCAATTTGTCTCTATGGATGTTTCATCTAAAAAATTGAACCAAAGACTATAGAAGAAGCATTAAAAGATCAAGACTGGATCTCTGCAATGCAAGAAGAGTTGGATCAATTTGAGAGAAACAAAGTCTGGAAACTGGTTCCATTTGCTGACGGAATATCTGTAATAGGAATTAAGTGGGTTTTCAGAAACAAAATCAATGAGTCTGGTGAAATAACCAGAAACAAAGCTAGGTTGGTTGCCAAGGGATTTACCCAGACTGAAGGACTAGATTTTGATGAATCATATGCACTAGTTGCAAGATTGGATGCAATAAGACTCTTTCTAGCCTTTGCAGCTCATAATGACTTTACACTTTATCAGATGGATGTCAAGAGTGCATTTCTAAATGGTGAACTGGCTGAGGAAGTCTATGTTGAGCAACCACCAGGTTTTGAAGTTTCCTCATAAAGAAGGATGGTCTATAAGCTTCAGAAAGCTCTGTATGGGCTGAAACAAGCTCCAAGAGCATGGTATGATACATTGGCCAAATACCTACTGGAAAGTGGTTTCAAGAAAGGAGATGTTGATAAAACACTCTTCACATTGAACCATGATGGGAAACTACTTTTAGTTCAAGTATATGTTGATGACATTATATTTGGATCTAAAGACAAGCAACTTTGTGAAGATTTTGCTGAACTCATGAAATGTAAATTTGAGATGAGCATGATGGGAGAATTGAATTACTTCCTAGGGCTGCAAGTCAAGCAACTCAATGATGGAATATTCATTAGTCAAAGAAAGTATGCAAAGGATATGCTCAATAAGTTCAATCTAAAGCCTTCTGAAAAGAATGCTAAGACACCAATGAGCATTGGAACCAAAATGACCTATACTGAATCTGACAAGAGTGTTGAAGAACACAAGTATAGGAAATTGATTGGGTCTCTACTATACCTCACTGCAAGTAGACCTGATATTCAATATGCAGTTGGAGTGTGTGCTAGATTTCAGACAAATCCAATGCAGTCACACTACAACATTGCTATGAAAATATTAAGGTATGTAAAAGGTACTATAGAAGTTGGATTGTGGTATCCAAAAGAGAGTGGATTGAGTTTGGTTGGATATTCAGATGCCGACTATGCTGGATCATTGCTTGATAGAAAAAGCACCTCAGGAACTTGTCAATTTCTTGGTGCTAGATTAATATCATGGTTCAGCAAGAAACAAAATTCAATTGCCACATCTACCACAGAGGCTGAATATATTGCTGCTGGATGTTGTGCTTCGCAGATATTGTGGATACAACAACAACTCAAAGACTATGGACTCAATGAAGAGAAAACTCCTATTTTCTGTGACAACACAAGTGCCATTGCCATAACTCAGAATCCTAAGTTTCATGCAAGAACAAAGCACATTGATGTTTGACACCACTTCATCAGAGACCATGTTGAAAAAGTCAATATAGAGATACTCAAGATTGGCACTGAAGAACAACTTGCAGATATCTTCACTAAGCCACTACAAGAAAGTAGATTCTTAGCCTTAAGACACAGTCTTGGACTAATGGATCTACCAAAGAACTGAAAAAGTTCAGAAAAGAGATATCAGAAGAAGATATCAAAGAACAGAGAAGAGGAATCTGGAACGGGTATCCAGAGAAGAGGAATCTGGAACAGGAATCCAGAGAAGAGGAATCTGGAACGGGTATTCAGAAACTAAAGGCTAAAGGGTAAAACGGCTGTTCAAAGATTTCTGAGACGGGTACTCAGATATCTGGAACACTCAGTGAGGGGGAACACAAAAGAGAATAGTACAATTGTCTGCAGTCAACTACTCTCTTGAAATTTGCATTATTGCTATCTTTGTGTAAAACTTGGACAAATACTAAGTGTGAGATAAATTCAGATGCAAACAGTGTTCTTGGTCATACAGAAACGTGACTCAGAAAGCTAATAGCCAAAATTCATTAAATGGGCGCAATTACATTTGTTGATTGTGATCATTGCTGAAGAAGCAATGGTGACCCTTGATGAATTGGGCGATTGATCTTTACGGCAGAGATTAACTCTCAGTAAATAGTGGACTGTTAAAATTCCGACAGGGCCCACTATGCATTTAATGCCGAACAAGCTTTTACTCACGCCTGCCTGCAATTCACAGATACTTACACACAAAATTAATTTGTATGTATATGTTTGTGGAGATTACATTGCTATAGATATGGGATTTTGGCAAAAGAAATTACTTTCGCCTAATCCAACATACAAACTTGCACAAGAATAGCAAAAACTCTTCTTCAACCTCTGCAAATCCCTGTTAGTTTTTCTGCAAAGAATCACTAATCTCTCACCCAAATCTCTTTCTCGTTTTTCAAAAACCTCACTATTTAAAGAGATGGCTCCCAAACGTGCTTCTACTCAGAAATCCCAAGCAACTACTACTGGTACTGCTGAAAAGCAAGCACCAGTGCTAGTTATTACTAACAATCGGTTGATCGGAGAATTCGACCCTGATCATTGGACTTCAAATCACAGGATGATTTGGGGTGGTGTCATGATTGAGGAATACCTGGTAGCCGCAATAGAAAACCAAACTGACAGGAAGTTAGTACTTGATATGCTTGAAAAGGCAAAAATCAAGGGTTTTCTATCTGCTCTTCCTAGTGGAGTTTCTTCATTGGATGTTTTGGAGTTTTACAACAACTCCACAATTATTTCCAAGATCTCTGAAGGCACTGAGATAGTGTCCATCAAGACCAAAGTCCAAGAACAAGAAATCTTGTTGGACGAAACAGCTTCTGAAATTTGTTTGAACTTCAAAATCTTGGAAAGGATTTTGAGATTGACACCAAGGATGAAGATCTCCTTGAAGGTGTGAAGCAACTGTACAGTAATGTGTGTGATCTTGACAAACCAGACACACCCATCGACTTTAAGCTTGCTGACCTAAGGACTAGACATCTTTTGGTCCACTGGAATGTGTTGGCATGTATTCTTCACAGAGGCTTTGATGGTCTACAAGGAGGTGCTGACCATATAAGCCAAGAACGATGGATGATGATGTTCTTGTTGAGCCAACAAGACAAAAGGCTGGAAAACCCTTCTAATTGGGGGAAGTACGCCTTCTTGAAATTTGTGAAGAAGATACAAGGCTTTGATCCTAAAATCGTTAAGGGCCTTGCTGAGCCAAAAGCCACAGTAAGCTATGGACTGAAAATTTGCTACTTACTGGAATGTCTTGGCATTGAGCTCAGAGAGACGACAGATATTGCCAACAGTAACCTACTCTACAAATATGAGTATACAAACTTGATGAAAAAGGTTACTGGATCTCAGAAAGGTTCCAAGAAGCGAAAGACTGAAGAGGTATCTGAGGGAAAAGTTGCGACTAAGAAGCCCAGAACTTCACGGAAGAAGTCTGCTGGCAAATCAGAAGGCACACCCATTGAGGTTGTCGATTCCCAGATACCTGACGTCGCTGCAGATGAACTCATCAATGCTGCGAAAGAGGCATCAGCTACTGAACAAGTAGACTCAGCAAGAGAAAGTGCTTTCAGTAATGTCAAGACTATTGCCGAAAGCCTTGCTGATATAAATGCTGAAAAACTTCTAACTCTTTCTGCAGAAGCAGCAGGGATAGTTGATAACTCTGTTCCAGATTTCGATGACGAATCGGACGAGGAGAAGATCCCATCCTCCAAGGTTGCTGAAAAAGTAACCAAGGCAAAGGGGAAGAACAAAAGGTCCAAGGTTGCTGAGAAAGAAACCAGCTCACAGGTTGCTGAACAAGCACCTATAGCAAAGGTTGTTGGTGCCAACACACCATCAGGGAAAGTCACATATAAACAACTTCAAGAAGCCCTGATGAGTGGTGACCTAGTGTTGGTAGACGCTGATGTCAATACCACACTTAAAAATCTGGAAGAACTCTCAACTGCTCAAACTTCTGCTTCCAGACAACCACAACAACCACAACCACAACAGCCACAAGTGGTTGATGAAATGGTAAATGAACTCCATTTCGACATGCCAGCAATGCAACATGCTGAAGAAATCCTGCAAATGAGCAGGTTCCCCAACTCTAAGAGAGGGATCAAACTGAGACACCTACCGTAATGATCAACTGTGGAGGCAACTGAGTTAGCTACTCAGGAAAAGGTTGAAGTACCTCAAACTTCCAACAAAGAAGCAGCACTGGAACAATGAGACCAACTCATGGAAGGGTCACAAGTTCCAGAGACCACTCAACCTGACATTGCTCAGGTAGCTGAATGGTTTGCACTTGTGAATTTCTTTGTATTTTCTGTCTTGTTAAACTAATAAAAATTCTTTGTTACAGGCTGAATTACAAACAAAAGAACAAGAGGAAGCTGCAAAGCTTGCCTCAGAATCTGAGAAGGAGGCTTCCATAGGTTCACCACTTAAGGAACAGGAGCCTGTCTCACAGGTAGAAGACAGTTCCTTAAGATATAACATCTCAGATGTGTGCTTTATACACTTGACTAATACTATTAAGTGTTTGTTTCTAATAGTCTCCAACAGAGAAGAAAAATGAAGAGACTGAAAAGTCTATCTCTTCAGAGAAGAATCCAGAGACTTCCAAGGTCTCTGAGGAACAAGTATCTGAACCTTCTGCAGAGAAGGTTAAAAAAGAAGTAGAAGTTGCTGGGGAATTGCCCGCTCAATCCCCACAACAAATGGAAATTGATGAGGCATCAAACCTATCATCCAATAAAATTTCCGAGATCGCAAGTCTCTGAGCAACAAGTATCTGAGCCACCAATAGTGGAGGTTCAAAAAGAAAGAATGCTGAGGATCAGACTTCCAAGTCTCCTCCTCATATCCAGATATATCTGAGGCACCTGGAACCTCAGTAGTCCAACCTTCTGAACCTGTTGCTATTGCACAGGTAACACATATACTCGACTACTCTAAAAACTCAGATATCTACACAAGTTTTGAAACTAATTCAAAACTCTCTCTTTCAGGTTCAAAGTAGTGCCAAGAAGGAGTCAAATGATGACTATGAAAACCTTCTTCCCTTCTTCAAGACTCATACCTTGCCAAAGCATATTCAATGCTTCAAGAAATGGCAAAGGTTAAGGTGCTCTGATCTCTCTGAAATACTGAGAATCACAGATCAACCAACAAGACGAGCACGAGCTCTTGATCTGGAAAACTACATCCACGCAATGTTCCCTACTGAACAATACAAAGTTGCGACCTTAATGCGTAAGGATTTTTCCAAGTAAGTGGCACACAAATTGGTGCAAGCCTTCAAACAGGCAGATGGTCAGACCAGATTGCAGATGGCATTCAAGCCAGTCCTGCCCCAAACACTACAATTTATTCCTTCTGAACAAGAAGAAGTAAATGGGCAAATGATCACTATTCCAGAAGTGATCAATCTGGTCTCTAAAGATGAAGAAGAGAAGGAAACTGACGAAAATGACTATGAAGATTTTCCTTCTGACCATCACAATGATGAGGATGATAAAAAGGATGATGATGATGATGCCCCTTCACCAGGGACAGGAGGAATTCCACAAGGAAACATTGCCTTAGCTGCTGAAAAGCACACTGAGAGGACATCACAGCAATCCCCTCCTCCATCACCTCAAAAAGATACTACTGAACAAGTAGTTTAGCACTCTGAGGAAACAACTCAGAAGATATTAAATACTCAAGCCAGAACTGCTCAACTCAAACAACTGTTGGAAGAAGAGCAACAGCTTCATCTTCAACTTGAAGAAGAGCTAGTTAAATCCAGAGATAAGCTTAATCAACTACAAGATCAATACTTACAAGAGACAGTAGCTTACTCTGAGGTTAAAGAGCTCCGGGATGCTGTAAATGCTATTGCTAAGGAGCGAGATACTGAAGAAGTATCTAAAGAAAAGCATGATGCTAAGGCTGCATCATCAGCAAAAGATATACCATCCTCCTCTCAGAAAGGAAAGAAGCCCATCTCTGAGATGGTTGCTGGACTGGAGAATCTTGAAAATGTCCAAGAGGATGAAGATCACTGGGCTGAAGACTCAGATGATGAAGAAGATAAGACGTTGGCAGAACACCGCAATGAACACTTGGCGGTTTCTCATCTGAAAAGGAAGCTAATTGCTCCTGAAGTTTTCAACAAACTGCCAAATGTCCACTCCCATGAATATATAAATAGATATCAAGTTTTGGCTCATCTTAAAAGGGAGATGTCTTCACGAAACAAAGAAGTAATTGCCTCCGTCCCCTCAGATATGCAAAAATTCACCGAGCTCATCACTCAGAGAACAACCAGTATGATCATTGCTCAGAAGGATCTGGGAATGGTAAGGGACGATGATGTTTCATTAGCTGAAAAAGCTTTTCATGAGCCAAGTTACACTGCTGGAAAAGCAGATGCCATACTAGGCCCATTGGCAGAGCTCACTGATAAGGAAAATGGACTTATCAAACAAAATCAGGAGCTCAAGGCTGAACTTCAGAAGTTGGTCACTGCCTAAAACTACTTGCAAAAGAATTTTGAGTCCCTCTCAGATTCTTTTGTAGTACTTAGTCAGTCAACAATGACTAAGGGGGAAGAATTTGGATCTGATCAAGGGAAAGGAAAGAAGAAATATAGAGTTGGTGCCGCTCAGAAAGGAAGAGGAAACAAGAAAACTTCCCAGCCACCACTCAGAATAAATGAACCCTCACCAAATCAAGCTGCTTTGCAATTAGTAGCTACTTTTCAGCAGCCAACTGAAGAAACTACAATGGTAACAAGGGCCATGGCAAAAACACCTCCAAGGAGTACCAAGGCTCCAAGGAGAAGACAAGTAAGAGGGATTGATGAATCTTCTGAAGAAGAAGAAGAAGGTCAAATCAAATCCCAGGGCAATGAAGAAGGCTGCAAAAGTCTCACAAGAATTAATCTTGATGATGATGAAGAAACTGATGAAGATAAAGCTCCTCTTCACAGAAAAAGGAAAATTGATAGCCAAACTGAGCCCACAGCTGCAAAGCCTTTAGCAGCTAAAACACCCTCTGGAAATACGAAGTCAATCCAAGGTGGTTCTTCAAGCAATCCCCCAAAGGAGAATTCTAGACAAAGAAGGAACAAAAGCAGAGTGAACAAAGAAAAAGTCTACTTCCACTCAGGTCAGAAGAAGCCAAAATTGAGTATGTGAAGATTGACAACAATTCCTCTGTATACAGGTGCATTAATCAGAAGAATGGCTACTGGATTCTGGAACTCAAGCAGTTACTGGTAAATTCAAGGTTTCAACCAATCCATAAACAGCTCATGGCATGGAGAAAAGATAAGCCAATCTTGATTAACACCAACCACATCAAAGCATGGTTGGATTTTGAAGTAATCAAGAGAACTGAAGCCATGAAGAAGGACCTCTCTGATGAATGTCCTTATGGAAAGCCAGATGATGTGCACAGAATTCCCAACCTTACTGGAACATGCACAAGAGCAAGACTTGCTGTGGAATCCTATGAGTCCTTCTACTTAACTGAAGATCAATACAAGGGTGACATCAGATATCTGAAGATCATTTATGAATACTTCAAGACTGTCAGATATCAGAATCGAGCATGCCTGGAAATGGGGAAAGTATCTGTGGGTCAAGCATTTTGTCAAGAGAAATCCCACCAAAACCTACAAGGAAGTCTGTGGATTTGCCAGAGACACAGAGATGATTATCAGAACTCTTCTCTATGACTACTCTGATGACATAAAAAGGTTTGGTGATAGGAAATTTGCAGACTGATCCATGGAACTGTTTTGAAGACTTGAAGAATTTTTGAAGACTTGAAGACTTGTCATTTAGAATGTTCACTTGGAGCTTGGTAACTCCTGTTGTTCTATTTGACTAAATAGTTTTCTGTGATTTTGCTGATTGATCTTATCTGTTAAATCTTGAAAAAGTTATATGTAAGCTTTCTCTGTATCATATCTGATGAACTTACTCTCAGATATCATTCTTATATAAAAGATAACTTGTCAACAAAGATCACACGTTGTGATTTGGTTGATGTTTACTTTCTGCACTTAATTATATGAATTAAAAGATCATAAGAAATGATTAAGTGGTGGATTATTTCCTCATCCAGATTTGTAATAGGTCAAAATGGGGGAAATTTGTTAGGAATATCTGTTTAGATTTTGATCAGCAACCTAATGACTTATCTTAGCTCAGAAAGGTGAATAGTACTCTTAGTTCACTTGAACACTGTAAAAGAGGAAACTCACTAAGTATGATAGTCTAGCAAATCTTGTATAGGATGTTAGGTCTCGAAATGTAATTTTTTATTTTTTGAAGAAGACCAAGAAGTAGGTATCCAGCAGGAAAAGTTCAACGAATTTGAAGATTTGAAGACTGCACAAGATTGCTGAAGACAAGGGTTTTTCAGATACCTATGTCCAGATATCTTGAAGAAACAAGTGTTTCGAAACACATAAGGTGCAAAAGATATCTGAGCATAAAAGGTTGCTGAGACGAGGAAAGTGCCCACAGATATCTACACTCAGATACCTTGGACATAAAATATGCTTCTGAGAAAGAAACAGATTATAACAAGTTGCTTAAACAAGTGGTATCTGGAGCTATGATGATCTCTGGAAAAGAACATGCAAAGTTTCAGAAAACTCTAATTATATAAAGATCTCTGATACCATGCATAGTTCCGTTGGCACTACAGGAAAAAATATAGTACAATGCATTAAATGCACAGACAGAAATGTCTAAACAAAAACGGTAGCTTCTGAAGAAGAAGACAAACCTGCTACAGTACTATATTCAGATATCAATAGTTTGAATTTGATTTAATCCTAACGGATACTATTCAAACGGCACTCAAATTCATCTATAAATACTCAACTTAGACTGCTTGAGAACACACCTTAGAACACACTGAACTTCAAGAATACTCACACAAGCGCTCTCAAGCAAACTACTTACCTTCAAGCTTTCCGTTGCGACCAAAGCTCTTGATTCTAAGTAGCACAAAAGTTTTAAGTGTCCTGATCCTTAACGAGCAATGTTATCTGTGAAAGAGTTGAACTAAGATTTCATATCTAAGTTTCATTCTCTTGAACACTTACCATAGACTCGGGTCAGTAGAGAACAAGATACCATACATTGCAAAGTGTATTAAGTATACTTTATTCACAGAGCTATCTGAATAACTGAACAAGTTATTAAAGAAGCTCACCTGACAAACAAACCTAAAACCAACACCATATACAACGTGGAGTACAGTAAGTACTTAGTTTGAGAAACTAAGGAATAACTCCAAGGTTGTTGGGCACAGGAAGTACTTAGCTTGGGAAGCTAAGGAATAGCTCAAAAAGGTTTCTGAGTACAGGAAGTACTTGGCTGTGATAGCCGGGGAATAACTCAGGGGGAACACTTGGTTGGGAACCTAGTGCATTTAGGAATCTAAGAAAAGATATCTGTAAGGTTACCTCATTTATCTTAGTGGATTCTAGGTCTGAGAAAGACCGAAGTGGATTAGTTGAAGGATTACGCCACCTTCAGATACCACTATAAAAAGACGTGTTGTTTACTTTCTGTAGTTTATTACTTGTTTTACTTATATTGCAAAGTACTTACACTTATCTTGCTGAACACGTGCACTTATCTCAGAAGTCTTCCGCTCTCTGAAATTAAGTATCAGATATCTTCTGATATCTCGAAATCGCGTATTATCGACAAAAGTTTTAAAAAGACTATTCACCCCCCCCCCCCTAGTCTTTTACTTTGCCGTTATCTGGACCAACACTTTCTTTGTGATCAATCAAGATTTTATTAAAGAGTTTAGGCTTCTTGTTTTCTGCTAGATTTAGAGTTTGTCTAAGAGTATTCATTGTTGGTATAACTCTTTCAACCATCGACCTAGAATAGATTTTACTATTAGTTCTTCTAGGGCTAGTTTTTGTTGTTTAATCAATCATCTGTGATTGTATTAAACCTAGTTGATTAGATTTACTTTTCCTGTCAGTAGATATTTTGCCTAAAGGGGCGGCCAACATATTTATATATGTTGGCTTGGTAATAGAAGTTTCATTCATATTCATCCGCTGCCTTTTGTTTACTGTGTTGAAGACATTGTTGAACAACATTTTTATCAACATTGTCTATTGATCTTGTTCCAAATACCAATCCGGGATCCTACGTTCTAACAAGTGGCATCAAAGCCAGCCACCTAACTACTGGTGTCTGGATTTGGTACTACTGCAATGGATGCAAACTACAACAAACCTCCTGTGCTTGATGGGTCCAACTACCATTACTGTCAAATCCGGATGAGGACATACATCAAGTCCCTTGATGGCCGTGCTTGGAGATCCATTCTGGAAGGATACACCTGACCAACTGAAGGACCTGATGCTGATGGTGACATTGTCCCCATTCCTGAAGAATGCTTCACTGCAGGTGACATACTTCTTAGCTCTTACAATGAAAAGCCCTTAAATGCTATTTTTGGTCATGTAGATGCTCATATGTTTAAAATTATTCAAAACTGCACTACTGCAAAACAAGCTTGAGATTTGCTTCAGAGTCATTGTGAAGGGGATGCTAGTGTCAAACAAACGAAACTTAGAATGCTTTAGTCTCAATTTGAAAATCTAAGAATGGTGGAGGAAGAAACAATTGACTCTTATTTTGAAAAACTTTTAACTCTCTCCAATGAAGTCCAAAGACTGGGAGAAGCTATCTCTAATAGGCAACTTGTTTCCAAAGCTGTTCGATCTCTTTCCTCAAGATTTAATACCAAAGTCACCATTTTGGAAGACAGTCATAACTTAGCAACTATGGATTTTCACACCTCGTTGAACAATTTAAATTTTTTTGAACTAAATGAAAATGAGAGACAAGGTATGAAAACCCATAGTATCTCCCTTCACTCTAAGTCTAAAGCTAAATCTTCAGAGCCTGATAGTAGTAGTGATGAGTCTGACAATATGACTGAGGAAGCTTACAACAATCTTGTGAGGAAGTTCAACAAACTTAAATTCAGAAAAAACTCTGGTCAAGGATCCTCGAGTGGAACCAAAAATTTCAAAAAGAAAACCAATACTTTCAAAACTGTTTCTGCTTCCAAGACTAGCTCTGAATCTGATTTTGATCGCACTCCTCTTAGTAAGATTTGATGTTTTGAATGCCAAGGGTGGGGTCATTATCAAAATGAATGTGCTAACAATCTCAAAAAAGAGAAAAATAATCTTCTTTCTTGTCTCAGTGATGTTTCAGATGAAGAACATGAAGATGAAGAAAAAGAAGATGATTCAACTACCAATGCCAGAGCTCTCCGTTCATCCACTTACAATGTTTATGACCAAAGTTGGGACAACATCGGCAATTCAACATCAGGAGTAGAAATCTTCTTTGACTATGATGACTCTGAGAACTGTAAAATTTTGGCACTAACCAACCCTGAGAAATCAGGAATCTCTGATGTTTTGTGTCTACATGGTTCTGTTGATTTTGATACAGATAGTCCTTCAGAAGAGGAAGCCAGTGCGGAACAAATGGTGAAGGATCTGCAACAAATGTATGAGAAACTCTTCAGTGAATGGAAGACACTCAGAAAACTCCTCAAGAAAACTGAGAAGGAGAATTACAATATGAAAGACACCATTGTCAAACTGGAAGCTGAACTGACAAAGGACACTGAACTGTTCAAGGTAACCACTGAACTATCTAATGAAAAGAAGGTAATTGCAAAGTGGAACTCCTCTACTTCCAGACTTAATGATATGCTTGATATGGATAATGATGGGACTACTGGTCTAGGGTACACTGGTAGTTATGATGCTTCTTTTCATAAGAAACTTGGGTGCAACATGAACTGCACTGTTAACCCTGAAACCCAAGATGTTGTCAAACCTCTTTCTGAGCTCATAAAAGGTCCTGTGTTTGTCAAAGAAAAAGAAATTTTTGTGTGCATTTACTGTCACAAACTTGGTCACAAAAAACCTTACTGTTTCAAGTACCAAAAGGATTTAAAAAGGGAACGTGTTGATTACTCCAACCTCAGTGACCTCTCCAAGAATCCCTCCCTTCTTGCCTCTAGCAAACAAAACAGTGATTCCGATGTTAGCTGCGATGTTGTGACAACATCCACTTCAACAGAGACTGAAAGATGTAATCCTAAGTCTCTGAAGTCTATCCCTGGTTCTTCTAAACGAGGTAAATCTCCAGGCAATCATGATGTTGTGTCAACATCCAAGTCAACAGAGACCAATGGAAATAACCCTAAACTTTTCAAGTCTACACCTGGTTCTCCTAAACGAGTTAAACCTCCAGGACAGATAAGAAAACACAAGAATGATTTGAACCAGATTTGGGTAGCTAAAGAAAAACATACTTGCAATGTTGCTTTTTCTATAGCTACTTCTCCTATCAATGCAGAAAAATGGTACTTCGACAGTGATTGCTCTAGGCACATGACTGGTAACCCTTCAAACTTGACAAATTTTGTCTCTCAAAAGACAGGTACAGTGACATATGGAGGAGGATACCAAAGCAAAATCCTAGGAAAGGGAACACTGTGCCTTGAAGGATATCCTAAACTTTCAAATGTTCTTCTTGTTGAGGGTTTAACGGCTAATCTTGTCAGTGTAAGCCACCTGTGTGATGATGATCTGAAAGTCAAGTTTGATAAACGTTCTTGCAAAGTTTATACTTGTGTGGACAAATTAACTGTGATGACAGGTGTTAGATCTCAGGACAACTGCTATGTGATGGCCGTTCATCTCAAGTGCAATGTTGCTCAACATGATGATGCAACATTGTGGCACAAGAAATTAGGACATGTCAATTACAGGAATCTGGAGAAGATCATCAAACACAATATTGTGACAGGTGTGCCGAAGCTTACCAATGCAGGGAAGCATGTGTGTGGTGGTATCTTGGAAAACAAAAAACCAAGACACACCACTCCAGGTTGAAGGACAAAAACGAGGTACTTTTAACTGCTTTGAACTCTTGCATTGGATCTCATGGGTCCTGTAGAAGCTAGAAGTTTGGGAGGAGCCTGGTATATCTATGTTATAGTTGATGATTTCTCTAGATATACTTGGGTCAATTTTTTGAAAGAAAAATCTGAAACCTTTGAATCCTTCAAAAACTGGCATGCAAAATGTTGTAATCAGTACTCTACTATGGTCCAAAGAATTCGATCTGACCATGGTAAAGAATTTGAGAATCAATTTTTTGATAAGTACTGTGAAAACAAAGGGATCATGCATGAATACTCAGCTCCTAAGACACCACAACAAAATGGTGTTGTTGAAAGGAAAAACAGGACTCTTCAAGAAATGGCCAGAGTGATGTTGAGCTCAATGAACCTGTCAAAAAGGTTGTGGGTTGAAGCTGTAAACACTGCATGTCACATAATCAACCGTGTCTATCTACGTCTAGGTACTCTGACCACTCCCTATGAGATTTTGAAAGGTAGAAAACCCAATCTTAAGTACTTTCATGTCTTTGGATGTGTGTTACATACTCAATGATAGGGAACATCTAGGGAAGTTTGATGCTAAAAGTGACAAAGGAATCTTTGTAGGGTACTCACAAAATAGTCATGCGTATAGAATACACAATCCTAGATTGCAAACTATTCAAGAATCTGTGAATGTTTCATTTGATGACTCTGAGCCCTATGCCCAAAAGAAGATTTCTGCAGGTGCTGAACAGGTTATTGACACAACCCCTGACCCTTCTACACATGGGAACGTTCCAGACATTATGACTCCTGCTGCTGATCGAAGTGAAAGAACCCATGATGAGGGCCATGTTGTGCCAACATCCCCCTTGTGCAATGTTAACTCAACATCCAGTTCAACATCCCAGATTTCCACTCCTGATGATGAAGAACAAGCTGATCCCCACAGTGAGACTGAGGCTGAATCTGACAATGCCTCTGGCATTAATGCTGCACCTATGCCGCAAGGTTCTCCTCAACCTGACTCACGTAAGGATCCTCCTCCCAGAATTCGCAAAGATCATCCCAGTTCACAAGTAATTGGAAATCCAGGAGGGAGAACACTGAGGGAAAACACGCGTAAAAACTACAAGGAGATACTCAGACTTGCTGAAATCAGTCACTCTGTAAGTTCCCCGTGCTATGTTTCTTTAATTGAACCTAAAAATGTGAAAGAAGCCCTTACTGATGATTTTTGGATAGAAGCAATGCAAGATGAACTTCATCAATTCCAAACAAATGAAGTCTGGACTCTTGTTCCCCGCCCCCATAACATAAATGTCATAGGAACCAAGTGGATTTTCAAAACTAAGATTGATGAGAAAGGGGTAGTTGTAAAGAACAAAGCCAGATTAGTTGCTCAAGGTTACACTCAAGTAGAAGGCATTGATTTTGATGAAACCTTCACTCCTGTTGCTAGAATAGAATCAATTCGCTTGCTCTTAGCCATAGCATGTTGTCTTAAAATAATACTTAAACAAATGGATGTTAAAGGAGCTTTCTTGAATGGCTACATTGACAAAGAAGTGTATGTTGAACAACCTGGAGGGTTTGAAGATCCTCTTTACCCTGACCATGTTTTTAAACTAAGAAAAGATTTGTATGGTTTGAAACAAGCCCCTCGTGCTTGGTATGCTAGCCTCACTGAATTCTTAGTTGGATTAGGGTTTAAGAGGGGTGAGGGAGATCAAACTCTGTTTATCCTTAGGAAAGGAAAGGACATTTGCATTGCTCAAATCTATGTTGATGATATTATCTTTGGTGCTACTAACCCCTCTTTGCTAGAAAAGTTTGTTCAAGCCATGACAGGAACCTTTGAGATGAGTATGATTGGTGAACTCAGTTTCTTCTTGGGGCTTTAGATACAATAGAAACAGGATGGCCTCTTTATCTCTCAAGAGAAATATGCCAAGAATCTTATCAAAAAATTTGGTCTGGAAAATGCCAAACCTTGCAGCACTCCCATGGCTACTGCTCTGAAACTCAGCAAAACTGATGTTGGGGACGATGTTGACCCAACATTGTATAGATTAATGATTGGAAGTCTCTTGTATCTCTCAGCCACCAGACCTGACATCATGTTCTCTGTTTGTGTTTGTGCCAGGTATCAATCCAAACCAAAACACCTCACTTAACTGCTGTCAAAAGAATCATTAGATATATATCAGGAACTGTTAATCTTGGATTATAGTATGCATGTGATCCAAACACTAATCTGTTGGGATTTAGTGATTCTGATTGGGATGGTGACTTAGATGATCGAAAATCAACTAGTGGAGGTTGTTTTTATCTTGGACCAAATCTTGTGTCATGGTATAGTAAGAAACAAAATTGTGTGTCTCTCTCAACTGCTGAATCTGAATATGTAGCTGCTGGGAGTTGTGTGTCTCAACTAATTTGGTTGAAAAATATGTTGCATGAATATGGGTTCCAAAGTGACACTCTTTTGATGTTTTGTGATAACTTAAGTGCCATTCACATTTCCAAGAATCCTGTTCAACACTCACGCACCAAGCATATAGACATTCGACATCATTTTCTTAGAGACTTGGTCACCAAACAAATTATTGACATACAACACATTGATACCACAAATCAGTTAGCTGACATCTTCACAAAGCCTCTTGATAAGGAGAGATTCTTCAGTTTGAGAAGGTCTCTTGGTCTATGCACTATTTGATGTGATTTGTTGCAAGCAATGTTGACATAACATCACGGTCAACATTGACTTATGTGTGTATCTAGAGATGTCCTTTTGCTGATTTGTTTTTTTCTTTTTTCATTGTGTTTTTGTGCTCCTGTGCTTCTGTACTGGTCTATGGTTGTTTCTGTTTTGTAGCTTATAGTGGTGATGCTTAGGGTTTGAAAGGCTATTTGAAACCAAGGTTGAAAGGGATCGAGTCTCCTGTGTGTTTGCTTGATGTAAAACCCACTTTTGCTGCTTTTTGGCTATTTTTACTCGTACCTTGACTCGCACTTCATGTTGCCTCCTGTCATTTATGCTTAATAAATCTAATGAATTATGATAAAAAAAGGGCTGGAAGTGTTTCCGTCGAGGATCGTGTTGCGAAGGTTTCAAATACTATCCAGATATCGACGTGGCCAATGTGTCATATGTCGTGAGGGTTGATAGCCTGTACTGGAAATCGACACGCACAAAAGTGCCGATTCTCGTAATGCTTCTGGTTCACTTTCTGAGTACCAAATTACCCAATGTGGTCAAATAAGTAATTTCATGCCATGAGACGTGTGTTTGCCTAACTCCGCATAGGCTTCGGCTTTGGAGCGGATTCATACGTGTTCCAATTATTTGACATGGTTCACGTTCTCATGGTCACCCCCACTCAAACTTATGCTAATTGTTCAATTTACTTTTTGAGGCATTGTTGAGTGTGTTTATTTGGTATTCCTTTCTCTTTCTGTCTCTGCCTGCAGCATCAGTGGTGTTAATCGAATCTGCACATCTTGAGACTTGGTTTCCTGGCTGACTTACATTAAGAGTGATCTGATTTCCCGATGTTGTCATCAATGTTGAGTCAACATTCAGGTCAACATTGATTGTGCTTAAAGTACTTTTTGCTCTTTTGCTGTGATTTTTTTTGTGCTCTCTATGTTTTTTTTTCAAATGTGTTTTTGGGTTGGGTTTGAGGGGGAGTACTTGTTTCTTACATCCGTCATTTTTTGGGAATCTGTTAGGTTTCTTAATTATACTTGATCTTGACATTTTTTGGGAATCTGTTAGGTTTCTTACTCATACTTGATCTTGATTTATTTCCCAAACAAAAAATGTACCTCCCTAAGTTGAGTTTTGAGAATCTTCTTCATGATTGACCTAATTGATACAGTTTTCATTTGCTTTCTTTAATCTCATATTAACAGTTGTGTACAGATCTTGGTCTGTGCTTTGATATATATGTTTATGATCTATGAAGCAAACCAAACCAAAAACTCTAATCTTCCAACCATTTTGCTCTCTCTCATTAGCCCACTTCTTCACCACTCAACAAAACTGCCGCCCACCTAACCACAATCATTACATCCAAAAACCAAAAAGTAGTTTTTTTTACTACTCCCAAGCCTTGGTTAAAACAAAAACTCTTCACCTTCCACACACTATTCACCTGTCACTCTCAAACAATTCCTCTCCCGCTCATCCTCCTTCATCTCTGCACTCATTAATCTGGACAATGTCTTCTCCAACAAAACCCATCTTGCCCGGATTTTCTTTGCAAACACCTGAGGGGGAGCAAGCATACCCTCTCCCCATCCGTGCAGAACCAGCCGATTTCGAGATTCCAGACTCTGAGCTAAGTGAGGGATCGGAAGAGGTTGTTGAAAAATCCCATCTCCAGTACCAAAACCACCATCTCCATCTCCAACATCACCTACTCAACCTGAAAAACCCCAAACCGAGTCTTCTCCATCAAACCCCTCTCAATTTGCTGCATAAACCCTTGTTAATTTGGGAACTGCACCGGTCGAACTGCCAAAGGATCTGAGGGATGATGATGGAAGCCCAATGGGGGTAGAGAAAGATACTCCCATGGAGTAGGAAATATGTTGAACAAACTGAAGTTCAACATGCAGATCTTGGAGAAAACTCCCAAAATCCTTCATCTGTTGAGAAGGATGATGTGCAACAAGCTGACAATAAAGAGGAGAAGGCTACTGATGGCCTAAATGGTGATGACAACCAGACCAACACGCACTCTGAACATGTTGAGAAGCCCGCAAACGAGCCTACTACAGAACCAATTGTTGTTGAAGATTGGAAGTCAGATGACTCAGAGAAAACTAGAAGCGACCCTATGAATGTAGATGAGGATGTTGTTTCAACATTGGCTGCTCATGACAACAACGATGAAGTGAATGATGACAGTTCTGATGACTTGGAGGATTATGAGCCAGAAACGGAAGATGACTCTGAGGATGAGTCAATGATTGATGAAGAAGATCTGAGCAATGCTGATGAATGCTCAGATGACTCTGAAGACTATGAGGTTGAAGCAGAGGAAGAGTCTGAAGATGAATCACTTGATGATGAGGATGTCATTCTTGGAGAAGAACAAATTGAAGACCCTGAGGTTAATGATCTACCCTCTGCACCTGTTTATGTAGATGGTTCTGATTGGGATGAAGATGTTGTCTCCCATTTATTCTATGCTGACAAGAATTTAGAAAAATATGAGAAAATCAAAGATAATGCAATGGATGTTGAAAAGGTGATCAAAGAGGAATCTTTTGAAGAGTATAACTTAGTTGCTTATCTGAAGAAAAGGAACCTCTATCATGTTGTTACACAATATGAGGCCTTTGTTCCTGAAATCATCAAAGAATTCTAAGCACACTTATCTGAGAATTTTGGTGTTGAAGGGCATGGTAAACATCATTGTGTGTATCTTAGGGGTGATGTATTTTTCTTGAATTCTAAGGATGTCAATACTGTACTGCATAGAAATAGGGATGAGGTTGAAACCCCTGTAGAGGTATCTATGGATGATATTGCTAGGGAACTGACTGCAGGAAAACTACAATCTTGGCCTAGTGGGACTTTGGACTTGAAATAATGTTGTTCTCTAGTCTCTGTTCTTGCCAGGATTTGCTTGTACAACTGGTTGCCATCTTCCAACAACAACAAGCTCAGTCAACAGGTAGCCATGTTGCTCTACAGGATCAAAATGGGCTACAATGTCAATCTGGGAGAAAGAATTCTCAAGCACCTAGAGAATTCCAAGAATAGAGGGATCAGAGGACATTTGATTCTCCCATCCACCATCTTTGCAGTTCTTCAGTTGCAGGGTATTGAGGTCAGAGCCAATGATTTTTATCATTCCAGCTTCAAATCCATCACTGTCACCAAGCAACTGCTGGAAACACATGACAGGATCTGTGATCTTCCATGGGTGGATCCTGATGTTCCTGTGGACATGGATGTGAAGAGAATATTCCTCCTCCTACAGGCAATGCTGATGCACCAGAAAGTTCTGTGGCTGCTGCTCAACGCTCCAATGTTGGCCTACATGTTGGCTCAACATTGATCCCTAGTATTGAAACTCTTTCTGCAGGTACCCTAACTGATCAGGACAAGCTGATTCTGGAGCAAATCAAAGGACTTGATGAGCAAATTTCCAACAATCTGAAGTTCAGAAGCACTCTAGTGTCTTTTCTTTCCTCACAAAAAGGGGGAGAATAGATACTTGAAATTTTTAAATTTGTTTTAGTACTGAACAATTTCTATTCATTCTGGGTCTGTAATATTTCAAAGACTCTAGAACTTATCTTAGCTGTCTGATTAAGGGGGAGATTATCTTAGCTGTCTGATTAAGGGGGAGATTAGCTCCTAAGTTGTTCTTAGTTATGTTTCTACTAACCTCTTGTTTTGTTTTGTGATGAAAGACTAAGATTAAGGGGGAGATTGAAAGTGCAGTATGCACTTGTGTTTTGATAATCTTGTCTTTCATTAATCAGTTCCAAGTTTGTGTTTGTTGTTGTTGTTTGTGAAGTTGCAGGACTACCAATGTTGCTGGCATAACATTGAAGATATGACATTGCAGTCAACATCAAGAACAAAGCACATTGGACAGGAAACTTGGACTGGAAGTATTTACAAATCGAACAAGAGACGATTTAAGGAAAAAGAACAACTTATGGTGAAAGCAAGAAGGAATATATTTTATGAAGAATCAAAATATGGAAAAATTCCTTCTATGCGTATATTGAAGAAAACAAGAAAAAGGAAATTGCATTTGTTGAGATCCTATTGCCTTTGCTGAGATCCTATTGCCTTTTGACTTGGATGAAGATGTCGATATCTCAAGTATATATACAAGGATTCAGCCGAGCAATCACGAGGCCTTTCTTTGTGATCAATCAAGATATTATTAAAGAGTTTAGGCTTCTTGTTTTCTGCTAGCTTTAGAGTTCGTCTAAGAGTATTCATTGTTGGTATAACTCATTCAAACATCGACCTAGAATAGCATTTACTGTTAGTTCTTCTAGGGCTAGTTTTGGTTGTTTAATCAATCATCTGTGATTGTATTAAACCTAGTTGATTAGATCTACTTTTCCTGTCAGTAGATATTTTGCCTAAAGGCGCGGCCAACATATTTATATATGTTGGCTTGGTAATAGAAGTTTCATTCATATTCATCCACTGCCTTTTGTTTACTGTGTTGAAGACATTGTTGAACAACATTGTTGTCAACATTGTCTATTGATCTTGTTCGAAGTACCAATCCGGGATCCTACGTTCTAACACAAGGCAAGGACATTTCAAGTTGCAAGAAAATAAGCACCCTACACTCTCAAGACATTTGAATCGAAACCAAACATCAAGTAAGAGACATATAAGAATAGTAGCCTTTCTATTCATGCTGGTGTAGTAAGTAATGGTACAATTGATCTATCACTTACATAAGATAAACTATTGAAAGCACATTCTAAGAATTTAATAAAAGTGAAATGTTCAATGCGTCAAGCTCGACAACAAAAGTAATTAAGAACTCTATTTACCAAGGTACAATATAATCAACCATAAAAACATTTTTCAGAAACTTCCTTGGAAATAACACATTTATATAATTCTTAGGCAATGTTAAACATAGATATACATGCAGTCACTTAAAAGTATTGCAAAACCAGGAAAGATAATTACGCCTATCGTAATCCCTTTAAACAAAACAATAGAAAGGAAGAAGCACACAATCATGAAATTAAATGATCCAGCAACTTGGAGAAACTAACGCATACATACAAATTATAACTCGACTGACAAATAGCGAAGGAGACAAAGGGATGATAAAATAAGTTAGAAAGTATTTTCAAATAATCATAAGATGGAAGAATTAAACCACCGAGCCAAGCAAATCACTTATAGTTTGAATTAAGAAAATGCTCAGCTATCTAAGCATACAAACAAATAGTGATCCTTTATTAACTCTAGTTAGTACGAATCATTATGTAGTCGGCGGCCTACAAGTGATTTATACTAACTCTAGTAAAATATTGAGCCACTAAATGAAAACACGTGACATGCAAAAATATGCTACACAACACAAGCAGGCAACATTTTGATCAAAAGACACGAGAAAATTAAAATCACATATGTCAAGCAAATCAAATTGAGCACTCATACGTCAATCACTTTTATATTTTAGTAACAAGACGACAACTCGAGAACCAGTTAACACGAAACACACAACCTAGGGTCAGCAACTTAGACACCTCACTCGCACAACCCAAGGTTCGAAAATCATATCCCGGCATAGCCCGAGTAAAAACTCAGGCTCTGATACCAACTGTAACGCCCTGAAAAATACACTAATAAAAATAAACTTTTGTATTTGAAAAGTCTAGAAAACACGCAAAAGGTTTTACACAACTCTACACAAAGTCACAAGCGAATACTAACTATCGAGAAACCGAAGAGCTTAAAAGAATTTTCCCAATAAACCCAAATTCTTTAAAGAAAACCCCACTCTCTGTTGCTGAACGTCTAGGACTCCAAGGCGCCAAAATCTACAAGAAGGTAACAAATCAAGTGTGAGATAAAACTCAGTGAGGTTCTGTGCTAAGTGAACATCGAATTATGTAATAACGAAGTATGGTTTTTAAATCAAACGAATCATAATATAAAAATAATCGAAGAAAACATATAACGAAGCGAAGAAACTATCGTTGGTGCAGTCAACCTTATAACCCCAATCCAAGCCCTTATCACTCCAGACTGGGTGCTGCCACTGTCAAACAAAGACGAAGACAAAGACTCTGCCATGGTACAGAGGTGAAACACTACTACTCTCACGACCTCGGCGACTTCTGCCTCGTGTCTAGGGATAGTAAGCAGAGGTACTTTTTGAATAACTCGATAGACACAACTGGCCAAGTATATCCACTCAGAAACCTCCACCACATTTGCACACATATCGGTCGAAGCAAATCAATCAATCGAATCAAAACATATATATATATATATATATATATATATATATATATATATATATATATATATATATATATATATATATATATTAAAATAACTTCTTGTAGTTTCGCAAACTAAACATATACTTTTGGGTAGAACACTCACCTTAGATAGCCTCGTAAAACTTAACACCCGCAAATCCTGATAAAATATAACACTACTTAACATTTGCGCAAAGATAAATTATCGATACCCTTTAAGCCCACAAATCTATAGGCCAAACATATCAAAAACACAAACGAAGAACTAAGCACATAATTACATAGTGATTGTAGCAATTTTTGTCACAAACAACAATTAAAATAAAATATGGAACATAATAATGGGGTGGGAGGAATCGATCCCGAGACCTCTACAAAACAAACATGTAGCCAAATAGCCACAGAGCCACAACACATTCTCATATAAAATTTGCACAGGAAACCTACTTAAACGATAAAAATGTTCGTAACAGGCAGGAAGCAAAAAGAGCAAGAACAAACACACAAATGATTCTAACCCACGACCTGTAGAGAACCTAAACTCTGGCTCAAGACCACTCAACCAAATCCCACGTTGATAACATGAATCACGAGATAACTAAACAACAACAGCAGGACGTAAAACAGGACACAGAAATAACAAAACAAAATTTGTGCATGCATGCCAGGTTTCTAAACTGTGACCTTTTGTGAACACATATACGTCACGCAAAGCACTCGGTGACAACTAAAGTTGATAACAATAATTCTCTTTTCAATAGAAGAAACAATTGTTCGCCTAAAACCAGGAGCCAAACGAAGAACATAAAACGGAGCATGGCAAACAGAAAAAAACAGAGCATATTTCTTGAAATAAATCAGGCGAAAATACAAAATTTGACAAGACACAAATTAGAAACAAACAAGAACACGCAAAAACCAACCCTCCCAGAACTGAAATACAAGAGGAAAAAGAGGATTCGGTGCTTACTGAAGACGATCCGAAAGCAAATTAGAATGCGAACGAAACGAATCGAAATTCCCTCTCCTTTCAAACAGATCCTATGCAGAAGGCAAGAATGCCGATTCTACAGTTAGAAAGAGCGATAGGGACAAAGGAAACCAGAAGTTAAGGTAGAGAACTTACTGAATGGAATCGAAACGGAAGGAACTTGACGAAGAACGAAGAAGAAGAGGCGAAGATTGAGAATGAATGAGGTTTTCTAGCTGCTAGGTTTAAGATAGAATGCGTTTGTGAGTTGCTGGGGATTAAAAGCGTAGATAAAGGAACGGAGAAGAGAGAAAGCGAGTAGAAGTAGGAAGCAAAAACGTAGTCTGTTAGAAGGGTGAAAAGGGTATAATTGGAATAGAAGTAGAACCAAACATGGACTCTAAACAAAGGATAGATAATTAATTACTCATTAATTAAGTATTAATGATAATTAACTAAATACTAAACAAGGAAATTAAAATAAGGAAGGACGAAAATCCGGGGTTTTACACTCTCCCCTCCTTAAAGGAATTTGGTCCCCAAATTCTCACTTTGGAATTCAAAGATCTCTGGATACTGACTCTGCGAAACAACTTAAACAATATAACACGAAGGTTCGAAACTTACCGACAACATACTTGAAGGCTAGCTAACAAGTGAACGCACCGAAATAAACTAGACAACCCTCCTTTAAATTTCTATGCAGGAAGCAAAATCAAGGGTGTTTCTCGAGTGAGAAGGAGAAGGAAAGAAGACAATCTGAATAAGAGGCCAAGAAGCCTATCGATACATGTTTGGCCAGATTGAGAATATGGTTAAGTAATCAAGATCAGGAGGATTACAACGAAGAAGGTGAAAGAACTGTGAAGGTTTGCTAAAGAACATGTAGATTTGCATTTTCTAGAAGAAGTGAGAACATGAGTTACTAAATACGGCTAAAGAAGAGAGAGAAGGTAGACGGAAGGAGGTTTCCAGATGGGTTTTATCCAACGTGCAATTAAAATTTACCACGCAACCCCACAAATAAGTGACTAACAAAGGTAAGCATAAACTAATAAGTTACATGGAATGAATATTGTGCATAAATATCAAGTTTACATAATATGGTTATTAGAAGTTCACGAATAATAACTAGCATGTGAACAGTCACAAAAGGATTCAAACACGGAGGAAGTTTTGAAATAACTTGCTTGATCACGAAAGATGTAAGGATTTGGCATCATAAATAGCACACCGCTTGGTTAGCAGAAACAGACTATGCACCAATTAATTATCAATTAATTATGTGATAAAAACGGAAGGAACATGCTTATTTAATCCTACGTAAAACAAGGAGCCGGAGTCAAATTTTAAAGAGCAAGCTCATAACAAACTAAGACTCACTCAAAGTATTAGTTAAGAAAACATTTACATGTAGTACATCACACTAGTACTGAATTAGATTTCTAATTTTTTTGTCCAACCTTACATATACACATCTAACATAGTAAAAAGTAAACAAAACAAATTGTGAGACTCAATCGAACTCACACATACAAGGCAAGGACATTTCGAGTTGTAAGAAAATAAGCATCCAACACTCTCAAGACATTCGAATCGAAACCAAACATCAAGTAACAGACATATAAGAAAAGTAGCCTTTCTATTCTTGCTGGTGTAGTAAGTAATGGTACAATTGATCTAACACTTACATAAGATAAACTATTGAAAGCACATTCTAAGAATTTAATAAAAGTCAAATTTTCAATGCGTCAAGCTCGACAACAAAAGTAATTAAGAACTCTATTTACCAAGGTACAATATAATCAACCATAAAAACATTTTTCAGAACCTTCCTTGGCAATAACACATTTATAAAATTCTTAGGCAATGTTAAACATAGATATACATGCAGTCACTTAAAAGTATTGCAAAACCAGGAAAGATAATTACGCCTATCGTAATCCCTTTAAACAAAACTATTGAAAGGAAGAAGCACACAATCATGAAATTAAATGATCCAGCAACTTGTAGAAACTAACGCATACATACAAATTATAACTCGACAGACAAATAGCGAAGGAGACAAAGGGATGCTAAAATAAGTTAGAAAGTATTTTCAAATAATCACAAGATGGAAGAATTAAACCACCGAGCCACGCAAATCACTTATAGTTTGAATTAAGAAAATGCTCAGCTATCTAAGCATACAATCAAATAGTGATCCTTTATTAACTCTAGTTAGTACGAATCATTATGTAGTCGGCGGCCTACAAGTGATTTATACTAACTCTTGTAAAATATCGGGCCACTAAATGAAAACACATGACATGCAAAAATATGCTACACAACACAAGCATGTAACATTTTGATCATAAGACACGAGAAAATTAGAATCACATATGTCAAGCAAATCAAATTGAGCACTCATACGTCAATCACTTTCATATTTTAGTAACAAGACGACAACTCGAGAACCAGTTAACACGAAACACACAACCTAGGTTCAGCAACTTAGAAACCTCACTCGCACAACCCAAGGTCCGAAAATCATATCCCGGTATAGCCCGAGTAAAAACTCAGGCTCTGATACCAACTGTAACGCCCCGAAAAATACATTAATAAAAATAAACTTCTTTATTTGAAAAGTATAGAAAAGATGCAAAAGGTTTTACACAACTCTACACAAAGTCACAAGCGAATACTAACTATCGAGAAACCGAAGAGTTTAAAAGAATTTTCCCAATAAACCTTAACTTTTTAAAGAAAAGCCCACTCTCTATTGCTGAACGTCTAGGACTCAGGGTGCCAAAATCTACAAAAAGGTAACAAATTAATTGTGAGATAAAACTCAGTGAGGTTCTGTGCTAAGTGAACATCGAATTATGTAATAACGAAGTATGGTTTTTAAATCAATCGAATCATAATATAAAAATAATCGAAGAAAACATATAACGAATCGAAGAAACTATCGTTGGTGCAGTCAACCTTATAACCCCAATCCAAGCCCTTATCACTCTAGACAAGGTGGTACCACAGTCAAACAAAGACGAAGACAAAGACCCTGCCATGGTACAGAGGTGAAAAACTACTACACCCACGACCTCGGCGACTTCTGCTTCGCATCTAGGGATCGTAAGCAGAGGTACTTTGTGAATAACTCGACAGACACAACTGGCCATGTATATCCACTCAGAAACCTCCACCACATTTGCACACATATCGGTCGAAGCAAATAAATCAATCGAATCAAAACATATACATATATATATATATATACATATATATATATATATACATATATATATATATATATATATATATATATATATATATGTATATTAGAGCGGAAGCTTGAGAAAAGGTTTTGATGCAGTTTTCAGAACTTTGTTTTCATGAACTTTCACAATATATCCACTCAGAAACCTCCACCACATTTGCACACATATCGGTCGAAGCAAATAAATCAATCGAATCAAAACATATATATATATATACATATATATGTATATATACATATATATATATATATATATGTATATATATATATATATATATATGTATATATCTATATATATGTATATATACATATATATATATATATATATATATATATATATATATATATATATATATATATATATATATATATATATATATATATATATATATATATATATATACATATATATATATATGTATATTAGAGCGGAAGCTTGAGAAAAGGTTTTGATGCAGTTTTCAGAACTTTGTTTTCATGAACTTTCACAATATTTGCGAAGCAATACTATATATATATAACATTAAAATAACTTCTTGTAGTTTCGCAAACTATACATATACTTTTGGGTAGAACACTCACCTTAGATAGCCTCGTAAAACTTAACACCCGCAAATCCTGATAAAATATAACATTACTTAACATTTGCGCAAAGATAAATTATCGATACCCTTTAACCCCACAAATCTATAGGCCAAACAAATCAAAAACATAAACGAACAACTAAGCACATAATTCCATAGTGATTGTAGCAATTTTTGTCACAAACAACAATTAAAATAAAATATGGCACATAATAATGGGGCTGGGAGGAATCGATCCCGAAACCTCTACAATACAAATATGTAACCAACTAGCTACAGAGCCACAACACATTCTGATATAAAATTTGCACAGGAAACCTACTTAAATGATAAAAAGGTTCGTAACTGGCAGGAAGCAAAAAAGAGCAAGAATAAACACACAAATGATTCTAACCCACGACCTGTAGAGAACCTAAACTCTGCCTCAAGACCACTCAACCAAATCCCACGTTGATAACATGAATTACGAGATAACTAAACAACAACAGCAGGACGTAAAATAGAACACATAAATAACAAAACAAAATTTGTGCACGCATGCCAGGTTTCGAAACTGTGACCTTCTGTGAACACATATACCACACGCAAACCACTCGGTGACAACAAAAGTTGATAACAATAATGCTCTTTTCAAAAGAAAAACCAACGGTTCGCCTAAAACCAGGTGCCAAAAGAAGAACAGAAAACAGAGCATGGCAAATAGAAAAAAATAGAGCGCATTTCTTGAAATAAATCAGGCGAAAATACGAAATTTGACAAGACACGAATTAGAAACAAACAAGAACATGCAAAAACCAACCCTCCCAGAACTGAAATACAAGAGGAAAAATAGGATTCGGTGCTTACTGAAGACGATCCTAAAGCAAATTAGAATGTGAACGAAACGAATTGAAATTCCCTCTCCTTTGAAATTGATCCTACGTAGAAGGCAAGAATGTCGATTCTAGAGTTAGAAAGAGCGATGGGGACGAAGGAATCAGATGTTGAGGTAGAGAACATACTGAACGGAATCGAAACGGAAGGAACTTGATGAAGAACGAAGAAGAAGAGGCGAAGATTGAGAATGAATGAGGTTTTCTGGTATCTAGGTTTAAGATAGAATGCGTTTGTGAGTTGCTGGGGAATGAAAGCGTAGATAAAGGAACGGAGAAGAGAGAAAGCGAGTAGAAATAGGAAGCAGGAACGTAGTCTGTTAGAAGGGTGAAAAGGGTATAATTGGAATAGAAGAATAAGATTGTTCCCAACCAAACTTGGACTCTAAAGAAAGGACAGATAATTAATTACTCATTAATTAAGTATTAATGATAATTAACTAAATACTAAACAAGGAAATTAAAATAGGGAAGGATGAAAATCCGGGGTTTTACACTCTCCCCTCCTTCAAGGAATTTGGTCCCCGAATTCTCACTTTAGAATTCAAAGAGCTCTGGATACTGACTCTGCGAAACAACTTAAACAATATAACACGAAGGTTCGAAACTTACCGACAACATACTTGAAGGATAGCTAACAAGTGAACGCACCGAAATAAACTAGACAACCTCCTTTAAATTTCTATGCAGGAAGCAAAATCAAGGGTGTTTCTCGAGTGAGAAGGAGAAGGAAAGAAGACAATCTGAATAAGAGGCCTAGAAACCTATCGAAACAAGTTTGGTGAGATTGAGAATATGGTTAAGTAATCAAGATCGGGAGGATTACAATGAAGAAGGTGAAAGAACTATGAAGGTTTGCTAAAGAACATGTAGTTTTGCGTTTTCTAGAAGAAGTGAGAACGTGAGTTACTAACTACTGCCAAAGAAGAGAGAGAAGGTAGACGGAAGGAGGTTTCCAGATGGGTTTATCCAACGTGCAATTAAAATTTACCACGCAACCCCACAAATAAGTGACTAACAAAGGTAAGCACAAACTTATAAGTTACATGGAATGAATATTGTGCATAAATATCAAGTTTACATAATATGGTTGTTAGAAGTTCACGAATAATAACTAGCATGTGAACAGTCACAAAAGGATTCAAACACGGAGGAAGTTTTGGAATAACTTGCTTGATCACGAAAGATGTAAGGAATTGACATAATAAATAGCACACCGCATGGTTAGCAGAAACAGACTATGCACCAATTAATTATCAATTAATTATGTGATAAAAACGGAAGGAACATGCTTATTTAATCATACAAAAAACAAGGAGCTGGAGTCAAATTATAAAGAGCAAGATCATAACAAACTAAGACTCAATCAAAGTATTAGTTAAGAAAACATTTACATGTAGTACATCACACTAGTACTGAATTAGATTTCTAATTTTCTGTCCAACCTTACATATACACAACTAAAATAGTAAAAAGTAAACAAAACAAATTGTGAGACTCAATCGAACTCACACATACAAGGCAAGGACATTTCGAGTTGTAAGAAAATAAGTACCCTACACTCTCCAGATATTCGAATCAAACCAAACATCAAGTAAGAGACATATAAGAAAAGTAGCCTTACTATTCATGCTGGTGTAGTAAGTAATGGTACAATTGACCTATCACTTACATAAGATAAACTATTGAAAGCACATTCTAAGAATTTAATAAAAGTCAAATGTTCAATGCGCCAAGCTCAACAACAAAAGTAATTAAGAACTCTATTTACCAAGGTACAATATAATAAACAATAAAAACATTTTTCAGAAACTTCCTTGGCAATAACACATTTATAAAATTCTTAGGCAATGTTAAACATAGATATACATGCAGTCACTTAAAAGTATTGCAAAACTAGGAAAGATAATTACGCCTATCATAATCCCTATAAACAAAAAAATAGAAAGGAAAAAGCACACAATCATGAAATGAAATGATCCAGCAACTTATAGAAACGAACGCATACATACAAATTATAACTCGACTGACAAATAGTGAAGGAGACAAAGGGATGCTAAAATAAGTTAGAAAGTATTTTCAAATAATCATAAGATGGAAGAATTAAACCACCGAGCCACGCAAATCACTTATAGTTTGAATTAAGAAAATGCTCAGCTATCTAAGCATACAATCAAATAGTGATCCTTTATTAACTCTAGTTAGTACGAATCATTATGTAGTCGGCGGCCTACAAGTGATTTATACTAACTCTAGTAAAATATTGGGCCACTAAATGAAAACACATGACATGCAAAAATTATGCTACACAACACAAGCATGTAACATTTTGATCATAAGACACGAGAAAATTAGAATCACATATGTCAAGCAAATCAAATTGAGCACTCATACGTCAATCACTTTCATATTTTAGTAACAAGACGACAACTCGAGAACCAGTTAACACGAAACACACAACCTAGTTTCAGCAACTTAGAAACCTCACTCGCACAACCCAAGGTCCGAAAATCATATCCCGGTATAGCCCGAGTAAAAACTCAAGCTCTGATACGAGTAAAAACTCAGGCTCTGATACCAACTGTAACGCCCCGAAAAATACATTAATAAAAATAAACTTCTTTATTTGAAAAGTCTAGAAAAGATGCAAAAGGTTTTACACAACTCTACACAAAGTCACAAGCGAATACTAACTATCGGGAAACCGAAGAGTTTAAAAGAATTTTCCCAAGAAACCCAAACTTTTTAAAGAAAACCCCACTCTCTGTTGCAGAACGTCTAGGACTCCAAGGTGCCAAAATCTACAAGAAGGTAACAAATCAAGTGTGAGATAAAACTCAGTGAGGTTCTGTGCTAAGTGAACATCGAATTATGTAATAACGAAGTATGGTTTTTAAATCAATCGAATCATAGTATAGAAATAATCGAAGAAAACAAATAACGAAGCGAAGAAACTATCGTTGGTGCAGTCAACCTTATAACCCCAATCCAATCCCTTATCACTCTAGACAGGGTGCTACCATTGTCAAACAAAGACGAAGACAAAGACCCTGCCATGGTACAGTGGTGAAACACAACTACACCCACGACCTCGGCGACTTCTGCCTCGCATCTAGGGATAGTAAGCAGAGGTACTTTATGAATAACTCGACAGACACAACTGGCCAAGTATATCCACTCAGAAACCTCCACTACATTTGCGCACATATCGGTCGAAGCAAATAAATCAATCGAATCAAAACATATATATATATATATATATATATATATATATATATATATATATATATATATATCTTTATATCTTTAGTGCGGAAGCTTGAGAAAAGGTTTTGATTCAATTTTCAGAACTTTGTTTTCATGAACTTTCACAATATTTGCGAAGCAATACTATATATATATAACATTAAAATAACTTCTTGTAGTTTCGCAAACTATACATATACTTTTGGGTAGAACACTCACCTTAGATAGCCTCGTAAAACTTAACACCCGCAAATCCTGAGAAAATATAACACTACTTAACATTTGCGCAAAGATAAATTATCGATACCCTTTAACCCCACAAATCTATAGGCCAAACAAATCAAAAACATAAACGAACAACTACGCACATAATTACATAGTGATTGTAGCAATTTTTGTCACAAATGATAAAAAGGTTCGTAACTTGCCGGAAGCAAAAAGAGCAAGAATAAACACACAAATGATTCTAACCCACGACCTGTAGAGAACCTAAACTCTGCCTCAAGACCACTCAACCAAATCCCACGTTGATAACATGAATTACGAGATAACTAAACAACAACAGCAGGACGTAAAATAGAACACAGAAATAACAAAACAAAATTTGTACACGCATGCCAGGTTTCGAAACTGTGACCTTCTGTGAACACATATACCTCACGCAAACCACTCGGTGACAACAAAAGTTGATAACAATAATGCTCTTTTCAAAAGAAAAACCAACGGTTCGCCTAAAACCAGGTGCCAAACGAAGAACAGAGAACAGAGCATGGCAAACAAAAAAAAACAGAGCATATTTCTTGAAATAAATCAGGCGAAAATACGAAATTTGACAAGACACGAATTAGAAACAAACAAGAACATGCAAAAACCAACCCTCCCAGAACTGAAGTACAAGAGGAAAAATAGGACTCGGTGCTTACTGAAGACGATCCGAAAGCAAATTAGAACGCGAACGAAACGAATTGAAATTCCCTCTCCTTTGAAACTGATCCTATGCAGAAGGCAAGAATGTCGATTCTAGAGTTAGAAAGAGCGATAGGGACGAAGGAATCAGAAGTTGAGGTAGAGAACATACTGAACGGAATCGAGACGGAAGGAACTTGACGAAGAACGAAGAAGAAGAGGCGAAGATTGAGAATGAATGAGGTTTTCTGGCTGCTAGGGTTAAGATAGAATGCGTTTGTGAGTTGCTGGGGAATGAAACCGTAGATAAAGGAACAGAGAAGAGAGAAAGCGAGTAGAAGTAGGAAGCATGAACGTAGTCTGTTAGAAGGGTGAAAAGGGTATAATTGGAATAGAAGTATAAGACTGTTCCCAACCAAACTTGGACTCTAAACAAAGGATAGATAATTAATTACTCATCAATTAAGTTTTAATGATAATTAACTAAATACTAAACAAGGAAATTAAAATAAGAAAGGACGAAAATCCAGGGTTTTACACCATATCAACCACATATTGAGTGAAGTGTCTCTTGAAGTACAATGGAACAAAGAACTTAAAAAAATTAAAACAAAAACATAAAAAAAAGTCAGTTAATTGTTTAAAAAATGTTTCTACTAATAATAATAATGTTACAGCATATACAAGTAATGTTCATACCAGTTTAACTGTCTTCAAGCTCATCCATTGAACATTTACATTAGATACCAGCCTTGTGTTAAATGAAGATTGCATGGAGTCTAACAATGCTTCCATTCCCTCTTTCTCAAAATACTTTTCAGCATTCTTATTTTCAAACATACCACAAAGTAAAGACCATGGTCACTACAGACAAAAAAAAAAAAAAAAAAAAAAACATATATAAGCAAACAAATGAACTTTCTTATAATAATAATGTTCATAAGCACATTTGCAAAGTATAAGTCGAAAAACATACCGAACTAGCACATCCAAAACAGAAATGCTCCACCACCCTATTTGGTCTTCGTAACTCTGCAGAGTTAAGCATGAGTGCCCAACACTCAAGAATGTATGAGTCAATATACTCACCAAGGAACATCGTGTGGAATTCTTCCTTCAACATGAACTCATTTCATATCCAAACGAAACTTTCTTGAATGCTACACAAAAAAAAAAAAGGAAACATTGTTGTCATAAGAATTAACAAATAGGAACTCAAAAAGAACAACATTATTTAAATGAACATAAACATTAATCAAAACAGAAAGAACATTACTAACATAAGAATAACTCAAAAATTAAAAACATTGTCTAAATAACCAAAAACATTACTATAAAAACAAAGAACATTACTAACATAATATGAAAATTAGGAACTACAGAAACTTACATTTCTTCAACTTCACATTTATAGATGACTTAATCATCAACTTGAATCAAGTCTTTCATGCCCTTACTCCATCTTTTAATACTCTTCATCGTGTCAGACAACATAATACATTCACAGTTATCACCACCACAATCAACTGAGCAAGTGAAAGGATCAAAGGGAGCAATATCAGAAGATGGCCCAAGAACATTGGTGGTAATCTCAGGAACATTGGTGGAATGGATAGGAACATTCTCAGTTTCCTCATTCACATTACCGTAGCTCTTTAACCTCAGAGTAAGCAATCATTTCTTCTAAGTATAGATCTTGTAGTTGATCAATCTTATCTCTGGATTTAGCTATTTGATCTTCCAGTTGAAGATGGAGCTGTTGTTCTTCTTCCAACAGTTGTCTGAGTTGAGCAGATCTGGTTTGAGTGTTTAAGATTTTCGGATTAGTTTCTTCAGAAAGCTCAACTACTTGCTCAGTAGTAACTGCGTGTTGGTTAGAAGATGGATGAGTAGATTTCTGAGGTGATGAAGACGGAGATTTCTGTGAAGTCTTCTCAGTTTGCTTTTCAGCAGCTGAGGCATTGTTTCTCTGTGAAATTCCTCCGGTCCCTGGTGCAGGGGCATCATCATCATCCTTTTTGTCATTATCATCCTTTTGGTGATGGTCAGCGGGAGGTTCATCACAGTAATTTTCATTCATTTCTTCATCCTCATCATCTTCAGATACAAGATTCCAGGATAGTGATCTTCTGCCCATTAACTTCTTCTTGTTTCAGAAGGTATGAATTGCAGAGTCTGGGGCAGGACTGGCTTGAATGCCATCTGTAATCTTGTCTGGCCATCTGCCTGTTCAAAGGCATGTATCAAACTATGCGCCACTTCTCTGGAAAAGTCCTTATGTAGTAGAGTCGCAACTGTGTATTGTTCTATAGGGAACATTGCTTGGACATATGTTTCCAGGTCAAGAGCTCGTGCTCGTCTGGTTGGTTGATCAGTGATTCTCAATATTTCAGAGAGATCAGAGCACCTTAACTTCTGCCATTTCTTGAAGCATTGAATATGCTTTGGCAGGGTGTGAGCTTTGAAGAAGTGAAGTAGGTCCCTTGTTTCTTCAATGGGAACCTGCTTTGCATCTGTTTGAGCCTGAAAGAAGGAGTTTTGAGTGAGTTTCAAAACTTTTGTAGATATCTGAGTAGAAGTGTAGTTTAGTTTCTGAGTTACCTAAGTAAGAACATCAGGCTCAGATACTTTTTCTACTAGGACGATTGGTGTCTCAGATATCTTGTTGTGAGGTGGAGACTTGGAAGTCTGGTCCTCATCAACCTTTCTTTCTTGAACCTGAGAAAAATACAATACTTAGGAAATAGTTTGAAAGAACCTATGCATAAATATGCTTTTAATGAATTCTGATTTGAGCTACTTACTTCCTCAACAGGAAGCTCAGATTCATTTTTCTCAGAAACTTGTGCAGTTTCTGGTGTTCTTTCGAGTGATGTAGCCTTACGGGCTTCATCAATTTCCATTGATGCAGGGGAAGTCGCAACTTTATCCCCTTGCATTTCTACTTCTGAAATAGCCTGTAAGTAGAAAGTATTGAATATTAGAAGAGATAAAAGATAACCCAGGATGAAGAATACTTTTCACTTGATTGTCATATACCTTCAAGTTTGAAGGCTCAGTGATGTGTTCTTCAGAAACCTTGTTGGTTTCTGGGTTTGTCTCTGGCATTTCTGCCTTATCTTCTTCCATCTCAGTTGGAGCCTGTTAGAAACATTTATCATGAATGAGCATACAAACATTTTTACTGAAAAGTTAGTTCTCTTTAAGAATCATTTACCTGTGGCACAGGCTCAGATTTCTCAAGAGTTGAGGTTGAAGGAACCTCTTTTTCAGTATCTGAGGTAAGCTTCTCAGCTTCCTCTTGTTTCTGCGTTTCTAACTCAGCCTGTAACAAAGAAATTCTTATAAGGTAACAAGATTTATAAGTATAAAATTTTTCACAAGGTAAGAGTTAAACCAGTCATTTACGGCGATTTCAGTTGATTGGTCTCGAACTTGTGACCTTTCTATACATTGGTCGTCTTGTCCCAGTGCAGTTTCTTTGTTTGATGTTTCTGGTACTTCACACCTTTCCTGAGTATGCAACTCAGTTGCCTCCCCTAGTTGATCATTCTGAGTAGATGTCTCAGTTTGATCCCTCTCATTGAGTTGGGGAACCTGCTCAATTTCAGGAGTTTCTTCAAAGACATCTTGTATTCTTTGTAATTCAAAATGGAGTTCATTTACCATTTCATCAACCACTTGTGGCTGTGGTTGTTGTGTTTGTGGTTGTTGTGGTTGTCCGGAAGCGTAAGATTGATCGGAGAAAGTTCTTCCATTTTTAGATGTGGCATTTCCATCAAGATTCCGCCAAAGACTAAAATACCACTCATCGTGGCTTTGTGAAGTTGTGCAAGAGAGTCATTCCGATGATGTGTTTGCACCAACAACCTTTGCTATAGGTTCAAGAACTTTGTGGTGTAGGTTCTTCTTCGATACCTTATCACCGCCATTACTTTTCAGTAACCTTAGCCCTTTTTGTTCTTTCTAGGACTTGAGAGATGACTAGTTCATCATCTTCATCGTCAGAGCTCTCATCAGCATTGGGAACTGATTGGTCCATTATTCCTGCTGTTTCTGCAGATGGGACTTGGTGCTTTTCACCACTCTTGGCAGCATTTATGAGTTCATCAGCAAGGCTTTCTGCATTAGTCGCAACATTTCTGAAAGCACTTTCTCTTGCTGAGTCTACTTGTTCAGTAGTTGATAACTCTTTTGCAGTATTGATGAGTTCATCTGCCATTATCAGTTCATCGGCAATGCCTGCGGATATCTGAGAATTGACAACCTCTTTGGGTGTGTCTTCTGATTTACCAGCAGACTTCTTTCTTGAAGTTCTGGGCTTCTTGGTCGCAACGTTTTCTCCAGATATCTTTTCAGATTTTCGCTTCTTAGGACCTTTCTGAGACCCAGTAACCTTTTTCATCAGATTTGTATACTCATACTTGTAGAGTAAGTTACTGTTGGCTATTTCAGCCGTCTCTCTGAGCTCAATGCCAAGCTTTTCCAGAAAGTAGCATATCTTCAGACCATAACCTACTGTGGCCTTTGGCTCAGCTAGTCCTTTGACAATCTTAGGCTTGAAGCCTTGAATCTTCTTCACGAATTTCATGAAGGCGTACTTTCCCCAATTAAAAGGGTTTTCCAGCCTTTTGTCTTGTTGATTCAGCAAGAACATCATGATCCATCGTTCTTGGCTTATCTGGGCAGCACCTCCTTGTAGACCATCAAAGCATCTGTGAAGAATCCAAGCCAGTACATCCCAGTGAACCAACAGATGTCTGGTTCGGATGTCAGCAAGCTTGAACTCAGTGGGTGTATCTGATTTTCAAGATCACACACGTCATCTGATTCTTTAACACCTTCAAGGAGTTCATCATCCTTGGTGTTTATTTCGTAATCCTTTCCAAGATTTTGAACCACAAACAACTTACGTAAAGTTGTTAAGTCCGTAGGATTTCCTTTCCTTGGGTAGGTTTTGATAGACACTATTTCAAGGTGCCTTGAAATACAGAAATAATCCTGAGTTGTTGTAAAATTCCAACACATCGAGTGATGAAATTCCACTTGGCGGCGGATAGAAAACCTTGATTTGTGCCTTTTCAAGCATGTCAAGAATCAATTTTCTGTCGGTTTGGTTTTCTATTGCAGCGGTGAGGTATTCCTCAACCATGGCACCACCCAAATCATTCTCAGACTTGAAGTCCAATGGTCGATTAAAACTCCTACCAATGATTGTTAACAATAACCAACTCTGGTGCTTGCTTTTCAAGGCATCAAGTGGAGGATCGATTTCGTGTTGAAGTGTTCTTGGAGGCCATCTCTTTATATAGTGTAGGAATTGAAATTGGTGTTTGAAAGAGATTTAATTGATGAATCTTTTCGGAAAAACTTAATCTTGATTTGCGAGATTGTAGAGGGTTTGCAGAGAATCAAGAGAAGGATTTGCTATTTTGTGCAAGATGAAATTTGGATTAGGCAACATGTGATTTCATTTGCCAAAATCCTATATATATAGCAGATTGAATCCCAAATGCATAAATACATACAAATTGATTTTGTGTATACGTATCGTGATTTGCAAACAAAGTGAGCAAAAGCTAGTTCGGCATTAAATGCTTAGTGGGCCATGTCTGAATTTCAACAGTCCACTATTTACTGTGAATTAATTTCCACCGTACAGATCAATCGCTTAACTTCATCGAGGGTCACCATTGCTTCTTCAGCAATGATCACAATCAGCAAGTGTAATTGTGCCCATTTAATGAGTTTTGGCGACTTGCTATCTGAATCACGATTCTGTATGACCAAGGACACTGTTCGCATCTGAATCTGTCTTATACTTAGGATTTTTCCAAGTTTTTCATCAAGATAGAAATAATGCGAGTTTCAAGAGAGTAGTTGACTGCAAATAGTTATACTATTCTCTTTTGTGTTTCCCGTTTATAGAGTGATTCAGATATCTGAGTTCCCGTCTCAGAGATCTTAAGCTATCTTTTTGCTCTTTATCCTTTTTTTTTTTTTTCCGGATTCCTGTTCAGTTTCTCTTTTCTCTTTTCTGGATACCCGTTCCAGATACCTCTTCTCTGGATGCCCGTTCCAGATATCTCTTCTCTGGATGCCCGTTCCAGATATCTTAACTTTTTCAGTTCATTGGTAGTTTTATTAGTCCAAGACTATGTCTTAAGGCTAAGAATCTACTTTCTTATAGTGGCTTAGTGAAGATATCTTCAAGTTGGTCTTCAGTGCCAATCTTGAGTATCTCTATATTGCCTTTTTCAACATGGTCTCTGATGAAGTGATGTCTAACATCAATGTGTTTGTTCTGGCATAAAATTTAGGATTCTGTGTAATCGCAATAGCACTTGTGTTGTCACAGAAAATGGGAGTTTTCTTCTCATCGAGTCCATAGTCTTTAAGTTGTTGTTGTATCCACAGAATTTGTGTTGCACAACAACCAGCAGCAATATATTCAGCCTCTGTGGTAGAAGTTGCAATTGAGTTTTGCTTCTTGCTAAACCATGAGATAAGTCTAGTACCCAGAAATTGACAAGTTCCTGAGGTGCTTTTCCTATCAAGCAATGATCCAAAGATAATCGGTCCGAGTACCCAGCTAAACTCAATCCACTTTCTTTAGGATACCACAATCCTACATCTACTGTACCCTTTACATACCTTAATATTTTCATAGCAATGTTGTAGTCTGTTTGCATTGGATTTGTCTGAAATCACTACAAGAATTCTGCTGTAACGGGACGGAAAGGGGCGACGGATTTTATCCGTCGCCCCTGTAGCGACGGATCGCCAAACGGGGCGACGGATAGAATCCGTCGCTCTGTAGCGACGGATAAGTTTATCCGTCGCTACAGAGCGCTGACCAAGATTTTAAAAAAAAAAAAAAAAATTTTAGCGACGGATAGATCTAGATCTATCCGTCGCTAAAAGCCTTAAAAAAAAAACCATATAGACGATCCACCACCTCCTTTCCTCCACCACTTCTCCTCCATTTCTCCTCTCCTCCTCCTCCCACCACCACCTTTCTCCTTCCACCACCTTTCTCCTCCACCACCATCCTCCACCACCATCCTCCTCCACCACCATCTCCACCACCACCACCTCTCTCCTCCCACCACCACCATCTCCACCACCACCACCACCACCTCTCTCCTCCCACCACCACCACCACCACCACCTCTCTCCTCCCACCACCACCGCACCACCACCATCTCCACCACCACCACCACCACCTCTCTCCTCCCACCACCACCGCACCACCACCACCACCACCTCTCTCCTCCCACCACCACCGCACCACCACCCTGCCACCACCACCATCTCCTCCACCACCACCACCACCCTGCCACCACCACCACCTTTCCTCCTCCCACCACCACCACCACCACTGCCACCACCACACCACCACCACCGCACCACCTTTCTCCTCCCACCACCACCGCACTGCATTTAATACAAATTGATACGAATATAAAAATTGAATACAAATTAATCCGTATCTGAATACAAATCAATATCTCGTATCTGAATACAAATTGATATTTAATTAATCAAGATATCTGAATATAAAAATTGAATACGGATTTTATTTTTTAAAAAATAGAAATGGGCGACGGATAGATCTATCCGTGCGTGGGCGACGGATAGAATCTATCCGTCGCCCCATTATCAATTTAAAAAAAAAAAATTGGTCAATCCGTCGCGAATTGGACGACGGATTGTTATCCGTCGCCACAGCTCCAGGGGAGCGACGGATTTTCTATCTGTCGCCAGAGCTGGGGCGACGGATAGATGGCCTGTAGCGACGGATCTATCCGTCGCTACAGGCCAGATTTTTTGTAGTGAATCTAGCACATACTCCAACGGCGTATTGAATATCAGGTCTACTTGCAGTGAGGTAAAGTAGTGAACCTATCAATTTCCTATACTCATGTTCTTCAACACTCTTATCTGATTCAGTATAGGTCATTTTGGTTCCAATGATCATAGGTATCTTAGCATTCTTTTCAGAAGGCTTAAGATTGAATTGTGTGAGCATATCTTTTGCATACTTTGTTTGACTAATGAATATTCCATCATTGAGTTGCTTGACTTGCAATCCTAGGAAATAATTCATTTCTCCCATCATGCTCATCTCAAACTTGCTTTTCATGAGATTTGCAAAGTCATTAAAAAGTTGCTTGTCCTTAGATCCAAATATGATGTCATCAACATATACTTGAACTAAGAGTAGTTTCCCATCATGATTTAAGGTAAATAAAATTTTATCAACTTCACCTTTCTTGAAACCACTTTTCAGAAGGTATTTGGCCAAAGTGTCATACCATGCTCTTGGAGCCTGTTTCAGTCCATACAGAGCTTTCTGTAGTTTATAGACCATTCTACTTTCTGAGGAAACTTCAAAGCCAGGTGGTTGCTCAACATAAACTTCTTCTGCAAGTTCACCGTTTAGGAATGCACTTTTGACATCCATCTGATAAACTTTGAAATCTTTATGAGTCAAAGGCTAGAAAGAGTCTTATTGCATCCAATCTGGCAACTGGTGCATATGACTCGTCAAAATCTAAGCCTTCAGTCTGAGTAAATACCTTGGCAACCAATCTTGCTTTGTTTCTGGTTATTTCACCAGATTCATTCATCTTGTTTCTGAAAACCCATTTAGTTCCAATCACAGATATTCCTTCTATAAATGGAACTAGTTTTCAGACTTTGTTTCTCTCAAATTGATCCAACTCTTCTTGCATTGCAGAGATCCAGTCTTGGTCTCCTAATGCTTCTTCTATATTTTTAGGTTCAATATTCGAGATGAAACATCCAAAGAGAGAGTTAGCATTTTCAGCTATTGCTCTCCTAGTCCTAACACCCTGATTAATCGGTCCAATTATATCCTTTGTAGGATGATCTTTGATCCATTTCATCATAGGTTTAGTGCTAGTAGGATCAATATCCAGGTGATCTGAATGTGAATCACTAAGATTTTGATTTGATACTTTTTCAGTATCTGAGATATCTGACATATGGGAAACGTCATGGATATCTGACACTTTTTCAGTGTTAGAGATATCTGAGACATGCATTTCAGCATTCTTATTTTCAGATACCTCTTCATGATGAAGGTTCTCAGTAACCTGTTCCATTTCTGGAAAACTCATAGGAAATTCCTCATCATGTTTGTGAGTCATCTTGTTGTTACTAGGCTTTTCAAGCTTTTCTACGTCAGAGTCATCCTCACTTTCCATAATGCAATATAATGTTCGATAATAAATCAATAATACGGAAAATGTTTCAATGAATAAAAAGTAATATTCGGAGCTGGAGAAATTATCCAAACAAGTGTAAATATGAAAAAAAATCCGAACATACAGATACATAACTAGCTATCAGACGGGGGTGGGGTGGGTGATGGCGAATCGACATGAATCGCTCCATCAGAATCAAGGCTCGTTCTCTTCCCTTCGTTCTCATCACGCTCCATCTCGTCCCTTTGTTGCTCCATCTCTTGAGTTAGCAGAGCAACCTTTGTTCCCGGACTTCGCACCATTTCCAGACACAGTCCTGTGTAAACCGGACGTCTGGATCGGGATGATGATGAGGAGCACGCCGGACTAGCAGATGCAAACCGAGGCTCCGAGTCCATATATTCGTCCTTTCTTGTCCGGTTTGTTGACCTCTAGGAAGATGTTGTCAACTTGTTCATTGACAACACATCACGTCTCGTCCTCCGCCTCGCCACCGAAAGCATCAACCTCAGTCTGAAATCGTAAATAGCAGATATAATGATCAGTTACTGTTTTAAAAAAGTAACTTGTAATAGTGTACAAATATGAACTTTAAGCAACATAAACATACCGCAATAGACGATGCCCGGCAGTCGGTCCATACCCCGCCCTTCTGCTTGGCCTTCTTGAAGATGGCATACTTGGATGTCACCTCCCCCCGTGCCACCTGAATCAAACCAGATCTAGTCAACAATTTATCATCTACAAGTAATAGAGCAGCAGAGACTTCATACATACACGTAATGCTAGATTGCAAAAACACATATATACGCACCGATTGATAATAATCAGTAACAGTAGATCGCCTCCCAAGGTGGTGAACGGCCCTTCCTGCCGTGACGATCGGGATGCCGTTTACTGTTGGTCCAAGCAACGTCCTGGACATCAGTTCGGCGCCAGTAGGCATCCCAAAGGGCCCACTCCGCTGCATCAACCTCGGAGGATTGGGCCACCCGATCGAATGGCCTTCCACGCATGCACCATATCCTCAGATAGCTTGGATCCCACAGTCTAAACGCGCCCAGATCTGTGGGATCAACTCTTCGAAATGAAGTACTCCTTCTACATTCCCAATTTCATACAACATCCAAAGTCAATACATGTCCTAACAACATAACAGATATGGTGACTAACATATCACCCAAATAAAGTGGCTAACATACCACTCACATATAGTGGCTAACATACCACTCACATTGTCCTAAAATTTACTAACACAATGGTGACTAACATATCACCCAAATAAAGTGGCTAACATACCACTCACATACAGTGGCTAACATACCACTCACATTGTCCTAAAATTTACTAACACAATGGTAACTAACATATCATCCAAATAAAGTGGCTAACATACCACTCACATACAAGGCTAACATACCACTCACATTGTCCTAAAATTTACTAACACAATGGTGACTAACATATCACCCAAATAAAGTGGCTAACATACCACTCACATACAGTGGCTAACATACCACTCATATTAAAACGATTAATTATAATTATAAACAAATGAATGTCATATTTCAACTTACCCTCAGCTCATCGAAGTACTCGGCCCTCATGCGCTCCGAGATGTGGCTCCAACACTCACCACCCTGCCCCGGTGGCTCTCTCCTGCTCCGGAAGATGTCACCTAGTTTGTTGTGCACCTCCCGAGGCCATAAGCTGTTGTTAATGTATAAGATACAAGAAACGAATATGCATTACTTTAGTACAACAATTTATACTTGTCAACTATCATTATCAGTTATGTTTTACATATTTAAGAAGAATGTATAATACTTACTTGGCAGGACCAATAGGGAAAATCACAGTGCCGTCCCACGTGACGTTGGGATTGTTTGGATCGAACGAGGTAGGGACAATCGTCATGGTCGTCCTCCAAAGATGTGTCCTCCGGCCTGGTAGAGCCACGCTGCTCTCTCTGCCCGGGGTCTCGAGAATCCGAGACCTGTCTCACGATCTTGAACCCTCACATCGACGGTGTCCCGACCCACCACTATCATGCGGCTGCGTGGGGGACGATAGGTGGACGGCCTCTGTCGCGGCATCTGCAAAAAAATGTAATAAATACAATAAAAATGTGTTAGTACGAGTTATAATACATAACAGATTATAATAACACATATAATTACTCATAATACACATAATATACCGTTATCGCCGTCCTCTAAGACTACATATTGGTCCTCGTGCAGATCAAACAGCTCATCATCTGCTTCTATGGGATCTTCTGCTTGTTTATCGACATCCTCTTGTTGGTACGAGTTCGTAATTGAGTCGTCTTTCTCAATGTACTCCACTTTCGAGCGAGCACGAATAGGTACCGCAGCTAACCATTCCCCCTTATCGCGTTTTCTGCTTGGATATTCAAGAAACACCACTTGTCGTGCTTGAGTCACCAGAATAAATGGTTCATACATGGTTCGGTACCTCTTCTTTTGGTTCACATCAACCATTTCATACCGCTCGTTATTCCTCGTACCTCCTGGATTAGGATCATACCACTCAACGTCAAACAAGAAGGTTCGTTTAAATGGCAATCCAGAATATTCAATCTTCACAATTCGTTTTAGCTTGCCGTGGAAATCAAACAAAGTAGCGTCTCCATACTCTTCTGCACCATTAACACACACCCCGGAGTTGCTTGTCGCCATGGCCGTGTTACATTCAGTCGTGTGGAACCTAAGGCCATTGACTATATAACACGGGAATGTAGACCTTTTTGAATGGACCCTCTGCGAGAGCCTTTAAGTATATGCATGTGACGTTGTTAATAGGATTCCGGACATACTCTCGGAACCAATCTGGAAATTCTGTAGGAATTTTTGAGTCAAGTAGTTCCTCTAGTATATCCTCTATCATCTGAGGATTTTCTTCCAAACAACGCTTTTTGAAAAAACTGCAAACATTGATTCATTGATAAGTCTATAATTGAAGTAGAGACTTGCGTAGCTATATTAAAATTTAAATAAATGGTTGCTGACCTCGCAAATAGTACCATATACTGGTCAACCTCAGCACAATTCGTGAGGACATAATATTGAGCTGCTTTCAACTCTTTATCCATAAGATATTCTTTCTTAGCTGCACCAAGAGGTCTCCCGATACCACGAAGAGATAGGGAAAACTCATCATCCGCTTGAACTGAATGTATGCATTTCGAGCCTTCTTTGTCTTCGTAGGGACGTGTTCATCAAAGTAATAAGAGCGAAGGTTGCGCTTTCCTCTCGAATGTAGGCATTGGCAATCGATCCTTCAGGTTTACCTTTGTTGTTGACATACTTCTTCAATTTCCCCAAGTACCTCTCGAATGGATACATCCATCGATACTGAACCGGTCCAGCAAGTCTCGCTTCATGTGGAAGGTGAACTGGCAAGTGCTCCATAGAATCAAACCAGCTCGGTGGAAAGATACGCTCGAGCTTGCATAGAATCAATGGTATGTTCCTTTCAAGATTTTCCAACACTTTGTCATGAACCACCCTTGTGCCTAAATTTTTGAAAAATAAGCTCAACTCGGTGATAGCAGTCCATACGTGTTTCGGCAGAAGCTCTCGAAATGCTACCGGGATAAGCCTCTCCATGAACACATGACAGTGGTGACTCTTCATCCCATAAACCTTTGTCTTCTTCAAATCCACACACCTCTCTAAATTTGAGGCGTAATTATCTGGGAAACTCAATGCCCTCACCCAATCAAACAAAATTGACCTAGAAGCGTTGTCAATTGTGTAGCACGCTTTCGGCCACTTACCATTCTCATCCTTCTTTATCAACTCAGGCCTTTTACACCACGTCGACAACTCGGATCTAGACTTCGCATGGTCCTTTGTTTTTCCCTCAATGTTGCAAAGTGTATTGAATAAGTTCTCGAACACGTTCTTCTCAATGTGCATGAAATCTAAGTTGTGACGGATAAGAAGACTGCTCCAGTAAGGCAAGTCCCAGAAGATGCTTCTCTTCCTCCAACCACATTTTTTACCAATTTTCTCGTTATGCTTCATCCACCCAAGCTCAGTCACCTTCATAAGACCCAATCTATCAATCTCCGCAAGAATTTGTGCACCAAGAAGTCTTGTCGGGCTTTTTGTGACGACTTTATTTTTCAAGAATTGATCCTTGTTCTTCCTGAACGGATGGTCACTTTCTAGCAACTACGATGACAATCAAACCAACAAAATTTTCCACTACCCTTCAGTCTAAATGCATCTGTATCCTCCAAGCAATGTGGACATGCATATTTCCCTGCTGTTTTCCTTCCAGATAGCATGGAGTACGCAGGGAAGTCACTCACGGTCCAAAGAAGAGCTGCTCTCAAGGTGAAGTTCTTTTTTGTCGACACATCATATGCAGGGATACCATCCGTCCACAACTCGATCAGCTCCTTGATTAGGGTTGCAAGAAAACATCCAACGTCAGTCCAGGATCTTTCGGCCCAGGCACCAATGCAGTCAGAAACATGAATGGCTCCTTCATGCACTCACCGGGGGGCAGATTGTACGGTGTGAGCATAACTGGCCAACAAGAGTATTTACGTTCACTACCGAACGGGTTAAAACCATCCGTACAAAGTCCCAAACGTACATTTCTAGATTCGGCTGCAAACTCTGGATATGTCTTGTCAAACGATTTCCATGCGGGTGAGTCTGCTGGATGGTCCATTCTACCACCTTCAGCATTATCCGAGATTACTCGCTCCTTGTGCCACCGCATTTTATCCGCAGAAGCACTTGAAGCATACAATCTTTTCAAACGAGGTGCTAGAGGAAGTACCACATTTTCTTATGTGAGAGATTTTTCTTTTCGTTTCTTTGCCCCCTCCTTGTAATGCTTGTACCGTTCCTTACCACGTAACTTGCATTCTATTAGATCCATCCTCCTCCCAATATATCATGCACATTTTGGACAATGCCTATGGTTACCACAGCAATCCTAATCCGCATCTTTTTCTTCGCTTGGTAAAAGTTGGTGGGAACTAGGTTTTCTTCCGGACAAAGGTCCGACATTACGTCAACCCATTCATTGAAGCTCGTTTCAGATTGCTGGCCATTAGCCTTACAACTCATTAGCCGAGCCAACAAAGACAACTCGGTGAGCTTACACCCGAGTAAACCGGCTTCCTTGATGATTCTAACAAGTAAAGAACAAGCGATCCTCGGGATTGGTGGTTCCTCCACCTCCACCTCGGTTTCGGTGTTGGTTGTGTCCACGAACTCCGCCCTGCGCATGACACCATTTGTTCGACTCGAGCTCGAATAGCATCGCCTTGATTGGGATTGTTCCCGACTTGTTCATTTTCTCTTCCTTCCACGTTATACGTATTGGTCATATGTATTGATTGGTCGCTTCCTCACCATGATGATTCCATACGTCTGTGACAGAATCCATTTTTCCTCAAGTCTTTGGACTACCACTTTAGGAGTCACGTATTGCTTGTTTACGCCTTGTTTCATTGCACAAGGACACTTTATCAACCCATCCTTTACACTGACGGATTTGACATTGCAAATTCAATGAAACCTTCAACCCCTTCGAAAACTCCATTGAACTCTGCCATTGAGAGTACGACAATACATCCATCCACGATCGGTATTCATTGAATAATTAGATAATAACCTGACACGTTTGAATTCATTAGATCGAGTTCTTTCATTTACGATAATAAATCAATTTCACAATAATTCAATCAATTGCTACGTAATATAAGTTATATTAGCTCCAGTCAATTGTTACGGCATTACATAATATAAGTTACATCAGCTTCAATTTTACTATAATGTTTGGTTTCATATATATATCAACTAATGATTACTAGTTATACAAGCCTAGAGACAAAACGGATGAAACTCCTCATTCTCATGCACCCCCCTCCTCATCACTTGTGACGCTCCCTACCACAGAATTTGCATTCCAACAGATCTACATCCTCCTCCCAATACACCATGCACATGTTCCGACAAGCAGAAAGGCACTCGATAGGCGGCCCCAAACCCCGCCTCTCCCTCCATTGGAGGTATGCCATGGACGGTGCTTCCTCACCGTGATGAATCCATACATGATACTCAGGCATGAATCCATAACGTCGCAAGTGCTCGAATACTGCTGTAGGCGTCATAAATTGCTTGTTTCTGCAGGTTTCCAATGTGCAAAGACACTTTATCAACCCCCAATTGCACAAACCGGACGTCCCATGGCAAACGAGATGAAACCTTTAACCCCTTCTACAAAACTCCTACAAACTCTGCCATTTACCGCCGTACGATCGTACATCCATGAACGGTCGGAATTCATTGTATATATACTTTATTTTTAACCTGAGACGTTCCAATTGATTAGATCGTATTTAATTTATTAGATCGATTCCAATTCGGATAAGAAGATTGTAGAGGTTAATTGTTAATTATTATATGTTGCTTATAAATTAATTATTAATTAAGTGTTCGATATTTACAAAATTGGGCATATAATTTAACCATTTCAACCTCTTAGTACATATATTATATACTTAACATACATATCAAATTAACTAATTACTCTATACATATCGAATTACTACATATATTCATATCAAATTACATACTTAACATACAAATTTATCAAATCAAAACTACATACTTCTATACTTAACAAACATATCAAATTAACTAAACTAACTATATATACTTAACACACAAATCAAACTAACTACATACATTCGTACATACAAAACTTAACATACTACATACATTCATATCATTAATTAAACTAACTATCAAATTGAACAAATTACATATAATTGATCAAATTAACTAAACTAACTACTACATAATTATCATATATACATATAATTGCTCAAATTAATCAAAATAAATAAAATCCCCAAATTTTAAAAAACTAGGGTTTTAGCCAAAATACCTTGATTAATCGGTAGAAATCAGAAATTGATCGAAGAAACAAACTCCTTGTCCCACTAGCTTCGATTAGGCACCAAGATTGGCCGGAATAACGAACAATTCACCGGAACCAAGAGAGGAGAAGACGAGAATGAGGAAGAAGAAGGAGAAGATGAAAAATGAGGCGGTCGCCTCTCGTCAAATTAGGAAACTACGGCGACGGACACGTGTCCGTCGGCCCAGAGTCGATCCGTCGCCATTTTTGGCGACGGATAGGTATCCGTCGCTATAAGGCGACGGATAATCTATCCGTCGCCCAGTTTTCAAAAAAAAATAATAATTTCTTTTTTTTTTAATAAAAGTCAAACTTGGGCGACGGATAAATATTTATCCGTCGCCCAAGTTAGCGACGGATAAGTTATCCGTCGCTAATAAGCGACGGATAACTATTATCCGTCATAAGCGGGCGACGGATAGATTCCGTCGCCCAGTTTACCGATCCGTCGTTATAGGGCGACGGATAAAATCCGTCGCCCCATAACGTCGTTTTTTCCTGGTTTTCTTGTAGTGTCTTCTCCTCATCAGCAGCATCCCTTTTACCCTTACCCTTATCAGGCTTAGAGACCTTACTGCCACCTATAATAAACAAGGACACGGAAGGAAAAAAACCCATTAGAAAAAATAAAACAAAAGCATATATTATAGAAACATTAGACAAATAATTATAAACATTACATTAATAAGCAAACACATTATACAAAACCCTATGAACATTATACAGATAATATAACCAGTACTAATGCATTAGTCAGACAAAAAGCATATAACATAGAACATTATAGTAATAAGCATAAACATATGACAAAAAGCCAAAAACATTAAGACAAACAAAAAGGTCACTTAAAAACAAAAAACATTAAGGTAATAAGCATAAACATTACAGATGAACAGCAAGAGCATTACAAATAAAAACAAAACAAAAAAATCCAAAAAAAATCATACCTAGTATAACCAGGAATAAAAGCATAAAAAATAAAGAACATTATAGTAATAAGCACAAACATTACATATATAACACAAAAATCACTAACAAAACATCATACATTTCAAACAGCAAAAAAAACACTATAAAGAGCCCGCCAAAAGGTAAAACAACAAATCAAAGCACAAAATAGCACAGATCTCACACAAGACACTACGAAAAGCTCAAAAGTATAACCAAACGAAAACATAAATCACCTGAAAAACTACAAACATACAAGGAAATCTGATAAAAAACGAACAAACATGGCTAAAAATGGATGAAAGTAAAGAAAAAACTTACCAGGGCGTTCAGAAGCAAAGGAATCTCAGTGTTAACACGTATCTCACTTGAATAGGCCATTGTTAACCAAAGAAACACAAAAACAGTAAAAAAAACACAAAAAACGAAACCCTAACCAAACAAAAGTACAACAAACATCAAGAGTTTCGACCTAACACTAACTTACAGTGTGAATCGATGATGAGGAACGAACAAACAAACAAAAAAAATGCACAATCGGGAACAAAGAAGCCAAAATTCAAGTTGCTATGGCAGTTTCGATCTGCAGGCGTGAAGGAGAAGAAAGGAGAAGAGAATGAGATGATTGTTACTGTTCATATTCCAAATTTAAAATAAAATATAATAGAAACCGCCCAAAAACCGCTTAAACTGAAAAATAACCCATTGACCCGCGAGTTATGTATTGCTCCGACCCTGTGACCCGCGAGAAATGGTTAAAGTATGGTATATTGCAATTCAGTCCGTCTTTATAGTCTTTATAAACACTTGGTCTTTCCTAAGACTTTATGATTAATAAAATAATAAGATAATAATTTTTTTGACATCCCATTGTATATATATTGGTCCGAACGAAACTATAAATTAATAATTACTAAATTGTTTAGTAATAAATGAATCTATAGCCACTTATTTTTTGTTAAACTTCAAATCTATATTGACTTCATCTTTAAATCTCCCCATTGCATGCACTAAAGAGTTGGGGCATTGTCTTCTCGATCGTATTGCAACAAAAAGTTGTGAAGAGTTGTTGCCGCTTGCAATGCTTCTTTTCGAGTGACCGATTCCAAAGCTATTGAATCATCCTTAGCTAGCTTCAGCATCGACCGGATTTTGAATGGTATCCGCCACAATTTCTTCAATGCTTTTAACTTCGTAACATTCATTATTTTTACCAGAATAATCTAGCAAGTGGTTCACATCCATTTTGTGCCGATAATGCATACCCGTAATCAAGTTCTCAAGCTCACGAATGTTCTCACTAGAATTTGCACTAAAGACCTGAAGACCAACTTTTTAGTACCATGAACTAACTTTTTACTTATTAAAAAACAAAGAACTTACAAATTCATAATTTGTGAATGTGAATTCATAGAATGTTAATTGAAACTTATTTTTTTAATTTATTTTTCACCTCTAACTAATATATATTGTAACTAGTATATTGGACTTGGAAATTTAAAGGTCATACGTGAAACCTCTTTAAATTAATAAATTATTAATTTATCAATATAATAATATCTCGCTAAATTAATAAAATATTCCGGTCCCAACATTATTAATTTATAGAGGTTTTACTGTATGTTGTAAACCCTAGTTTCTATGGTATTTTTGTTGTTATTTGTTGATTATTGATATAAAATGCTAAATATGTTTGAACGATGTTCATAGTGTTTAATCGGATAAAATCTTACACTCCTATTAAATGATGAATGTTTGATGTCAATTGTTTCAAATTTCTAGTCATATATGAAAATCATGTAGAAAATTGCTCAAATTTCTAAATAATCTATGTGATGGTTTGACTTTAGAATTGCAATGTTCTCAGATATATACAATTAATTTGTTTACACATGTAGCTATTTAAATCCAAGATTATTTTAATTTTTTTTGAATGATTGGCTCTTAACTTGAATTTGAATTTAGTCAATTCGAGTTGAATTTTACTAACATAAAATCTCAATCGGAGTTAAGAAAACTCAACCGAATTAAATTTGAATCCAAACATGCAGCAGAACACTACAAATATAATATACGAAATGAGGGATATCCTTTAGGGAAACTACTCACCGAGAATCTTAAATCATAGTTGTATTCCACTGATATTGAATGATAATAACGTAACTGTGATATGTAATCATGAAATGCAGATGACTCAATTTATGTCTTTAATAATTATACTTTCTTTCTCAAAGGCCTAAAATAAGTGAATCACAGGTACACTTATGACACGTCTCATTAATCCTAAAGACTAGTGACAAACACTCCGCCTAAAGCTTGCTGGTCACTCTCATCCACCTACAGTTGAACTTTTCCATGTAATTAGTGATGAAGATATGATTAGGTATCCGGAGCACTCAAAGAAACATCTGTTCATTAAAATGACCATCTAGTATACAGTTGAATAGACTTGCAAGGATTAAGTTCACTAAATTGTAAATGCCGATATCATATTCTTAGGATTGGGATATGAAGTTAAAGTCGTTAGTGTATTCATCGACTAAATTAGTGGATTGACATATATCCTAGTCTGCGATCCAGGGTGATCACAAAGGAACTAAACTTGTATGATTTCGGGATAATCATATATGACTGGACACATCGAGAAGCGAGCATTCACGAACCAATACCGTTAAACAAGGTTTGGTGATTGGCTCAACATTAGTATCATCACAAATGGTCAGATGCGATGGATCTTAACTAGTCTTCACATGGAAGAACTAATGCGTGTTGCTATTTTGCTTTGAGTTTATAGAGAGTGTTCACCATTCAGTGAAACCAGTCTTAGTTACTTGGGTTATATAGTTACACGTATATATGCACTTGTGTGAAAGAACTGGATTCACTACTTGGTGAAACAAGGATAAAAGTTAGACTCTCCTGCTAAGTTGATTTAGGTTTACTAACTAATACGCAGTTCATAGCTCAAGTTTTTTTTTTAAATGGAAACTGGACTCCTTGTATAGAATCAATGATATACATGGATAAAGAGGCAAAGAGAAATAAACTCAACGATTTTACCTACATTCGCATTACGAGTCAACTGTGAAGGATCTTATATATGAATATATAGTTCAACAAGCTTGCATTTAGTCACATGCATTCTGATACTATTATAATGGACTATTTGAATGATCGTATAAGATATATTATACATTTCAAGGGAGCAAGGTAGTGCAGCCTCACTAGTATAGTGGTGACTTGATGAGGTTTAACATGAGTATCTTCTATGTTCCAGCGTCCGGGATGTGTAGAAGATGTACATGTTAGGAGCCCTAAGATCTTCGATATCTTCAACTTCGAATCTGTTTTCTTCGTTCTTCAATTTCGGGCTTCGTAACTTCGTTTCCTCGAAAAGTGGTCTTCTACAAAGTTGTTGAATCTTCAATTATCTTCGCATTGGTTGGTCGCATGACATGTTTTGACTCTCCGAACTCCGTGCAACGGTCAATCCGGCGTATTCGCTTCCTCATCTCGATTTGGCACAATTATGCCGTTTTGGTGTCTGAAATCGTGCAAATCCTCAAAAACGCGATCATGACCTACAGAAAACACGCAAAGTTGGTAATTGACCATAAAACGATACAAATATTGCATCTAAGGCAAAAAATGAGGGTCTAAAAGCATGTTATATCGCACATTTCATTGTCACATCACACCCCCAAACCAGTTTCTTGCTCATCCTTGAGCAAGGCAATAACGATAATCAAGAAGTGACCCTGAAATGAGTAGCAAGAATAAACCACCAGATAGACAAGCAACCAGTTTCTAGGGTTTCATACTCTACTGACTCGCTTAGTTTCAGCTGGGTGGATCTCACCCCTATCTGTAGGATCTGTAGAAAGATCGCAGGTGTGGTGTGAATCTACCAATTTATCTATCCGTATATAGAATCCAGCATGCCTATTTCTGAAATTGTGAAAAAACCAAATCCCCATTTCCCCTGCTCCATGTACGAATAGGGTGGTCAAAGAGGTAGTAATAATAAGTCTAATTGATTTGTGGTAAACAAAAATCCCTTGATGATGTATTTTATTACTATTTTTTGGCTGATAGAGGGATGAAATGGTATAATTTGTTTGTTGGTATCTTATCTGGAGGATTAAAAGAATGACTCTTGTTTTCCAACTGACTGTTTTTGCATTAATTGCTACTTCATCAATTTTATTAATTAGTGTACCCGTCGTATTTGCTTCTCCGGATGGTTGGTCAAGTAACAAAAATGTTGTATTTTCCGATACATCATTATGGATTGGGTTAGTCTTTCTGGTGGGTATCCTTAATTCTCTCATCTCTTGAACCTATTTGTCCCATATCCAAAAGCGAAATGACCCCCCAAAAAAAATGTCTCAGTTGTGAGACAGGTTGCAATTGAATATTACGTCCAAAAAAGAAAATGAGAGGGGGGGTCAAACTTCTGACAAACTTCTTGGATGAAAAAGAATAGAATGAATTAGATTAATTAAATAATTGGAATCATTTGGAAGGGAATCTCTGGCTCAACAATGCACAAATAGCATCCAGGTATATAGTATCATATATGTGTAATTTGTATCGCGAAAAAAATGTAGATATAGTTGAGTGGTAAAATTTCTCTTTGCCAAGGAGAAGATGTGGGTTCGATTCCCACTATCCGCCCAAAATGACGTTTTTTTTTTTATTTAAAATGGTAAGGTGGTAAGGATAGCGTCTAGTTGTTTGGGATAGTTTAGTGAGTCTAGCCCTCTTCCTACCACCCCCTCGGTCTTATTACTAGTTAAGATTCAGAAAGCCAAACCCACCATTTTTGTTTTGGATAATTTGACTCTTTTTCTATAGTCTTCCCAAAGTAGTCTTGTATCAGACCACCTGTCGTTTTGTAGTTGGATCTCTAAGCTTTTGGAATGCGCCAAACTCTACTTGAGTATCCAAATCTGGATCAATACCAGCAAAAACATCTCTGAACAAGGTTCTAGCACCATGCCAAATGTGTCCGAAGAAGAAGAGCAAAGCAAATGAAGCATGCCCAAAAGTAAACCAACCCTTGGTACTGAAAAACACCATCGGATTTCAAAGTCATACGGTCTAATTCAAAAATTTCACCCAACCGTTGGCGTCTAGCATATTTTTAACAAGATGGGGATCACTATAATTGACTCCATTTAGTTCGCCATCAGTAGAACTCAACGGTTACACCTACTTGTTCAACACTATACTTCAATTACGCTCTTCTAAAAGGAACATCGACTGACAATTCGTCACCATCTACCAAGCAATAGGAAAGGTTTCAAAAAAAGTAAGCATCTGACGTACAAAAAGCTCACGCCCTTCTTTATCTCTAAAGATAGGGTGTCCTAACCAACCAACCTATCCCATCTCCATTATCCATGGATCACCTGAATAATCCCCCTTTGCCGGATTATTGCCAATATAATCATAAAAAGCTAATTTTTCGGGAATTTTAGACCAGGCTTCTGAGAAACTTAGATTTTCTGATAGACCGGTACTAACTCGTCGATATATCTCTTGCTGAAAGTAACCCTGGTCCCATTGATAACGAGTGGGCCCAAACAATTCGATGGGAGTAGTTGCCGACCCATACCACATAGTTCCAGCAACAACAAAAGCTGCAAAAAATACAGCCGCGATACTGCTAGAGAGTACGGTTTCAATATTCCCCATACGCAATCCTTTATATATACGTTGACATCGACCATTTTCCATTTAGTGAGTAAAAAAACAACTTTATGACTCCCCAGCAAACAAGTAACAAGTAAGCATCACTCACTACAGCCAGCGGTTACAAATGTAACCCAATGTCCTTATAGGTGTACTTCTGAATCGTTACTTCACGGTAACGTTATGCAATCCTGGTCCCAAAAATCAAGGCACAAATCAAAGTAGTACTCAGGTTGGCTTGGTAAGTAAAATAGGTAGGATAATATATAGAGGAGTGAAAGGCCAAGTATCATTAAAAGATAACAAGGTAGAATAAAGTCCATTTCAGGGGAACTTATCCTTTCGGACACAGAGTTCCTTTCTTCGACGTCGTCTTCTCGTAATGACAAATCTTCAACTTCTCTTCTATCATCGTAATTACTCCATCGGTTGCTTCACACATAAACTACTTGCTCCATTATTTTTTTATTATTATTTTTTCTTTTTCTTTTTCTTTTGGCATACTATTTTTTGCAGTCGTTTTACTGACTCATATGCTTTTGTTTGGCCATCATTGGGCTCTTTTAGTCTCTACATTTTTTGGTAGTGTCTGTACCGAATTCCGCACTTTTGTGCGTGCTGGTTTGGTTTACATGCCATCAACCCTCACGGACATGTAGCTTTTTAGGGCCACGCCGGTATGTGGGTAGTGTCTGTAACATGTCCAACACGAAAACGGTGATCACAAGGACCACAGATCAACTCCGACACTTTTGTACCTTTGCTTTTTTCGGTACTTTCTTTTCTATTTTTTCTGGAGCAAGAGCTAGTGATTTTCAGCACCGGTAATAAACAGTAGGGCCAACAAGGTTACCTTTCGATGGTGATCATCTTCCACTTCTCCCCCAAACCAATTTCTCAAACTGTGGTCAGAGTTTTCTTCTCTACTTTCCCCCAAACCAATTCTCGATCATGATCAAAACATGATTCTCTTCCATTCTTTGGAACTCGTTCCTTTGTTTCTTCGTTCAAGGTTGGCGGTAGGTTGCTGTCACCGCTTTAGTAAATCAAGTAGGATATATGGTGGAGTTTCAAGAGGGCTAAAAATACTTTCAGCGGGCTTAGCGAAAGGTACAGAAAAGGATTCAGAAAGGTGAGTACAACTAATCATATTCATGCTGCTGACAAATAAAGACTCAAGGGTAGCAGTGTTCACGCGGTTGCACACAGGACTTCAATTAGAGTAGCAAGTAAACTCACTCATCAAAGTAGCATGGGTTGGATTCAGTCGGAGCATATATTCAGCAAGCAGCAAAGCAAGAAAACAAATCCACAGCCCCTCATCTTAGTTATGGTTCACACTCGGTACTCTCCCACAGATCAAAATATTTTTCAACAAGTAAAAGACCTTAGACGTAACGTATGAAAATGAAACTAATACTAAAACAGAAATTAAACTACATGTTACTGAGTGCGAGTATTTAAAAGTTATTACAGACCGAGTAATTTAGCAAGTAGCAATCAAATTCCTCCCCCAAACCTAGCTAAGAGCAGATAGGAAAACTAGGAAAGTAAAGAGAAAAAAAAAAAGATACTCCCCTCTCAGTGTCGTGCTTCCCTGGAGAAATGCATCTAGGATGGAGGATCATCCGCTGGTGGTGTAAAGAAATCATCCTGGCTTCCATAGTAGTGGCTCAGTCCTGTGCCAGGTGGCGGATGGAACGGTGGCCGAGGGTAGTGATGTGTACTCAGAAATTTTGATTTCGTTGTAGAGACTGTAATCTCCAAATACAGTCAAAAGATTAAATTTATAATTGCTAGAAGCTCACTAACACACAGTTTATAGTGGTAAGTTAACTCGAGATGTCATTCTCTCGGGAATAACGCTCGATTGAAATAGAATATTAAATGGTTGATTTTCAATAAAAAGTAAATTATAGATTTTTAGTATTTTTGAATAAGTAAAATAAACACGTAAGCAGGAAAGTAATTTTAATAAGAATTGACGAACTAAGAACTTATAGAGAAAAGCATGTCAGCGTTAACCTTCACTTTGATAAATGGTTTATATCTGGAATAATATATAGCGATAGTTACGGCTGAAGAGCCACACAAGTCACGTATCTTATACCAAGGCACAGTCAGCAAATATACCCTATGTTGACTATCATCTAGCTCAAAGCTGTCATCAGTTGCTAGCTCAACATCATACCTCAGGTAGAATATCAACCTATAGATACAGCTGATACCTCATAATCTACTGCAATGAATACTCATGTCTTACGAAAATTTAAACAAACAAAGCATCTTTCTCAAACAGCATAGATATGAACAACAATCGCATAACCAACGTTGATGCTAAAACTATTCCATCATATATAAACCAAATAATCAAAGATCCCAGCTAACCCTTACACAGGTGAATTAGTCTGACATAACTAAAAGTAAATAAACAGAAAACTGAATTGAAATCATATTTGAAACAACTAAGTCCAGTCCCTTTAAAGAAACTTGAGCTTAGAGTTTGAACATGCAAATCAGACAATGGATACATGTAGTACCCCATGCCGTCTAGTACTAACAAAATTGGCTACATATGAGCCAAGCCTTTTTTATTTATTTATAAGAAGTTAGAAGATTTATTACTCAAAATCAATGCAGTAGCACAAGGTATGCCACTAGAAACAATACAAATGACTCCTGTAATATGTAACAAGAAGCCACAACCATCAAAACAATACCGGAGACTTACACAGCTGAAATAATCCGCCATAACCTCTGATTAGACTAAAACATGAAAACCAGACCATAGCCACCAATTGGTACCGCCAGCAATGAATCGCAACCGCAGACTCAATGTTGGGCCACACGCCCTAACCTCGAAGATCAGACCAATCCACCAGTCCTCAATCGAGAGGTAGCGCTTTGGACTTGGCTTATTAATGTAAAATCTAGATTTTATGGTACCTCAACTCTCCACTGCCGTTGTTGCGGTAGTTCTTTGGCGCTGTTCTGCGGTGCAAACAGTGTATTTATAAAACCTGAATGTGAAATAAGAGAAGTCAATTTTTTTTGGCAAGCTGATATTTTGACAATAGATTCTAAATAATACACATTACTTCATCCATGAGATATGATATGTTGCATCTGATCATCGTTGACGATACAAACTTAAACCAATCACTAACCTACTTAAACAATGTTAATAGTGAATGCTCGCTCATCGCCGCGTCCAATCATATATGGTTTAATCACAAACCCATATAAGTGCATTTTTTGTTCGATCACCCTGATCGTTAACTAGGTTAAATCAACCCATATAATGGCCGAGGAATACACTAATGATATTATCCTCATATCTCAATTCTAAGGATATGACATCGTCTTTGACTATTTAATGAACATCACGCCTGCAAAGTCTAACCCAACTGCATACATCACATGTATACTAGACTGAAGTTTAAGTGATGCTCCTTTCGATTCACAGATAATTTTTTAAGTGTTTAACACATGCAAATATGTAGACAAAACACAAGCAAACAATTTGAATAACATAATACGTTTTATTTAGCAACCTTAAAAGGTTTATTACAATGAAATGTGTGTTCTCTACGTGTATTACTCTACCAACACATAGCTCATGTATATACATGGAGTGTGACTGTAGAGTGACCATTAAGGAAAAATGAGGAAGGTTTCTGTTAGAACTTTTGGACCGGGATTGGTACTAGGAACAAGTTTCAGACGATGTTGACTATGATGTTGAGTCAACAACGTCTTCAACAATGGTTGACAGCAGAATACTAATAAGAACAGAGAGCAGCGGACAAGTAACTGAACAACCAGAAATAAAATCTAGCCAGTATATATAAAATATACTGACCGTGCCGTAGGCGAAATTTCCACTATCAGTAAAAGTAGAATTACAGAAACGAAGCTTAAATCAATCATGCATTTATTGTTTAAACTTACAGAAAACTAGACCTAGAACAGACAAGCAAAAACCTATTCTAGTTCGAAGACTCTAGAGTAAATTTCAATCTTTAGAAATCACTCACAAGAGAAATCGATATCAATGCCTAGTAAAGCAAGAAGCCCTAATCTAAATAATATGAATCAATGATGATCAAAGGCGTCTTCTTGCAGATGTCGTTCTTCTTGTATATGTAATGTTCTGATCAATCTCCTCAAGAAAGAACACATTTCAGTGTTTTGTTTCCTACTCCTTGTATATATAGTTGCAGCCAAGTCGAAGAGAACTAGGAAGCCAAGTCGAAAAGAACAAGGAGAATGCATATCATGTTTCCTTCTTTGCGTTCTATAACAGAAGAAGAATAACTTTGTTTATTTCATTCCAGCTTCTTGCGTTCTGACAGAAGAAAACTTTCCTTAAGTTTTATCTTCATAAATCTTGGTTTCTTCTTGCTTCAAATTCTTTCCTTGTCTCTAAGATTCCTCAAACTCCTTCCTTCTTTATGCTTAAGCGTTCTCGCTCCAGATTTCTTTCCAGCTTGCGCAGATTCTTCCTTGAGGCCCAAGATGGTCCAGCTTCGTCCATTAAACAATGTTCAAGCCCAACTTGTATTTCCTACAAAATATCCATTGAAAAACAAATACAAACGTTGAACCGGTTATGTTACGAAGAAGGGTCGAATTACTAAACAAAATGCAATAAATCGCACTTTCAGTTTCCCTAACTTCTCATTTATGTGAGATCATTTTTTTTTTTTTTTTGATGAAGTTAAAAGTTTTATTCCAATACTCAAATGGCACAAGAGCTGCCAACATTTTCCAGTACAGATGCAAGTCTCATTCATGTAGTTTCAGTACCTGAACATATATACAAGGCAACTGAGATCAAAATAAACAATTCCAAAACAACTTCCGAAGGCGGCCACTTAATATAGACACTTCACAATACTTGGGATAACTTGAACACTCCTTTTGGACACACAATCCAGTCGACGAAAGAATAACCTGGATCCAAGCCCCCTTTACATTTCAGCCAAGACCAAACCAAATGTTTTATTAAATTTACAATTGTTGACTTTCGAGTTCTTCTCAAAGCCTTGTCCCGGTGATGCTATTTTGGCTTGGTGGGCTTGTCACTAATCCCCATAATAATTCGGTTTCTGTGGTGCAAATTGGGAAAGTAGTCTACAGAAAGTATTCAATTTTCTACAAACTATCTGAGTAAGTTTTTTAAAAGATGGTCTACTGCAAAGATAAACATTTGAATAAATATTTGAGTTTTAAATGAGAACGCATATAGTGAAGAATATTTAGTGTTTTTTAATAATAAAAATGCATTTCTTTAACAATATAAAAGTATTACTTATAAACGTTAATATTTTCTCCTTCAACTATATTACCCAGTTAATACTCCAATCGTCCCTATCTGAACTTCCCGTAATTCGTACTGATCCATCTCAATCTTAAATTCTGATGGAAAATATTTCATATACTTCATTCACTCTCGTTCCTATTTTATTCATTCAACCTCGAACTTTCTAAATTATTCTAATTATTTATGTATGTCATTTTCAAAATCTGTATCCAAACACACGAGAAGTTGAGCCTGGAACGGAGGGAGTATTAAACAAAACCCCACAATAGAATTAAAAAAAAAGTTGAAAAAATGTGATTTTATAATTTATTAATGATGATGTACGATTTTGGATAATTTATAATCAAAATCGGGACGGGTAGTATATGTAATTTTTCCACGAAGAAGGGTAGTTTATGCAATTAGGGCGTTTTGAAAATATCCTAGTTAAAGCAGGAGTAAATGGTCTCCGTTGTGACTGGTCAGCAATTACACACCCTCACAAACTCACTCTCTGACATACTACTACATTATCTCAGTTTCACACACACAAACAGACACAACTCACAAGTGACAAGCAACAAATGAGGCAAAAATTGAACCTACCCTTAATAATTCACAAAATGCCCAGATCAACAAACCAATTTCTTACTACTACCCTTGTACTGGTCATACTAGTATGTAGAGGGGTCTCATCACTGTCAATTGAGAAGGATAAATCTGAAGAAATAGGGGTTTTTGTTGAAGAAGAGATGATGGATTCGGAGATAAATAGGAGGATGATGATGATGCAGAAGAGATTCATAAGTTATGACACTCTGAGAAGGGATTTGGTTCCTTGTGACAGGCCAGGTGCTTCCTATTACAACTGTAAGGGTACTGCTGGTCAAGTTAACACTTACAACCGAGGTTGTGAGATTATTACCAGATGTGCTAGAGTTGGTTAGTTAGTTAGTCAGTCAGTTAGCCATCTTGCTAACTTCTGGCTTTTTCATTCTGTTCAATGTTTTTGTGATTAAATTTAGTTGGATTGGATCCGTGTTTGTAGGGATTTTCAAAGGTCAGCTTCTGCCCTGCCGGTCTGCAAAACAGGGCAAAGCTTGTCTGACGGTAGAACCGCCCGTGTTTGTATACTAGTATTGTCATGTTTTACGTACGTTTTAGGATAATCTTGGATCAATTATCTATGGGATCTGCAACTTAAGCACCAAAAGATTGTGTTTTAGAATCTTGCCTTCTTTTCATTTTCGTTACATTGATTATCAGAAATTTACCACACAGGATGATGTTTAATGGTCCGACCGGAGTATTTTTTATTTTTTTTAGCTCGACCTTGTTACTGAAAAATTGCTATGCTGAGCTGAGCCTTATTTAACCAGCAATCTTAAACGCAATACATTTTTGACTAAACGCAACATAAAATATTTGTAACTTAAAAGATGCAATTCTAGTGAATATGCAATTCTAGTGCTCAAAGATCTCGACATTCTCAATATTTCCATCCAAGACAGTCAATTGACAGAGAAATACTGGTTATTATGACTGGTAATTGCAATTTTATATGCAATTCTAGTGCTCAAAGATCTCGGAAGAAGTTTGAATTCAGAAATACTATTATATTATAGTTTCTCGATCCCATAATACCAATGTGGAGTTTTCACTATTTCCAATTCTTTTTATAGTATAAGTATTCTGAAATACGGTCTCTAGATGATTTATTTAGAATCGAATATATATTGTCAAAAAAATTATCGATTTTATTAATCAAAACACCTATGTTCTCAACATTGGTATTTTTTATATTACAATAAAACTTATTTTGTTAACAACATACTCCCTCCGTCCCATGCCAGTTGTCCAGTTTACACTAATTCGCGGTCAACAAAATTGAACTTTGACAACGAATAATTCTCAAACGGTTATAGTAAAATCTTCAATTAAATTATTTAATGAAAACTTAAGTTTAAATTTCCATTATATAGTTCAATTGAAGATTTTACTATTACCGTTTGAGAATTATTCGTGGTCAAAGTTCAATTTTGTTGACCGCGAATTAGTGTAAACTGGACAACTGACATGGAACAGAGGGAGTAGACGTTTTGATTAATAACTACAGAGATGGTTTTATTAATAACATAGACCGTCTCTAAATAAGTTATTTAAAGACCATCTCTTATCTTATTTTTACAATAATAGAAACACTAAGGCTATGTTATCTTCCTGAATTGAACTGATCTAAACTGAACTCAATTTATTTATAGTATAAAAAACAACTAAGCAGGACTGAACTGAATAAATCTGAACTGAAATTAATCTGTCGAGAACAGAGCCTCCAAACCTTAACGGACTCGATACGATTTGAACTCTACTTGTTTGATAATGAGCTTGAGAGCTTAAATGAGCTCGTTTTGCTTATTCAAACCTTAACAAGGCTGGATTCGATACGGTTTAATCTCGACTCGTTTGATAATGAGCTTGAGACCTTAAATGAGTTAGTTTTGCTTATAGCGTCGAATAGGGCGTTGTTAAACGCAACACGTTTTCGGCTAAACGCAACACAAATATTTTGTAACTTGACGAAAATGCCCTTAGCTAAAAAACAAACTTATAAAATATGAAAAAATTAAAAAAACTCGTATATGCAAACACGAAAATATTATGCGAACATATACGGACACTAAATAACAACAGTAAACACAAATCGGAAAAAATTTCAAAATTATTTTTTCTTCGAAAAATATTTCGGTTATAAAAATATTTACAAAAATCTTGAAGTAATTTCGAAAAAAAATAAATTTAAAAAAAAAAGAAATTTATGAAATGGCCAGTTTTAAAACCGGCCACTTCATGAAATGGCCAGTTTTAAAACCGGCCACATTATGATTTGGCCGGTTTTAAAACCGGCCAGTTCATGTTCCGGTTTTTTTTTAATTTTTTTTGTATTTTCCAAAATGCTTTCCAATTTGTGAAAAAAAAATTTTTAAAAAAAGGCACATTCATCAACTGACCGGTTTTAATGGTTCCGTTTTTTTTTTCCCTGCTTTATTGGAGTTTTTTGAAATTTTGTAAAAACGAAATATTTTCATCGTGCATGTTAATGTTTTTTATATAAACGAAATATTTTGCAGAAAAAAAAATCGTTCATTTTTTTCCGATTCATGTTTAGTGTTGTTATTTTTTGTTCTATCGTGCATGTTAATGTTTTTGTGTTTGTATATACGAGTTATTTCGATTTTTCGTTAACTTTGTAAGTTTGTTTTTTTAGCTGGGGGCATTTTGGTTAACAAATATTTTGTGTTGCATTTAACCGAAAACGTGTTGCGTTTAACATTGTTGGATTGTATATCTTTAGTTTCCTATTATGCTGTAATAAATTGATTCTATACAATCTCTTGTAATCCATACCTTGTATAGTGTATACTGAGAGTCCATAAATATAGTTTCCAAATCACCAACAATTGTGGTGGAATACAAATTCCTTTCATGGTATCGACAGACATCATATTGTCCTAATTCCTAAACCTATACATAAATATACTACGAAAGTGCAGAATTTAGCTAAGTATTGGTACAATACTAACTTGGTTTAGTATTGTCATAATGCTAGCAGTCTGTACACTGAACTTTCTATTTATGAATTTTGCATTACTTCACTTTGATAAAGTTCCACGATTTTGGTTTAGTCTTAGCAGGTTTAACAGGTTCAGATATCATATGGAGAAGAACTCTTGGAGTTTGGATACTAGAAGATATTGAAGAAGGATAGGAATAAGAATCCTAATCGGAGATGGATTCTACTTGTATTCCTAAAAGGATTCTCGATGCATGGAAGACTGAGCAGAATTAGGAGAAGAACATGGTGATTCGACCTCATCAAGACTTTCAATCAAAATAGAACTATTGTACTAGTTGAATTTATATTCACAACTATATATACTAGTCGATAGGTTCATAGATTCATAACAAGTTTTTATGCGTAAGATAGATATTCTCTAGCAGCTTGTTTTGCATCTCTTTTACTAAGCTTTTAGTTAGTCATCTCTCTCTTTGTTTGTGAGAGATCTAGCGTCGAATTGGTGGCCCGATTCGAGTGCTTAGTTGTTTGATATTCTAGATCATAAGAATATTGTCTAGATAGTTTTTTGTAACTCCGTTATAGTTTATAGTGGATATTTCGCATCTGGCTCGGCAGATTATTTATAATCTGCTAGAAATTATTTGTGTCTTGTGTTATTTACATTCCGCTGTTTAGACTCTAAGATAGTTTTCAGATATTGGTTTTGAGTATTGTTATAATACATGTTTACAATATTTGTATTTGGTACTAAGTCCCGATCCATACAATTTCAATTGGCATTAGAGCCAGACATCTAATCAATAGGTGTTTGGATTTGGTACCATTAGGATGGATTCAGTTAATCCAAATATTAACAGGTTGCCCACTCTGGATGGATCCAATTATCAACTATGGTCAATCCGCATCCGCTCACATCTCAAGGCCATTGACACCAGGGTGTGGAAGACTGTGCTTGAAGGATATACGGTGCCTATGCTACCTCCTGATAAAGACACTGCATGCCCAAACTTGAAGAAGACTACACTCCAAAAGAGGTAATTGATACTAATAATAACGAAAAAGCCTTGAATGTTATTTTTAGTTATGTTTATCTACATATGTTTAAATTTATTCAAACATGCTCGTCTGCTAAACAAGCCTGGGAGATTCTCCAAAGGCATTGTGAAGGAGATTCAAGTGTGAGAGAAACTAAGCTTCAGATGGTTCTTAGAAAATTTGAAAATCTTAGAATGGAGGATGATGAATCAATCTCTACTTACTTTGAAAAACTGCTGGATATTTCCAATGAAAGCTATCTCTTAGGTGATCCCTTGTCAACCAAAACCTTGGTTTATAAAGCTGTTAGAACTTTGTCGAAACGTTTTGAAACCAAGAAAATTTCTATTGAAACATCTCTTAATTTGACAACTATGGATTTACACACCTTAATGAATATTTTGAAAAATTATGAGTTAAATATGGAAAATCCTCCTACTAACTCTAAGGAAAAAGGTCTTACGCTTCAATCTAAGTCTTATGAATCACTTGATGAAGAAGACGATGTTGATTTTAATGCTTTCTTTAATTCCATGGTTAAACGCTTTCAAAAGAGCAATCTTAGTGATAAGCTTAAACCTGGATCCAGCAATATGTTTTCTCCTCGTAAGAAATTTCCTTCTAAGAAACTTGCTAAGTATTCTTATAAAAAACCATCTGATGAGGACACTGAAAATCTTATGAAAACTCAATGTCATGCGTGTGAAGGTTATGGACGTTATGATTATGAGTGTGCTAATACTCTTCGAAAGAAGGGTAATTCTTATTGGATTTGTCTTAGTGATAATCAGACAGGTGCAGATGATGAAGATATAGTCCATGATGAAGAAGTAGAAACGGCTGCATTACATTCACAAGTGAACTGGTCAGAATATTCATCTGATGATGAATGTTGTGACAATACAGGGGCTGCAACACCTGAGCAATTGATTTTATTTGATAGTGAAGGATATTGTCGTAATACTGTTGTTAACCCCTCTGTGCAGGATTTGTTTTTTACTGGTGAATAGGAATGTCTTGATAATATCAATGTTGTAAACACTGATCATGTGTTTCTCAGTGAGGTTGATCACCCTCATTGCTTGCATGGGTCTGTTAATCTAGAAGCTGAGTACTAATCTGTTGAAGAACTTAGTGTTTCGAGCAATATTGTGATAATACCATATGAGAATTCTGAGAACTATTCTGATATAGTGACAACATATGCATGTAACTCAAGCAATATGGGTAAACTTTGTCATGTTGTTTTCTCTGCTACGAAAACTGACTCTGCAGGAGCTTGGTACTTTGATAGTGGGTGTTCTCGTCATATGACTGGAAACCATGCCCACCTCAGAGACATTGTAGCACTTTTCAAAGGTACAGTTACCTATGGTGGTGGTGGGAAAATTAGGATCATTGGTAAAGGAACACTGAATGTTCAAGGATTTCCTTACCTGAAAGATGTACTTCTGGTTGAGGGACTGAAAGTTCATCTAATTAGCATAAGTCAACTCTGTGATGATGACTTAAGAGTAAGTTTTGATAAATTGTCTTGTGAAGTTCTCGATAGAGCCAATACTTATGTTATGGCAGGTGTAAGATCCAGAGACAATTTCTATGTGTTTCATGATCAGAGTTCTCTTCATGTGAAAGTTGATGAGTCTGTCATCTAGCACAAGAAGCTCGATCACATGAATTACAGAAATCTTGACAAACTCATTAAGTGTGAGGCTGTGAGAGGCATTCCCAAGTTGTCAAATCCAGGTATAATTGTCTCTGAAGACTGTTTGAAAGGTAAACAAACAAGAATCTCTCATGCTCCTGTGTCTCATGATGGTCAATATGTTGGAACTAATAGATGCTTTCAACTACTACATATGGATCTGATGGGTCCTATTGAAGTGAGTAGTTTAGGAGGCAAGAAGTATGTTTTTGTGATTGTTGATGACTTTTCTAGATATACTTGGGTCAAATTTCTTAAGGAAAAGTCTGATACATTTGAATCTTTCAAAACATTGCATGCTAGTATTAGGACCCTATATGGGGACACTGTTTTCCGTATTAGGTCTGACCATGGAAGAGAGTTTGAAAACAAACACTTTTATAGCTTTTGTGAATTGCAGGGTATATCACATGAGTTCTCCGCTCCCAAAACTCCTCAACAGAATGGTATTGCGGAAAGGAACAATAGCACTTTTCAAAAGATGGCTCGAGTGATGTTGCACTCAATGAATGTCTCTAAAAGACTGTGGGCTGAAGCATTGAACACAACTTGTCATATCATCAACATAGTCTATCTTAGACCTGGAACTACAAAGACTCCTTATGAGATTCTGAAGAACAAGAAACCCAATTTGGAACACTTCCATGTTTTTGGGTGTACTTGTTATGTGCTTAATGATCGTGACTACCGAGGAAAGTTTGATTCTAAGAGTGAAAATGCCATATTTGTCGGATATTCCTTGAATAGTCATGCTTATAGGGTGTTTAATCTTGAGCGTAATGTCATACAGGAATCTGTAAATGTATTTTTTGATGATAATCTTCCTCGACGAGATGGAACTGGTATTTCTAAATCTGTTACAGGTGATAAGATTTCTTCTCAGGAGTAGGATGTTGTGACAATACCTGTTGAACCTAATACAACATCTACTAAAGAAACTGTGACAGATATAGGTACAACATCTGGATGTCACACCTCATCAATCTTTGTTGCCACGCTTATTTCTCCACGAAGCAATTTACATGCTTACTCACACACCAATGATCCACAACTCACATGTATGCATATTAGTAGTATGTAACTTACTCCCTCCTGTCCATTAAAATCTTTCTAAGGAGCTGTTTTATCTTAGTTTAAGGAAAATTAGTTAAATATTAGTTTTTGATTGGTAGTATATTGATAAAGTTGTAAGTGGATGATAAAGTAAGTGAGAGAGTGAATAGAATAATGATGATGTAGGAAAGAGAAATAATAAAGAATTATATAGTGGAGGTAAAATCTTTCATTTTTTGGGTTAGAAAGTTTCTAATGAAACACCAAAAAAGGAAAGTTAGGAAGTTTTTAATTAAACGGATGGAGTAATTAATAAGTTTTAATACTTCAGTCTCATTCTTTCACGTCTATATGACTATATCTATACACACCTTCACGTTCACAGAATGCTCACACACAAATTGATTTTCTTTCTCAAATTTCAGATCAACATTATCCAGGATTTTAAAAGGGGACGGAGGTCATGCCCGTGGTATAGGTTAGAAGCCTCACAGACCGATTAAGGATAACTTCGGTTCATGTTTGATCAATGAGATGTTGCAAGATTAATTTAAAGGGTTGACTAACCGAGCAGTGTATTGTACCTTGGGTAAGGATTCTAACCTTCTCTTTTATACCATTTGGACATCTGACCCCTGGAAAAAATGGATATTTATTCTGTCTTGTTCTTGAAAGTATTATTGACTCTGGTACTACTCTTTTCATGCATAAGCCCTTTCGGTTAGGCTTATCCAATAAACCTTGATATCTTGTATGACCTGGTATTGATCTGATCTCCTTGTACCATTCTCGTTTATCAGACTGGCCATAAATCTTGTTCATTGTTTTGATATTTGACCAACCTTTCTTCATATACTCCTATTAAACAACCACTTGTACTTGTTTAACCACCTCATTCATTGTTCATGACCCGTGTTATTGATTCTTATAAAACTTGTATAAGTTGGTCAACTCATGATCATCTTAGTTCATTTGAAATCCATATTACTCTTTGAAACATCTCATTTTGTACCCCTTTCATTTTTTTGCTCATTAACCCCTTGTTTATTTGACAATCAAATCCAGAACCCATTTCTCTCTGTTTCGAGTGTTCTCACTCGTATTCATTTCTTGTCCTTTTCATCATTTCCTTCTTTTTCGTCTAGATTAACTCTGTCATCACTTCTATTGTTTCTCTAGATATTTCTATGTCCATGATTGCTTTGTCCAATTGTTCCCGTGATGACTTTCATTTTAAGCAGTCATGTTTCGTGTCCTATTGATCAGATTGTCCTCTTTTCTTGGATTCTTGTACCATTCCTTGACCAATTGTACCCTTATTCCTTTATCATATATATTTCCCCACACATTGTATTTCCTTTCTACTCTGATCATGTTGAAATGATAGAGGCTTTATCCTTGTACCGCTTCATACACTTTCAATCTTCTATTCAAACCATTCATGATGAAATCATTTTGTTGATCAATCGGTCTATTGTGGTCCAAAACCAACTGATATCCCTGAAATCAGATTCTGATTATTGGATATTGTTCTCTTGTCGACATTCCTTGAATTATCATATTCACTATATCTCATTGTTTGCTGTCACTTGTAGCATGTACTGAATTGTCTTGACATTGTGAAACTTACCTGGATAATGGGAATTCATGTTTCCCTAATACATGTGCTCGTGCTTGAACTTGCGGGCCCTAGGACTATGACATATAACTACCGGGCAGAAAGGACTGACGGTTTAAGTTTACCATGTTCAGATCCTACCTTTTGGATGTATAGAGTAGTCAAGAGGTGGCTGCAATATACGATCCAATCAACATGTACCTAGGCATGTAGCCGTGTTTCGAGGTAGCTCCTCGCCTGGGAGTATAAGATAGTATATTGGTATCTGTAATGGCGTTAGTTGGTATCTGTTTCTCATGTTTCTTGTATCCGACTCGTACTCGTATCATCATCTGGTTACATTGAAATCTCTGTTTCATATTGCCTATCATTCTATCGCCATTCAACTCTTGTTATTTCTTTGATACCGTGTTACCTTTAAACCTTACTAAGTCATCAAAGGCTTACTCCTTTCATTCTTGTTCTGTCCATATTTTCCCAGGTACACTACTTTAAGGGAGTTTGTTGATTATTGGAGAAGCTAGGATAATACTTGGGCATCTGAAATTATGGAAATTAGTTTATTGATGTAAGTTGCCACGATGGGCCCGCATTGAGGTGTAAAGATTGAAAATATCAGTTATAGTACATGGCTTTTGATTTCTTGGATTTTAGTCTGTTCCTGCAACTTCTGACAGATAAGAGATGGTTTGGTAGGAAGGATGTAGGCGGGTGCGCAAAGCCATGGAGCAGGGTGCTTCACGGTGGGGCATCACATCAAGGCTGCATTTTTGAATGGGTACATAGATAAGGAAGCTTTTGTTGAACAACCAAAGGGATTTGTAGATCCACATCATCCGAATCATGTGTACAAGTTACACAAAGCTTTGTATGGTTTGAAACCAGCTCCTAGAGCTTGGTATGATCGATTAACAGAATTGCTGTTACTCTTTGGTTTCACAAGAGGTGAAGGTGATCGAACACTTTTTATCCTGAGACAAAATAAGGATATATGTATTGCACAAATATATGTTGATGATATTGTGTTTGGTTCTACTGATCAATCTATGTTGGACAAGTGTGTAGGTAACATGACTGGAACGTTTGAAATGAGCATGATGGGTGAACTAACCTTTTTCTTAGGATTACAGGTTAAACAACAAGATGATGGCTTACTTCTGTCTCAAGAGAAGTATGCTCGTAATGTTGTTAAGAAGTTCGGACTGGAAGGATCTAAACCCAGTAAGACACCTATGTCTTCAACTACTAAGCTGTCTAAGAATGCAACCGATGAAAGTGTTGAGACCACACTCTATAGGTCCATGATAGGTAGTTTGTTGTATCTCTCTGCTACTCGTCTTGATATCATGTATGTTGTGTGTGTATGTGCTAGGTATCAAGATGACCCACGTTCTTCTCACTTAGAGGTTGTGAAGAAAATTTTGAAATATGTGTTGCTGGAACATCAAACTATGTTATTTGGTATTCTCGCGATAACAACTCCAACTTAGTGGGTTTTAGTGATTCTGATTGGGCAGGTGATTTAGACGATAGAAAGTCTACTAGTGATGAATGCTTCTATTTAGGTAATAATCTGGTGTCATGGTACAATAAGAAACAAAATTTTGTTTCTCTTTCGACGACATAATCAGAGTATATTGCTGCTGGTAGTTGTGTGACTCAACTTGTGTGGTTGAAACATATGTTGCATGATTATGGTCTGACTAGCAATACTCTCCTCATGTTTTGTGACAATTTGAGTGCTATTAATATTTCCAAAAATCCTGTCTAGCATTCTAGAACAAAGCATATAGATATCAGGCATCATTTCTTGAGAGAATCGGTTGGCTCTGGTGAGATAAACATAGAGCATATTGAAACTACACATCAACTTGTTGACATTTTTACAAAACATTTAGATAGTGAGAGATTTTTTAGTCTTAGAAAATCTCTTGGTATGTGTATTGTCTAAATATGCCTGCACAGGTGTTGCCATAATACCACTGGTAAACACTGAAGATTGCATGTGGTATGTAGGTCTGCATTAGGTTGTTTATATGTTTTTCTTCTTTGTTTCTCTTGTCTTCTTTTAATTACTGCCTTTAGTTGTGGGTTAATGAACATGTTAGGGGGCTCTCTTTTTCAAAAATGCTTTAAGGAAGTAATAAAGACTCTTCTTGTTGAACCAAGTGTTGTGTTGTAGGCTCTTTTAAATTAGTGTTGATCTGGGGTGTGTGGAGTTTCTGACTGCTCTCATTCAGTGTCTTCATTATGTATTTTCTGTGGTAGAATATTTGTAACCAAAAATAGATTTTGTTGAATTTGGGGTGTGTGGAGTTCCGGCTGCCTTCATCCATTGACATCACTAATTTGAGGTTATTTTGCTTATGTCTCATAGCAATGGGTGCTTTAGTAACTGGGATGTATGGAGTTCAGGCTGCCTATGTCCAGATTCTTTGTACTTATCTATGTTGCCACAATATACTCTGTTATGTGGTTGGGGGTGTATGGAACTTTGGTTGCTTGCATTCAATTTGCATTCCGTTCTATTTTGAGCCTAATTTTGGTTGCATGCACTATGTGTCTCTTTTAGAGTTTAATAAAACCTTCTGGAGAAGTTGAGTTTTTGAGAGTTTTTTACCTACATGTTCTAACAACATCATACTTCGGTGGTAATTATGCATTTCATATAGAGTTTGAGTCTACATGCATATGCCTGATTGAACTGCATCTTCTTTTTGGCACTTTATTTGAGGGGGAGTTAACTAGTCAGATCTCTGGTGATTTTCGATGGGAAGTACGTGTTTTGAGGCTTTTTGTACCGTGACACGGAATTATTTCTTAAATTCGAGTTATTTCACTCTTTCTAACTTTTTATTGTCTATCTGTCCTCTCATAATATGATTATTGTCAATTCTCACTTTGTGCCTAGTTTGATTTGATGTTTCAGCTTCAGGTTTGAATATAACTGCCCTATGTGTCCTTTCGATGATCTAAGCTGATGCTCCTTTTTGCTATCCTTACGATAAGGTCGAGAAGTCTAAAATCTGCGATCTGCTGTTGTTTTGTTTTATTAAACTAATTCTTGGACTTCACCTTTGCTACTTTAGTCTAGCAGATAGATTTTGTTATGCATTGCCCTAATACTCTTGCTTTTGTCTAACATTTTCTATGTTATGACTATAACTGCTCGGTATATTATTCTCTTGGTTTTCTTATTCAAGGGGAGTAATTACTTAGTATGTTTGTATAGAGTGTTCTGATTTTTCTGCAGGTTAGGTATTGTGAATGAATGCAAAAAGGGGGAGAATGAAAGTGTAGACTTTAGCTAAGTATTGGTGCAATACTAACTTGGCTAGTATTGTCACAATACTAGCTGTCTGTACACTGGACTTTCTATTTATTGATTTTGCATTACTTCACTTTGATATAGTTCCACGATTTTGGTTTAGTCATAGCCGGTTTAACAAGTTTAGATATCTTATGGAGAAGAACTCTTGGAGTTTGGATGCTAGAAGATACTGAAGAAGGATAGGAATAAGAATCCTAATCGAAGAAGGATTCGACTTGTATTCCTACAAGGATTCTCGATGCATGGAAAACTGAGAAGAATTAGGAGAAGAACATGGTGATTCGACCTGATCAAGACTTTCAATCAAGATAGAACTATTGTACCTGTTGGATTTATATTCACAACTATATATACTAGTTGATAGGTTCATAGATTCATAACAAGCTTTTATGCGTAAGATAGATATTATCTAGCAGCTTGTTTTGCATCTCTTTTACTAAGCTTTTAGTTAGTCATCCCCCTCTTTGTTTGTGAGAGATCTAGCGTCAAATTGGTGGCCCGATTGAAGTGTTAGTTGTTTGATATTCTAGATCATAGGAATATTGTCTAGATATTTTTTTGTAAATCCGTTTTAGTTTATAGTGGATATTTCGCATGTGACTCGGCAGATTATTTATAATATGCTAGAAATTATTTGTGTCTTTTGTTCTTTACATTTCGCTGTTTAGACTCTGTTTAGCAAAACTAGCTGGAAAGCTAGCTGGTAGCTGTTTAGGTAGCTGGTAGCTAGTTAGGTAGCTGGAAAGCTAGCTGGTTAGGTAGCTGGTTAGGTAGCTGAAAAGCTAGCTGGTATTTTGTAAAATGACATAAAAGGGCATTACTCTTATTTTTCTTGTCTTTAACCTTTCTTATCGTATTATTAGTCTCTAGTTTTTTAAATAATAATATATCATATTTTGTCCAATAATTATAATATATATTTAATGTACTTTTACATCGCCACTTTAATAACATCATCAAAATTATCAGAAGTTGAAAGAAATAATCGTTGAGCATTTTAACTTAGTAATGAAAAAAATCAGTATTTGATGTGTACTACATGTATGCATTTTAAAGAGGTGCGGATACATTAATCCTTATGCCGATGGCTTCTTCTGACAGCGATGGTTTCTTATTTTCTTTATTCTAATTTAGGTTAATATAGGTTAGGGATATTTTTGGAATGAAAAAGATAAGAAGCTCCTTCTTTAAAAAAAAAAAAGCTACATTGACTAGCTTATTTTTCCAGCTAGCTTCAAGCTAGTTGGTTAAAGAAGCTGCGCATTCACGTAACAAGCTTTTTATTAGTCAATGGTAAAAAAAAGCTCATGGAGCTGGAAAGCTAGTGGTAAACAGAGTCTAAGATAGTTTTCAGATATTGGTTTTTAGTATTATTACAATACGTGTTTACAATATCTGTATTTGGTACTAAGTTCCAATCCATACAATTTCATACTCCTCCACGCCATTCTCATGTCTTCATCTTGTGCCTCCCATCCCTTTTCTCCTACCGGATCTGCCATGGCTTCCGGTGGTGTTTCTTCCTCCGTCAAGGATTTTCTCTCTTTCAATACTATTGTTCATCTTCTTGCTAATAACAAGTTGGATTCAACCAACTACATAATTTGGTTGAATCAGATCCAACCACTCCTAATTTGCTTCGACCAAATTCGCTGATGGTTCATCTATGCCGCCGTCTCCCTCTGTTACGGCCACTGGTGAAGCTGCACAGGTTTCTAACCCTGCATATAAGGAATAGTTCCTGGCTGATCAGCGAGTTCATACGCTAATTCAATCCTCTCTCACTTCCGAATCGTCGGCTTCCATTGTTGGTTGCGCAACATCTCGTCAGATTTGGCTCCAGCTAGATCCTACATTCAGCCATGCTTCAAAGTGTTAGACTATGTAAATATTAGAATAGAATATTTAGTATAGTTAGTATTATAGTAGAATTCCTAATCCTAGTTTAGTTATACTTAGTGTTGTAGTAGAATTCCTAATCCTAGTTGAGTTATACTCTTGTCTTGTAACTAGTATATATATTGAATGAGATCAATAGAAAGGGTCACGGACTCATATTCTTTCATGGTATCACATTAGGTTCGATTCTCTTCCGCTGCCTAATCAACAATACCGTGTCTCTATATTCTTTCTCATTCACCTTACAAGATCGCTTACAAGATCGCCTACAAGATCGACAAAGATCACCACTGACCGCTTAGTCGTTTTGTCTGCTAGCGATCCTCTCTACAGCTTCCTCCAAAATCCGTTTATTTGTCTGAAGTCCGCAGATATGACTAACGGTACCTCCTCTCCCCAAACAGCTTCGGCTACCTCCACCTTCCACCCAGCCCTCACGGTTTCAAATATCCGCAACCATGTTCCAATTATCCTTGATATGGAAAATTCGCAATATGGTACCTGGGCTGAGGTCTTCAAGATTCATGCTCGTTCTCACAAAGTTCTACTCCATATCCTCCCTCCTCCTAAGGATACGGTTATTACTCCTCCTACCACGGCGGAAGAAAAAGAACTTTGGGATACCGTTGATGCAACTGTGCTTCAATGGATTTATATGACGATCTCACTAGATTTGCTAAACACCATCATTGAACCCGATGCTACTGCTATGGAAGCTTGGAATCGATTGAAGGATATTTTTCAAGATCATGAGACATTGCGAGCAATTACTCTTAGACAGGAATTTGCGACTACTCGCATGGAGGATTTTCCTAATGCTAATGCAACTTGTCAACACCTTAAGAGCCTTGCTGATCAACTGAAGAATGTTGGGGCTCCGGTTGATGATCACCGCTTGGTTTTACAGTTGGTTTCTGATCTTACGGAAGCTTACACATGTGTTGGAACGCAGATATGTCATGCGAATCCGTTACCGAAGTTCTCTCAGGCTCGTTCTTCTCTCTGTCTTGAGGAACGAGAACTCCAAGCTATGGCATCCTCTTCTTCCTCTGGTGCAGCTTTGATTACTTCGACCCAGGATATGCATTATGTCAATTCTGCTCAACCCAGTCCACCTGGACAGGGTAACAAACGCAACAAGCAAAGGAAGAACAATTCTGGCGCGCCCACTGCTACGCCATGCTGGGCTCCACCGCCCAGTCCCTTCCCCGCCATGCCATGGGCCTATGACGCAGCCCATCCTGCTCCAGCTGCGCAATATATACGCCCTCAGCATGGAATTTTGGGTTCTCATCCCAATTCGCACGCTTACATGGAGTCGATGTCATTGGTTCAGTATGTTCAATCATTGAGTCGGTAATGCATACGATGTCGTTGCAGCAACCGGATCCAACCTGGTACATGGATACTAGAGCTACTTCGCATCTGACATCCGCCAAAGCTTCTGATCCATTGCAATCTGGATTGCAGAATCCAGTCCTGAATCCAGTTTTGCATCCAGTCCAGAATCCAGTTTCCTATCCAGTTTCTGATCCTTTGCAATCTAGATCACCGAATCCAGTTCCGCATCCAGATTCTGATCCTTCACCCCAACAAGCCCCTCCTCCAGTCCACCCTTCACCCGACCAACACCTTCGTTCCGGTGATAGAAAAATACAGCAGGTTGGCATTGATTGTGGCGAGACTTTTAGCCCGGTGGTTCAACCAAACGATTATCTGCATTCTGAGTCTTGCTTTTCTTGCTTTGTCTAAGCATTGGCCTATTCATTAGCTGGTTTTCTTTGAAGATTATAGGGACAGTCTCAACATGTTTCCACCTCCCGTTTCGACTGCGGGGGAGTGTTAGACTATGTAAATATTAGAATAGAATATTTAGTATAGTTAGTATTATAGTAGAATTCCTAATCCTAGTTTAGTTTTACTTAGTGTTGTAGTAGAATTCCTAATCCTAGTTGAGTTATACTCTTGTCTTGTAACTAGTATATATATTGAATGAGATCAATAGAAAGGTTCACAGACTCATATTCTTTTACAAAGATGCATGAGATTCAATTAAAAGATGAATTGCAACTCATTCACAAAGGCACATGCACTGTCTCAAATTATGTGCGACACTTCAAGAACTTATGTGATCAATTAGCTGACATGGGTCAAGCAATTGATGAAATCGATAAGGTACATTTGTTCTTGAGAGGTCTTGGTCCTCAATTCATGACATTTTTAGTTTCACAAATGGCTTTGAAGCCGTTACCCAGTTTCAATGATGTTGTCCCAAGTGCTGTGAGCTCTGAGATTTTTCAATCTTCTGTTGAGTCATCTAACAACTCTCAAGTTGCCTTTTACTCGAACTCCACCACCTCACTGCCCCATTCTTCTTAGAACACTCATTCTCGTGGTGGTCGTGGTTCTCCTAACTACAGTGGACGTGGAGGTCGTGGGCACAATAAGCGTCCTCCATTCTGTCAGATTTGTGGTTATGAAGGACATAAAGCTCGTGCTTGTCCTGATCATTTCCTCCATACCCTCTATCTCATACAACTAATCTTGCAAACACCCTTGCAAACTCATGCTACTTTTCAGCATCTAATGCACCTAACTGGTATGTGGGCTCTGGGGCATCCGCACACATGCCTCCTACTCCTGCCACTCTTGATTAGACGACACCATATGGAGGTAATGTGCATGTTAGTGTTGGTAATGGCAGTTCACTTAATATTTCTCATATGGGTTCTTATAATATTACCCTTGACATTAAATTGCTTGATGTTATGGTTGTTCCTCACTTGAAGCGTAACCTCCTGTCAATTAGTCGTCTCACTCAAGACTATGATGTTGTTGTCATTTTCTCTAATAACTCATTTATTATTCAGAACTGAAAGACAGGAACCCCTCTAGCTCAAGGACAACGTGAAGGCGGTCTTTATGTTTTGCATAAAGCTCAATCTGCACTTCTGGCGGCTCTTCAGAATTAGCGTCTTCATGGCTCTTTGCGTTGTGGCATGCGCGTTTACGTCATGCGGGATACCCAGTTATTTCTTTTTTCAATAAACAAGGATTTTTATCGCTGTCTTCTCTATTATCAAATCCTAAAGTCTGTTCACCTTGTCAAATGGGAAAGATTCATTGTCTTTCCTCATCTATTAATGAAAAACAATCAACCTTTGTTCTGGAATTAATACATTATGACCTCTGGGGACCTTCTCCCGTTTCTTCGATGGATGGTTTTCGCTATTATGCACTCTTTGTTGATGATTATTCTCTATTTTGATGTCTTTATCCATTGCACTTTAAATTAGAATTTTTAAACACCTTTCACAAGTTTCAGGCTCTAGTTCAAAATCAATTCTCTCACACAATCAACGTGTTTCAAAGTGATGGAGGAGGTGAATTCATTAGTAATCAATTTAAAGCACACTTGCATACTCGTGGCATACATCACCAACTTTCATGTCCATATACGCCGTTTCAAAATGGACGAGCTGAACGAAAACACCGTCACATAACTAAAACAGGTCTTACCATGTTGTCTAAAGCGAACTTGCCACCTAAATTTTGGGTTGATGCTTTCTTCACTGTTCTCTACATTCTTAATCGCTTGCCTAGTCAGGTTATTGAACATAAATCTCCTTTCGAATTATTATATGGTGTGGTTCTCGATTATGGCACTTTTCGTCCCTTTGGATGTTGTGTATTTACCTATCTTAGGGATTATACGGCACATAAACTTGAACCAAGGAGTCATTCTGTGACACCCCAGATTTTGACGTACCTTAGTACTTTTTGTCCTTGCATGATTTATTAGTGTTACTTTATTTGCCTCGAAGTATATTAGAATTATTTTAGTATGTTGGTGAAGTTTGTTTTAAAAATTTACTATATGTTTTAGAAGTCGATATAACTTGTTAGTTTGTAATATGTGTGGTTATTTATTTTGTACTTTCTGTAAAGAAGAGAAATAATTTTTGGTGTGGTTATCTTTATGAATGATTAATGTGACACGACTTATTTTTAATTGTCTAACTTAATAGATGTTTTTATGTGTGCTTTATTGATGATTTATTTGAAGAGTCTTCATTTTAATCACGCATTCAATACAAGTCATTATTTGTTTGACTTGATTAATGTAAAATATGAAGAGTCACTTTTAAATTATGTAATTTGAATGTATGTTATTATTTGTGTGGCTTTATTTGAAGTTTTAAAGAGAAACTTCAATTATATTTATGTGAGTTCATTATATATATGATATATTAATAGTAGTTAAGTTAGAAGATTTAAATGGATGCTTTTATGTGTGTGTGTGTCTTTATATGTGTACTTTATTAATGATTCATGTGAAGAGTCTTCCTGTTAATTAACTAATTCAATACAAGCTAATTATATGTTTTCTTTGATTTATTTATTATGTCAAGAGTCACTTTTGAATTATGTAATTTACATGTATGTCTTTATGTGTGTGTGGCTCTCTTAATGTTTAGAAATTAAAGTGTTATTTTATATTAATATTTTTTAAAATAGAAGAGTTTGGAAAGTTGAGGTTTCTTTAATAAATAAAATATTTTTCTTTCTTTTTCATGTTACGGTGCAAAAGGTCGCTTGTAATGTCGAATGTTTCATGCTACGTTTCGGTTATGTTTCGATCAACAATCTGATTTTCTTTTCGTTTATCTTTTATGTTATTCTTTTATGTTACTTATGCATGTCTACTTGTAAGTTAAATATTACATATGCATGTTCAATATTTAAGTTTAATTGTTACATGTGCATGTCTAATTGTGGTTCAATTTAATTGCTCTAAATGTTGCATTTTTTGTGTGTCACATTTTATTTTTGTGCACAATTGAGCCTAAAGTGTACACAAACATTTTTGCCTCTCTCTCCTGGTTAAATCTAATCCTTTTATTATTAGTTAATGGATTTAAATGATTGAAAAAGAAATTGATTGGCCTCTCTTATGTTGGCACTTTTATTGTTGGTTTTATGTGAGGTTTAAGTGCAATTTAAGCCATTTAAATTGCCATTTATTTGCTCTTCAACCCTTTCATCTTCACTCAATCCACCCCATAAATAACCCCTTCTTGCAGCCACTTTTACTCACACAAATTCTAAATATTTTCTCCCAAAAAACTTCAAGTACTAGTCTCTTATTTTTATGTTTGTAGCAAGTTCTTCTTGCAAGTACTTTCATAGTTCTTGCTCTTCCTAACCTTCAAATGTGAGTGTTTTACAAAACTATATATATGTATTATTTTCAAAACCTGGAAGGTATTTTAATATGTTTTCAACTTATATATAAGTAATGCATGGTTTCCAAAACGCACGTTCTATAGCATAAAAACCAAATCACGAAAGAGTTTTAGCATGTTTCCGCTGATTTTGAAAGATTCTATCCCAGTAATACATCTTGATATTGTCTTATATTTAGTTCGTAATCTGAATTCTGATTAATGTAATGATTCTTGCTTGAATAATGTAATGTATGGATCAAGTGGTTTTGTGATCCATGAATTGCAAGTGGTATCAGAGCCAAGTTATCAGTAAGCACATGATTAAGATAAAGTCTTAACACAAACACTGTTTTTAATCATGAATATGATTAGAAGAAAGGATACTGTTAAAAACAGTAGACGAGAGGAATTTGATATCCCTCAAAATTTAGATTTATTAAATAAATGGACAATTCCTAGAATTGAGCCTAAGGTCATTTACCAATTAGGAACTTTTGAGAAATTAGGTTTAAAACAGGTAGTAAAAACTACTGAGGAATCTGTTTCACTAGATAATGATGAATTAGTAATAAAATTACTTAGTGAGAAAGATATAGCTGTTTATAAAAACCTTTATAAATTTCTCCATATAGGTTTAGTACAGATTACTTTTAAACCTTTAACTTTAGAAGGTTTACCTGAGAGTTTTATAGCTGCTCTTAGAGATGGTAGAAACTTAGACTGGAAAAATCTTTAATAGGAATTATACAGTCTAGTTTGGCTCATGGTCCAGTCTATTTTGATGTCTATCCAAATTTACAATTATCTTTATCAGATATTAATATTCTAGACTCCTTAACATTAAATGTTAACACTAATGGTTATAATTATATTGCTGGCATAGAAACTATATGTATCTGTTATAGGATTTATTATAAACCTCTGTTTACTTTAAATCCAAACTGCCGAAGGGTTGATAAACCTCTAAATGAAACTATTTTAATTGAAACTAATTTTAGCAAGGCTAAGATTGCTACTAGAAGATCTATTAAATGGGAAGAAATAGATTTCCCCGAAAAATGGACGATTCAACAGGCTGTGCCCTCACAACCTGTTATTCAAAATAATTTAATAGATGTTATCCAAACACCTGAAGGTTTGGTAAAAATGCAGTTTGAAAATAATAATGATTTAATAGAATCTTCTTCAAGACTTGGTAAGTCTTCATCTTTGAGATCTTTTATATCTCCTATATCCTATGTAGTTGATACTCCTTCTAGGATGTCAACCTCTGCTAAAAGCAGAATACAAAAATCTTTTGAAACTATACAAGAGGATCATATAGACGAACTTAGAATAAATAAAGATCGTGATAATATTGTCAAAGGAGTTAACTATACTCAAAGTGAAGCAGATATAACTGCATCAGAAATGGAATTTCGTTATTAATGAATATAAATCATCTAATTGATTTTTGTCCTGGCTCTCCGGCTAGGCAAAAGATTAGGACTGAATTTAATTCACCCAAATTGGAACCTTTTAAAAATTGGTTTTTTACAAACTTTTCTCAAAAAGAAAAATTTTCTATCCAAGAAGAATTTTATAAAGATTGTGAAAAACATAATACTATGATTCCATTTGTTCCTTGGTTTGTTTCTAAATATGTGGAACAATATATTTCAGTTTTAGAAAGAAATTATAAACTTTCAACGGGGAAAACTTTACAACAAGTTTATCCTCCGCAACAGTATTTTCAGATTGAAAAAGGAAATCATAGTTTCCTAGCTTTTGCAAAATTACTAGAGGATGAAACTCTACCAGTAACTTGTAAACAGATAAATAGAATGATTGAACAACAAAATTATACAAATTTGTTTATAAATGTCCTTGGAGAACATTTAATCTCTCTAAGTGAAAGGGTGGAATAAGTATTAAAAACTATTAACCCTAATCTTCCTTCAAACCCTAATCTTCATTTAAAAGAAAAGGAAAAGGAATAGGATTCAGCCTGTCCTAATATCCCACCACCTCCTGAAATAGCATACTTTAAGTTAAAGTCTATGAAGGAACCCGAAAAGTTTTTAACTGAAAAATTTAAGGATATGAAAGTTACAACTCTTCATGATGTTGTACAAGAAAATCCTGATTACAAAAAAGTAATTAATGATGAAATCAATAAGCTGGGAAAATGGGCTGATAGACCTACCCAGAGAATGTACTCTTATAGGAGACCTTCTCCTATAGATACTTTACACGAAGAATAGGAATATATCTTGAATAATAGCTACAATGGCAAGAACATCTATGAATGGAACTTAGATGCTTATGCTAATAGGCAAATTTATAATATGATTCATAGAATGCTTATGTACTCTACGATTTGTAAAACAAATGGTAACACTGATAAAAATGTTGCAAAAATGATTGTTGCTGGTTTTACAGGACAATTAAAAGGTTGGTGGGATAATTATCTCTCTCCTAAGGGAAAAAAATTATATTTTTAATACTGTAAAACAGGAAGATGAAAACTCAGTTGAAAACGCAGTTTACACTTTAGTAGTTACCATTATTGAACATTTCACCGGAAGATATTCCGATAACAGCGAAAATATCAGAACTGTTTTGCAGAATTTAAGATGCAAAACTTTGACTGATTTTCAATGGTATAAAGATACTTTTTTAAATAGGGTAATGGAATTACCTGAATGTAATAGTCCACATTGGAAATCAAAATTATTGATGGACTTCCTGCATTATTTGCAGAAAGGGTTAGAAAAAAATCTAAGAAAAGATAAAGTTTCTATCCCTTATGAAGATTATACTTATGGCAAGTTAATTGGAACTTGTGTACAAGAAGGTTTAGCCTTATGCAATGAAATTAAATTAAACAAACAAATTAAAAGACAGAACTTGAAGGAGAAAGCCCAGTTGGGACAGTTCTGTGACCAATTTGGTATGGATGTACCATCCACTTCAAAACCTCATAAGTCGAAAGATAAGTCGGCTTATAAACCAAAAAAGAAGAGACATTACTCTCATAGAAAATTAGAAATCCGTAAACACAGAAAAGAAGATAGAGAAGAAAGAAAGCGAAAAATAAATAGAATAAAAGCTAATGATGATTTAAAAGAAACTCTTTCAAAAATACTTTTGAATTCTGATGAAGATAAGAGTATGAACTCTTCTGAAGATTCAGATACTTCTAACAGTACTGAAGAAGAGAACTTAAAAGTTCTTGAGCAAGAATCAATATTGTCTGATTCAGAATCAGATTGTGAATCTTGTATACTTGGACAACCATGTATTAAAAAAAAAGGAGACACAGATAATGATAAATTCTTTAATAAATAATTTTACAATATTCTTTCACAGTTTCAAGGAACTGATTTAAATGATTTTTACGGTAATAATATTATCGAGTTTCTGAAAACAATTAAAGATCATGAGTTAAGATCTGAAATTATAGATCAGATGGAAAATATTCCTAGTACTTCTTCGACTTTGCCAGAACCAATGGTTCTCCCAGAAGATTTTAGAAAAAATGAGCCTTACTCTATGTCAGAAGTTTATAAACTTTTAAAACAAAGAAGGACAGTTGAAACTCCTACTTCTACTCATGATTTAGAAATAGAAGTTGAAAATCTTAAAAAAGAAATACAGGTTTTAAAAAGAGAAAATAAATTAATAGACTATCGAGTTTATAAACTTGAAAATTATACAAAAGAAACTGATCATTCTGCTACTAGTGGATCAAGTCGTAGTAAACCCATAGCTCAACATTTTGATTCACAAGTAGATGATAATTTTCTTTCAACTTTAGAAATAGTTATATCCCAAAAATGGTATATCAAAGTTACCTTATTAATTGATGACTATTTCTCAAAAGAATTGACTGCTCTCATAGACAGTGGTGCAGATTTAAATGTCATAGAGGAAGGATTAATTCCTACAAAGTATTTTCATAAAACTACGCATACTCTTTCTCATGCTGGAGGAGAAAAATTAAATGTAAAATATAAGCTTCCTAGAGCCTATATTTGTATTAACAAAAATTGTATTCAAACCAGTTTTTTACTAACGAAAGATATTTCTAATCAAGTAATACTTGGTACCCCTTTTATTTCAAAAATTTATCCTTTTACTCACGTGGATAATACTGGTATTACTGGAACTTTTCAAGGTGGGAAAATCCACTTAAATTTTATTACGAAACCAGTTAATAGAATGTTACATGAGATGTATGATCATCTGACCTTAAAGAAAAACCAAATGAATTTCTTAAAACAAGAAATAAATTCTTTGACTATTGAAGAAAAATTACAAAATCCCAAATTAAAATGAAAAATTAAAATGATTGAGAATCAGCTTTCTTTAGAAATTTGCAATGATCATCCTAATGCTCTCTGGAACAGAAAGAAACATGTAGTCAGTCTCCCTTATGAGGAAGACTTTGATGAAAAAAGGATTCCGACAAAGGCAAGACCTTGTCAGATGAATTCAGAGTATTTAGAAATCTGTAAAAAAGAAATTGATTCTTTATTACGAAAAGGTATAATAAGTCCTTCTCAATCTCCTTGGTCTTGTACAGCCTTTTATGTTAATAAACATAGGAACAAGAAAGAGGAGTTCCTAGATTAGTAATAAATTACAAGCCCCTTAATAAGGTTTTAAAATGGATTAGGCATCCTATTCCAAATAGAAAAGATCTTCTAGAAAGACTTTATGATTCAATACTGTTTTTAAAATTTGATTTAAAATCAGGTTATTGGCAGGTACAAATTGAACAAAATGATAGGTATAAAACAGCCTTCAATGTTCAAATAGGACATTATGAATGGAATGTAATGCCCTTTGGTTTAAAAAATGCTCCTTCTGAATTCCAGAAAATTATGAATGATATTTTTACACCATATAGTGAATTTATATTGATGATATCTTAGTATTTTCAAACGATATTGAAGCCCATTTCAAACATTTGGATATTTTAAAGAAAATAGTTATACAGAATGGTTTAGTTATATCAAAACCAAAAATGTCTTTGTTTCAAACAAAAATAAGAGTTTTGGGACATTATATAGAAAAAAGTAATATTATCCCAATAAATAGAAGCATTGATTTTGCAGATAAATTTCCTGATGAAATAACTAATAAAACCCAGTTACAGAGGTTTTTAGGAAGTCTGAATTATATCTCTTCTTATTATAAAGATATAGCCCAAGATACCACTATCTTATATGATAGACTTAAAAAGAATCCAAAGCCTTGGTCTGAAGATCATACTCAGGCTGTTAGGAAATTAAAAGAAAAGGTTAAGACATTGCCTTGTCTTATGCTTAGTAATCCTTCATGGGATAAAATTGTTGAGGCAGATGCTTCAGATATAGGATATGGGGGTATTCTTAAACAGATTGATCCCCATAACAAACAAGAATATCTTGTTTGTTTTTATTCTGGAAAATGGAATAATAGTCAGAAAAATTACGCTACTATTGCCAAAGAGATACTTGCAATTGTCAAGTGTGTTTTAAAATCTCAAGATGATTTATACAATCAAAAATTTATAATCAAAACAGATTGTAACTCTGCAAAGTTTATGTTTAACAAAGATTTTAAAATGATGTTTCCAAACAGATGTTTGCAAGATGGCAAGCTCATTTAGCTCCTTTTGATTTCGAGATTATTTATAAAAAAGGAGAAGATAATAGTCTTCCAGACTTTTTAACACGTGAATATATTTCATGAATTTTGCAGGAATGTACTCGCGAGGAAGAAGCTCTCCCTCTTATAGAGGAAGAGGAGGACGGGGATCAGAAAGAATTCTGGCCCAAACTGGCAGAGGAAAGCTTATAGCAATGAATTTGCCATCACAAAAATCTGAGGCTCAGAGCTCAGAAGAATACCAAGAATTTCTTGAGTACAAAAGAAATAAGGGAAAAATCCCATCTTTTGCTAAAATAGTAGCAGAAGAAGAGTCTGAAGAAAGTAAGACTGAATATGTTGAAAACAGAAATCAAGAAGTAATACTTCTGCTTGAACTGAGGGATATGCGATGGGCAAATAATCCCTGGACTTTAATGGACAGATATTTTGATAAGGCATCATATGCTTTAGGATCTTATAAAACAAGATCTTTCTATGAAAATATTCTTTCAAATACAGAGTCATGTGAAATAACACATTTCTCAGGAACACAGAAGGAAGTTTATAACTTCAGTAAAATTTATATTAAAAAGATTATATCTTCTGAAGAATGGGAATAGCACCATTAAGAGAAAGAGAATTTTACTATCCCAATAATAAAAATCCCATAAAATATAACTACTGGGATTATGTTGAAGCATTTAATAAAGTGCTACTCTATGAAAATGATAGGAAAAAACACTCCTGGTTTATAAAAATCAGCAGTGAAGCTTATGAGCAGGATACAAAATTGGTTTCTAAATTGGTGGACATATTTTGGAACCACCTGGGTAATACTCCCTAAAAAAATTTCAACTCTATTTACTAACTGGATAAATGTTACTCCAAAAAATGAAGTTCCTCAAGAAAATTATTCTTTATATTTCTTTATGGAATTTTCTATACCCTGGATTTGGAAATGGGTACCTGTTATCGGTTATACCGAAAGTGAAATACCATGTATTAAAAGAGCTTCTTATACAAAGTTCTGGGAAAAAATGAATAAAGAAAACCCAGAAACTAAGCAATTATATTGCATTGATACTATAAATTTTATAGAAAAAAGAATAAGATTATATCAAGAAAATAAAAGAATGGCGACACAAAAGGAAGAGTCACCCTTAGATCAAATCAGAAGAAAGCTCAGCATGCAGTCCAAAGACAGCAACAGGGAAATGCTAATAGAAGCATACGTAGAAGAAATGAAAAAAGATCTTCTACATAAATTTGATGGAGAAACCCAGTCCGTAAAATCAGATACATCTATGGCCTCTGCAAGCCAAGATTACTAGGATGCTCAGGATCCAGCTCAAGAAGTCTCAATAGAAGATGTATTTGAGATACTTAAAAGTACTCTCAAAACCAGTAAAGACAAGGAAGAATCTTCCTCAGCAATAATTGTGGCAGACAAAGCCACCTGATGATGCACAGAGCACTGATGAAAAATTGCTCCACAGACAAAACTGAAGTGACTGAAAGTCAGAAGGAAAAGAACGAATGAAATTTAAAGAAGAAAAGAACAAATGAAATTTAAAGGCATTCGGACGGATGAAATTTAAAGGCATCTGGGACAGCGACACTTTCGTGCCTGGGAATCAAATTCCTATCCCTATATAAAGGGAAAGAAATAAGGAAGGAGAGGGGGAAGCTCATAACACACTTCCTCTCAGTTTTTAAGTTTTAAAATTTGTAATATTTCTAAAAGTTTGTACAATACGCGTACAGTAGTAATTTTGTAAGTTGTTGCTTCTTTATTTTTCAGTTTGTAATTTTAATATTTATCAATAATATTGGCCTAATGATAGGCTAAGTGTGGTTTGTGTTAAGACATGTCTAAATTATGTGTTTACTATAATTTTGGCAAAAACGTTTTACTGTTCATCGGTCACTATTCATAGTTACTATGAATAGTAACTATGAATCATGAATTAAATACGCCCATGTGGTCACTATTCATAGTTACTATGAATCTTTAATTATTTTCAGAAACTCGATAATATTACTACCATCCAAAACATTTAAATCAGTTCCTTGAAACTGTGAAAGAATATTGTAAAATTCTTTATTAAAGAATTTATCATTATCTGTGTCTCCTTGTTTTTCAATACATGATTGTCCAAGTATACAAGGTTCACAATCTGATTCTGAATTAGACATTATTGATTCTTGCTCAAGAACTTTTAAGTTCTCTTCTTCACTACTGTTAGAAGTATCTGAATCTTCAGAAGAGTTCATACTCTTATCTTCATCAGAATTCAAAAGTATTTTTGAAAGAGTTTCTTTTAAATCATCATTAGCTTTTATTCTATTTATTTTTCGCTTGGTCCAACAATTTGTTGCAAAGTGACCAAGTTTAACACATTGTCGGCAAACTATAAGTTTCTTCCTAATTCGCTTTCTTTCTTCTCTATCTTCTTTTATGTGTTTACGGATTTCTAATTTTCTAGGAGAGTAATGTCTCTTCTTTTTTGGTTTATAAGCCGACTTATCTTTTGACTTATAAGATTTTGAAGTGGATGGTACATCCGTACCAAATTGGTCACAGAACTGTCCCAACTGGGCTTTCTCCTTCAAGTTCTGTCTTTTAATTTGTTGGTTTAATTTAATTTCATTGCATAAGGCTAAACCTTCTTGTATACAAGTTCCAATTAACTTGCCATAAGTATAATCTTGATAAGGGATAGAAACTTTATCTTTTCTTAGATTTTTTCTAACCCTTTCTGCAAATAATGCAGGAAGTCCATCAATAAATTTTGATTTCCAATGTGGACTATTACATTCAGGTAATTCCATTACCCTATTTAAAAAAGTATCTTTATACCATCGAAAATCAGTCAAAGTTTTGCATCTTAAATTCTGCAAAACAGCTCTGATATTTTCGCTGTTATCGGAATATCTTCCGGTGAAATGTTCAATAATGGTAACTACTAAAGTGTAAACTGCGTTTTCAACTGAGTTTTCATCTTCCTGTTTTACAGTATTAAAAATATAATTTTTTTCCCTTAGGAGAGAGATAATTATCCCACCAACCTTTTAATTGTCCTGTAAAACCAGCAACAATCATTTTTGCAACATTTTTATCAGTGTTACCATTTGTTTTACAAATCGTAGAGTACATAAGCATTCTATGAATCATATTATAAATTTGCCTATCAGCATAAGCATCTAAGTTCCATTCATAGATGTTCTTGCCATTGTAGCTATTATTCAAGATATATTCCTATTCTTCGTGTAAAGTATCTATAGGAGAAGGTCTCCTATAAGAGTACATTCTCTGGGTAGGTCTATCAGCCCATTTTCCCAGCTTATTGACTTCATCATTAATTACTTTTTTGTAATCAGGATTTTCTTGTACAACATCATGAAGAGTTGTAACTTTCATATCCTTAAATTTTTCAGTTAAAAACTTTTCGGGTTCCTTCATAGACTTTAACTTAAAGTATGCTATTTCAGGAGGTGGTGGGATATTAGGACAGGCTGAATCCTATTCCTTTTCCTTTTCTTTTAAATGAAGATTAGGGTTTGAAGGAAGATTAGGGTTAATAGTTTTTAATACTAATTCCACCCTTTCACTTAGAGAGATTAAATGTTCTCCAAGGACATTTATAAACAAATTTGTATAATTTTGTTGTTCAATCATTCTATTTATCTGTTTACAAGTTACTGGTAGAGTTTCATCCTCTAGTAATTTTGCAAAAGCTAGGAAACTATGATTTCCTTTTTCAATCTGAAAATACTGTTGCGGAGGATAAACTTGTTGTAAAGTTTTCCCCGTTGAAAGTTTATAATTTCTTTCTAAAACTGAAATATATTGTTCCACATATTTAGAAACAAACCAAGGAACAAATGGAATCATAGTATTATGTTTTTCACAATCTTTATAAAATTCTTCTTGGATAGAAAATTTTTCTTTTTGAGAAAAGTTTGTAAAAAACCAATTTTTAAAAGGTTCCAATTTGGGTGAATTAAATTCAGTCCTAATCTTTTGCCTAGCCGGAGAGCCAGGACTAAAATCAATTAGATGATTTATATTCATTAATAACGAAATTCCATTTCTGATGCAGTTATATCTGCTTCACTTTGAGTATAGTTAACTCCTTTGACAATATTATCACGATCTTTATTTATTCTAAGTTCGTCTATATGATCCTCTTGTATAGTTTCAAAAGATTTTTGTATTCTGCTTTTAGCAGAGGTTGACATCCTAGAAGGAGTATCAACTACATAGTCTATAGGAGATATAAAAGATCTCAAAGATGAAGACTTACCAAGTCTTGAAGAAGATTCTATTAAATCATTATTATTTTCAAACTGCATTTTTACCAAACCTTCAGGTGTTTGGATAACATCTATTAAATTATTTTGAATAACAGGTTGTGAGGGCACAGCCTGTTGAATCGTCCATTTTTCGGGGAAATCTATTTATTCCCATTTAATAGATCTTCTAGTAGCAATCTTAGACTTGCTAAAATTAGTTTCAATTAAAATAGTTTCATTTAGAGGTTTATCAACCCTTCGGCAGTGTAGATTTAAAGTAAACAGAGGTTTATAATAAATCCTATAACAGATACATATAGTTTATGTGCCAGCAATATAATTATAACCATTAGTCTTAACATTTAATGTTAAGGAGTCTAGAATATTAATATCTGATAAAGATAATTGTAAATTTGGATAGACATCAAAATAGACTGGATCATGAGCCAAACTAGACTGTATAATTCCTATTAAAGATTTTTTCTACTCTAAGTTTCTACCATCTCTAAGAGCAGCTATAAAACTCTCAGGTAAACCTTCTAAAGTTAATGGTTTAAAAGCAATCTGTACTAAACCTATATGGAGAAATTTATAAAGGTTTTTATAAACAGCTATATCTTTCTCACTAAGTAATTTTATTACTAATTCATCATTATCTAGTGAAACAGATTCCTCAGTAGTTTTTACTACCTGTTTTAAACCTAATTTCTCAAAAGTTCCTAATTGGTAAATGACCTTAGGCTCAATTCTAGGAATTGTCCATTTATTTAATAAATCTAAATTTTGAGGGATATCAAATTCCTCTCGTCTACTGTTTTTAACAGTATCCTTTCTTCTAATCATATTCATGATTAAAAACAGTGTTTGTGTTAAGACTTTATCTTAATCATGTGCTTACTGATAACTTGGCTCTGATACCACTTGCAATTCATGGATCACAAAACCACTTGATCCATACATTATATTATTCAAGCAAGAATCATTACATTAATCAGAATTCAGATTACGAACTAAATATAAGACGATATCAGGATGTATTACCGGGATAGAATCTATATATATATATATATATATATATATATATATATATATATATATATATATATATATATATATATATATATATATATATATATATATATATATATATATATATATATATACATGATTGTTATTTTGTTTTGATTGACGGTTCAAGAGAGATATGTACGTGTGGTTCAGGTTAAGTGGCTTAGAGTTTGGTCATTGTGTTCAAGTAGCTACTTGTCGGTTTCCTTTGCCCATTCCCTTTAAATCGAGTGATAGAAGTCTTCACTGATTTAGTTGGATCGTAGAATTCCACCCCTGTACCATGGCAGGGTCCTGACTGGATAGTTTGATCGACTATCAGGGAGACATAAGGCCTATTTTACTGTGGGGTTATAAGGAGCGGCATGAAATAATGTTTTTCTGAAAAGTATACGTTATTGAAAGTATATTGGATTTTAAGTTCTTGATTTTTATTGTTATGATTTTAATGAAAACTTCTCACGAAAATCTTTGAACACTCATTGAGGTTTTTCTCACACTTGTTTTTATTCCCTTCCTTGTAGGTGAGACGGCGGCGAAGAATGAACAACCGATATACTCAGCAAACTAAGTGTGTAGTTGGGATTTAGGATTTTCGTCAATTAAAATAATGTCCTTTTGTGTATTTCAAAAACACATGTCATTTCCAGTTATATTGTGTATCTTTTAAAGACAAGAATTTTAAAAATCTTGTCTGTAACTTCCCATGTTTCACAAAACGTTTCGGCTCTGCTTTTGCCCGATGTCCCGACTGAAATTTACTTCTTTTAAAAACCTAAAAGTCGGGGCGTTACACATTCTTGAATATTTCTTGGCTACAGTGCTCATTAGAAAGGCTATCGTTGTTTTGATCCTCAAACAGGTAGGATATTTATTACTAGGCATGCCCAATTTGATGAACTTAATTTTCCGTTCAGGATAGGGCATCATCATTTATGAAGCTGGAGTTCACTAGCTTCTGTGATCCATTTGTGACTGCTCAATTCCAAACAATGATGTCCCTCGCTCGACTGCGTCACCAGTTCATGAACCATGCACCTGGGCTCCGTCACCAGTTCATGAACAATGCACCCTTTCCCCTCAGACTTGGTTCTTCCCCAAGCATAGAGCTGCCTAGTTTCCATGTCCATGTTCACCAACACATGATGAAAACTTGGACAGGTCACCTAAAGGCCCTAGTCCAACTTCAGGCATCCCACCTCCATTATCAGCCGGTAAACTATTGTCTACACGAGCCCAACTTGGTGTTTATCGCGCAAATCCGTGTTATCCTGAATTTGCTCATGTCATCTATGGTTCACCATTTTTTGTAGCTCTTAATAACACCGTTGAACCGAAGGGCTTTAAATCCGCCTCTAAATCCCCCAAGTGGGTTGCCGCCATGGATGATGAAATGCATGCTCTTTGCCATAATAACACCTGGGATCTTGTTCCTTGTCCTCCAGGGGTTAATGTCGTTGGTGCAAATTGGGTGTATTGGACTAAATTTATTTCTGATGGTTCTGTTGATAGACTAAAAGCACGTCTTGTCGCTCAAGACTTCTCTCAAGTACCGGGTTTTGATTTTCATGCTACCTTTAGTCCCATTATTAAAGCCTCGACTGTTCCAGTCGTATTATCCCTGGCTATAATGCAAAATTGACACCTCCACCAACTTGATGTGATATATGCATTTCTCAATGGTTTTCTTTCCGAAACCGTCTACATGGAGCAACTATCCGGTTATGTTGATACTCAATTTCCTAATCATGTTTGTCGTCTCAAGAAAGCTTTGTATGGGTTGAAACAAGCCCTTCGCGCTTGGTTTCAACATTTTCTCGACTTTCTAATCCATCTTGGTTTTGAATGCAGTAGAGCTGATCCATCTCTCTTTCTATTTAGTAACGACAACATTACTATATTTGTTAGCATATGTTGATGACATTATCCTCACATGAAGCAATTCTTCTATGATTGCATCTCTTATATCTCGTATGCATGTTACCTTTGCAATCAAGGTGTAAGTACCCGTAATTTTTATTTTAATATGATTTTATGGTTTTATTTTATTTTTACAGTGGATCAGGCCTAGTAATATTTTTCAAACTCAATTTTCAGATTTTAGGCCCGAGCCCCATCTATAGTAATATATAGATTCCAAAACCCTTCTCCAGCTACTTTTTCATATTCTTTGTTGCCGCAAAACTGATTTTTGGTGAGTCTCTTACCTGTCCGCAAATTTATTTAATGCCTCGAGTTTTCTTGATCAAATTCACCATCTTAAGCAAGATGACATCATCATTAAAGGTTTTATTTGTGCATGTTTACTTACGTATCCTCACATCAAACCAAATTATTTTACAAAACTTGCATGATGACATCATCCGTTAGCACTTCAGGTTTCAAAGTTTCAGCTTGTGTCTCGATGAACCAGTCCACCATCTTTTGCGCTTGTTTTGATTTATTTAGGTTTTGATATTTAATTTGGGTTCATACATCGTAGTGGTGAGTTTTGAAGATTTCGAGGTGGTTGGTTGAGATTCAGTGGTTTTGCTAGGTTACGCTTGTCTTCGAGTCGTCTTCGAGGTAAGGGGAACTCTTGACACTTTTGCTTTATTTTATTGTTATAGTATATATATGTATTGTTTTAAAGTTTGACAAAAAACTTATGGTTATAATATAAGTAATGTGACTTGATATAATAGTCTACTCGAAAAAGGATCAAGTATATGTATCCCAAAATGTTTTATCTGTGTATGCGATTTGTGAAAGTGATTTGATAAAACATGGATTATGTGTACATTTAAGCTCATCGATATGCCTATGAAGTGTGTGGCCCTTTAGAGGGATTGTCGTGCTTTGGAGTACTCCCAGTGTTATGTGTGTGATCCCTATTGTGTTAGGGGATATGTTATGTGAAAGCCGGCCTATGTACCACCACGGTTTGTGTGGCCGTACATTTGATTCGAGCTTTAAATGTGAATTGTGACATGTTTTCCATGCAAATGATTTTCGACTATGTTTGATATAAAACAGAGTGTGTATGTATGTATATTTTTTTATATGTACTTGATCCTGGTAAAAGTGTCGGGAGCTCAGCCTTACCCCTTTTTTTTCAGTTGAGTAAGTGACTGCAGTTTCGTGGAGGTCTCTAGTGGAGACAAGTCGGTTTAGAGCAGCTAGTTGCTGTGAAAGTCTTGTATTTCTAAAGGCTTTGTATTTTTTTTGTATTTGAGTTGTAGTTGCTCAGCTGTTGTACCACTCTTTTCAAAATTATTTATAAAAATTGAGGCTTCGTCTTGGCGTGAGCCCATCTCACGATAGACGGCTGGTCGCGCCAAAGTATTTTGGTTTTGGGCGTGACACAAGTAACTTGTCAAATTGCATTATTTTCTTAGCTTAGAAGTTAGCTACTCTTCTCATGGTTTGCTCCTTAGCCAAGCTAAGTATGCTTCTGATATTCTTCTGCGCACTCAACTTCATCAAAGCAAACCTGTCTCCACATCTATGTTCCAGGGCAACAACTTTCTCGCGCACGCTCTCCTTTCAGTGACCCAACTCTTTATCCTTCTCTAGTTGGTGCGCTTCAATACCTTACGATTACACGACCTGGCATATCCTTCGCTGCAAATCATGTCAGTCAATAATTCAAAATCTCACTGAAGATCACTTTATGGCGGTTAAGCGCATACTCAGATATGTCAAGGACACCTTGATACACGACGCTCCACTTCAGGTTTTTTTGCCAGAATCTTGTGCTACGGAGTTCCAAGAAGCAACCAACAGTTTCTCGCTAAAGTTGTGAGTCTGAATATCGATCCTTAGCAAACGCAGCAGCAAATATTATGTGGCTTACTCATCTCCTTGTTGATTTGCGCGTCAATTTGATCTCGTGCCTCCTCCTTCTTTGTGACAATAAGGCTGCTCTATTCATAAGTGATAATCCAATATCTCATAAGAGGGCAAAACATATTGAACTTGATTACCACTTTACTCGGGAACTTGCTCAAGCTGGCAAACTCACTACTCAATTTGTTCCTTCCCATACGAAGAGCCTTTGTCGTATGTTGCTCACATTCTTAAGATCCAAGCTTTGCGTTGGGTCTAATCCCACGCTTCGCTTGAGAGGGGGGGGGGGGGGGTTATTAAGAATAGTCTAGAAAATAGGGTAGCATATATCTTCATAGTGATTGTATATCTTTAGTTTCCTATTCTGATGTAGTAAATTGATTCTATACAATCTCTTGTAATACATATTTTGTATAGTGTATACTGAGATTCTATAAATATATTTTCCAAACCACCTACAATTGTGGTGGAATACAAATTCCTTTCAGAAAAATTCATCATCACTCATTGTTGATACACGATCCAACGGCTCCTGCTCATCCCTTTCAACTGTATGTACATGTACTGGTTGTGATTTGTTCATTCCCTTGGCGGAGTGATTGTTTTAGCGAGTTTGACAGTCAATATGATCGAGTGAAGTTTAATCAGTTTATTCAATGTTACTCAAATCTATGGTATTGATTTGTTCAATTATATACCATGTGCTTTTTGAAATCTGCATAATTGTTGAATTGATGATGTCCTGTTTTGAGTAATTGTTCTTCAATCTTACTTGAACTTGTTTATGCATTTGTTCTTGTTTGTGTTGATTAGTCTGAGATAAAAACTAATAAAATGTCGTATGAAATATTAGTCCCGCAGTTTAGGTTACGGTTCATTTCTTTATAACCATCAACTGCGGGCCTAACCGGCGGATATCCGCCAATAACCCCATACCGGTGATTAACCGCAAGTTGAAATTAAAAAATATATTTTTTTCCAATTCTTTGGGCCAAGTAAATAAGATTATCTCCCATTAAGAACTTCCTAAGTTCTTACTTTCTCTATTATTAAGGAATACTAATAAAATATTATTTTGTGTGGGTATTATGTTGATAAAGTTGTAAGTGGGTGACAAAGTAGGAGGTAAATGAATAAAATGATGACAAAGTAGAAAAGAGATATAATAAAGAATTAGGTTGTGGGATAAAAACTTTCCATTTATGAGTTAGAAAGTTTTTAACGAAATGCCAAAAAAGAAAAGTTAGGAAGTTATTAAGGAACGGAGGGAGTAATAAATATTTAACACATGCCAAAGTCTTGGAAAAGTCTTGATTTTCTTAAAGTAAGGGAAAGTCATGGTTTTTTATGGTTTTTCGTTGTTTTTGGGTTTTAGCGGTCTGACCGGCTGAGTTTCTTAAAAACCCGCTGAGACATGCCTCTTTCGCTATGCTTGTAATAAATTATGTTATACTTTTAAATTGTTAGCATTGAAAGTTTCAGTTATGGTTTTAACGGCTTTTGTTAATGTTTTAAGAGATGATGTGATAACTTTAATGTGTCAGTATTTTATGTTTCAATTATAATTTTAACCTCTTTTATTTATTTTTTTTAGAGATGATGTGATGGTTTTAGTGAGCTACATAATAGTTTTAAGATGGTTTGTTATAGTTTTAAGTGACAATCTAAAATCATTAACAAATATGATTAAACCACCAATAAATAAGTTTAAAAGTTTCAGATATGTTATTAAAACATCAAAGAATAAGTTTAAAATAAGCTACTTAAAATATTTAGTCATTACAATATTATAACATTCAGTCATTTAAAGGTTTTAAAGCATCTATTATCATAGGGAAAAAATTACATTAAACGTTCATTCGGTGTTTTTGATGCAAATGCAAACTGAGTTGTTAAAATAGATTTTTTTCGATTAAACTTGTTGGTGAACTTCAGCTTCCTTCCTTATGTTGCTTGTTCTTGTTGCTTCAATACTGTAGTGACACTTTTCATCAAACCCAATGTTAGGAATATCTGTTAGTATTTTGATCACTCATCACATGTTCTTATCTTAGCCAGAAAGGTTATTAAGAGGAAATCACTGAGTATGATTAGTCTAGTAAATCTTGTATTAGGATTATAGGTCTATGAGTGTAATTTTTATTTCCAGAAGACCATGAAGATCAATCCTAGCAATGGAGCTTTTCTGAAGATTAGAAGACTGAAGATTGCACAAGATTTATGAAGATATCAAGGTTAAGTCTCATTTGATTTAAAATGTCTTTGGACCATATTATAAGTGTAACATTTGCACATATGCTAAGTCTTGAACATATTAATCAAAGAAGGGAGACATGTGAGCTTCCAGAAAGCCTCATGTATCCGTTGAGACTAAAGGACAATGAACAGTACTATGCATTAAATGCATCGGCCGAAATGCTGCAAAAAGCAAGTCCTCTCTGAAACATGAGATAGTGACTTCTGAGTACATAGTTCAAGATATAAACGGATATAATTTGATAGAGAGCACAACGGATACAATTCAAACGCCTCTCAAATTTATCTATATATATATCACACACTTAGATGCTTGAAATACATACCTTAGAACGCTCTATCTTGCAAACTTACCATCAAGCAAAGTATTCTCTCAAGAACTCTACTACCCTTTCTGAAAGCTTTCTGTTGCTTGAAGAATCACTAGTAGTTCTAAGTTGTCCTGAACCTTAATAAGAGATTGTTATTCGTGAAAGAGTTGAACTATCAGATACCCTTTCTGAAGCTCATTCTCCAGAACGGACATCAATTACTTGGGTCAGTAAAGAGCAGACTGCCATCCACTGAACAAGTGTATTAAGTAGTCTTGTTTTATTAGGCTCTCTGAAAACATAACTGAAAAGTTATACGAGAAGCCTCTCTGACAAACCTTATAACCAACACCATCAAGGCGTGGAGTAGAGGAAGTACTTGATTTGGGAAATCAGGGAATAACTCCAAGGTTATCTGAGTAGAGGAAGTACTTAGCTCTAGGAGCTGGGGAATAACTCAGGGGGAACATTTGGTTGGGAACCATTTGTTTAGGAATCTTAGAATAGGATTATTGTAAGGTGAACTCAATTATCTGTTCTAGTGAATTCTAGGTCTCAGAAAAACCGAAGTGGGTTAGTTGGAGGATTACGCCACCTCCAGATACCACTATACTTGCTGTGTCATTTACCTTTCTGTATTTACATTTCAGCAAAGCACACACACATACTTATTGTTTCTGCACTTACCTATCTTAAAGTCTTCCTTTCTGAATTTAAGTATCGAAACCCCTGTGTTTATGAGAAACTGTGTTTATCGACAAAAGTTTTAAAAGACTATTCACCCCCCCTCTAGTCTTTTACTTTGCCGTTATCTGGACCAACAAGTGGTATCAGAGCAGGAGGTTCACAAGCCTTCTGCACTGAACCTTGATCCCCAGATAGGTGAAGGAACTTTGTCTCTTTGTGAGGACTATATAATTTGTGTGTTAAGTGTGCAGGTATGTCTCTGAGTGATGCACCCGTTCTGAAGCCAGAAAACTACGAGAAATGGAAGAACAACATGATGCTCCATCTGGAGGCCATTAGTGACGAGTTGATCTATGTTATCAATGAAGGGCCTATCAAAATAAGACAACTCAAACAAGTTACTGAGGTGTCTGATGGAAGAAAAGCCTCAGACAAGGAAGATGGAAGTGAGGATATGGCTGCTAGTGATTGTGGTCATGTTGCTCGTGGAAGCATTATGTATGAAGACAAGCCAAGAGAGCTCTGGACATCTGAAGATGCCAAGAGACACAAATTGGATGGTCAAGCTCGTAATATCATCATCAGATCGACACCTGAGCACATACAATGTAAACTGTGGGGTGCTAAAACGGCGAAAGTTGCCTTGTAATTGGTTGAAGAAATTTGTGCCGGAACTGAGAAAACCAAGGAAAACAAGTTCGAAGTTCTTAAATTGAAGTTCCAAAACTTCAAACAAGGTCCCACTGAAACTCTGGAAGAACTTGATTTCAAGTTTACTACACTTATGAGTGATATGGCTGCACTTGGTGAAAGCAACAGATACTCCCAGGCAGAAAAGATTAAGACTATTGTCAGAAGTCTCAATCACAACAGGGAGCACACTAAGTTCTTTTATTTCAACCAAGGGATGCCAAATATTACTCCAGTAGAGCTCTTCTCTCATCTTGCTACTGTTGACTATGAGACAACTCAGAGAGAACAAACAGCTGAAAAGTTGCAAAGTGTTGCTCTAGTTTCTCAAGGTTCTTCTGAAAAGAAGGATACCAAAGATGCATCTGAAGAAAATGCTCTTGCAGTAAGACACATGAAGAAATTTGTGAGTCAAGAGATTGAGAGAAGAAAAGCTAAAGAAAAGCTGAAAAAGCTTCTTGGCCCAAACTATCATCAGTACAAGAACATACAAATGAACACCCCCATTCAGAAAGGTGTTAGTACTGAAGCTGCAGAAATAGGAAATGATATCTGCTTCTATTGTCAAAAGCCTGGTCACTTCAAGAGAGCTTGTCCTGCTTTAAATAAGCTCAAGCCAGGTGACAAGAAGGACAGAAGAAATTTCAAGAGAAATCAAAGGGCCTTCTTGGTGAAGAAAGGAAGAAGATTCAAATTCAACTTGATGCTCTAGACATTGAGACAGTTATGAAGATGGAGATTCGATGACTCAAACCTACCATCACCGTAATTGTGTGGAATCACCTGATGTAATCGACTTCGGCCTTAAGAAGAATGAAATGTGTGGAATTGTTGAGATTCTTTGGTCCAGACATCTCCAACATTGAAATATGTCTTATGGCTGATGAGGTAACTAACAATTCACAATTTCTGTACTATAAGAGTGATGATGGAATTGAGGATCTGGAGTTGGTCAAGAGTGAATTGGATCGTTATGAGAAAGAATTTCTGGAAGAAAAATCCAAAACCAGAATTCTAGAGGAAAGCAAAGAAACTCTTGAAAAAGAGGTTTCTGAGCTAACCAGAGTATCTGAGAACAAGAACGCTGAAATAGCCTTTCTGAAAGCTCAGATATCTGAGAATGAAAATTCTCACAAACTAGCCTTGGATGAACTTAATAAGAAAATGATGAATCTGCTTTCTGAGAATGAAGAACTCAGAAAGAAAGAGCTATCCTTCCAATCTTATGCAAAGGCTAGTGACACTCTCACTGAGGTTCAATCCTATCTGAGAGATCCCTCTGAGAAAGGTGGATTTGGACTTGATGAACAATCAAGTAATTCATCTCCTCTAAAGAAGAGTGATGAAAGGTTGATTTTTGTAAAAAGTCAACAAAATGATTCTTCAACCACCTATAGCATTGGTCAGAAAGCTAGGGTAGTTGACAAAGGAAAAGGAGTTGCAACCTAGCCTTTGAAAGAACAACAAGTTCACAAGAAACATGTGGATAAGGTTTCTGAAAAGAAACACAACCATCCACATTGCTGCATTACTAGGAAGGGAAGAATTGCTGGAATAGGCAAATTCTCTACTGTACCATTTTATGAAAATAAAGATGGTGCAGAAACTAGTAAGGCTTCTGAAGAGCGCATTCAGAAAGCTAAAGGTGTTCGAAATGGCATTGGCTATCATGCTATTGGAAAGGTCCTTCTGCAACAATATAAGGAAGGACAAGAACAATGGTGCAAGGCTGATATTGCACGTAGCAATAGACAGAAGTGGAAGAAATCTCAAGCCACTGAAAAACTGAATGCCAGAGCTAAAAGGAACTCGGCGGAAAGGCTAAGTTGTCAAAAGCAACCCCAGAAATCCAGGGTCCAGAAAGCACCAAAAGGAACACCTAGAAACACCCCAAGAAGGAAGATTGAGATCAAAATTACTGATTTTATTACATCTCCTTCTGATCAAGTTAGACAAAAACAAACTCCCAAGAAATTCACTAAAATGTGGATTCCTACTGGAAGAATGTTTAGACTAAGTGGTTCTATCTCTGAGGCAAGAACCTAACTCCTGTTTCCTGTTTTGTGCAGAACGCCTCTCGGACTAAGGCTCAATGGCTATTTGATAGTGGATGCGAAAAGCACATGACAGGAGACAAAGTAAATCTGGTCAACTACAAAGCTTGCAACACTGGACATCGTGATCGATTGGAGGAGAATTAAATCCCTCTCTGGGATTTGGCAATGTCAAATTAGGATCATTAACAATCACTGACGTATTACATGTTAAAGGTTTGAAATATAATCTATTTAGCATGAGCCAGTTTGCAGACAAGGGATTCACTGTGAAATTCAAAGTAAAGTATTGCAAACTTATAGACAATGAGTCAAAGCAGACAGTCTTGGTTGCTCGGCGGAAAGGCAGTCTTTATGTTACCGATTGGGCATCTGCCACAACTGAAGAATGTCTCATGGTGAGTCAATCAGGTCACACAGAAGAGCACTGGTTATGGCACAAAAGAATGAGTCACTTGAATTTCAAAACTCTGAACAAACTTGCCAAGAAAGAGTTAGTGGTTGACCTTCCCAAAACATCTTTCAGAAAGGATGGTATCTGTTCTGCCTGTCAGATGGGGAAACAATCCAAAATCTCTCTCAAGTCCAAAACCAGACACTCTAGTGTTAGACCATTGCAACTATTACACATGGATCTTTTTGAATCATCTGTAACTAGTTATGCAGGAAAGAAGTATGGTCTGGTTGTTGTAGATGACTTCTCAAGATTCACTTGGGTTGTCTTTCTAAAGCACAAAACTAATGCTAGGGTGGAGATACCAAACTTGCTGAATAAGCTTGAAGTCATAAAAAATGACAAAGTATCTGCAATCAGAACAGACCATGGTACTGAGTTTGTCAACCAGTACATAAAGGAGTTTTGTACCAGCAAAGGTATACAACACCAACTTTCCTCTGTAAGAACACCACAACAAAATTGTGTTGCAGAAAGGAAAAATAGAACCCTTAAAGAAGCGGCAAGGACAATGCTAGCTGACACTGAAATAAGTGAAGTTTATTGGGTTGAAGCTGTAAACACAACATGCTACACTCAGAATAGATGTTTGATAAACAAACACCATGACAAGACCCCATATGAACTCTTGGTTGGTAGACCCCCTAATATCAAACATCTGAAAGTGTTTGGCTGTAGATGTTTTGTCCTTAACAATGGAAAAGATTATCTAAGAACATTTCAACCAAAGGCAGATGAAGGTGTGTTTCTTGGTTATTCTATGAATAGCAAAGCATACAGAGTTTACAACAAAAGAACAAAGAAGATTGAAGAATCAGTTCATGTTGTATTCTATGAAGGAAACAAGAAAACACCCCTTGATGATGAACTCTCAGAAAGTTTCAAGGAACTAATGATGAAGGATTCTGAATAAGAACCCTCAGAAAGGAAAAACATCATTGTGGAAAGAGAGGATGACTCTGACGAAGAAAAGCATGAAATGCCTAGTAACAACCAGATGATTCTCAGACATGATGAAGAATTTCCTATGAGAATTCCAGAAATGGAAACTGAAGATGTTCATCAGAGAGCTAACTCTGGAAATGACCTCTCTGACAGGCATGTCCCAGAAAGCTCTCACACTGAGCAAGTGTCAGACATTCACCGCCCCTCTGAGGTGCAAGATGTCACAGATACTGAAGAAGTATCAAGTCATAATCATAGTGATTCACATTCAGATCACATAGATGTTGACCCTACTAGCCCTAAACCCATGATGAGATGGATCAAGGATCATCCTGCAAAAGATGTGATTGGACCAATCAATCAAGGTGTTAGGACTAGGAGAGCAATAGCTGAAAATGCTAACTCTCTCTTTTGATGTTTCATCTCAAACATTGAACCTAAAACTATACAAGAAGCATTAAGAGACCAAGACTGGATCTCTGCAATGTAAGAAGAGTTGGATCAGTTTGAGAGAAACAAAGTCTGGAAACTAGTTCCATTTGTAGAAGGAATATCTGTGATTGGAACTAAGTGGGTTTTCAGAAACAAGATGAATGAATCTGGTGAAATAACCAGAAACAAAGTAAGGTTGGTTGCCAAGGGATTCACCCAGACTGAAGGTTTAGATTTTGATGAGTCATATGCACCAGTTGCCAGATTGGATGCAATAAGACTCTTTCTGGCCTTTGCAGCTCATAAAGACTTCAAAGTTTATCAGATGGATGTCAAGAGTGCATTCTTGAATGGTGAACTTGCTGAGGAAGTCTATGTTGAACAACCACCTAGCTTTGAAGTTTCCTCAGAAAGTAGAATGGTCTATAAGCTACAGAAAGCTCTATATGGATCAAAGCAGCTCCAAGAGCATGGTATGACACTTTGGCCAAATATCTTCTGGAAAGTGGTTTCAAGAAAGGTGAAGTTGATAAAACTTTATTTACTTTAAATCATGATGGGAAACTACTCTTAGTTCAAGTATATATTGATGACATTATATTTGGATCTAAGGACAAGCAACTTTGTGATGACTTTGCAAATCTCATGAAAAGTAAATTTGAGATGAGCATGATGGGAAATTTGAACTATTTCCTAGGATTGCAAGTCAAGCAACTCAATGATGGAATATTCATTAGTCAGACAAAGTATGCAAAAGACATGCTCACAAAGTTCAATCTTAAGCCTTCTGAAAAGAATGCTAAGATACCTATGAGCATAGGAACCAAGATGACCTATACTGAATCAGATAAGAGTGTTGATGAACACAAGTATAGGAAATTGATAGGTTCACTACTTTACCTTACTGCAAGTAGACCTGATATTCAATATGCAGTTGGTATGTGTGCTAGATTTCAAACAAATCCAATGCAATCACACTACAACATTGCTATGAAAATATTAAGGTATGTGAAAGGTACAGTAGATGTAGGTTTGTGGTACCCTAAAGAAAGTGGATTGAGTTTGGTTGGTTACTCAAATGCTGATTATGCTGGATCAATGCTTGATAGGAAAAGCACCTCAGGAACTTGTCAGTTTCTGGGAATTAGACTTATCTCATGGTTTAGCAAAAAGCAAAACTCAATTGCAACTTCTACCAAAGAGGCTGAATATATTGCTGCTGGTTGTTGTGCTACACAAATTCTGTGGATTCAACAACAACTCAGAGACTATGGACTCAATGAAGAGAAAACTCCCATTTTCTGTGATAACACAAGTGTTATTGCAATCACACCGAACCCCAAGTTCCATGCCAGAACAAAGCACATTGATGTTAGACACCACTTCATCAGAGACCATGTTGAGAAAGGCAATATAGAGATACTCAAGATTGGGACAGAAGACCAACTTGCAGATATCTTCACCAAGCCCTTACAAGAAAGCCGGTTCTTGACCTTAAGACATAATCTTGGATTAATGGAGATGCCTAAGGACTGAAAAATGTCCTGAATCTCTAAAGTCTGAGTAAGTGAGGTAGAAAAGAAGTAGGCCTCTGAAGACATGTTCTCAGAAAGCCAAGTTGATAAGAAGTGATGCAAAGGTTTCTGAGTAGCAACACTCAGAAAGGCAAAACATTTCTGGAACGGGTATCCAGAAAGGCAAAGGTTGGTACACACTCAATAAGTAAATAAGACTAGAACTTACTTACTGAGAGTGGGTCAATTACATTCAAACACCTGAAGCTTGAATTCAGAAAGCTATTTAGTCATAAAGAGAAAAGGCACACAAAGCTCGAAAAGTATAAAGTTCTGAAACTCAAACATGTCCAATGTCTCGTATTTTTGCCATTTTTATGATAAACAATATAAAGATAAGGACTTGACACTCAAAATGATAAGTTCAAACGATTGAGTGTTCTTACTCTTTACTAAGTGACATAATGGATGTAACTTGTTAAAAATCCATCAAGTCGGCACAATACCATTTGTTGATTGATATCATTACAAGATATTCAATATAAGCCCTTGATGAATAAACGTTTGATCTCAACGGTTGAGATTAAAACAAAGCAAGTAATGTCTGTTGAGAAATGCAGACATGGCCCACTACGCATTTAATGAAGTACAAAGGACATACCACGCCTATGAAGATGCAAAGCCACGCATTCATATTCAGTTGTATGTATGTTGTATCTCTGTACATTTTGTCTGCTATATATATAGGATTTTGGCAAAAGACAAACACTTTTACCAATTCCGAAATTTCAAACTTGCATCAAAACAACAAAATCTCTCAAGATTTCTGCAAAACCCCCTCTACAAACTCAACTTGTTGTGCTTAGTCTTCTGAAAAGATAGACTAATCTCGATTAATTGTGCAAAATTCATCTGTAAAACACTCATTCAAAACTCTATATAAGAGATGGCACCCAAGAAGATGACCACCAAGAACCCTAAGGCCGTATCATCTGCTCCTGCTGAAAAGCAAGGAGGAAATGAACTTAAGGTGTTGAATAAACGCCTTCTGGGAAAGTTCACCCCATCTGACTGGAATCCAAACCACAAAATGAATTGGGGAGCTTTTCTAGTGAAGAGGTATGTACCAACAGTTATACCTTCAAGACCAGAAAGGAAACTAATATTGGGGATGCTGAAGAATTCCCATATCTACAAGCTTCTATCTGCTGCACCCAGTGGACTATCCACACTGGATGTACTGGAGTTCTATAACAACTCCAAAATCTTCACAAAGGTTGTGAATGATGAAGAAGAGAAATACATGTAGACTGAAGTCCAAGGACAAGAAATTGTTCTAGACTGCAAAACTTTCTGCAAGATATTCCGATTGAAAAATCGAGGAACATTTGAAGATATCAACATCAAGGACGCTTCCATGATTCAAGGCGTCAAAGAGATATTTGAAGCAATCTAGTTAGAAAATGCAAAGGGTTGTCCAGGAGACTTTGTTCTGAAAGCCATCAGAACTAGTCATCTCCAGAAACACTGGAGTACTTTAGCTCTTATTCTGGTCCGTTGCTTTGATGGCAACAAAGGTGGAGTAGACCAGATAAGCATGGAGAGATGGATGATGATGCATCTTCTGAACAAGAAGCATGAAGGGCAGGAAACCCACTTCAATTGGGGGAAGTACGCCTTCAACAAATTCCTTGGACATATTGAGGAATTTGAGCCCAAAATCATCAATGGCCTTGCTGAGCCAAACGCCAATATGCACTTTGGTCTCAGAATCTGTTACATTCTGGAAACAATGGGAATCACTCTCAGAGAGAGGCAGGAAATCCGATCCAACTCCCTTTTCAGACACGCCTTTGAAGAAAAGGAGAAACTTGCTGCTGAGAACGCACTCAGAAAGGCAGAAGAAGAAGAAACTGCACAGCAAGGTGAGGAGGTCTCTGAGCAAGCTCAAGCTAAACCTCCAGTTGCCAAGAGAAAGAGGACTCAAAGCAAAATAGCCTCCAAGTCCCTAAGCATACAAGAGGCACAACGTTCTGGAGACAAGGTCTTAGAAGATGTTGGACGCCCAGAAAGGCAACTCCAGAATGCCCCAAGAGTCTTGAACCAGAATGCTCCAGAACTCTCCAGAGATGATAGAAATATCATAGATGGGTCTGCACCAACACAGAATAGTGATTCTGAGGATGATGAAGTACTTGCAAAAGTACTCAAAAGATTAAAGTATGAGACCCATGGAGGAGCATCAAGCTCAGCTCTTCAGAGAGACAAGAGCCCCTCTGCCCAGCAGGAAGAAGAAGGCCTGGGTAAGGAAGATAGAATGCTGGAAGATCCTGACATTGCTTCCACATTCACAATGCCAGCACTTAATGTTGCTGAAGAATTTTTTTTTTAGCACAGGTTCCTCAACCTTCTGAGAATGCTCAACTCTCAGAAAGGGATCAAACTGAGATGGAGACTCAGAATGATACTGCAAAGGAGAACAACAATGAGCACAGAGAGACTGTGGAATCACCACAAGTCCAAGATATTAATGATCAGCCTGACTCTATTCAGGTAACAAAGATGGTTTGTATGTAACTTGTGAACATAGGTATATGTTAACCAGTTATTCATAAGCTTTGTTTGTTACAGACCAATTTAGAGGCAATCTTTCGGGGGGAAGAAAACTTGTCCACCCCTTTGAAACAAGAAGAGGTTCCTCCAACCTCTGAACATCAAGAAGAGCCTGTCCCACAGGTAGTAAAGTTATCTCTGAAAAAGAAATAACTAACTAAAAATGCTCTTATCTTATGTTCTAATATTCTTAATGTCTCTTCTTAGGCTCCAACTGAGGAAGTAGTGGTGGTGAAACTAACACCCCAAAATCAAGAGATTCCAGAGGCTGAAAAGCTATCTGAGGAAGCATTTACTGAGCCTTCTGCTGAGAAGGTAAGTAATCAGTAATAGTCTCCTTCAAGAATGCTCAGGAAAAACCCACTACTAAAATCTCTTATGTTTGTTCTTACAGGCTCAGTCAGAAGAACAATTGGAAGGAAAGACTGTGGTCTTATCTCCTCCAAAAGAAACTAAAAGCTTGAACAAGATTCTGCAGAAAAGGTGCCAGAAACCCCAAGGTTTCTGAGGACCATGCTACTGAGCTTCCTCACTTGGAAGTAAGTGAAGTCTCTGATAGCACTTTTCCACCTATCTTTTTCTGTTAACAGTTTCTAAACATATTTGATTTTAATTCTCAGGTTCAAGCAGAAAGAAAGGTTGATGAGGATAAAACTTCCCCTCACACCAAAGTATCTGAGGTCTCTGAGACCAAGCAAGCAGAAGTACAGGATTATGAGCCTAGTGTTTCTACACAGGTATGCTCAGAAAGCTTACTTTTGCACACAGATACTAACTCAAGTGGTTTGAACAAAACTAACTTGATCCCTTTCTTTTAGGCTCAAAGTCTAGTTCCAGTTGATTTACTCAAGGCTTTCCAAAAGCACACTTTGAAGAAACATCTCAAGTGCTTCAGACAATGGTAGAAACTCAGAAAGGCTGACCTTTCAGAATTAGCCAGAGTAATCGACGTCCCAGATTAGAGAGCAATCGCCTTCAATCTGGAAGATTATATCCATGCATTGTTCCCAACAGAGTCCTACTCATTTGCCACTCTGATGCATGAAGACTTCATTCATGAAGTAGCACAAAGACTTATAGCAGATTTCAAGTCTGCGGATGCTCAAACCAAGAGCGATGGTTACCCATCCCTTGCCCAAAGAAGCTCACTACTTATCCTACTGAACAAGAAGAAGTTAATGGGAGGATGATTACATTCCCAAATGTGATCAACCTGGTTTTAGAAGATGACGAGGAGATGGACGAAAATGATTATCAAGAACCTCCCTCTGAGCATCCAAACCAAGAAGCAAAGAACAAGAGTGATGATGATGATGATTAGAATGATGATCCCCAACCTGGACAAGGCGGGATTCAGAAAGCTAGCAAAGGAAGTGGAGAAAAGGCTACTCCTTCAAATGCTCAGAGAGCCCCATCATCATCACCTCCCAAGTCTCATCAAGATATCCAACAAGCTGAGCACAATGATGCCATAGAAGAAATTTCAGCCGCTGAGTTCAGGATTGAACAACTCAGAAAGGTGTTGGAAGAAGAAAAGAGAATAAGCAATGAGTGTCAAGCTCTTGTTGATGAAAAGGAGGCCAAACTCAAAAAGCTCAAAGAAGCTAATGCCAAGGAATTGGCACTCCTAGATGAGCAAAGAAATATGAAGAATGCCATTGTTGTCACAGCTGCTGAGATAGATGCCATGGATGACAATGATGATGAAGAGGATGATGCTGAGACTGCATCAGAAAGATCTTCTACATCCTCTCAGAAGGCCAACATACTCCAAGGCAAACAAAAGATGTTAGCCAGCTTGCAAACAATCCCAGAGAAGGATTATGAGAGTGATGCTGAAGAAGACTGCAACTTGATTACTGCAGAAGAAGATGAGAGACTTATCACTCAGCAAAAGAGAGCCCTACTTGCTCATATCTTCTCTGCACCAGGTAATTCAAGAAGTGAAGAGCACCGTTCAAGGAACAGTGTCTTTTTGGAACTCAGAGAGACACTAGTTTCCCAAGACACAGAAGTGCTAAAATCCGTCCCAGAAGAGACGAAGCCATTGGCTGCTGCTTTACTCAATAGAGCAACCAGCATAGCTCTCTCTCAGAAAGGCCTAGGGTTGGTTAGGGATGAGGATTGTAACAATGCTAATGCAGCATTGAATGAAGCCAGCCATGCTGTCCTGCAAGCCAACGCCATCCTAAGGCCGCTTGAAGAGCTCAACACAAAGGAGCAGGAACTGGTTAGGCAGAACAAAGAGTTGAAGAAGGAACTTCAAGAATTAGTCAGGGTGCACAACAATCTCCAAAAGAACTTTGATTCACTCTCTGAAGCTTATGCTATCATGAGTCAGTCATTCATGACCAAGGGGGAAGAGATGCCTCAGAAAGGCAGAGGAAGAAAAAGAAAACAATCAAATCCTCCCTCCTCAAGTCAACTTGTCATTAAGGAAACCACTGGAGACACCCTTGCTGAAGAAGTTGTTCCAGATCAACCAGCCAGAAGGCTGAGAAGTATTATAACTAGGGGAGCCAAGTCCCTTAGAATCTCAGAAGAAAAGAAGACTTCTGAAGAAGAAGAAATGGAAGAAGGAGAAGTAAGAGGCCAAGAAAGTTGCAAGTCTCCAATTTTGGACTTCAATGATGATGAGGATGAATCTGATACAAATGAACATCCACTTCACAAGAGAAGGAGACAAGCAACTACTTCACAACCTCCTCTGGCAGCAAGGCCTTTAGCAACCAGAACTCCTTCTGGAAATACCAAGTCAATACAAGGAACATCCACCAGCACAGCCCCAAGGCAGGAAGAAAGGGTTAGAGGATCTCCTAACAGAAGGCCACCTAACAGAAAGGCAAGAAGGGATTCCCAGTTTGGCAGAGTAAACAGAGAAACTCATCAAGAAAGGCCAATTGATGCCCACAATGAGTATGTGAAGACTAGTAATGAAGAGTCTTCATATAGGTGCATTCTGAACAAGAGAGGGAATTGGATTCTGGAACTACAACATCTACTTGTCAATGATAAGTTTCCAACTCCCATCCTCAACCAGATCCTGGAATGGAGAGAAGGCAAGCCAGAATTGCTAAAACCTGAGCACCTTCATGCCTGGCTAAACTTTAAAGTAGAAAAGAGGAATGAAGCCAGAAAGATGGATCTTTCTTTTGCCTGTCCTTACCCAAAGCCTGATGATGTACACAAGGTAAGAAAACTGGATGGTAGCTACAGCAGAAAGAACAAACTAGGTGTTTCAACCTATGAGTCATTCTATATGACATTGGATGAATACCTAGATGATATACACTATCTGGAAGAAATATACAAGTATTTCAACCTATCTCAGCTGCAAGTAGACCATGCCAGGTGCAGGGAAAGTATACAGGTCAAACACTTTCTGCGGAAGAATCACAAGCTTGGCAAGAGTTACCATGAAATATGTGATTTATCCAGAAAGACAGAGCTCTCTGTCAGAAGGATTCTTTATGACTATGTCCAAGAATGCGGAAAAGTGGATGATCATGTTAACTGATCAAGAAAGGATGCTGAAGAACTTGAGGTATCTGAACCCAAGTTGCATTTCTGAAGACTTGAAGACTAGTAACATTAGAATACTCTCTTGGAGCTTGGATTCTCGTTTGTTCTAATTTACTTAGTATGCTTTGTTACTTTTTGTAATCTTGCTGATTGTTTCTGAATTTTTCTATCTGTAAAAGTTGCATCTTATTCTGTAAACTGTACCTATCTGAAGATCATACTCTCAGATACATTCTAATAGATGACAACTTATCAGCAAAGATTACTTCTTATGATTTGGTTGATGTTTACTTTCTGCACTTAATTCAACTAAAATTGAATATCATTTGAAATAATTAAGTGGTGGATTGTTCTCTTTTCCAGGGTTACAAATTTGTAATATGACCTAAAAGATAGTCATGGATGACTGATCAAAAAGGGGGAAATTTGTTAGGAATATCTGTTAGTATTTTGATCACTCATCACATGTTCTTATCTTAGCCAGAAAGGTGATTAAGTACTCTTGGTTCACTTGAACATTGTAAGAGAGGAAATCACTGAGTATGATTAGTCTAGAAAATCTTGTATTAGGATTATAGGTCTATGAGTGTAATTTTTATTTCCAGAAGACCATGAAGATCAATCCTAGCAATGGAGCTTTTCTGAAAATTAGAAGACTGAAGATTGCACAAGATTTATGAAGATATCAAGGTTAAGTCTCATTTGATTTAAAATGTCTCTGGACCATGTTATAAGTGTAACATTTGCACATATGCTAAGTCTTGAACATATTAATCAAAGAAGGGAGACATGTGAGCTTCCAGAAAGCCTCATGTATCCGTTGAGACTAAAGGATAATGAACAGTACTATGCATTAAATGCATCGGCAGAAATGCTGCAAAAGGCAAGTCCTCTCTGAAACATGAGATAGTGACTTTTGAGTGCATAGTTCAAGATATAAACGGATATAATTTGATAGAGAGCACAACGGATACAATTCAAACGCCTCTCAAATTTATCTATATATATCACACACTTAGATGCTTGAAATACATACCTTAGAACGCTCTATCTTGCAAACTTACCATCAAGCAAAGTATTCTCTCAAGCACTCTACTACCCTTTCTGAAAGTTTTCGGTTGCTTGAAGAACCTGAACCTTAACAAGAGATTGTTATTCGTGAAAGAGTTGAACTATCAGATACCCTTTCTGAAGCTCATTCTCCAGAACGGACATCAATTACTTGGGTCAAGAAGAGCATCGCCATCCACTGAACAAGTGTATTAAGTAGTCTTGTTCTATTAGGCTCTCTGAAAAACATAACTGAAAAGTTATACGAGAAGCCTCTCTAACAAACCTTATAACCAACACCATCAAGGCGTGGAGTAGAGGAAGTTCTTGATTTGGGAAATCAGGGAATAACTCCAAGGTTATCTGAGTAGAGGAAGTACTTAGCTCTAGGAGCTGGGGAATAACTCAGGGGGAACATTTGGTTGGGAACCATTTGTTTAGGAATCTTAGAATAGGATTATTGTAAGGTGAACTCAATTATCTGTTCTAGTGAATTCTAGGTCTCAGAAAGACCGAAGTGGATTAGTTGGAGGATTACGCCGCCTCCAGATACCACTATACTTGCTGTGTCATTTACCTTTCTGTATTTACATTTCAGCAAAGCACACACACATACTTATTATTTCTGCACTTACCTATCTTAAAGTCTTCCGCGCTCTGAATTTAAGTATCAGAAACCCCCAGGTTTCTGAGAAACTGTGTTTATCAACAAAAGTTTTAAAAGACTATTCACCCCCCCCCCCTCTAGTCTTTTCCTTTGCCGTTATCTGGACCAACACCCAATGTCATCATCAGGTGCTGCTTAAAAACATTCATTAACTAGGTTAAAACCATAATAACTCTCATTAAAACTATCACATTGGTGCTTAAAATAATAGCAAAAAAAAAACATGCAACACAAGCTAAAAGCAATGATAGTTAAAACCATAATAGTGCCTCTTCAAACTATAACAATGTCTCTTAAAACTATAACAAAGCAGGAACATGCAACACAAGTTAAAAACATCAACATTAATGCATAAAACCATAATAGTGCCTCTTAATACTATAACAATACCTCTTAGAACTATAACAAAGCATTTACAAAAAATTAAATCATAAATATTTCATCAGAAGCTAAAAACACTAACGTTGTTGCTTACAACTACAACAATAGATCTTAAAACTATAACATATGTGCTAAAAACAATAACTGGCATAAACATTCAACACAAGCTAAAAACCATAATAATGATGCTTACAACTATAACACTAGCCCCGCCCATCGCCCTGCTCCACCTCCGTCCTCTGTACTCCCTCTTCCCTCCGTCTAACTTCAATTCTCAGATCTCCTTGTTCTTTGGGGATGAATTTAAGGTTTAGTTTCCTAGTTCTAGTTTCCTTGTTACTACGGCAGCCTCTTGTTGCTCCGGTTCTACCCTCATGGCAACCTCGACTTCTCGCCCGTCTTTCCCTCCCCCTCTCCCTCCTTCGTCGGTTCCTCTGGTACCGGACACTCCTCCTCATCTCCTGGGTATGTGTGCTTATCCTGTTGATTCTAGGGTTTCTCGTTTCCCTACTCCCAATTTTTGCCCAAATTCCTTTCGTAACCCTTCGCCGAGAGCCCTCTTTCGGCCATCGGCGTTGATTGGAGCTTCTTCCAGTGGTGTGCTTCCTCCTCCCGTTGTGGTTCCGCGTCCGGTCATGCCCTTGTCACCATCTGGTACCTCCATTTCCACAGAAGGTAATGGTGGTGCTGCAACTGGAGCTACTGAATCCTTCTTAGCTGCTGTGCAAAAAGACATTCCCTTGGATGTAAGGCAAGCTTCTCGTGCTCCTACATCTTTCCTGGATGTCAGCTCAAAGAAACGAAGTGGTAGCGGACAAGGTAAGTTATGTGGAACAAGGTAAATTGGCTATCTCCTTTACCTCATCTGAGATAGAATCTTTGTCTACTCCTTTTCACCTTGCTCTTGTTGGAAAATTTACTGCAAAAGTGCCTCCAAAAATTGGTGAAGTTGTGGCAGATTTCAAAATGTTTTCTCTGAAAAAAGGTTTTAATATCAGCTTCCTTGATAGTAGGCATCTGCTTATTAGGTTGTTTCTTCAAGAAGATTACACGAAAATTTGGCTAAAAAGTTCTATTTACATTGCTGGTAGTACTTTAAGATTAGCTAAATGGTCTCCTTTGTACACTCCTGAAGTTGATTCGCCTATTGTTCCTTGCTGGGTTACTATTCACAGATTACCTATTATGTTATTTCATAGCCAAGCTCTGTTTCAAATTGCAAAAATGATAGGAAAACCTTTGAGGATGGATCAAGCCACTGCATAGAGAACAATCTTGAATAAAGCTAAGTTCTATGTAGAGGTAGATGCCTCCAAACGTCCTCCTCTTTCTTTATGGTTAGATGTTGCAGGTACTGGTCATGAAGTGTTTGTGGACTATGATGAATATCCAGATTATTGTTCTTTCTGTCACAAACTTGGTCATTCAGTGGACTCTTGTTATGCTAAGAACCCTGCTTTGAAATCACAAAATGGTAATCCTGCCCCTCAAGTGGTTGCCCCTCATGGGAATGATCCTGTGGCTAATATTGTACAAACTGATGGGGATGGTTTTATCCCTGTGAACAATAGGCAAAAAAGTAAAAAGGCAACTAAAGATGTTTTTGGTAGACCTTTACAAGCAAGAAGGCCATCCAATGGCAATGGTTCTAGAAATAGAAATGAAATTGGTGGTCATTCTGCTAACCCTATTGTGCAGAACAATGAACCTGCTCTAGATCAGGTTGATCCTGTTACTAATCCTATTGTGCAGGACAATGTACCAAACTTGGAAGGGCATGATACTGACACTGAAGTAATTTATGAAGATCCTGTGCCTGATTCTAATAGATTTGCAAATTTGGAAGGGTTAGATGATGATGTATATGTGCCTGAGTCCCAACTTGAGGCTATGAGACAATCAAATTCACCAGGATTCTATCAGTCACAGATACCAAACTTCAATAGCCAAAGGTCTGATTATAGGGATCCTAGGATGTATGATGAGGAGCAAACTGTTGCAGAAACTCCTCCTCAACAAGCTCTTGAGGAAGGGGAAGTTGAAAGGCGCTATGGTGCTGAGGGAAATTGTTCTAAAGCTTTTGCTCCCAGTTTTGGACATGGCTTTGAAGGAGATCCTCTTGTTACTATCAATTCAGTGGTGGATGCTCAAAATCCTGATCACTTATCCCCTCAGTCAGACACAAATCAGGGAATTCCCTTTCACCTTGTTAATGTATCTAACTGTTTGAACCACAATGATACTTCACATGTTCAACCTACTATCTTGCAGGATCAAAGAAGGAACTCCACTGGTAATAACACTTTCTCTACTCCTACTACTCCCGTGGTAGATTTCTCAGTAGTTCACTTCGGAACTCAAGATGTGGAAGCACAAGATGTGGAAGCACAAGCTGTTCAACCTGTACCGTAGCCTGATAGAACAAATGGGGGGAAAGGTAAAGGTAACAAGGTTAAAAAATCTTCTGGTCCTGTTGCTTCTGTATCAAGAACAACTAGACACACCAAAAACTCATCTGGTACCTCTACTGGCCTATCTTCTCAATGATTGTTAAAATGTGGAATGTTAGAGGTATAGGAAACCTCCTACTCAAAAAATGCTTTGGTACTACAAAAAAAAAAAAAAAAAAAAAATTGATCTTTTAGTAGTTTTGGAACCTATGATTCTTTTGGATGAAGTCTCTATGTCCTTGAAATTTGGTTTTATGAAAGTAGTCTGTAATGTGTCAATTAAGATTTGAATTTTTTCTAACAATGATTACAAAGTCTCCATCTTATCTGATAAAGATCAATTGCTTCATTCTTCTATTACTTCTGATTCTTTGGCTGCACCTTGCTATGCTTCTTTTGTTTATGCTAAATGCTCTAAGAGAGAGAGGTTATGTCTATGGGATGATCTCAGAAGTATATCTGCTCTCAATGGTCCTTGGTGTATTGAAGGTGATTTTAACATCATCACTAATGCAAGTGAGAGAATAGGAGGAGCTTCTCCTGACATAGGAGCTATGGCTGATTTTGCTAATTGTATTCTTGATACAGGGTTAATAGATGTAGGTTTTGCAGGTGATCCTACTACTTGGGAAAGATCAGGTGGTGTGATCTCACAGAGATTGGACAGATTTCTGTTCAATCAAGATTGGTTATCATTGTTTGTTGAGACAAAAGTGTCTCATGGCCCTTACTCTATTTTTTATCACAGACCTTTTCTGATCACAGATTGGTTATCATTGTTTGTTCTTTTAGGTTTTATAATATGTGGAGCATGAATAAAGAGTTTTTGTCTGATGTGAAAAGTAACTGGTCTATGTCTGCTAGAAATATAGGTTTGCGGAAACTTAAAGAAAAACTTTTTAGATTGAAACAGTATCTGATTTGGTGGAACAAGCACAAGTTTGGTAACATTTTTGAAAATTTGAAAAGATTAGAAAGTAATGTGATCTTACTTGAAGCTTCTGTGCTTAATGATCCCTCCCCCTCTAACAAAGCATATCTACTTGTAGCTCAATCATTGTTTTCTAAAGCTTTAGACATTGAGGAAGCATTTTGGAAACAAAAAGCTGCTCTCAAGTGGAAGGTTGAGGGAGAAAGAAACACCAAGTTCTTCCACAATGCTGTAAAAAGGAAACATGCTAGAATGAACATTCAAGGCATTTCTTATGCAGGAATCCCTTGCACCTCTCCTTCTGAATTGAAGGAATCTACTATTGAGTACTTCTCCTCTATTTTCTCCTCTTCTGTGAGTAATAGATGTACTGATTTTGGGCCTGAACTTGATATCATCCCTAGTGCAGTTAATGATAATATGAACTTGCTCCTTGAATGTTTACCTACCATGCCTGAGCTTAAAAAAGTTATTTTTGCTATGAAATTTGATTCTGCTGCTGGGCCTGATGGCTTTTCTGGTCACTTTTTTGAAGTTTGTTGGGATGTAATTTGTGATGATCTGTTAGAAGCTGTGTGTGATTTCTTTAATGGTTCTGAGTTACCTAAAGGTTTTTCACATACTCTCATTGCTCTAATTCCCAAAACTGGTGCTCCTGAGACCTGGGCTGATTTTAGACCCATTAGTCTTTGCACAAATGTTCAGAAAATCATTTCTAAACTCCTTAATGACAGATTAGCTACTTTTCTCCCTTCTTTGATCTCTGCTACCCAAAGTGGTTTTGTTCAGGATAGAGCAATTGTTGATAATATTTTACTTGCTCAAGAGTTTTCCCTTGCTATTGATAACAAAGTTAGAGGCTCTAATGTGATTCTTAAGCTAGACCTTATGAAAGCTTATGATAGAGTCAATTGGAATTTCTTGTTTGCAGTTTTGGTAGCCTTTGGTTTTTCTGCTAAGTGTGTTGCTTTGTTTAAAGGCATAGTCACCTGTTGTCAATTTAGTGTTCTTGTGAATGGAGAATCTTGTGGCTTTATCTCTGCTAATAAAGGCCTGAGGCAGGGAGATCCTCTCTCCCCTACTTTGTTTATTATTATGAATGAGTGGTTTTCTAGAGGTATCAATGCTTTGTTTTTGCAGTATCCCTCTATGTTTTATCACATTCCTAAAGGTCTGAACATTACACACTTAGCTTATGCAGATGACTGTACCATTTTCTGTAATGGAAAGAAAAACAATTTGGAAAGGTTGAAAGTGTTTCTTCTGAATTATGAAGCTGTTTCTGGTCAAAGAGTGAATGTGCATAAGAGTGGTTTTATTGCTGGAAAACTTGCTAATGTGGATTTAATCTCCTCTTGTCTTGGTTTCTCTGCTATGACTTTCCCTTTTGTTTACTTGGGTGCACCTATTTGTAAGGGTAGAAACAAAAAGGTTGCTTTTGTTCCCATTGTGAATAAAATTAGGAGTAAGTTATCTAGCTGGAATTTAGCATCTTTGTCTCAGGGTAGTAGACTTACACTTATTAAAAGTGTGCTAAGTGCTATCCCTATTTATGTCCTGCAAGTTCTGTGTCAACCTAAATCTATTGTGCAGTAAATTGAATCCATTTTTGCTAGATTTTTCTGGGGCTCCACTGACACTCAAAGAAGAACTCATTGGGCTAAATGGGTAAAGTTATGCTTTCCTATTGATGAAGGTGGGTTAGGTTTGTTCAGACTTGACACTATGGCTGTTGCTTTCTCTTTTAAGTTGTGGTTTAAGTTGAGACAAAATCTTTCTCTATGGGCTAATTTTATGCATGATCATTATCATCATCATCCTTCTTGTTTTCTTGACTTGGATGCTCAGAAGGGGGTTCTTGATAATCATTCTCGTCCATTTCTTCTTCATCTTCTGAAATCAAGTTGATCACATTTGGGAATGTAATCATTCTCCCATTCACTTCTTCTTGCTCAGCTGGGTAACTTGGATATCTTACGATCAGACAAAGACAGATGCTCATAATCAATTAAAATAAGTTGACTCATCCAGTTCCTCTACGGCAATACTCCTCCTCCATTTGTTTCATATGTGACCAAATTACCAACTAGCTGATCACAAACTAGATTAACCCATGCAAACAAAAAACTTAATACCTTCACAAAATCATCATATAATCCTAATGTAAACACTAAATGCTCTTTTAAGTCCCTGGATTCCCTTCCTACAATGAGAACACATTCATCTACGTGATGCATGAATATATTGTTATTTAACTACTACCAAATATCATATGGTTAACAATGGAGTACCCAAGACAATCAACCATACACGTACAATCCACAGAGCCACTACACTAAACAATATATCGAATAGCAATATGCAAAATAGTATCATATTCATATCTAGTCCAATTCGAACTTTGAGCAATACAAACAATAATAAATTACCTGATGCAACACTTCCAGAGCATACATTTTTCTATACATGTTTATTATGTTATGACAATTAACAAGAGTGAGGAGCACTACACTGGTATTCCATCATTTTACTTTTAAACGATTCGGGTTCTATCAAACCTGAATTCAAACCCGTTTGAGCATATTGAGTCCTCATTAGGATGAAGTGGAATGCCAAACCTGGAATGGGCTGTCCTACCCTTGGAAGTAGTAGTAATGCAATACCACTAGATGCCACAGGTAGAACTATATCTCCTTTGGCCCTTAGACCAGAGCATAAAATTCTCCATATGAAAGTCTTATCGGTACCTCCATGTCCATATATCTCCTTTGGCCCTTAGACCATAGCATATTGAACGTTGTTCATGAGTAAGTCTTGGATATAACTTATTGAACTCTTCTCTCTCAGCATCTTTATCGTATGAAGTTTCATCCAATATGAACTGGTTTTTAGCATTTTTTGCGACTTCATCATCGGAGAAAGGCATTCCTTCAAACTGTCTTAGACTGCTGCAGTTAGAATTGACAAGTTTCTCAATTTCTATCAAAGAAAGATTCTGAATTTGCTCATCTGTGAGTTCCAGTCCTGTATATTGATATATTGATATGTATTATTTAAACCATGTATTTGAAAAGATCATTGCTTTAAAAAATAGTAGGATTAAAATTAAATACCTGGGTTTTTCAACTTCTTGCGCTGAGTATATAAAATATCATCTGATAAAACCTCCCATGTCTTCATCTAAACGTTTTCAGGTGATGAAATGCTTCGAGCTAAGAGCATAACGGTGAAAAGATTACGGAGGAAACTGGCAGAACCCAAGTGACTTGCCTCAATTATTCCACTAACATACTCCCCATCATCAAATAAGAGCCCCAAAGAATCACAAGCAGACTCGTATGAATCATATACAACACCATTAACGGTTCTAATATCTTCATAGCAAGTCGCACCTCGCACATGATTCAATATAAGCCTCATGTAGTACATGTTCTCTTGTTTCATGCTTACATTGATTATACGTCCAACACCCTGTGCTTTAGTCTTTCTTCGAGACCATACTTTCTCATTTTCTTTCCAGCAATAGTGCCGAGGTAGTTCTGGATACAAAAGTTTTCTAGCTTCTAAATCCACCTTGTTCAATTCAAACCACTGCAGGAATTTTGTTTGCTTAGCAGACGACTTCTCCAGCAGATCAGCCATGAATTCACTATCTTTGAAAGAGACACTCTGCTCGTCCTCCAAGTGGAATGGTAACCTTTCAATAGCAAGAGTCCTATAATGCAACGGAAATTCAAAAATTCTCCACATTACTTCACATGTTGACACATACCGACCATCAATATACCTCATAATTTCATCAAGATTATTCATGTCTACAAAATTAAGACTTGTTTGGTCACTTCCCTTGGATATATACTTGAACAGATATTTCATGGACCTACGCTGGTTGCAGTATTCAATATTTATGTGGGATTGATACTTCAACAAAAACTCACGACTATACGGCACTACCACTTCATGCCCCTATCTGGTTCCTGTAAAGTCACTGATTCCTTTGTGTGGAAAATAATAGTTAGTGTTCATGCATCTGCTAATGATTTGATTGCTTGGAGGCCAGGTAATGGGAAGGTGTATTTTTGGTGGGATGAATGGCTCTTTCTAGAGCAACCTCATCCTAAGTTTCACTCCCTTGCTTTGTCCCCTCTTGTGCTTAAAGATTGGCACCTTGAACTCTCTAGTTGGTTAAATTCTGATGGTACTTGGATATGGGATAAGTTGAGAGTTGTTCTATCTGCTGCTTCTACTGCTCAAATTTTTTTGAATCCCTGTAATCCTGATCCTGTGGCAATGCCTATGTGGAAGTTGTCTCAAAATGGTACTTTCTCTGTAGGTTCTGTGAGAAATGTGATTAGGGATAAGCTTCCTGTTAATACTCTTTACCAAAGGTTTTGGCATGCTTCTCTGTCTCCCACCATATCCATTTTTGTTTGGAAATCATTGCATAATTGGCTGCCTGTTGATTTGAATATGCAAGCTAAAGGTCTTACCATTGTATCTAAATGCCAATGTTGTTCATCTCTTGAGTCCTTAGATCATGTCCTTGTTAACAATGTTGAAGTGGAAAAAGTATGGACTTGGTTCTCTGGTTATTTCAATCTGGTGGTTAGTCAGTCTCATGATTTTAAAAGTAGATTCTTGGCTTGGTTAAATTCATCTGATTTTGTAACTGCTGGTCATATTAAAGTCATTGTTCCTTCTCTAATTGCTTGGTTTAGTTGGAGAGCAAGGAATGAAGCAAAAATATCAAAGCAAGTGTATTGTTGCAAATTCCATTATTCTTAAAGTCATGAATCATCTCAAACTAATGCACTTGGCTTAACCCTTAACCAAATCACAATGGAAAGGAGATTTGGACACTGCAGAGTTGTGGAATTTTTCCTTACATTCTCCCAGTGTTCCCAATTTGGTTCTGGTTTACTGGAGGAGACCTGCCTCTGGCTGGTTTAAGGTCAACACTGATGCTACTTTTGTAGTTGGTACCGGCATTGCTGGTTTGGGTGGCATTGTGAGAAACGCTGGTGGTAGATTTGAAGGAGCTTTTCAAAAATTGTGAAAACTGTATCTATTTTTGAAGCAAACTTGAGAGCTGTTGTGGAAGGAGTTAGACTTTGTGTTTCAAAAGGTTTTCCAAAAATAATAGTAGAGTCTGACTCCTCCTCTGTCATTGATCTGATTTGTGCAAAAGAGAAAAATGTTTTTTGGAGATGGTGGAAGTATCTTTCTGATCTTGAAAAACTAACTGTGGGCTTTGAGATTTCTTTTGTGCACATTCTAAGAGAAGGTAACTCTGTTGCAAATGAATTAGCTAAGGATGTCCTTGCTAAAAATCTTAATAGATTTCCCATTCTGTCTGAATGTACAAGAAAAGTAAAGTTGGCCATGTTTTCTGACAATTCTGGAATTCCTTACTTGAGAATACCAAAATGATTTTTACATATCGTTTCCTCTCTTGTGAACAAACTTGTATTATCATAGTGTGTTACAATGTGTATCAGGATTGTACCTCCACTCTACATCCTTGGACTGCTATCTGGAGCAAGTTGGAGGTAAGTGAGGTATACTTTTCTATCTCTGACTCCTCCCTATCTCATTCTTATGATTCTTATGAATCTTGGATCTCTTACCATTTTGTTAGGAGCTGCCAACTTTCTAAAGTTCATTCTTGCTTTCCCCTCTTCTCCCTTATATATGGCTTACTGACCAGAGCCATTTGGTCCTTGTTTATTACTAGAACATACACTATGATTCTTTCTTCCCATGTTCTTCCTATTGCAGTGTACTGCTCCTCACTGTGTAACCCATATGTATCTCTCTGGTCACATAAACACCTGAGAAATGATGAAACAGCTCTGATTTTACTTTCTTCAGAAACTGTGATACTTATCTATGGATTTCATTATCATTAAAATAATGTTCTTTTAGTACTAAGTATTGATAATATCTTTGGAACATTTGTTTTTTGTTCATCAGATTTAGGGTGGATCATTTTGGTTTATATTGTTTCTGTGGTTGGAGATATAAGGAAGGCTGTAGGAGTTGAATAATTATTGAAACGAAAAAAAGGAAAAAAGAAAAAAGGAAAGAAAAAAAGGAAAAAAGAAAGAAAAAATAGAATCAATGTGGAAAAAAGTATGGATGAAAAAAAGGAAAAAGAAAAGAAGATTTCTGGATTTGTGGTTTCTGTGATTATTTTGGTAGGTTATAGGTGTTGTAGAGTAGATTACAGGTTCTTTTACTGTGTTCTCCTGGATCAACATCTTGCACCTTTACTTGGTATTAAGGATCTCTTCCTATTTTGTTTAGTTGGTACTTTGTACAAGTTAATCTTTTGTGAAGGAAGGAAGACTATCAGGTGGTTTTTAGGAGCCAATAGTCAACTGTTTTACTCAGATCACTTAAAATTTCGGACATCTTTTGGGAACATGATAGGAAGATTGCAAACATTTAGGTATATGGAAGGCAGATTACATGACTTGCAAGTATGGACAGCTGCAGTAGGAAGAACTCTAGTAACTTTGTATTGGAGTCTAAGAATTGCTATCTGTTTTGGGCTTAGTTTGCTCTTATTTGTAATTCTGAAGTGTTTTGCAAACTTACTGATTATTTGTACTAATAAAATAGGTTGCTTGGTAAGTTTCTCATTACCTGTTCTATTTGTACTAGGTACACCTTTTGATAGTAGGTATAGGATATCTTTTGTAGGTTTTCATTTTCTTTTGGCAGAGGCTGGTACTTCTTTGGCATTCTTTTTGCCGAATCTATGGTTACATGCTACTCTTTTGAGATGTATCTTGACCTTGAAGGCCTCCTTTTGTAAAGGCTCTTTTAAGCCCCCATGAATGCAAAAAGCCCCTCCCCACTGTCCCTTAGGAGCAAGTCCATAAGGAACATCATCTGTTAGTAGCTGAGTCACTCTCAAGCTAATGGATATCTCCTCCTTTTGGATGTAGTTTACCATTCACTCTCGGCTGTGTTTTATACGCAGACATACTAGACGATGTGGTGGCTACATATCACTTGCAATTTTGGGTCAGTGTCTAGGGAGCTATTTTATTAAAAAAAAAAAAAAAAGTTTCTCAACTATAACACTAGCTCTTAAAACAATAACAATGTTGAAAGTGCAGTCTTGACTGTTATGTTGTTTCAACATTGCAGACAACATTGTTTACTGCACCTATCTTATCAATGTATGTTGACTTATTGTTGGTCCAGATAACGACAAAGGGAAAAGACTAGGGGGGGGGGGGTGGTGAATAGTCTATTCCAACTATTGTCGATAAACACAATTTCTCAGATATTTGTGAAGATATCTGATACTTAATTTCAGAGAGCGGAAGACTTTTCTGTGATAAGTGCACGTGCTCAGCAAGATATGTGTAAATACTTAGCAAGGTAAATAAAGCAAGTAATAAATTGCAGAAAGTAAATAACACTGATCTTTATAATGGTATATGAAGGTGGCGTAATCCTTCAACTAATCCAATTCGGCCTTTCTCAGACCTAGAATCCACTAAGACAGCTAATTGAGTTCACCTTACAAATATCTTCTCTCGATTCCTAAATACACTAGGTTCCCAACCAAGTGTTCCCCCTGAGTTATTCCCCGACTTTCTCAGCCAAGTACTTCCTATACTCAGAAACCTTTAAGCTATTCCTTAGTTTCCCAAACTAAGTACTTCCTATGCTCAGTAACCTTGGAGTTATTCCTTAGTTTGCCAAACTAAGTACTTCCTGTACTCCACGCCGTTTAAGGTGTTGGTTAAGGTAGTTTGTCAGGATTTGATAGATTAATAACTTCTACAGTTATGTAATACTACCTTCTTGAATAAGAGTCACTTAACACACTTCACAATGTGTGGTCATATGTTCTTTACTGACCCAAGTCTATGATAAATGTTCTAGAGAATGAATCTCAGATTCTTGATCTTTTGATTCAACTCCTTCACAGATAGCAATGCTTGTTAAGGATCAGGACACTTAGAACTTTCGTGCTACTTAAAATTCAAGAGCTTAGTCGCAACTATAAGATGAAGAATAAGTATATTGAAGGCTTGTATGCTTGAATGAACAAGTTCATAGATGTAAGTTCTTGGTGTGTAAGTTCTGTGTGTGTTTTAAGCATTCTAAGTGATGATATTTATAGTTGAAAATCATGCCGTTTGAATAGTATCCGTTAGGCTTAATGAAATTCAAACTATTGATATCTGAAAATAGTACTGCAGAAGACGTTGTCTCTTTTCAGAGATTTCCTCTTTTGTTCAGATGTCTCTGTCTGCGCATTTATTGCATTGTACTATTTTTGTCCTGTAGTGCCAACGGAACTATGCACGCTTTCTGAAGCATTGCATGTCCCTTTCCAGAGACCTTCTCATCTTCAGATACCTGTTGAAACATTGTTTCCCAGAAACATAGTTTTATCCAAGGTATCTGAGTGTAGATGTTTGTGGGCACTTTTTCTCGTTCAGAAACCTTGCGTTCTCAGATATCTTTTGCAAAGCTGGTTCATTGATCTTCTTGAAGGAAATAAAAAATTACATTCAGAGACCTAACATCATATACTAGATTTGCTAGACTATCATACTTAGTGATTTTCCTCTTTTACAGTGTTCAAGTGAACCAAGAATACTAACCACCTTTCTGAGCTAAGATAAGTCATTAGATTGCTGATCAGAATCTAAACATATATTCCTAACAAATTTCCCCCTTTTTGATCAGTCAACGATGACTATCTTCCAAACTTATTACAACTGGGAAGAGGGAAAAATCTAACACTTAATCATTTCTTATGATCTTTTCAATTCAAATCTTAATTAAGTGCAGAAAGTAAACATCAACCAAATCACAAGGTGTGATCTTTGCTGACAATTTATCTTTTTATAGATTGATATCTGAGAGTAGGTTCATCAGATATGTTACAAAGAAAGTTTACAGATAACTTTTACAATGATAGAACAATAAAGTACATTCAGCAAGATACAAAATACATAGTTAACTAGGACAACAGGAGTAACCAAGCTCCAAGTAGACATCCTAATAAACTAGTCTTCAAGTCTTCAAAACTTCAAGTCTTCAATCAGCAGATCTATGGATCAATTTGCAAATTCCCTACCCCCAAACCTTTTGATATCATCTGGGTATTCAAAGAGCAAAGTCCTGACTATCATCTCAGTGTTTCTGGCAAATCCACAAACTTCCTTGTAGGTTTTGGTGGGATTTTTCTTGGCAAACTGTTTGACCCACAGATACTTTTCCCATTTCCAGGCATGCTCGATTCTGATATTTGATAGCTTGAAGTATTCATATATGATCTTCAGATATCTGATGTCACCCTTGTATTGATCTTCAGTCATGTAGAAGGACTCATAGGGTTCCACAATAAGTCTTGCTCTTGTGCCTGTTTCAGTGGTGTTGGGAATTCTGTGCACATCATCTGGCTTCCCAGAGGGACAATCATCAGAGAGGTCCTTTTTCGTGGCTTCTATTCTCTTGATTACTTCAAAATCCAACCAGGCTTTGATGTGGTTGGTATTAATCAAGACTGGCTTGTCTTTTCTCCATGCCATGAGCTGTTTATGGATTGGTTCTGGAAATTTTTCATTTACCAGTAAGTGCTTGAGTTTCAGAATCCAGTAGCCATTCTTCTGATTAATGCATCTGTAGACAGAGGAGTCATTGTTGGTCTTCACATACGCAATCGTGGCTTCTTTAGGCCTGATTGGTAGTTGAAATTTTCTTTGTTCAGCTCTCAGCCTGTTCCTCCTTTGTCTTGAATTTTCCCTTGGGGGATTGCTTGAAGAACCACCCTGGATTGACTTGGTAGTTCTAAGTGTTTTAGCTGCCAAAGGCTTTGCATCTATGGGCTCAGATAGGCTATCAACCCTTTTTCTTTTTCTATGAAGAGGAGCTGCATCTTCATCAGTCTCTTCATCATCATCATCAAGATTAATTCTTGTGAAAGTTTTGCAGCCTTCTTCTTCTTCTTCTTCTTCTTCTTCTTCTTCTTCTTCTTCTTCTTCTTCTTCTTCTTCTTCTTCTTCTTCTTCTTCTTCAGAAGACTCATCAATCCCTCTTACTTGTCTTCTCCTTGGAGCCTTGGTACTCTTTGGAGGTTTCTGTGCCCTGGCCCTTGTTGTCATTCCTTTTTCAGGAAGTTGCTGAGTGGTGGCCACTATCTGTAGCGATCGATGGAGGAGGGCTCATTTATTCTGAGAGGTGGTTTTTAAGATTTTCTTTTGTTTCCTCTTCCTCTTCCTCTCTGAGCACCTTGAAATCCTTCCCCCTTAGTCATTGTTGACTGACTAAGAATCACAAAGGATTCTGAAAGGTAGTCAAAGTTGCTCTGAAAATAGTTGTAAGCAGCAACCAACTGTTCCATATTAGCCTTGAGCTCCTGATTTTGTTTGATAAGACCTGTTTCCTTATCAGTGAGCTCTGCCAGTGGGCCTTGAATAGCATCTGCTTTTCCAGCAGCATAGCTAGCCTCTTCCAAGGCTTTTGCAGCCAAGTTTTGGTCATCATCCCTAACCATGCCTAGGTCTTTCTGAGCAACGACCAAACTGGTGATGAGCTCAGTGAATGTCTTCATTTCTGCAGGACTGATGCAATGGCAGCTTTATCTTGAGAACACAACTCCTTTTTCAATTTAGCCAGTACTTGATATCTGTTCAAGTATGCAGTGGAGTTGACATTTGGCAGCTTGCTAAATATTTCAGGAGCAATAAGCTTCCTTTTCAAATGAGAAACCACTAATTGTTCATTGCGGTGTTCTGCCAATGCCTTGTCTTCTTCATCATCTGAGTCATCAGCCCAGTGATCTTCATCCTCTTGGACATTTTCATCAATGTTTTCTTGTCCAGCAACCATCTCCGAGATGGGCTTCTTTCCTTTCAGTGAGGAGGATGGTACATCTTTTAGTAATGCAGCCTTAGCATCATGCTTGTCTCCAGATACTTGCTCAGTATCTAATTCCTCAGCAATTGCCTGAAAGCAAGCTGGAGTTCTTTCATTTCAGCATAAGCTTCCATTTCCTTAATTGTTTGATCTTCAATCTTTTGGAGCTTTGCTTTAGATTCAGCTATCTTCTCTTCCAGTTGAAGATTTAGCTATTGTTCTTCCTCCAACAGTTGTTTGAGTTGACCAACTCTGGCTTGTGCATCCAATATTTTCTAAGTGTTGTCCTCATAGTGCTCAACTACTTGTTCAGTAGAGTCCTTTTGTTGGGGAGATGGATGGGTGGATTTCTGAGGAGATGGAGTAGGGGATTTTTGTGATGTCCTCTCAGTGTGCTTTTCAGCAACTGAGGTATTATTACCTTGTGCAATCCCTCTTGTCCCTGGTGTTGGGGCATCATCATCATCCTTCTTATCATCCTCATCCTTGTGATGGTCAGAAGGAGGTTCTTCATAGTCATTCTCATCAGTCTCCTTCTCTTCTTCATCTTCAGAGACCAGATTGATCACTTCTGGAATAGTGACCATTTGCCCATTAACTTCCTCTTGCTCAAAGGGTATGACTTGTAGAGTTTGGGGCAAAGTAGGCTTGAATGCCATCTGCATTCTGGTCTGACCATCTGCCTTTTCAAAGGTTTCAATGAGCTTGTGCGCTACTTCCTTTATGAAGTTCTTATTCATCAACGTGGCAAATTCATATTGCTCAGTTGGAAACGTTGCATGCACATAATTCTCCAAGTCAAATTCTCTTGCTCTTCTGTTAGGGTGATCTGTGACCCTTGTGATTTGAAACAGATCAGAGCATCTGAGTTTCTGCCATTTCTTGAAACACTTTAGATGTTTTGGCAGAGTATGAGCCTTGAAGAATGGAAGTAGGTCCTTGTTCAAATCTTCAGGGACCACTAAGGCACTAGCTTGAGCCTGAAAGAGATAGTTTTGAGTTAGTTTCAAAACTTTTAGTAGATATCTGGGTTTTAGAGTAGTCAAGTATCTGTGTTACCTGTGCAACAGCAACAGGCTCAGAAGGTTGGACTATTGAGGTTTCAGGTGCCTCAGATATCTTGGTGTGAGTAGGAGACTTGGAAGTCTGATTCTCAGCATCCTCTCTTTCTTTTTGAACCTGAGATTAAAAAATAACATAACACTTAGAAATTTGTCAGGAGAGAAACACTTAGACAACTTGATATCTGAGATGTCAATTACCTCCACAGTAGGAGGCTCAGATACTTGTCTCTAGGAAACTTGTACAGTTTCTGGTATTCTCTCTGGTGATGAAGGTTTGGTGGCCTCATCAATTTCCATTGGTTGAGGGGATTGAGTGGGAAATTCCCCAGCAACTTCTACCTCTGTTTGAGCCTATGAGTAGAAAGTGCTAAGTATTTAGAAAAATGATCAGAGTATTATTATGAAGAATATAGATATCTGAGATATATACCTTCTCAATAGAAGGCTCAGATACTTGTTCCTCAGAGACTTTGTGAGTCTCTAGTTGATTCTATGACAAGTTAGGCTTCTCAGCCTCATCATTTTTCTTCTCAGTTGGAGCCTATTAGAAACAAACACATTAGTATTATTCATATGTATAAAGCATATATCTGAGATGTTATATCTTAAGGAACTTTCTTCTATCTGCGAGACAGGCTCCTGTTCCTTAAGTGGTGAGGCTATGGAAGCCTCCTTCTCAGATTCTGAGGCAAGCTTTCCAGCTTTCTCTTGTTCTTGTGTTTCTAATTCAGCCTGTAACAAAGAAATTTTATTAAATAACAAGATTAATAAACACAAAATATCACAAGTAGAGAGTTAAACCATTCAGCTAGCTGAGCAGTGTCAGGCTGATTGGTCTCTGGAACTTGTGACCCTTCTATGCCTTGGTCTTGTTGTTCCATTTCAGCTTCTTTGTTTGATGTTTCAGGTACTTCAGACCTTTCTTGAGTGACTAACTCAGTTGTCTCCCCTGTTTGATCATTCTGAGCAGGTGTCTCAGTTTGATCCCTCTCTAGGAGTTGGGGAACCTGCTCATTTGCAGGATTTTCTTCAGCATATTGCATTGCTGGTATGTCGAAATGGAGTTCATTGACCATTTCATCAACCACTTGTGGCTGTTGTGGTTGTGGTTGTTGTGGTTGTCTGGAAGCAGAAGTTTGAGCATTTGAGAGCTCTTCCAGATTTTTAAGTGCGGTGTTGACATCAGCATCTAGCAACACTAGGTCACCACTCATCAGGGCTTCTTGAAGTTGTTTATACGTGACTTTCCCTGATGGTGTGTTGGCACCAACAACCTTTGCTATAGGTGCTTGCTCAGCAACCTTTGAGCTAGTTGCTTTCTCAGCAACCTTGGACCTTTTGGTCCTCTTTCCCTTGGCCTTGGTTACTTTTTCAGTAACCTTGGGGGCTTGGATCTTCTCCTCCTTGTCCGCTCCTTGTCCGATTCATCATCGAAATCTGGAACGGAGTTATCAACAATCCCTGCTGGTTCTGCAGAGAGAGTTTGATGTTTCTCACTGCTTTTATCAGCATTGATAAGTTCATCTGCAAGGCACTCTGCAGCATTGATGAGTTCATCTGCATTGATGAGTTCATCAGCAGTGGTCTTAGCAGCATTGATTAGTTCATCTGCATTTATGAGTTCGATCAGCAGTAGCGGCAGGTATCTGAGAGTCGACATCCATAGAGGGTATGCCTTCTGATTTGCCAGCAGACTTCTTTTGTGAAGTTCTGGGCATCTTGGTCGCAATGGAGCCTTCAGATACCTCATCAGTCTTTCATTTCTTGGAACCTTTCTGAGATGCAGTAACCTTTTTCATCATGTTTGTATACTCATATTTGTATAGCAGGTTACTGTTGGCAATGTCTGCCGTCTCTCTGAGCTCAATGACAAGGCACTCCAGTAAGTAGCAAATCTTCGATCCACAGCTTACTGTGGCTTTTGGCTCAGCAAGGCGTTTAACGATTTTAGGCTCAAAGCCTTGTATCTTCTTCACAAATTTCATGAAGGCGTACTTCCCCCAATTAAAAGGGTTTTCCAGCCTTTTATCTTGTTGATTCAACAAGAACATCATCATCCAGCGTTCTTGGCTTATCTGGTCAGCACCTCCTTGTAGACCATCAAAGCATCTGTGAAGGACAAATGCCAACACATCCCAGTGGACCAACAAATGTCTGGTCCTTATGTCAGCAAGCTTAAAGTCGATGGGTGTGTCTGGCTTGTCAAGATCACACACATCACTGTATAGTTGCTTCACACCTTCAAGGAGATCTTCATCCTTGGTGTCAATTTCAAAATCCTTTCCAAGATTTTGAAGTTCAACAAAGTAAAGTCGTTTCGTCATGTGATTTCTTGTCCTTGGACTTTGGTCTTGATAGACACTGTCTCAATGCCTTTAGAGACTTTGGAAATAATCGTGGAGTTATTGTAAAACTCCAGGATATCCAATGAAGAAACTCCACTGGGAAGAGCAGATAGAAAGCCCTTGATTTGTGCCTTTTCAAGCATATCAAGTACCGACTTTACACCGATGCGTTTTCTATTGCACTACTGGTATTCCTCAATCATGGCACCACCCCAAATCATCCTGTGATTTGAAGTCCAATGATCAGGATTGAACTCTCCAATCAACCGATTGTTTGTTATAACCAGCACTGGTGCTTGCTTTTCAGCAGTACTAGATGTAGTAGCTTGGGATTTCTGAGTAAAAGCATGTTTGGGAGCCATCTCTTTAAATAGTAAAGTTTTTGAAAAACGAGAAGAGATTAAGGTAGGAAATTAGTGATTCTTTGCAGAAAAACTAAGAGGGAATCAGAAGTTGCAGAAAAAAATTGCAGAGAGATTTGAGAGAATTTTGCAGATTTTGTGCAAGAGCAAATGTAGGATTAGGCGAAAGTGATTTCTTTTGCCAAAATCCTATATATATATGATGTAATTCAATGCACAAAAATACACAAATTAATTTTGTGCATTTGTATCTGTGTACGTGCTGTAAGGCGTGGGTAAAATTCAGTTTGCATTAAATGCTTAGTGGGCCACGTCTGAGTTTTTACAGTCCACTATTTTACAGAGAATTAATCTCGGCCTTTAAAATGGAACGCCAATTTCATCAATGGTTGGGATTGCTTTTTCAGCAGTGATCACAATCAACCCATGTGATTGTGCCCAATTAATGAATTTTGGCGATTAGCTATCTGAATCACATTTCTTCTGTGGGACTAAGGGACAATGTTTGTATCTGAGTCTATCTCACACTTAGTATCTGTTCATGTTTTACACAAAGATAGAAATAACAAAAATTTCAAGAGAGTAGTTGACTGCAGACAGTTGTACTATTCTCTTTTGTGTTCCCCCTCACTGAGTGATCTAGATATCTGAGTACCTGTCTCAGAAATCTTCAAATAGCCATTTTACACTTTAACTTTTGATATCTGAGTACCCGTCTTAGATACTTGTTTGCTAAGTGTTTCACCTTTTGCCTTTGATATTCTGGATTCTTGTTCCAGATATCTTATCTCTCCTTTTTCCCTTCTTAATCATACTGAGTTCCTGTCTCACTCACATTATTAGCTTCTTTTAGTATATGAGTTCCCGTCTCAGATACCTTTTTGCCTTGAATATCTAGATACCTGATCCAGATATCTTTCTCCTTTCTGAATTCTCATTAGAGATTAGAAATTTTCAGTTCTTTTGGTAACTCCATTAACCCAAGACTGTGTCTCAAGGTTAAGAACCTGCTTTCATGCAAAGGCATTGTAAAGATATCTGCAACTTGGTCTTCAGTACCAATCTTGAGTATCTCTATGTTGCCTTTTTCAACATGGTCTCTAATGAAGTGGTGTCAAATATCAATGTGCTTTGTTCTTGCATGAAACTTAGGATTCTGAGTTATGGCAATAGCACTTGTGTTGTCACAGAAAATCGGAGTTTTCTCTTCATTGATCTCAGAATCTCTGAGTTGTTGTTGTATCCACAATATTTGTGAAGCACAACACCCAGCAACAATATATTCAGCTTCTACGGTAGATGTGGCAATTGAGTTTTGTTTCTTCCTGAACAATGATATTAATCTGGAACCAAGAAATTGACAAGTTCTTGTGGTGCTTTTTCTATCAAGCAATGATCCAGCATAGTCAGCATCAGAATAGCCAACTAAACTCAATCCACTGTCTTTTGGATACCACAATCCAACTTCTACAGTACCCTTTACATACCTTAATATTTTCATAGCTATGTTGTAGTGTGATTGCATTGGATTTGTCTGAAATCGAGCACACACTCCAACTGCATATTGAATATCAGGTCTACTTGCAGTGAGGTACAGTAGAGACCCAATCAATTTCCAATACTTGTGTTCTTCAACACTCTTGTCAGATTCAGTATAGGTCATTTTGGTTCCAATGCTCATAGGTATCTTAGCATTCTTTTCAGAAGGCTTTAGATTAAACTTGTTGAGCATGTCCTTTGCATACTTTGTTTGACTAATGAATATTCCATCATTAAGTTGCTTGACTTGCAATCCTAGGAAGTAGTTTAATTCTCCCATCATGCTCATCTCAAATTTACTTTTCATGAGCTCAGCAAAGTCTTCACAAAGTTGCTTGTCTTTAGATCCAAATATAATGTCATCAACATATACTTGGACTAGAAGTAGTTTCCCTTCATGGTTTAAAGTAAAGAGTGTTTTATCAACTTCTCCTTTCTTGAAGCCACTTTCCAGCAAGTATTTGGCTAAAGTATCATACCATGCTCTCGGAGCCTGTTTCAGTCCATACAGAGATTTCTGAAGCTTATAAACCATTCTACTTTATGTGAAAACCTCAAAGCCTGGTGGTTGTTCAACATAGACTACTTCAGCAAGTTCACCGTTTAGGAATGCACTTTTAACATCCATTTGATAAATTTTAAAGTCATTATGAGCTGCAAAGGCTAGAAATATTCTAATTGCGTCCAATCTTGCAACTGGAGCATATGACTCGTCAAAATCTAGTCCTTCTGTCTGGGTGAATCCCTTGGCAACCAACCTTGCTTTGTTTCTGGTTATTTCACCAGACTCATTCATTTTATTTTTGAAAACCCACTTGGTTCAAATTACAGATATTCCGTCAACAAATGGAACCAGTTTCCAGACTTTGTTTCTCTCAAATTGATCCAACTCTTCTTGCATTGCAGAGATCCAATCTTGATCCTTCAATGCTTCTTCTATAATTTTAGGTTCAATATTAGAGATGAAACATCCATAAAGAGAGTCAGCAATTGCTCTCCTAGTTCTAACTCCTTGGTCTAAAGGACCAATCACATCCTTGGCAAGATGATTTCTTATCCATTTCATAATGGGTTTTGAACTAGTAGTATCAATATCATTTTGATTTGAATGTGAATCAATATGATCTTCATAGGATACTTGTGCAGTATCTGAGATATCTGACACATGGGAAATGCCATGGATATCTGACACTTTTTCAGTGTTAGAGATATCTGGAATTTGATTTTCCGCAATCTCATTCTTAGAAACCTCTTTATGATTAAGGTTCCCAGTAACCTGTTCCATTTATGGAATTCTCATAAGAAATTCTTCATCATGTCTTAGAGTCATCTGGTTGTTACTAAGCAATGGTTGCTTTTCATCGTCAGATTCATCCTCTAAGTGAATGATAGAATTGTTTCATTTTGAGGATTCTTCTTCAGAATCTTTAATCATCAGCTCCAAACTTCAGATTGCCAAATCCTATGGTTGGATTTTCATCTCCTCCAGCAAATCTAATAATTGGTCCATTATCGCATTTTCTGTAGTTAATCAGATTTGCTTTGTCTCCTGTCATGTGCTTCCCACATCCAATATCAAAATGCCACTTCGGGTTCTTCCTCAGAGTGTTCTCGTCTGCCATTAGGCAGGGCTTAATGTTGGAGCAATATGGATAGATCTCCTCAGCAACCCCGCATAATTCCCTTTCTTTTGACCAAGGTCAACTAATTCATGAGTGATGCCACATAATTCTGGAGAAGGTAATTTGGTATCATCTGAGTCTTCTTCCTCAGATTCTGACTCAATATCAAGAGCAACCAGTTGGATTTGAATCTTTTTCCTTTCTTTAGTGAGCATAGATCTCTGACCTCTCTTGAAGTTTCTTCTATCTTTCTTGTCACCTGTATTTAACTTATTGAAAACAGGGCAATCTCTTTTAAAATTACCAGGTTTCTGACAATAGAAACAGATATCGTTTCCGATTTCTGCTTCCTCAGTACTAGATGCTTGTCGACGTTTGTTCAAATGAGCTTGACAAATGATATTTTTGTACTGGAGATAATTTAAGCCTAGATGCTTTTTCAGCTTCTCTTTGGCTTTTCTTCTCTCAATCTCCCGACTGACATATTTTCTCATTTGCTTTACAGCAAGAGCATCTTCCTCAGTCATTTCCTTGGTTTCCTTCTTTTCAGAAGTACCTTATGTTACTAAAGCAACATTGTGAACTTTCTCAGCAATTGTTTGTTCTCTCTAAGTAGTTTCATAGTTAACAGTAGCTAAGTGGGAAAAGATTTCTACTGGAGTGATATTTGGCATTCCTTGGTTGAAATAAAAATACTGAGTGTGTTCCCAGTTTTGATTCAAGCTTCTCACGATCGTCTTCACCTTTTTAGAGTTAGAGTATCTCTCACTTTCACCAAGTGCAGCCATTTCACTCAGCTAAGTTGTGAACCGGAAATCTAATTCTTCAAGAGTCTCTGTGGGACCTTGTTTAAAGTTTTGGAATTTGAGCTTCAAAACTTCGAATATATTTTCCTTTGTTTTCTCAGGGCCGGCATAGATTTCCTCAATCAGTTGCCAGGCCACTTTCACCGTTTTTGCACCCCACAGTTTACACTGTATGTGCTCTGGAGTGGAACGTATGATGATATTGCGAGCCTGACCATCCCGTCGATTTCTCTTGGCATCTTCCAATGTCCAGAGCTCTCTGGGCTTTAGCTCGTAAATAACTTGACCAGTAGGACTTCCACAAGTTGAAGCACCTGTTTGTGAGGAACCACCACTTGGTTCTTCATCAGTGGGAACTCTGTCTCTACCATTAGAAACCTCCATGACCTGCTTGAGTTGTTGAATGACTATGGGGCCATTCTTTATTACTTCGATCATTTCATCACTGATGGCTTCTAGGTGGAGCATCATGTTGTTCTTCCATTTCTCATAATTCTCTGGCTTGAGAATTGGAGCGTCACTTAAAGACATCCTGCAGCAAACACACTAAACAGACAAATCAAGTGTAGGTGAAAAGCAGTTAGTGGGCACTTATCTGGGATCTAGGTTCAGTGCAGAAGGCTTGGGAACCTCCTGCTCTGATACCACTTGTTGGGGAATAGTCTTTTCCAACTTTTTTCGATTAACACAATTTCTCAGATATTTGTGAAGATATCTGATACTTAATTTCAGAGAGCGGAAGACTTTTCTGTGATAAGTGCACGTGCTCAGCAAAATATGTGTAAATACTCAGCAAGGTAAATAAAGCAAGTAATAAATTGCAAAAAGTAAATAATACTGATCTTTATAGTGGTATCTGAAGGTGGCGTAATCCTTCAACTAATCCACTTCGGCCTTTCTCAGACCTAGAATCCACTAAGACAAATAATTGAGTTCACCTTACAAATATCTTCTCTCGATTCCTAAATACACTAGGTTCCCAACCAAGTGTTCCCCCTGAGTTATTCCCCGACTTTCTCAGCCAAGTACTTCCTATACTCAGAAACCTTTGAGCTATTCCTTAGTTTCCCAAACTAAGTACTTCCTATGCTCAGTAACCTTGGAGTTATTCCTTAGTTTCCCAAACTAAGTACTTCCTGTACTCCACGCCGTTTAAGGTGTTGGTTAAGGTAGTTTGTCAGTATTTGATAGATTAATAACTTCTACAGTTATGTAATACTACCTTCTTGAACAAGAGTCACTTAACACACTTCACAATGTGTGGTCATATGTTCTTTACTGACCCAAGTCTATGATAAATGTTCTATAGAATGAATCTCAGATTCTTGATCTTTTGATTCAACTCCTTCGCAGATAGCAATGCTTGTTAAGGATTAGGACACTTAGAACTTTCGTGCTACTTAGAATTCAAGAGCTTAGTCGCAACTGTAAGCTGAAGAATAAGTAGATTGAAGGCTTGTATGCTTGAATGAACAAGTTCGTAAATGTATGTTCTTGGTGTGTAAGTTCTGTGTGTGTTTCAAGCATTCTAAGTGATGATATTTATAGTTGAAAATCATGCCGTTTGAATAGTATCCGTTAGGCTTAATGAAATTCAAACTATTGATATCTGAAAATAGTACTGCAGAAGATGTTGTCTCTTTCCAGAGATTTCCTCTTTTGTTCAGATGTCTCTGTCTGCGCATTTATTGCATTGTACTATTTTTGTCCTGTAGTTCCAACGGAACTATGCACGCTTTCTGAAGCATTACATGTCCCTTTCCAGAGACCTTCTCATCTTCAGATACCTATTGAAACATTGTTTCCCAGAAACATAGTTTGATCCAAGGTATCTGAGTGTAGATGTTTGTGGGCACTTTTCCTCGTTCAGGAACCTTGCGTTCTCAGATATCTTTTGCAAAGCTGGTTCATTGAGAAACACTTGTTTGTCAAAGATATCCGGACATAGGTATCTGATAACCTTTGTCTTCAACAATCTCGTGCAGTCTTCAAAACTTCATTTTAAAATTGAACTTCTCCTGCTGGATGCATTCTTCTTGATCTTCTTTAAGGAAATAAAAAATTACATTCAGAGACATAACATCCTATACAAGATTTGCTAGACTATCATACTTAGTGATTTTCCACTTTTACAGTGTTCAAGTGAACCAAGAGTACTAACCACCTTTCTGAGCTAAGATAAGTCATTAGATTGCTGATCAAAATCTAAACAGATATTCCTAACAGTTATTTTGTCATTATTCACTAACCACTTAGTGCAAGAATTGACAACAAAAGATGTTGTGTGAACAAAGGCAAAAAGGGGGAGATTGAAAGTGCAAGATACAGTAACTGTTATCATAACAACGATGGTGGTTTACTATCAATGTTTGCCCAACAGTGACTGTTCTGTCAGATGCACTTTATTTTCTACAAATTAGGATTTTGAATTTATTTACTAACTCAACCTTGTTCCACGATTTTAATTGTTTGATTATGTTATAGGAACAGGTTTGGAATGAATCAAAGAAGGAAGGAATGAGTTGTGAAGATCTAAGGAAGGAAAGATTTTGAAGATCAAAAGAAGGAATGCAATCTTCTGAAAGAAGGAAATCTGAGAATGCAAGGGAAGATCTTATGCAAGGGAACAAGATCTATGAAGCATCTCTTTACCACGTTCAAGACTCTATAAATACAGGAGATGGTCTAGTGTTTCAAGCACGTAAGATTAGAGCTAGTCGACTACATACACATCATACTCTCTATCTTGTGTCTTTAGCTAAACTTTACGTTATATTCTGTATGTCTCGTGCGTAACCTAGATACCTTAGTGGTGAGTATAACTTGGGTAGTTATTTTGGCTACATCGGTTTAGCTTTCTCAGTTTAAGGTTTTTTGTCTTGTAGAAACTTAAACGTAGTTTTGTAAATCCTCTTTCATTGATAGTAGATATTTAGCCTAAGGCACGACATGTATATTTATATACCTGTTAAGATTTATTTTGGTCTTCAATGCTTACTTTATGCTGATGTCTTTATTGCTCTGCTGAAATCTGGAAGTTCTGTTCATCACTGTTAAGTAGTGCTACAGACGCTGTTGACTTAACATCAATATCAACATTGACTGTTACTTTGAGATTTACACATTCCTGGTCCACAGATTTATTCTGGTTTACATCATTACATTACGTTGTGTCTGATTTATTGTTTGAGTTTCAGTGTTTAACTGTTAGAACAACATTGTTCTTAACAGTGATTTTTTACTTTGTTGAAAACCTATGTCACTGTACTGTTTGCTTAACATCGTTATGAACAAAGTTGAGTTAGAAGTACAAAGGCAAAATCCTAATTTATAGAAAATAAAGTGCATCAGATAGAACAATCACTGTTGGGCAAATATTGATAGTGAACCACTATCGCTGTTATGGCAACAGTTACTGTATCTTGCACTTTCAATCTCCCCATTTTTGCCTTTGTTCACACAACATCTTTTGTTGTCAATTCCTGCACTCAGTGGTTAGTGAATAAAAACAAAATAACTCAACATACATTGATAAGATATGTGCAGTAAACAATGTTGTCTGCAATGTTGAAACAACACAATAGTCAACACTGCACTTTCAATCTCCCCCTTTTTGTCTTTCTTCACAACACCTTTTCAACACCTACATAAACACAGAGATCTCCCCCTCAAAAGAATATCTCCCTCTTTATACAAGTCTCCCCCTTCATCAGAATACACTTATTTATGCTCAGAACAAAGTTATCAAAAACAGATAACACATTAAGTTAGCACATCAAGTTAACACATAACTTAGCGTACTACCAAAGCATTATCCAAAGAAGTTACATACCATCATAAATCAGAAAAGCGTTTATCATGACAATCAAGTAACATGCAAATCATCAAAGTGTTTATCATAAAAGCCATGTAACATTCAAACCATTCCCCCCCCCCCTTTGTTGTGATGAAAGAAAACCTATTAGAGTGCTTCGAACTTGAAGTAACCCCGCAATTTGTCCATCCAAGCCTAAAATTTTATCCAAGAGGGTTTGATCACCTGCAGCAGCTAAGAGAGGAACATTTGGAGCTGACAATGTTATCCCAACAACGACTTCAACAATTGTGGGATTTTCATATACTTGCTCCATCCAAAAAAATTATCATGCTTCCTGATTACTCCTAGAAGTTGATGTGACACACCTAAGGCATGAAACATCTTTTATAGCTTGTCACCTTTTTCCTTTTTTAAACACTTGATCACAGATCATCATACAATGCAGAAGGGTAGATAAGCTTGCCTTGATCTGTAAGAACCTGTAGTTTTTTTTTTTTTATATTTTAATATCGTTATTTTTATTTTTATTTTATTTTGGACTGGGCCTGGTGATATTTGCTAAACCAATTTTTCATGTTAATAGGCCCGAGTCCATATTATTTAAATTGTATAACCCTTACTTAGTTCAGCTTTGCCTTTCTTTTCTTCTGCACCGGGCCGCCAAACTCAGCTCCTTACTATCACCTTTGCTTGTCCATCACCTAGCCATCATAATCGTCAAACCTTACTACCTTATGTCACCACCATGTTCCTTTCTATCATCTATATCAGTGCCACTGTGCCATCGAGCCATCACCAACATATATACACACACATGCCGCCATTTTGCCCCAGCCCCGTTTCGCAATCAAAGACCTACCAAACGACTTCCAATCTTGACCCAGTTTGTTCCGGCGGAATCCTTGTAAAGTGTAGATCAATGCACTATAAGTGTTGATCGCTAAAACTCTTGGGTTTTCTTCCTCGGTTGTGTAATAGGCCTTGGTAAGCTTTCGATCCTCCTTCCTCTTTATTCTCTTACTGAAAGTTTTCCACGTTTTCTGTAATGTGTTCTTCATCTCGTAACGAATCCGTATGGATTCGAAACAAACACGTGGGGGATCCTGAAGTTCCCTGTTAATGTTGGCCCAATTTATGTCAGTCGCGCCTCTATTTTCCTCATTCTGCTTTTTAATAAAATTGAGGATTTTACACTTTTCGGTCCCTAACATTATACCTTTGATAAGTCCAGCCATGTACTTGGATTTCTTTTAATTAAGCCCAAACTTTTATAAAATAGTATTTTAGCCCCAAAAGTAATTTAATTAATTATTTGATTTTGGGTTCTTACATTGTAGTGGTTATTTTCAGAGGATTCGAGGTACAAGTTAGAGGAGTTTTTATGGTTTAGCTAGGTTAAGCTTGTCTTCGAGTCGACTTTGAGGTAAGGGGAACTCTTGATACTTTTGCTTCTATTTTATTGTTATCGTATATATATGTATGTTTTATGATTGACAAACTACTTATGGTTATTATATCAACGAATGGGACTTGGTATAATAATCTATTCGAAAAGGATCAAGTATGTGTACCCATAAATGTTCTATCGTGATTGTGAATTGTGAAAATTGTTTTGTTCAAAAGCATGGATTGAAAATATGTTTTATGCTCATCGATATTCCTATGAATTGTTTGGGCCTTTTCGAGGGAATGTCGTGTTTTTGGAGATCTCCCATTGTTATGTTATGCCTTTGGTAGGGCATTGTTATTGTTATGTAAAAGCCGACCTGTGTGCCACCACGGTTCGTGTGGCCGTAGTGTATTGTCTGATTGAGCTAAAGTAAATTGTTATTGTTTTGAAAAGTGTTCCATGAAAATTATTTTGGATATATATATATATATATATATATATATATATATATGTATGATTTGAAATACTCTGCTTGATCCGGTAAAAGTGTCAATGAGGCTCACCCTTACACCTTTTTATTTCAGTTCCGTAAGTGACTGCGGTTTTGAGGAGGTTCCTAGTGGAAGCATGTCGGTCTAGAGCAGTTGGTAGTCTTAAAGATTTGTAATTTTGAGGCTGTATTTAGTCGAGGTTTATAAAATTGTATTTATTGTATTTGAGTTGTAGTTGCTCTATTTTTTTTTTTACCACTCTTTTTCAAAATGATTTATAAAAATTCAGGCTTCGTCTTGGCGTGAGCCCATCTCACGATAGACGGCCGGTCCTGCCAAAGTATTTTAGTTTTGGGGCATGACATGATCTCCCCTAAACCTGAAAGTACCCAAATGGTTGACAATTCTTTTACGCAGATTGATGTTCATACCAGTCACCATTCAAAACAGAAGTTCAGCAGCTCCAGAGCTAATGACATTGGCATTTGTGGTGGGAAGACAGTTATAGATGCAAATCCTAAACAACACAGAGAAAAGGGATGTTGCATCCTTGGCTTTAAGTTCCTTATTCCACACAGTCACATTGCCACCATTCAAGACATTAGAAACCTCATTCCAGTCAACACCAAGCTCATTCCAGTCCACATTTGGGTTACCAAGCTAATGATTAAACCTGGAAGGAATAACACCATACACCTTCCCTCTTACATAAGACTTGGCATATCTCAGAGCATCTTCATCAAAAGAGTTTTTGGAGAAATTGTCATGAATTTTCTTCAAAACATCAGGAGCATAACCACCCAGATTAACACCTATGTTGAGAATCTCTCTACTCTCCAAAAAGGCATAAATATTGAACTTTTTAAACATAGACTCAAGAAATGTGTTCTCAGGCCACATCTTCTTATCCTTAAAGTTATTCCAATTTTCACTACAGGCCTTAGTGTGAAGCTTCACAGAAAATGCATCATCATCAATAGCAAAGCCTTGAGACAGAACATAAGAATTTACCTCATCAGTCGCTGCTGTCTCAACAGCTGGCCCAATAGGTTGCTCAGCAGATGTAGCAACATCTTCTTCTTCCCCCATAGATTCATCACTGGATTTCTGGCTCAATTTTTCTTCATTGATGTTCACAATAGATCTCATGAATCATCATCCCCAGAGTTTGCATCCTCATACAAAGAGGGTTCATTGTCCGAATTTTGGGGCTTCATGTTCAAAAATGGTAACGCCTAATTCTTCCTTTGCCTAGGAACATTCTATGGCTTCATTCATGGGAATAGATCCCTCAATGTCAGCATTAAAGGGAGGGATAACCAAATTATCAGGAACCCTAGGTTTCTTTGGAGAAGGACGAATTCCAGTGACCTTGTTGTGATAGATGGGAGGAGTGAACATTTCTAGAGTAGCAGGGATGGGAGGAGTGGTGATGTTTGTGGGTGAAACGGGGGGTGTTACAGCATTACCCAGTGCAACATTTATCAGAGTATTAGCAGTTAGGATTTCCGCAGAAGAAGGAAAGGAGCAAATGAGAGTAAGGGAGGAGAAAGGGTGAAACTTTGGTAATATACGTTAGTGATGGCACATGTTCTCAAAAGTTGCACCGGTTTGTGTGAAATAAGGCAAGTGTTTTGGTATGATGAGTTGGGTAATAACTACCTGTTTAAGAAAGAAAATTGCACAAGATATCTTTGCATACTAATGTATGTAAAGAATGTTAGACAAGGATTATAGCAATCTTCGAAGAACAAGTAACCAAAAGAGACTATAGAAGATTTTGACATTCAAGCTACACAATACTAGACGAATTTATCAAGAGAAACTCAAGGTATCATGATTTAGAAAATTCATTACTGGTCAAACATCCACTGTTGTCTCAACATTGGTTTACTGTTCTCTTAACAGGGTCTACCCGAAAAACCAAAACAACACATAAGACACAACACAAACAACTCTCCCCCTGTAAGCACTATAACCCAGGCTCCCTGACAGAAGGACAAGAGAAGAGAAAGAATACTTAGGAATCAAAATTCACATTGCCATGTCACACTTGAAACTTCATACTTTAATCAGACTCATTTCTATTTTGAGAGAAAGGGCTCAAGATCAAAACAATCACCTTTTTATGCACTTTGGAAAAGTAAATTAAAACAGAAGCAAATGGTTAAGTGCTAATTTCAAAGATGATTCAATGTAGTCTTAGAGAATCTTGGACTTAGATAAGTCGGGAAATAGTATTACATCATCAAAACTTTGGCCTCCATGGGGCTATTTTTGGTTTGGCCCACTTTGGGCTCTTTTTGGTGGCCTTCATTGGGATCTTTTATTTTGCTTCCAACAAGTAAGACATATTGTAGTTTTTAGTAAACAGGAGATGACAAAAGTACCCTCAAACTTGATTTCAAAAGAGCTTTTCAAGTAATTGTTTCAAATGCAATGGAAGATCAGTCCAAAACTTCAGCAGTAGAGAGAGAAGAGATAGAGTAAAAACAAAAAACAACAAGATACACCACAAACTTTGCACAATACTGTTGCCTGTGGTGTTAATACAACAACTGTGCTTTTCACAGAATCATATAAAATGAAGACCAAGAGATCTTCCCAAACTGAGAAGTCTCTTGCTATCTAAGGGTTTGGTTAAAAAATCAGCAAGTTGATTATTGGTTTCTATATGTTCTAAGTCCACAACTTGCAGGTTCATCAGGTTCCTAAGATAGTGATGTCTAATCTCTACATGTAGGATTCTGGGGTGTTGGACAGGATACCTAGAGATGTTAAGGCCACTAAAGCAGTCAAAGACCATTAACAAAGTGTCACTCTTTAGACCATAGTCATGTAGCACATTATTCAACCAATTAAGTTGAGTGACACTGTCCCTAGTAGTAACATATTCAGACTCAGCAGTCGAAAGGGAAAAACAGTTTTGTTTTTTGCTTTACCATGATACCAAGTTTTTCCCAAAATAAAAACATCCACTAGTGATAGATTTCCTGTCATCCAAATCTCTAGCCCAATCAGTATCACTAAATCCACCCTGATTAGTGTTTGTTTCTCTACTATACCATAATCCTAAGCTAACAATCCCACATATATATAGCAATATTCTCTTAACATCAGTTAGGTGGGATGTTATAGGGTTACGTAGATACCTTTCACTTACTGAGAACATGATGTCTAGCATGCTGGCAGACAAGCAAAGTCGACTTTCAATCACTGATCTGTACAGTGTTGGGTCAACAGTTCTCTCAACGATGACCTGGCAAGTTTCTGTAGAGGTGATGTGCACTCAAAGATTTCGATATTCGTTGTAGAACCTGCAATCCCTAAATACAATCAAGATTAAATTTATATGTCGGAAGTCCTCAAATCCACAGTTTATAGCGTAAAGCTTACTCGGGATGTCATTCTCCACAGACACTTAGCATAGGAACAAGCAAATATCTTAATTAAATTGTATGCAGAAAGTAAACAGAATGATTGCAAACAGATTGATTGAATCGCAATAAACCCTAATTTGATGAAATAAAATCGATGGGTGAAAAGGTGTAAAGGATCCCCGACCTCCCTCTGTTATGCTACTCCCAACTACTTAGAATGAAACAACGTACTAGCCGTCTACAGGCAACAAAGAAACATGAAAAAAGGATCAAGTCGTAGTTAATCCGGACACCTTCACTTATACCAACAATGTATTGTGTCACTCAACACACTATCTAGTCATATTTTCAGACAAATCACACAGGATAATATAAAGTTTGTTACCAAGTCGTAATTAGTAAGGATTTCCCACGTAAAGAGTCAGATGAATAAAGAACAAGTACGAGATTACGTTTTAAAACTAATTCATTAATATATCACGTTATATAAAGAAGTAGCAAAAGCAGAGTTACGGCGGTTCACCTTTACAAGAGAAAATTAGCTACTCATAGTAATACTAGACAGAAATCGAAAAGCAAGAAAGAAAAGAAGAATAAGAAGAAGCTTAGTCTCTGATGTCTTCGTGCTGCTTCTAGGCTTTCCTTCTTCTGGGTGCCTGACGGCCATCGGTTTTGGGGTTTCACTTCCCCGAGGACTGGTTCTCTCTTAAGAGAGCTGCTTGGTGAGCGGTGTAGAATTATGAAACCCCTGAGGTCTTATTTAGTTGAAACTTCGTGGTCTGGCCGCCATTGATCATTAAGGAAGGTTTAGGAAGGCGGGCTATAGCCTGACAAGCCTGGAAAATGGTCCAGAAGGATCCAGCAGCTTAACTGTGGTCGCCTGGTGGCCGCAGACACCCCTTATGCGGTCCCCTGGTGGCTGCCAAATTTGATTCTTGCATATTCGAATATGTTTTCTACGTTCTTCGATTTTGGGCTTCGTGACTTCGTTTCCTCGAAAAGTGGTCTTCTACAAAGTTGTTGAATCTTTAATTATCTACGCATTGGTTGGTCGCATGACATGTTTTGACTCCTCGAAATCCGTGCAATGATCAATCCGGCGTATTTGCTTAACTTTTTCGATTTCGCACAATTATGTCGTTTTCGCGCCTGAAATTGTGCAATTGCTCAAAAACGCGATCATGACCTACAAAATACACGAACTTGGTAATTGACCATAAAATGATACAAATATTGAATCTAAGGCGAAAAACAAGAGTCTAAAAGCATGCAATATCGCACATTTCGTTGTCACATCACACCCCCAAACCAGTTTCTTGCTCATCCTTGAGCAAGGCAATAACGATAATCAAGAAGTGACCATGAAATGAGCAACAAGCATAAATTGCCACATAGACAAGAAGTTTATAGCAAACAAGTAACAAGTAAGTATCACTTGCTATAGCCAGCGGTTACAAGTGTAACCCAATGTCCATCTAGGTGTACTTCAAAATCATTACCTCGTTGTAACGTACGTTATGTAATCCTGCTCCCAAAAGTCAAGGCACAAATCATAGTAGTACTCAGGTTTCCTAGGTAAGTAAAATAGGTAGGATAATATAGAGGAGTGTTTGGATAAGCATCATTAAAAGATAACAAGGTAGAACAAAGGGTATTTCAGGGGGACTTATCCTTCGGACACCGAGTTCCTTCCTTCGACTTCGTCCCCTCTCAACGACAAATTTTCAACTTCTCCTTTATCATCATAACAACTTCATTGGTTGCTTCACAAATAGACTACTTGCTCCTTTATTTTTTCTTTTTTTTTTATTTTTCTTTTTTTTTTTATTTTGGCATACTATTTTTTGCAGTCATTTTACTGACCCGTATGCGTTTTGGTTGGCCAACATTGGACTCTTTTAGTCTCTAAATTTTTTGGTAGTGTCTGTTTTACCGAATTTGCACTTTTGTGCGTGCTGGTTTGGTATACATGCCATTAACCCTCACGGACATGTAGCTTTTTAGGGCCAGGATAGTATGTGGCTAGTATCTTTAACATGCCAAACATGAAAACGGTGATCACAAGGACCACATATCCACTCGGAGACTTTTGTACCTTTGCTTTTTTGGGTACTGATGTGACAATGAAATGTGCGATACAACATACTTTTAGACCCTCGTTTTTTGCCTTAGAAGCAATATTTGTATCATTTTATGGTCAATTACCAACTTTTCGTGTTTTCTGTATGTCATGATCGCGTTTTTGAGAATTTGCATGATTTTAGGCTCCAAAACGGCATAATTGTGCCAAATCGGGACAAGGAAGCGAATACGCCGGATTGACCGTTGCACGGAGTTTGAGGAGTCAAAACATGTCATACGACCAACCAATGCGAATATAATTGAAGATGCAACAACTTTGTAGAAGACCACTTTTCGAGGAAACGAAGTTACGAAGCCCAAAATTGAAGAACGAAGAAAACAGATTCGAAGCTGAAGAAATCGAAGACAGCAGTCCACAGGGGGCTGCAGAAGGCATCACTACGGTCCACAAGCGACCACAGTGATGCTTATGTTTTTCTCCTGGGCTGTTTTCTGGCCTGCCAGGCTAGAGCCCGCCTTCCTAAACCTTCCTTGTTGAAGAATGGCGGTTGGAGCACGGAATTTTCACTATAAATAAGACCTTAGGGGTCTCATAATTCTGCACAACTCACAAAGCAGCTCTCCTGAGAGAGAACCAGTCCTCGGGGAAGTAAAACCCCAAAACTGTTGGCCATCAGGCACCTAGAAGGAGGAAACCCTTGAAGCAGCAGTACGAAAACTTCATAGACTAAGCTTCTTCTTCCTTTCTTCTCTATATTTCGATTTTTGTATTAGATTACTATGAGTAGCTAACTTTCTTTTGTAAAGGCGAACCGTCGTAACTCTGCTTTTGCTACTTCTTTATATTCCTTGATATATTAACGAATTAGTTTTAAAACATAATTCGTGCTTGTTCTTTATTAGTCCTTACTAACTACGACTTGGTAACGGATTATACATTATCCTGTGTGATTTTTCTGAAAACGTGACGAGATAGTGTGTTAAGTGACACAACACATTGTTGTTACGTGAAGGTGTCTGGATTAACTACGACTAAATCTTTTTGGCATGTTTCTTTGCTTCATGTAGACGGCTAGTACGTTGTTTGATTCTAAGTAGTTGGTTGTAGCATAGTAGAGGTATGTCGGGGATCCTTTACGCCTTTCAATCATTGATTTACAACAAAGCAATTTAGAGTATACTGCAATTCAATTATTCTATCTGAGATCAAACTGTTTACTTTTATTCATTCAATTACAACGTTATTCTATGCTAAATGTCCGTGGAGAAAGACATCCCGAGTCAACTTTCCGCTATAAACTGTGGATTTGAGGACTTCCGACTTATAAATTTAATCTTGATTGTATTTAGGGATTACAAGTTCTACAACGAAAAATGAAATCTCTGAGTGCACATCAGGTACTTTCTGTTCTATTTTTTCTGGAGCAAGAGCTAGTGATTTTTAGCACCAGTAATATAACAGTAGGGCCAACAAGGTTACCTTCGATGATGTTCATCTTCCACTTCTCCCCCAAGCCAATTTCTCAAACTAGAGTTAGGGTTTTCTTCTATACTTTCCCCCAAACCAATTCTCGATCATGATTAAAACATGATTCTCCTCCATTCTTTGGAACTCGTTGCTTCGTTTCTTCGTTCAAACTCGGCAGTAGGTTGCTGTCACCGCTTATGTAAAGCATGTATTGGATATATGGTGGAGTTTCATGCGGGCTTAAAAAAGCTTTCAAAGGGGTTAGTGAGAGGTATAGAAAAGGATTCAGAAAGGTGAGTAGTACAAATCATATTCATGTTGCTGGCAAATAAAGTCTTATGGGTAGCAGTGTTCACACGGTTGCACACAGGACTTTAATTAGAGTAGCAAGTAAACTCACTCATCAAAGTAGCATGGGTCGGATTTGGTCGAAGCATATATTCAGCAAGCATCAAAGTAAGAAAGCAAATCCACAGTCCCTCATCTTAGTCATGGTTCAAACTTAGGACTCTCCCACATATCAAAACTTTTTCAGAAAGGCAAGTAACCCTAGATGCAACAGATAAAAGTAAATCTAGTTCTTAGACGTAATTAACTGTAACTTGACTAAGTGCGAATATTTTAAAAGCTTCTACAGACCAAGCAAGTTAGCAGGCAGTAGTCAAATCAAATTCTTCCCCAAACCTAGCTGAGAGCAGATAGGAAACTAGAAAAGTAAAGAAGAAAAAGGAAAGACACTCCCCTCTCGGTGCTGTGCTTCCATGCTTGTTCATCTAATTCCTCCTCTGCATATCATCTTGGTCTCCCAGCTGTGCATTGCTCACGAGCTCCACAAAGAGTTTATTCATCTTGCAATGGGTATCCTCCTTCGTCCTTCCATGGTACCTAGGCTCAAAAGAATCCAGCAGCATAACTGTGGTCGCCTGGTGGCCGCAGACACCCCTTCTGCGGTCCCCTGGTGGCCGCCATTATCGATTCCTGCATATTCGAATCTGTTTTCTACGTTTTTCGATTTCGGACTTCATAATTCGTTTCCTCGTAAAGTGGTCTTCTACAAAGTTGTTGCATCTTCAATTATCTTCGCATTGGTTGGTCACGTGACATGTTTTAACTCCTCGAACTCCATGCAATGGTCAATCCGGCGTATTTGCTTAACTTTCTTGATTTCGCACAATTATGTCATTTTCGCGCCTGAAATCGTGCAATTCCTCAAAAACGCGATCATGACCTACAAAATACACACGAAGTTGGTAATTGACCATAAAACGATACAGATATTGAATCTTAGGCAAAAAACGAGGGTGTAAAAGCATGCAATATCGCACATTTCATTGTCACATGAAGATGATGACAAGGGAGTTTTCCTTTCTTCTGTACTCCCCAAACCTGACTTCCGTATGAGATTCTTATGGAGACATACAGTTGTTCTAATTTCTGATTCAACAAAGATGTCATGGTCCACCACTGTTGCCATAGTTTTTGGGCTCATACTTTCAGCTCTCTTCACCTGTTCACCTTGTTTCATACCTGGACTGACTGTACTGACGATTACAACCTTTAAATCATTACTCATAACATAGAAATTATCATGAATCCTGACACCAGTTAGTACACAGTTGTAATTGTTATCAAAACCAGCACATGAGTGTTTATCAAAGTTTACTTTGAGATTATCATCACAGATTTGGCTCACACTCGGTAAATTGGCAGTCAGTCCTTGATTAAGAGAACATTCTTGAGAATACGAAAACCTTTGATGTTCAGGGTTCCCTTTCCCAAGAACTTACCTTGAGTACCTTCTCCAAAAGTAACTATACCTATCTGTTGAGGTATAAAGTCCTTGAGATACTCTTTTGTACCTGTCATGTGACTTGAGCACCCACTGTCGAGGTACCACATACGTGCATTGTTAGTATTAATGGCAGAGACAGCTGCGTTGCATACTAAAGTAGGTTTGTGAACCCAAACTTTCTTATATTTGACAATATTACTTTTCCTCTCATTGGTTGTTGTCTTCACTATTGCTTCAACAATCACTGTGGAATTGATTTTCTGAGAAGTCTTTTAGTAACTGTTGATTCAACACTGTCAGTATTCTGGTTTTTCGAAAGGGTTTTTTGATATTGAAAACAAAACGGTTTCATGTGACCAATTTTGAAACAAAATTGACAAAATAAAGTTTTCTTGGAGGCATTGTCAGCATTACCCTTTTCTTTCATAAATCTAGGGGCATCTTTAACAAAAGAGGGATGTTTAGAAAAATTAGAAGTTTTAGAGATTTTATCATTATTAGAGTTCTCATGATATTCTATACCTGTGGTTCCTTCATTACCTTATGCCAATACCTCATCTAGCTTGGCAAAGGTGTGTTCTGCTTCAGTTACCTTGGTGGTCACTCTTTCTAGTTCAACATCCTTCTTGGTGAGCTGTATTTCCAGAGGTTTGGTAGGCTTTCCAAGAACCATCGGGATCGAATTCTTGGTAATTATTGATAACTCTCTATTGTTTATCTTCAATTCGTGTTTTCTTCTGTTTATTGAATTGTATAATCTAGAATGCGATTATCACCATGTTTATGCTTTGCGTAATCTATACCGTGCATTCTTTCATCTTTGCTTCCCTCATGAGTAATTAAATCACTCCGAACACGGTAGTTATGTGATAGTCTTGCATATTCGTTTCTAGGGTTAGGATTCGTTCATATAGGTTCGTCTAGTTCAAAATCTTCATAAAAACCTTCAATCCAATAAGCTACTTCATGACTTTCAAAATCATTTTCGGTTAAGGATCGTGGATTGACAACCCACTATTACTCTAGTTTGAAATATTCAAATAACGATTGGTTGAATTGGATTGATTGATTTCTGTACGCCGACCGTGTGACAAATATGAATGATTGCCCTAGAATGAATTAGCATTACTTGATCATTACTACTGTGTTCATCTTCTCTCATTGTTAAAAACCGTTATTTGCTTTATCTTATTCTAGTTTTTAGAAACAACCAACTTACAAATCAATCTATTTTCACAAGTAACTGTTTGCTTTCAAACCGTTGTGGTAGCTCAATTCGTTCCTTAGCAAACGATCCTGTGGTTAGCATTGTCTGTCTACAACAACTGCTTACTACTTTTTTTCTAAGTAATAATTTGAGCACATCAAATTTGGCGCCTCTGCCGGGGAACCAATTCCTACTGTAGCATTTGAGAGTGATTTGTTATTTGTTTATTTTTCAACCTGAAGTTTAGTGCACTAACAGAAACTCAGAATATTTCGAGGCTTTCGAGTTGTGTAGCTTTAACAACAGGTTTGTCAGAAAGAAAATTCCGATTGTTTAGCTTACCTATGGAGCTTACATGAAGCCTGGTGTGGTTAGGGCTGGTAAAGCAGCAATTGTTCTATCTAATTAGGTCAGGAATTTTGAACTCAAGGCTCACCACCTCCACAATCTCCCAAAATTCTGCGGAATTGCAGATGAAGATGCGATAAGGTTCGTCAAGAAATTCGAACTACTGATTTCAGGTATTCCATTGATAGTCGAAAGGGTGACAGTTACTGACGAGGAGATAAGGACGAAGGTATTTTCGATTTGTATGCAGGATAAGGCGAGGAGTTGGCTGTTAAACCAACCTGAGGGTTCTCTGCCGACTTGGGATTCGCTCTACAGGGCATTCATGAATAAATTCTATCCCCCCGAGAAAACGCAACAACTTCGTGCCCAGATAATGCAGTTTCAGCAGATGCATGATGAGACCTTCTATGAAGCTCGGGACCCTTTTTTGCAGTTATTGACCCAATGCCCTCACCACAGGATAGACGATATGAGCTTATGCATCCGATTTTATGAAGGCCTAAATTTGGAGTATCAAAACATGGTCAATGTGAGCTATAAAAACTCCTCCCTGGAAGCGCCCGCTTATGAACTGAATAGTGTCTTCGAGAAGCTGGCAGCAGTATCACAGCTTAAGGTGGCAAGAAATAAGGCTAGGAGAGTGGAATCCAGAGCAGTGGAAGAGACTCAAGGGCCGTGTATTACTGAGCTAGAAAAAGAAATCAGGAGCCACTTGGAGAGGTCTGAGAGGTACTGTTTTGAGGCGCAGAAAATTCAGCAAAAAAATAACCAGAGGTTCGACAGTATCGAGCAATCGCAAAGAAGGCTGGAACAGATATTGGGTGACTTGGTTGGGAAATTACAGCTCATGGAGAAAGGAGGATCCCCAGAAAACATTAGAGTCCTGGCGGTTGAGATAAATTTTGAAGAACCAAGGAAGGTTAAGTCTGTTGTTGCCACCTGTACCAACGAGGTTGAGAACTCTGCATCAGATGAGGGAACTCCAACAACGGTTCAAGTGACCCGTGTACTGACAGCTGAGTAGACTGAAGATGTAGCCACTGTTGAATCGACAGGGGATGAAGTCGAGGAACCGAGTTCCGTGATTCCAGAAGAGGAGGCGAATGCGGAGCAAGAAACTGCTGAAACCAACCCCCCACCCCCACCATAATAATTCCTAAGGCAGAAAAGAGTATAAGCGACTCCGATAGTTTGGATTTACTAGTAGGCATTGGGTGTTCAGCTCAGGTTACCAGAATAGTCGACACAGGTGCTAGTTTCAATTTGATGACTTTTGACACCTATGAAGACTTAGGCTTAAAGGGATTGGAGCCGCGCAAATGCTTTATGACTCTTTGTTGGTGGAACCCGAAGCAGATGCATGGGGATTGTGGAAGATGTTCCGGTTAAGTTGGATGGTGTAACGGTGATGACAGATTTTGTGGTAGTGGAATCGCCGAGGGTGAAGGGAAGGAAATGGAAAAGGATATGTTACTTCTAGGGCGACCCTTCATCCGCTCGACTCTCATGGTGGTGAATTTACATGCCCGAACCTGCACAATCGAGTTGCAAGGCAAGCCACGTGAACTTAAAGCCTATTCTGCTCCATTATATTATGTTTCGTAGGTTGACCGCAGAAAATTCATAGGAGCGCACACTGGACCCCTATATATACACACTTATCAACAAGGAAGAAAAAGAGCTGCACCAACCGGAAGAACCAAGAACTTCCAGAGTACCCGTTAGCCAACACGGAAGAGTCTTGTACATGACTGTAAAGGTACACCTGCAGGCAAGCAACTATTGATCCCATTTTCTTTTCTTTTTCACTCTACGCTTGAGGACATGCTTGAGTTTAGGTTTGGGGAGGGGGAAGTGTGCTCTCTAGTGTCTTGTATGCATTTTCTCTAGTGTCTTTTGTCCTTTACTTTATGTATGTTTTGGTCATTTTTCTTTTCCGGTCGTTTTTTCTTTTACCGTCTAGAGTCTTTCGTGAGTCGTTCTTCCAAGTTATGAAAGCTTCTATTGTGATTGTTAAATTTGCTTGCTGCTTATGTTTTACATGATACTTAACTGAGGTGGTATAGTGGATTTAAAAGCCCATAAGTTTGTTTCTCCTGTAAATAGCAAGTCTGTTTAACTCTTTAGTGCAAAAAGCCGGTGAGAAACTTTAACCTGATGAAAAAATATTGTACCGGCGCTTATGTGATCCTTTCGGGAAGTGCAAACCCTCTTGTTTGCGCCTTTTCATTCTCATGTGTACTCAGTTAAGTTAGTATGATGAATGACATGCTCTTCATGTTTCATTTTATCAAAAGCCAGTACATTGCGAAGAACCGGTTTGGGGAGAAGAAATTTGCTGTGTTGACATGTTTATTATTCATTTTTTGTAATATGTATTACTTCCCCTGATTAGTTGATTCGTCTCGGAGTGTATCTGTGGTGCTTGTCACCACCGTAGTCGTGTTAGGCGTGTTTTAGATACTACCTATATACCGGTGTGGTCCTAAAAAGCCATATGACCGTGAGGGTTGATGGCACGTATACCAAACTAACACGCACAAAATTGCGGGCTTCGGTAAAACAGACACTGCCAAAAAAGTGAGACTAAAAGAGTCCATAGTGGCCAAATTGATTAGCATCTAATTTATTGTATGCAAATATGTGGTGATATGCAAGTTTGGTTGTATGCTCCGACAAGTTGCTGTGCACAAGGAAAGGCTCCTTCTGACTTAACTGATTGAGTACATTGTATGAGGTATTTGAGGCACCTTTGGGACGAAAGTCACCTTCTTTTTCTCTTATTGTTCCTTGAGTGATTAACCTACTGGTCACTTCCAGAGTGTGAGAGAGAGATGTGTAGGATTTCCTTGTGAGCGATTGGAGAGTTAGACTTAAGTGCTATTTACTTGAGAAACTCCCTTACAGGATTTTTTGTGCACTATTTCTGTCAAGGTTGGTTGAGTGCAAACCTTTTGCATCTTGTGAACTTAACGCTTACAATGGTAGAGTTCGGTCACTTGGAAGTCTGACTCGTTTATGTGTTCTTGTGTGTCGTTGTCTAGAGTCTAGTTGTTTTTATTTTGTTGTGTGTTTGCTCGAGGACGAGCAAAGGTTCGGTTTGGAGATTTTGATGAGAAAATATTCTAACGTCTCAATTGGGCCTTTTTAGCGGTCTTTTATTAGTCTTTGACCTTAGTTTTATACTGTTTTTGTACGTTTTTATGCTTTGGTACTTTGTTTGTATTTTGTAGGATTTTTTGTGATATTTGGTCCCGAAGGTGAAAATTGGAGTGAAGACATTGGTTATAGATCTCTGAATGAAGAATAATTGGGCGAAAACGGAAGTGGATTCGGAGTTCAGACAAAGATTTGAGAGCCGTTTTAGTGAAGCTTGCAAAAGTGAAGATTTACGGAGCAGTCTAGCCATTTTGGCCATAACACTCTCATATGATGTCCGATTGACATGAGCTCGGTGGCCACAGAAACATAATTCAAAGGGCTGCAACTTTCGTTTTGAAGCATGTCCATATTCTGTCTGTAGCAAAAGTTACAGAAGTTTTAAGCTCGCCATGATGAATGACATTCTCGCTGCGGCGAGATTTTGCGAGAGCAGTTTCGGAGCCTAAACAGTGTCTCGCCGCAGCGAACAATTTTCCTCGCCGCGGCGAGATTTGCGATAACATCACAGATTTATCAGAAAAACTCCTTTTTAGGTTAGAATTAGGTCTTCCTTTGCCATAACTTCTTATACTCGATTTTTACATATAAAAAGCTCCTTGAACTAGGTTTTGACATTGATTGATTGATCTTTGGAGCTTGGTTTACCTCTTGTAAGAACCATCGGGATCGAATTCTTGGTAATCTATTGATAATTCTCTATTGTTTATCTTAAATTCGTACTTTTCTTGTGTTTATCGAATTGAATGATTTTTCATGTGATTATCACTATGTTTATGCTTAGCGTAATCAGTTTCTTGACGCCTTTCATCTTTGCTTCCATCATGAGTACCTAAATCACTCCGAACATTGTAGTTATGTGATAGTCTTGCATATTCGTTTCTAGGGTTAGGATTCGTTCATATAGGTTCGTCTAGTTAATAATCTTCGTAAAACCTTCAATCCAATAAGCTAGTTCAAGACTTTCAAAATTGTTTTCGGTTAGGGACCGTGGATTCACAACCCACGATTACTCTAGTTTGAAATATTCAAATAACGATTGGTTGCATTGGATTGATTGACTTATGTATGCCGACCGTGTGACAAATATGAATGATTGCCCTAGAACGAATTAGCATTACTTTATCATTACTATTGTGTTCATCTTCTCTCATTGTTAAAAACCTTTATTTGCTTTATCTTATTCTAGTTTTTAGAAACAACCAACCCACAAATCAATCTATTTTCACAAGTAACTGTTTGCTTTCAAACCGTTGTGGTAGCTTAATTGGTTCCTTAGCGAACGATCATGTGGTTAGCATTGTCTGTCTACAACAACTGCTTACTACTTATTTTCTAAGTAATAATTCGAGCACATCACAAGACGAAAGAAATTTTGGTTTGCAAGGCTTAAATGCCTAAACTAATAGTGATTTTTTCCAGAAGATCATCAAACGCGATAGCAGGAATAGTATTTAATCTAAAAGGCACAAGTAGTCGAATCCCGATGCACTTCGAATCACATAAACACTAGCTAGCATGCATTGAATCAGTCACCACCCCATAATAGGGGTGTTTAGCTACTCATGACAAGCGAAAGCATAATCAAACTAGCAATAAACATAATCTCAAGCACAAGAAAGAGATTCGAGTTGATTGATACAATTTTACCCTTCGTTGTAACTCTAGGTAGAAATTGTAGAACGAAAAAAAATCGATGCTAAAGCTGTGTAGATAATCTCCCAATCAACGTCAATCGTCGGATTACAAGAGAAAACGGTTCAATTACCTCAAATCGGGTAATTGCACTTGAAACTAGTTCTAGCTCTAGAGCAAAGTGTGTGTTCTTGATAATAGAATGATCATTTTCCGTAAAACTCGATGTCTAACTAATACAAAGAAAGAAAAACAAAGTCTGATCCGAAAAGGACAGAAAACGGCGAACTGGGGCAAAATTCGCGCACTGGTGGAAGAGTTGGCGCCCACCATGTATAAGGGTTGGCGGGCGCCAAGATAAACTTGGCGGGCGCCTAGATTCGATCTTTGGGGCCCGCCATCTTCGACTTGGCGCCCGCCAAACCACACTGGATGGTTTTGGCAGGCGCCATCTCCAAGTTGGCGTGCGCCATGGCTTCTGGCAATTTACAATTTTACCCTTTTTGTCCATCTTGCTCGATTTTGCTCCTTTTAACTTCGATTCTTGGTATTTTGGCTTCCCCGCTCCACTTCTAGCAACCGTACGAGGCATTGGGACTTCCATATCTTGTAGATGCATATAAAACACACCCTTTTTGCCTTCAGTTAGCTTGGTTTAGCCAAATACCTGCAAAACCCACAAGGAACAAAACAAGTAAAAAGACTCTAGGAAAACTACTAAAACTATACTTAAGAATAACAAAAAGACGGTAAAAAAGACCAGATGAGACGATGTAAAACTGACTCATCAGTCATTATCTAAACAGACCCAATACGAGTTTCCTTTCTTTCTAAGAGTGTTAGCACATTCGTAAGAGTAATGACCGAAACCTTTACAGACATCACATTGATTGCTACTAGAACCTGCTTTAGAGATACCTATTAAATTTGCATCTTGAAACGCTCTATAAACTGTTTTAGTATAGATTTAAGAGTATCATCATCTTCTTCAACTTTCGGTGTTTCTAAAGACCCAGAGTAAAGTATAATACTTAGGTCATCAGTAACACTGGAAGGTTTTTCAAGAGACTCAGAGGTTTTCAAAATACCCAATAAGGTTTGAAGACTCATGGTATCCAAATTTTTAGAAGTTTCTACAACAATTCTTTTTGTCAAAAGGTTTCGAAAGAGTCCTGATAGCTTTGTTAACTATTTGCTTGTTAGACAAAGGGTCTACAAGCATACGACTTTCTTTTGAAATATCAAAAAGTTTACAAAAGTAGGAATCCATGTCTTCATCCTCCCCCATCTGAAGATTTTCAAAACGATTCAAAAGAGTTTGAAGTTTGGAATTTCTCACACTCAGTTCGCCTTCACAGGTCCTTTGGAGAGTATCCCAGTGTTAGGGATATCTGTTTAGATTTTGATCAACAACCTAATGACTTATCTTAGTTCAGAAAGGTGGTTAGTACTCTTGGTTCACTTAAGCACTGTAAAAGAGGAAAATCAATAAGTATGTTAGTCTAGCAAATCTTGTATAGGATGTTAGGTCTTTGAATGTAATTTATATATCTTTGAAGAAGACCAAGAAGAAGGCATCCGGCAGAAGTGTTCAACAAATTTGATGATTTGAAGACTGCACAATATTGCTGAAGACAAAGGTCATGAGATACCTATGTCCAAATATCTTGAAGAAACAAGTGTTTTTCAATAAACAAGTTTCACAAAAGATATCTGAGAACACAAGGTTTCTGAACGAGGAAAAGTGCCCACAGAAACCTACACTCAGATACCCTGGATAAAACTATGTTTCTGGGAAACAATGTTTCAACAGGTATCTGGAGATGTGAAGGTCTCTAGAAAGGGACATGCAATGCTTCAGAAAGCGTTCATAGTTCCGTTGGCACTACAGAACAAAAATAGTACAATGCAATAAATGCACAGACAGAGACATCTGAATAAAAGAGGAAATCTCTGAAAAGAGACAATGTGTTCTGCAGTACTATTATCAGATATCAATAGTTTGAATTTCATTAAGCTTAACGGATACTATTCAAACGGCATGATTTTCAACTATAAATATCAACACTTAGAATTCTTGAAATACACACCAAGATCTTACACCTTGAACTTACACACAGAACGAACTTATTCATTCAACCATACAAGCCTTCAACCTACTTACTCTTCAGCTTACAGTTGCGACTAAGCTCTTGAATTCTAAGTAGCACGAAAGTTCTAAGTGTCCTGATCCTTAACAAGCATTGCTATCTGTGAAGGAGTTGAATAAAAAGATCAAGTATCTGATTTTCATTTTTTAGAACATTTAACATAGACTTGGGTCAGTAAAGAACATATCACCACACATTATGAAGTGTGTTATGTGATTCTTGTTCTATAGAGTATTCTTAAATAACTGAAAAGTTAGTAAGACTACTCACCTGACAAACCATCATAACCAACACCTTAAACGGCGTGGAGTACATGAAGTACTTAGTTTGGGAAACTAAGGAATAAATCCAAGGTTACTGAGTATAGGAAGTACTTAGTTTGGGAATCTAAGGTACAGCTTAAAGGTTTCTGAGTATAGGAAGTACTTGGCTGGGAGCCGTGGAATAACTCAGGGGGAACACTTGGTTGGGAACCTAGTGTATTTTAGAGAATTGAGAGAAGATATTTGTAAGGTGAACTCAATTATCTGTTTTAGTGGATTCCAGGTCTGAGAAAGGCTGAAGTGGATTAGTTGAAGGATTACGCCACCTTCAGATACCACTATGAAAGACGTGTTATTTACTTTCAACAATTTCATTATCGTTCACTTTATCCTGCTAAGTATTTAAACACATTATATCTTGCTGAGCACGTGCACTTATCACAAAAAAGTCTTCCGCTCTCTGAAATTAAGTATCAGATATCTTCACAGATATCTGAGAAATTGTGTTTATCGACAAAAGTTGTAAAAGACTATTCACCCCCCCCCCCCCCAAGTCTTTTCCTTTGCCGTTATCTGGACTAACAAGTGGTATCAGAGCAGGAAGTTCCCAAGCCTTCTGCACTGAACCTAGATCCCAGATAAGTGCCCACTGACTGCTTTTCACCTACACTTGATTTGTCTGTTTAGTGTGTTTGCTGCAGGATGTCTTTAAGTGACGCTCTAATTCTCAAGTCAGAGAACTATGAGAAATGGAAGAACAACATGATGCTGCACCTAGAAGCCATCAGTGACGAAATGATCGAAGTGATAAAGAGTGGCCCCATAGTCATTCAACAACTCAAGCAGGTCATGGAGGTTTCTAATGGTAAAGACAAAGCTCTGAGTGATGAAGAACCAAGTGGTGGTTCCTCACAAACAGGTGCGTCAACCAGTGGAAGACCTACTGGTCAAGTTGTTTACAAGATAAAGCCCAGAGAGCTCTGGACATCTAAAGATGCCAAGAGAAATCGACTGGATGGTCAGGCTCGCAATATCATCATACGTTACACTCCAGAGCACATACAGTGTAAATTGTGGGGTGAAAAAATGGCGAAAGTGGCCTGGCAACTGATTGAAGAAATCTGTCTCGGCACTCAGAAAACAAAGGAAAATAAGATCGATGTTTTGAAGCTCAAATTCCAAAACTTTAAACAAGGTCCCACAGGGACTCTTGAAGAACTAGATTTCTGGTTCACAACATTGATGAGTGAAATGGCTGCACTTGGTGAAAGTGAGAGATATTCTAACTCTGAAAAGGTTAAGACTATCATGAGAAGCTTGAATCAAAACTGGGAACATACTCGGTACTTTTATTTCAACCAAGGAATGCCAAATATCACTCCAGTAGAACCTTTTCCCACTTAGCTACTATCAACTATGAAACTACTCAGAGAGAACAAATGATTGATGAGAAAGTTCATAGTGTTGTTTAGTAACACAAGGTACTTTTGAAAAGAAGGATACCAAAGAAATGGCTGAGGAAGATGCTCTTGCTGTGAAGCAAATGAGAAAATATGTCAGTCGGGAGATTGAGAGAAGAAAAGCCAAAGAGAAGTTGAAAAAGCATCTAGGCTCAAACTATCACTAGTACAAAAATATGCAGCTGTCAAGCTCGCTGAACAAGCCGGCTCAGCAAGCATCTAGTACTGAGGAAGCAGAAATCGGAAACGATATATGTTTCTATTGTCAGAAATCTGGTCATTTTAAAATAGACTGCCCTGTTTTCAATAAGCTAAAGATGGGTGACAAGAAAGATAGAAGAAACTTCAAGAGTGGTCAGAGAGCTATGCTCACTGAGGAAAGGAAAAAGATTCAAATCCAACTCGATGCTCTTGATATTGAGTCAGAATCTGAGGAAGAAGACTCAGATGACTCCAAACTACCTTCTCCAGAATTATGTGGCATCACTCATGAATTGTTTGACTTTGGTCAAAAGAAAAGGGAATTATGTGGGGTTGTTGAGGAGATCTATCCAGATTGCTCCAACATTGAGCCTGGCCTAATGGCTGACAAGTTAACCAACATTTCTCAATTCATAAATTATGAGAGTGATGAGGAAGAAATCAGAGATTTAGAATATCTCAGAAGAGAACTTGATCTCTACAAAAGAGAATTTCAAATGGTCCAAGTTAGAGCCGACATTTTTGAAGAAGAAAAGAATTCTCTTGAGAAGGAAAATTCACAATTACTCAAGATATCTGAGAAAAAGGATGCTGAAAATGCATTTCTCAAAGTACAGATATCTGAGAAGGAGAAGTCACACATAAAGGCATTGGATATACTCCAAAAGGAAAATAAAGATCTTCTTTCTGAATATGAGGAACTCAAAAAGAAAGAACTATCTTTTCAATCCTGTGCCAAAGCTAGTAACACTCTTACTGAAGTACACTCTTATTTAAGAGATCCTTCAGAAAAGGGAGGACTTGGGCTGAACACACAAATAAATAGTTCTACTACTCTGAATAAGAGTGACGAAAGAATATCATTTGTTAGTGCTCAACATGATGGTTCTCAAATAACCTACAGCATTGGTCAGAAAGCTAAGGTTGTTGACAAAGGAAAGGCAGTCGCGACCAAACCTTTGTGGGAAAAACAATTCCAAAAGAAAACTGTTGGGAACGTTTCTGTAAAGAAACATAACACTGAATAGTGTAATCACCCACAGTGCTATGTCTCTCAGAGAGGAAAAATTGCGGGAGCAGACAAATTTTCCAACATCACATTTTCTGGAAAGAAAGACGTTCCAGAGACTAGCAGAGCTGCTGAGAAGAGAACTCAGATAGCACCAGGTGCTCGAAATGGCATTGGCTATAAAGCCATCGGGAAACAACTCGCTCGTGAGTATAAACAAGAGCAAGAGCCATGGATGAAAGCCAGGATTGCGCATAGCAATCATCAGAAGTGGAAAAAAAACCGGTTGCGACCACTCTGAATGCCAGGGCTAGAAGAATCTGGCAAGGAAAGCTAAGTTCTTTGAAGCAGACTCAAGAATCGACAGTACTGAAAGCACCACGAGGAGCACCAAGGAACACACCAAGAAGGAAAATAGCTTTAAATGATAATGACACTAATCATTTACCTAAAATTCCTCCTTATGTTCCAACAAGAAAAAAGAATACCCCAAGGAAGTTCATTCAGAAATGGATTTCTACAGGGAGATTCTTTAGTCCAGAAGGTTCCATTGTTGGAATGAGAGCCTAACTCCATGTTTCCTGTTTTGTGCAGAACACTCTGAGGAAGAACCCGAAGTGGCATTTTGATAGTGGATGTGCGAAGCACATGACAGGAGACAAAGCAAATCTCATTAACTACAGAAAATGTGATAAAGGACCAATTATTAGATTTGCTGGAGGAGATGAAAATCCAACCATAGGTTTTGGCAATCCGAAGCTTGGAGCTCTTACAATCTCTGAAGTACTACATGTAAAGGGATTGAAATATAATCTCCTAAGCATGAGTCAATTGGTAGACGAAGGGTACACTGTAAAGATCAAGTCAAAACTATGCAAAGTAATTGACAATGAGTCAAAGAAGACAGTCTTGGTTGCTAGGCGGAAAGGAAATCTTTATGTTGCTGATTGGGCATTTGCCACAACTAATGAATGTCTCATGGTGAGTCAATCTGGCCACACTGAAGAAAACTGGCTATGACATAAAAGAATGAGTCACTTAAACTTCAAAACTCTGAACAAGCTAGCCAAGAAAGAATTGGTGGTTGGTTTTCCCAAAATCGCATATAAAAAAGATGGTATATGCTCAGCTTGCCAAATGGGAAAACAATCCAAAACATCTTTCAAGTCTAAAACTAGACACTCCAGTGAAAGGCCACTGCAAATGTTACATATGGATCTTTTTGAATCCTCTGTAACTAGCTATGCAGGAAAGAAGTATGGTCTGGTTGTTGTTGATGATTACTCAAGATTCACTTGGGTCGTATTTCTCAAGCAAAAATCTAATGCAAGGGTTGAAATACCCAACCTGCTGAATAAGCTTGAAGTCATGAAAAATGACAAGGTATCTGTAATCAGAACAGATCATGGTACTAAGTTTGTGAACCAGTACATAAAAGAGTTTTGTACCTGCAAAGGTATGCAACATCAACTATCTTCAGTACGGACACCACAACAAAATGGTATTGCTAAAAGGAAGAATAGGACCCTAAAAGAAGCAGCAAGAACAATGCTTCCTGACACTGAAATAACTGAAATCGATTGGGTTGAAGCTGTTAACATAGCCTGCTACACTCAAAATAGATGTTTGATTAACAAACACCATGACAAAACTCCTTATGAACTTTTAATTGGTAGACCCCCTAGTATCAAGCATCTAAGGGTGTTTGGTTGCAGATGTTTTGTTCTTAACAATGGAAAAGAATACTTGAGAACATTTCAACCAAAAGTAGATGAAGGAGTATTTCTTAGTTATTCTCTAAATAGAAAAGCCTACTGAATCTACAACAAAAGAACGCAAAAGATTGAAGAATCTGTTCATGTAGTTTTCTACGAAGGAAACAAGAAAATACCCTTGAATGAAGAACTCTCAGATAGGTTCAAAGAACTAATGATTAAAGATTCTGAAGAAGAATCCTCAAAAGGAAACAACTCTGTCATTCACTTAGAGGATGACTCTGACGATGAAAAGCAACCATTGCTTAGTAACAACCAGATGACTCTAAGACATGATGAAGAATTTCCTATGAGAATTCCAGAAATGGAACAGGTTACTAAGAACCTTCATCATGAAGAGGTTTCTGAAAATGAGATTGTTGAAAATTCAATCCCAGATATTTCTAACACTGAAAAAAGTGTCAGATATCAATGGAATTTCCCGTGCGCCAGATATCTCAGATACTGAAAAAGTATCCTGTCAAGATCATATTGATTCACATTCAGATCGAAATGATATTAGTTAAAATGGATAAGAAATCATCCTGCCACGGATGTGATTGGTCCTTTAGACTAAGGGGTTAGAACTAGGAGAGCAATTGCTGGAAATGCAGACTCTCTTTATGGATGTTTCATATCAAATATTGAACTAAAACTATAGAAGAAGCATTGAAGGATCAAGAATCTCTGCAATGCAAGAAGAGTTGGATCAATTTGAGAGAAACAAAGTCTGGAAACTGGTTCCACTTGTTGACGGAATATCTGTAATTGGAACCAAGTGGGTTTTCAGAAATAAAATGAATGAGTCTGGTGAAATAACCAGAAACAAAGCAAGGTTGGTTGCCAAGGGATTCACCCAAACTAAAGGACTAGATTTTGATGAGTCATATGCTCCAATTGCAAGATTAGATGCAATTAGACTATTTCTAGCCTTTGCAGCTCATAATGACTTTAAAGTTTATCAAATGGATGTCAAAAGTGCATTCCTAAATGGTGAACTTGTTGAGGAAGTCTATGTTGAACAACCACCAGGCTTTGAAGTTTCCACAGAAAGTAGAATGGTTTATAAGCTTCAGAAAGCTCTGTATGGATTGAAACAGGCTCTAAGAGCATGGTATGATACTTTAACCAAATACTTGCTGGAAAGTGGCTTCAAGAAAGGAGATGTTGATAAAACACTCTTTACTTTGAACCATGCAGGGAAACTACTTTTAGTTCAAGTATATGTTGATGACATTATATTTGGATCTAAAGACAAGCAACTTTCTGAAGACTTTGCTGAGCTCATGAAAAGTAAATTTGAGATGAGCATGATGGGAGAATTAAACAACTTCCTAGGATTGCAAGTCAAGAAACTTAATGATGGAATATTCATTAGTCAAACAAAGTATGCAAAAGATATGCTCAACAAGTTTAATCTAAAGCCTTCTGAAAAGAATGCTAAGATACCTATGAGCATTGGAACCAAAATGACCTATACTGAATCTGACAAGAGTGTTGAAGAACACAAGTATAGGAAATTGATTGGGTCTCTACTATACCTGACTGCAAGTAGACCTGATATTCAATATGTAGTTGGAGTGTGTGCTAGATTTCAGACAAATCCAGTGCAATCACACTACAACATTGCTATGAAAATATTAAGGTATGTAAAGGGTACCGTAGAAGTTGGATTGTGGTATCCAAAAGACAGTGGATTGAGTTTAGTTGGCTATTCTGATGCTGACTATGCTGGATCATTGCTTCATAGAAAAAGCACCTCAGGAACTTGTCAATTTCTTGGTGCCAGATTGATATCATGGTTCAGCAAGAAACAAAACTCAATTTCCACATCTGCCACAGAGGCTGAATATATTACTGCTGGGTGTTGTGCTTCACAGATATTTTGGATACAACAACAACTCAGAGACTATGAGATCAATGAAGAGAAAACTCCGATTTTATGTGACAACACAAGTGCTATTGCCATAACTCAGAATCCTAAGTTTCATGCAATAACAAAGCACATTGATGTTAGACACCACTTCATTAGAGACCATATTGAAAAAGGAAATATAGAGATACTCAAGATTGGTACTGAAGACCAACTTGCAGATATCTTTACAAAGCCTTTGCAAGAAAGCAGGTTCTTAACCTTGCGACATAGTCTTAGGTTAATGGAGTTACCGAAGGAACTGGAAACTTCTAATCTCTGAGAAGGAAACTCAGAAAGGAGAAAGATATCTAGAACAGTCATCTAGATATCTAAGGAGAAAAGGTATCTGAGACGAGAACTCATATACTAAAAGGATGGGTAAAAGTGACTTTCAAAGATTTCTGAGACGGGTACTCAGATATCTATGAGATCACAAAGTGAGGGGGAACACAAAAGACAAATGTGGTACAACTGTATTCAGTCAACTACATCTCTGGTGTTTTGTATCTTTCCATTTATATGTTAAGTTACACACAGTCTCTGAACTGACTACATAAGTCGAAAGACTATCCCCTAGTCACAGAAAAGAGATGTGATTCAGAAAGCCATTCGCCAAATTTCATTAATTAGGCACAATTACAATTACTGATTGTGATCATTGTTGAAGAAGCAAACTTGACGCTTGATGAAATGGGCATTTGATCTTAACGGACGAGATTAATTCTCGGTAAAATAGTGGACTGTCAAAACTCAGTCGTGGCCCACTAAGCATTTAATGCAAAATGATTTTTACCCACAACCTTCTGCATTTGCACAGATACATATTCACAAAATCAATTTGTATGTATGTATCTGCTGAAAGTACAATGCTATATGTATATATATATACATATATATATATATACATATATATATATATATACATATATATATATATATATAATTTTGGCAAAAGAAATCACTTTCGCCTAATCCAACATTCACACTTACACAGAAATAGCAAAAACCTTTCAAAGTTTTCTGCAAATCTCTGTTCTTCACTTAGTTATTCTGCAAAGAATCACTAAACTCGCACCTTAATCTCTTTCCGACTTTCAAAAACTTTCACTATTTAAAGAGATGGCTCCAAAACATGCTTCTACTCAGAAATCCCAAGTTACTACCTCTGGTACTATTGAAAAGCAAGCACTAGTGTTGGTTATCACGAACAATCGATTGATAGGAGACTTCAATCCTGATCATTGGACTTCAAATCACAGGATGATTTGGGGTGGTGCCATGATTGAGGAATACCTTGTTGTTGCAATAGAAAACCAGGCTGACAGGAAGTTGGTACTTGATATGCTTGAAAAGGCACAAATCAAGGGCTTTCTATCTGCTTTTCCCAGTGGAGTTTCTTCACTGGATGTCCTGGAGTTTGACAACAACTCCACGATTATTTCCCAAGTCTCTGAAGGCACTGAGACAGTGTCTTTCAAGACTAAAGTCCAAGGAAAGGAAATTCTGTTGAACGAAACAGCTTTCTGTGAGCTGTTTGAGCTTCAAAATATTGGAAAGGATTTTGAAATTGACACCAAGGATGAAGATCTCCTTGTGGGTGTCAAAAAGCTCTACAGTGATGTGTGTGATCTTGACAAGCCAGACACACCCATAGACTTTAAGCTTGCTGACATAAGGACCAGACGTCTGTTGGTCCACTGGGATGTGTTGGCATGTATCCTTCACAGATGCTTTGATGGTCTACAAGGAGGAGCTGACCAGATAAGCCAAGAACGCTGGATGATGATGTTCTTGTTGAATTAACAAAACAAAAGGCTGGAAAACCCTTTTAATTGGGGGAAGTACGGCTTCATGAAATTTGTGAAGAAGATACAAGGCTTTAAGCCTAAAATCTTTAAGGGCCTTACTAAGCCAAAAGCCACAGTAAGCTATGGATTGAAGATATGCTACTTACTGGAGTGTCTTGGCATTGAGCTTAGAGAGACGACATACATTGCCAATAGTAACCTACTATACAAATATGATTATACAAAAATGATGAAAAAGGTTACTGCATCTCAGAAAGGTTCCAAGAAACGAAAGACTGATGAGGTATCTGAGGGTTCCATTACGACCAAAAAGCCCAGAACTTCACGAAAGAAGTCTGCTGGCATATCAGAAGGCATACCCATTGTGGATGTCGACTCTCAGATATCTGCCGCCACTGCTGATGAACTCATCAATGAAGATGAACTCATAAATGCTGCTAAGACCACAGCTGATGAACTCATCAATGCTGCAGAGTACCTTGCTGATGAACTTATCAATGTTGATAAAAGCAATGAGAAACTTCAAACACTCTCTGCAGAAGCAGCAGGGATTGTTGATAACTCAGTCCCAGATTTCAATGAAGAATCTGAAGATGAGGGGGAAGCAATAATCCCCAAGGTTGCTGAAAGAGAAACTAGTTCAAAGGTTGCTGAAGAAGCAACTGTGTCCAAGATCACTGGACAAAACAAACCATCAGATCAAGTAACACTTAAGCATATTGAAGATGCTCTGATGAGTGGCAACTTAGTGTTGGAGGATACTTCCATTGCCTCAACACCTAAAAATCTATCTCAAGCAGATCTGGATCGGCCCCATACAGCATCACCTTCTTCATCCATATCAGAATCACCACACCAACCACAATAGCCAATATTGGATGCTGTTGAGATGATACTTGAGTTACAGCATGAGATACCAGCATCTTTCCTTGCTGAAGAAAATCCTGTAAAAGAGCAGGTTCCCCAACTCAATGCGAGGGATCAAACTGAGGCATCTGCTCAGAATGATGAACTAGGGGAGGCAACTGAGTTTCACACTCAGGATAGGTCCGAAGTACCTCAAACTTCTAACAAAGAAGTGGTCCAAGAACAACAAGACCAACGCATGGAAACATCACAAGTTCCAGAGACCAGTCAGCCTGACAAAGCTCAGGTAGCTGAATGGTTTAACTCTTTACTTGTGATAACTTATGCTTAAATCTTGTTACTTATTAAAATTTCTTTGTTACAGGCTGAATTAGAAACACAAGAACAAGAGGAAGCTGGAAAGCTTGCCTCAGAGACTGAGAAGGAGGCCACCACAGCCTCACCTCTTAAGGAATCTGAGCCTGTGCTACTGGTGATAGAGAGTTCCTTAAGATATTACTTTTCAGATATATGTTAATACACTTAACTAATTAAGTTACTGTTTCTAATAGGCTCCAACTGAGAAGAAGAATGATGAGGCTGAGAAGCCTAGCTCATTAGAGAATCAACTAGAGACTCACACAGTCTCTGAGGAACAAGATTCTGAGCCTTCTACTAAGAAGGTATATATCTCAGACATCTATACTTTCCACTCTGAAACTCTTATCATTTTTCTAAAATGCTTAACACTTTCTACTTACAGACTCAAAAAGAAGTAGAAGTTGATAGGGATATGCCACCTCAATCCCCACAACCAATGGAAGTTGATGAGGCCAACAAGCCTTCATCATCTGAGAGAATACCAGAAGCTGCACAAGTTTTTGAGAGACAAATATCTGAGTCTCCTATTGTGGAGGTAATTGACTTCTCAGATATCTGAAATTGTCTAATTATTTCTCTTAACAAATTTCTAAGTGTTATGCTATATTCTCAGATTCAAGCAGAAAGAAAGATCACTGAGGATCAGACTTCCCAGTCTCCTCCTCATATCCAGATATCTGAGGCACCTGGAACCTCAGTAGTCAAGTCATCTCAGCCTGTCACACAGATAACTCAGATACCTTTCTACTCTAAACCCCATATATCTACCAAAGTTTTGAAACTAATTTAGAACTCTTTCTTTCAGGCTCAAACAAGTGCCACTAAGGTCCCTGTTGATGAGAATAAGGACCTGCTTCCTTTCTTCAAGGAACACACTTTGCCAAAGCACCTAAAATGCTTCAGGAAATGGCAATAGCTTCGATGCTCCGATCTATTTGAGATCATAAAGGTGACTGATCACCCCATAAGGAGAGCACGACCCCTTAACTTGGAAAATTATGTCCATGCTATGTTCCCTACTGAACAATACTCTTTTGGAACATTAATGCATAAGGACTTCGTCAAGGAAGTGGCCAGAAAGCTTATCCAAGCTTTTAACCAAGCAGATGGTCAGACCAGAATGCAGATGGCATTCAAGCCTATTTTGCCCCAGACCCTACAGTTCGACCCTCTGAGCAAGAGGAAGTTAATGGGCAAATGGTCACTATTCCAAAAGTGATCAATATGGTCTCTGAAGATGAAGAAGAGAAGGAGACTGATGAGAATGATTATGAAGAACCTCCTTCAGACCATCACAAGGATGATGATGATGCTCCTGCACCAGGGACATGAGGGATTGCACAAGAAAGCAATGCCTCAGTTGCTGCAAAGCACACTGAGATGACATCACAAAAATCCCCTCCTCCATCTCCCCCGAAATCTATCCATCCATCTCCCCAACAAAGAGACTCTACTGAACAAGTAGTTGAGCTCTCTGAGGACAACACTCAGAAAATATTGGATGCACAAGCCAGAGTTGCTCAACTCACACAGTTGTTGGAGGAAGAACAACAGCTAAATCTTCAACTGGAAGAGAAGATAGTTGAATCCAAAGCAAAGCTCCAAAAGATTGAAGATCAAACCATAAAGGAAATGGAAGCTTATGCTGAAATGAAAGAACTCCAGCTTGTTGTTCAGGCAATTGCTGAGGAACTAGATACTGAGCAAGTATCTGAAGACAAGCATGATGCTAAGGCTGCATCACCAAAAGATGTACCATCCTCCTCACTAAAAGGAAAGAAGCCCATCTCTGAGATGGTTGCTGGACTAGAAAACATTGATGAAAATGACCAAGAGGATGAAGATCACTGGGCTGATGACTCAGATGATGAAGAAGAGAAGAAATTGGCAGAACAACGAAATGAGCACTTGGTGGTGTCTCATTTGAAAAGGAAGCTGATTGCTCCTGAAATTTTCAACAAGCTGCCAAATGTCAACTCCAATGGATACTTGAACAGATATCAAGTACTGGCTAAAATGAACAAGGAGTTCTCTTCTCAGAATGAAGCCGCCATTGCATCAGTCCCTACAGAAATGAAGAAATTCACTGAGCTCATCACTCAGAGAACAACCAGTTTGGTCATTGCTCAGAAAGACCTAGGCATGGTTAGGGATGATGACCAAAACTTGGCTGCAAAAGCCTTTGAAGAGGCTAGCTATGCTGCTGAAAAAGCAGATGCTATTCAAGGTCCACTAGCAGAGCTCACTGATAAAGACAATGGTCTTATCAAACAAAATCAGGAGCTCAAGGCTAATCTGGAAAAGTTGGTTGTTGCCTACAACTATTTGCAAGGCAACTTTGACTCCTTTTAGAATCTTTTGTGATTCTTAGTCAGTCAACAATGATTAAGGGGGAAGGATTTCAAGGTGCTCAGAGAGGAAGAGGAAGAGGAAACAAAAGAAAAATTGAACAACCACCTCTCAAAATAAATGAGCCCTCCTCCTGTCAGACTGTTCTACAGATAATGGCCACTACTCAGCAACTTCCTGAAAAAGGAATGACAACAAAGGCCAGGGCACAGAAACCTCCAAGGGGTACCAAGGCTCCAAGGAGAAGACAATGGAAAGGGATTGATGAGTCAAAGAAGAAGAAGAAGAAGAAGAAGAAGAAGAAGAAGAAGAAGAAGAAGAAGAAGAAGAAGAAGAAGAAGGACAAATCAAATCCCAGGGCAATGAAGAAGGCTGCAAATCACCCTACAAGAGAAATCTGGAGGATGATGATGAAGAAGAGGATAAAGATGAAGCTCCTCTTCACAGAAAGAGAAAAAGGGTGATAGCCTAACTGAGCCCTTGAATGCAAAGCTAATAGCAGCTAAAACACCCTCTGGAAATACCAAGTCAATCCAGGGTGGTTCTTCAAGCAATCCCCCAAGGGAGAATTCAAGACAAAGGAGGAACAAGATGAGAGCTGAACAAAGAAAACTTCAACTACCACTCAGGCTTGAAGAAGCCAAGATTGAGTATGTGAAGACCAACAATGACTCCTCTGTCTATAGGTGCATTAATCAAAAGAATGTCTACTAGATTCTGGAACTCAAGCACTTACTGGTAAATGAAAAATTCCCACAACCAATCCATAAACAACTCATGGCATGGAGAAAAGACAAGCTAGTCTTGATTAACACCAACCACATCCAAGCCTGGTTGGATTTTGAAGTAATCAAGAGAATAGAAGCCATGAAGAAGGACCTCTCTGATGATTGTCCTTATGGAAAGCCAGATGACGTGCACAGAATTCCCAACATCACTGGAACAGGCACAAGAGCAAGACTTGTTTTGGAACCCTATGAGTCTTTTTACATGACTCAAGAGCAATACAAAGGTGACATAAGATATCTGAGGATTATTTATGAATATTTCAAGCTATCAGATATCAGAATTGAGCATGCCTGGAAATGGGAAAAGTATTTGTGGGTCAAACATTTTGCCAAGAAGAATCCCACCAAAACCTACAAGGAAGTTTGTGGATTTGCCAGAAACACTGATATGATAGTCAGGACCTTGCTCTGTGACTACTCAGATGATATCAAAAGGTTTGGGGATAGGGAATTTGCTAACTGATCCCTAGATCTGCTGACTAAAGACTTGAAGATTTTGAAGACTTAAAGACTAGTAAATTAGAATGTTTACTTGCAACTTGGTTAATCATGTTGTTCTAATTTAACTAAATGTTTTGTATCTTGCTGACTGTGCTGTAATATGATTTATTTATTAAGTTATCTGTGAACTTTCTTTGTAACTTATCTGATGAACCTACTCCCTGAGAACACAAGGTTTCTGAACGAGGAAAAGTGCCCACAGAAACCTACACTCAGATACCCTGGATAAAACTATGTTTCTGGGAAACAATGTTTCAACAGGTATCTGGAGATGTGAAGGTCTCTGGAAAGGGACATGCAATGCTTCAGAAAGCGTGCATAGTTCCATTGGCACTACAGGACAAAAATAGTACAATGCAATAAATGCTCAGACAGAGACATCTGAAGAAAAGAGGAAATCTCTGAAAAGAGACAACATCTTCTGCAGTACTATTTTCAGATATCAATAGTTTGCATTTCATTAAGCCTAACGTATACTATTCAAACGGCATGATTTTCAACTATAAATATCAACACTTAGAATGTTTGAAATATAAACCAAGAACTTACACCTTGAACTTACACACAGAACGAACTTATTCATTCAAGCATACAAGCCTTCAACCTACTTACTCTTCAGCTTACAGTTGCGACTAAGCTCGTGAATTCTAAGTAGCACGAAAGTTCTATGTGTCCTGATCCTTAACAAGCATTGCTATCTATGAAGGAGTTGAATCAAAAGATCAAGTATATGAGTTTCATTCTCCAGAACATTTAACATAGACTTGGGTCAATAAAGAACATATTACCACACATTGTGAAGTGTGTTAAGTGATTCTTGTTCTATAGAGTATTCTTAAATAACTGAAAAGTTAGTAAGACTACTCACCTGACAAACCATCATAACCAACACCTTAAACGGCGTGGAGTACAGGAAGTACTTAGTTTGGGAAACTAAGGAATAACTCCAAGGTTACTGAGCATAGGAAGTACTTAGTTTGGGAAACTAAGGAACAACTCAAAGGTTTCTGAGTATAGGAAGTACTTGGCCGGGAGCCGAGGAATAACTTAGGGGGAACACTTGGTTGGGAACCTAGTGTATTTTAGGAATTGAGAGAAGATATTTGTAAGGTAAACTCAATTATATGTCTTAGTGGATTCTAGGTCTAAGAAAGGCCGAAGTGGATTAGTTGAAGGATTACGCCACCTTCAGATACCACTATAAAAGACGTGTTATTTACTTTCAGCAATTTAATTATCGTTCTCTTTATCTTACTAAGTATTTAAACACATTATATCTTGCTGAGCACGTGCACTTATCACAGAAAAGTCTTCCGCTCTCTAAAATTAAGTATCAGATATCCTCACATATATCTGAGAAATTGTGTTTATCGACAAAAGTTGTAAAAGACTATTCACCCCCCCCCCCTCCCTAGTCTTTTCCTTTGTCGTTATATGGACCAACACCCAGGCCTGTTGAGCATGTTCGAATTAATTTAACCATGTGGGGATTAGAATATATAAGGAGAGTGTTAAGAGCTCTCTCATTGTTGTTAGCATCCGCAATTTCTCGATATAAAAGTCACACTTTGGTTGAAGAATGCAGTTCTTATCAATAACATAATGTAAAAGAGGTACCGTATAACCATCAGTGATGCTTTTCCAAATCTGAGTATCAATAGTTATGATATGCACGTGAATACGAGGCTTCCAAAAATCGTAATTGGAGCCATCCAGTATAGATAACCTGTTGACATAAGGATTAGCAAAATCCATGATACCAAATCCAAACACCTATGAGTTAGGTGCTTGGCTCTAATGCCAAATGAAAATGTATGGACCGGGATTTGGTACAGGATTGACAAGTGTATACAGTACACCAAAGAATACTATAGAGTAGTATATTTGATATACTGTATTAATCAGTGTATAAAATAAACCTAACACTTGTACTAATCAAAATAAACAAAGAACACTATTGCTTAGTGTCGTTTATCAAAAGAAACAGTATGTTTAAACTACAGAAATTCTATATACAAGCAGAACAGCTGCAGCGGAAAAGTAAGAACAACTTTGTGTATTCAGTACACCTAAGAACACTATGAGAAAGTGTCTTTCATATATACTGAATTGAGCAGAGTATTAACTAGAACAGTTAATACACTAACACACAACAAATCTATTGGACGAAGCAGGACACAACAGAAAGTAAAATAACTTAGTGTATTCAGTACACCGAGGAACACACACAGAAAGTGTCTCCGATATACTGATTGTATAGAGTAATAACTATAACAGTTAATTACTCTAATACACTACTAAACTACTGAATAATAAAGTACACAACGGAATGTAAAACACTAAGAGGAATTGAAGAAGTTTAATATATTATAAACTTCTCCACCACTTAAGGCCAATGTAACTCACAGTAACTATGAATTACAAAACACACTCTAAAGACTTAATCATATCCAGAGATCTAAGCTAGAATGCACAAGCTTCTATTTAACCTAAGAACTAGGTCAAAGCTCAACGGGTATACAAACAACTCAGTGTACTCGATACACCTAGACTGCTAATTTCTATTCCTTAGTTTTTGTGAACTACGACTAGCTTCTTATATAGGTTTACAACCCTAGATGCTAGAAGGTAAGTTCGGTTTGTTTTGCTACATATCTTTACTTGTTCTTCTTCGAAATCTTCTCAAGGAAAGATTTCCTTTGCTCTTCTCTTCAATAAGGAAAGTGCAGATTTTCTTTCCTTCTTGTTTCTTCCTTGTTAATTCTTTCCTACTTGCTTCACACGTTTTTCCTTCTTAACTCAGCCACAATCATATACTTAGAATATTCAAATTTCTTAAGTAAAAATCATCAATATTTTTGTCGCAGATTCTCTTTATCTTTAATAAGGAAATAATTCATCTTTAACCAAATTTGCTTTCCCACTTGGTTTCGAACCTTCTAGGCTTCAATTTCGAATCCCTTGACTTATTTGGACCTGCACTATTAACCCAAAACCGTGGAACTAGGTTAAGGTTAAATTAGGAACATATCGAACAATTTATATTATCGTGCAGTCGACAGGTGTTGTGAAAACACCGTTAGTCAACACAAGTGCTCTTGAACCTGTAAAATTCCTAAAGCAGATAACTTAAACATGGTATCTAGTGAAGTTGAATAAAGGCAAAATCCATTAATTCAATTGCAATTACAAAGTGCAGTCATGGTGTTGTGAAAACACTGACTCACACACTTGCACTTTCAAGGGTCATTATTGGTCGTAATGTCATGCGTAACATTTAACGAGCCCACATCAGGAACTACTACACACTACAAAAAATTCGGGCTTTAGAGATGGAATTATCCGTCGCTAAAGCCCGCCCGATTCGTCGCTAAAGCTTTAGCGACGGATCGGGCGACGGATTGGACGCCCGTCATTAAAACGGGCGTTACAAATCCGTTAGCGACGGATTAGTAATCCGTTGCTTTTTAGCGAGGGACTAGCGACGGATTAATCCGTTGACCAGTTTGTCCGAACTAGCGACGGATTACTAATTCATCGCTAATTGGTGACGGATTTTAGCGACGGAATTCAATCCGTCGCTAAAACCCACCAACCAGATCGCCTAATTTGTGGGGATTTAATGACGGATTTTTTCCGTCGATAAATCCCCAGGGCTAATTCGCCTTTAATTCGGGGATTTAGTGACGGATTGATTTTCTTCGATAAATCTACTGTTTTTTTTTTTTAAAAAATTATATTTTTCATTCCTGTTTCACATTTCACCTGTTTTTTCACAGAATATAATCGTAGATAATATACCCGAAACAATTAAATGGCATTAATTATTCAAACGTAGATAAATTGCATTAACAAAGATTCGACGAATACAAATTATCCAAACCGAAGTCTAAAGTGTGCAAACAAGTAGCTAGAAGATGAGATAGTGTCAAAGTATGTAACATAAACAACATAAGTCTGATGTAACTAAGAATCGGGAGGAGGCTGTGGGTGGGACTGGGATGAAGTGCTGATCATCTGGGTCAAAGCGTCCACCCGCTGAGCCATACGAGCCTGATCCTCAACGCTTGTACCAGTTCTTACCACAGAACTTGCAGTTCAGTAGATCTACATCCTCCCCCCAATAGATCATGCACATATCCTCATAACAATCTATGACTTCCATAGGCAACCCCATCCCCCGCATCTTTTTCTTCGCTTGGTAAAAGTTGGTGGGAACTAGGTTTTCTTGAGGATAACACTCCGATAACAGTTGTACGTAACTATTGAAGCTCGCTTCAGATTGCCCACCCTCGGCCTTACAACTCATTAGTCGAGCCAACAAAGACAACTCTGTGTGCTTCTTACACCCGAGCCAAATCGGCTTCTTCGCTGATTCCAACAAGTGAAAGAACACCTGATCCTCGGGATTCGATGGTTCCTCCACATCCCCCTCGGTTACTGGCTCCTTAGTGTCCATCAACTCTGGACTCCCAACATCAAACACCATTTGCTCCATCCGTTCATGTTCATAATTAGCATCAGATGTAGACGTATTCTGAGTACTTCCGATCACATTTTTCTTCTTCCTTTTACGCTTACGGATATGCTCATAATCCATGAATGGTATTGGTTTCTCACCATGATAACACCATACCTCATACTCAGACACGAACCCCTTACGTTTCAAGTGCTCCACTACCGTTGTAGGAGGCAAAAATTGCATATTCCTACATTTGTTTGCATTGCAAGGGCGCTTCATCATCCCCCCACTCAAATGAGTAGTTTATGTAAGCGCAAAAGTGATGAAGGATTCAACTCCTTCCACAAAACTAGACTGAATTCTGCCATTAACTATGCGACGGTACATCCATGAACAATCAGGATTCATAATTAGATGATTAGCCTGACACGTCTAAATTTGTTAGATTCATAACATGCATTTTACGTTAATATAATCACCAAAATCACCAAATGGTCTCAAAACACTTAATTAAATCTTCCTAATCCTAGTACATATATGAATTTATCAAATCAAAAGTACTACATACTTACAAACATCCTAATATTATACTAATTAAAAATCAAATTTCACAATCAATATATCAATTGCACATCTCAAAGTTAACACACTACATAACATAAGCTAAACTAGCTAGCTAGTATACTATACTTTCCATAAACATACAATTGCTCAAATTAGTCGAAATTAACAAAATTCCCAAATTTGTCAAAGTAAGGGTTTCAAAACACTCAACTAAATCTTCCTAATCCTACTACATATACGAAAATATCAAATTAAAAGCCCTACATACTTACAAACATCCTAACATTATACTAAAAATCCAAATTCACAATCAATATATCAATTGCACATCTCAAAGGTAACACACTACTTAATATAAGCTAAACTAATTACTACATACTTCCCATAAACATGTAATTGCTCAAATTAGTCGAAATTAACAAAATTCCCAAATTAGGCAAAGTAAGGGTTTTAGCCAAAATACCTTCAATTAAGCTGTAGAAAGATGAAATTGATTGACCACCCGAGCTCCTTGTCCCACGAGCTTCGAAAAGACTCCAAGATTGGCCGGAATGGTGGAGTTTTGGTTGGAATTGGTGAAGGGCGAAATGAAGAAAGTAGAAGGAAGAAAAGAAGAAGAAGAGAAATGGAGAAGATTCTGCCTCTGCTGCCCGTTATATTCTCCAGATTCTGCGACGGATAGCCATCCGTCGCTATTTAGCAACGGATCGCTATCCGTCGCAGAATGGTATTTTTCTTTTTTTTTTATTTGGTCAACTATTTTAGGGACGGACATATATAATATCCGTCCCAAAATAGGGACGGATAAAATTCTGGATACATACACGGACTCCCAGTTAGTAGAGGCCCAATTCTCAGGCGCTTTTGCCACAAAGGGCACCTCAATGATCAAGTATCTTGAGCTACTGAAGCAAGAAGTGAGTCTCTTTGAGGAGTTTACCCTGGCAAAATTTGATAGGGAATGGAATGAAAGAGCGGACACTCTGGCAAAATATGCATCCGCAATAGCTGCTTTGGACACAAGAAGGGTCATTCTACTCACAGTTAGGAACTCATCCGTCATGAGTACTACTCAGACTATTATGGCCATTGGATCAGGTAGAAATTGGATGACTGATATCTATAACTACCTCAAAGACGGATCTTTGCCTATCGATCCGAAGGAATCAAGAAGTGTACATTGCCGAGCTAACAAGTATTTCATACTTGGAGAAGATTTGTATAAGAAATCCTTCACTGGAACACATATGAGGTGTCTGGATCCGCAAGAAGCGAGGACAGTGCTTGAAGAGATTCATAGTGGAAGCTGCGGAAGTCATTCTGGTAGGCGGACTCTTGCTCAAAAGATCATCCGACAAGGTTACTATTGGCCTACCAATGACAAGGACGCCGCAGGCTTTGCTCGGAACTGCCTTGATTGTCAGCACTATTGATGTGCTCAAATTATTAGTTAGTAAACAAGTAGTAAGCAGCTGTTGTAGACAGAAAATGCTAACCACATAATCGTTCTCTAAGGAACCAATTAAGCTACAACAACGAGTTGAGAGCAAACAGCTACTTGTGAAAACAAACGAATGATTTGGGTTTTGAATACTTTCTAAACTAGAAATCAAAATATAGCAATTTAAAGGTTTTAAATCAATGAGATAGAGAGAACACATCAGTAATGATCGAGTAATGCTAATTCACTCTAGGGAAATCGTTCATAGTTGTCATACGGTCGGTGTACATAAATCAAACAATCCAATTCAACCAATCGTTATTTGAATGTTTTGAAATAGAGAAATCATAGGTCGTCAATCCACGATCCTTAACCGAAAATGATTTTGAAAGTCTTAATCTCGCTTATTGGATTGAAGGTTTTACGAAGATTTTAAGATAGACGAACCTATATGAACGAATATAAACCCTAGAAGCGAATATGCAAAACCGTCACATAACTATCGTGTTCGCAGAGGTTTAGCTACTCATAGTAGAAGCAAGGATTAAAGAATTCAATGTATTGAATATGATAAACATAATCAGGTTGATAATCGCATGCAAGCTCATACAATTCGATAAAGAATAGCAAACACGAATCGTAAAGAGATAAACAATAGAGAATTATCAAATATTACCAGGAATTCGGTATCAATGCTTCAACAATGATGAAAACTAAGCTCCAATATTGTATCAATGTCAAAATCTAGTTCCAGGAGCTTTTTCTATGAAAAAATCGAGTATAAGAAGTTATGGAAAAAGATGACCTAATCCGGACCTAAAAAGGAGTTTTTCGCGAATCATGAAATTCTACTTGAATCTACATGTGAGCAAAATAACTCGCCCCGGCGAGACACTGTTTAGGCTCCCAAATTTCTCTCGTAAAATCTCGCCGCGGGAGAACATCATTCGCCGCAGCGAGCTTAAAACCTCTTCTAAAAAGCATAAAAACGTACAAAAACACTAAAAAACCATAAACGAAGCCTAACAAAGACAGCTAAAAAGGACCAAATGAGACTCTAAATTATCGTCTAATCGAACTCCCCAAACCGAACCTTTGCTCGTCCTCGAGCAAACACACAACAAAATAAAAACAACTAGACTCTACACAATGACACACAAGAACACATAAACGAGTCAGACTTCCAAGTGTCCGAACTCTACCATTGTAAGCGTTTAGTTCACAAGATGCAAAAGGTTTGCACTCGACCAACCTTGACAGAAATAGTGCACAAAAAATCTTGTAAGAGAGTTCCTCAAGTAAATAGCACTTAAGTGTAACTCTCCAATCCCTCACAAGGAAATCCTACACATCTCTCTCTCACACTCTGGAAGTGTCCAGTAGGTTAATCACTCAAGGAACAATAAGAGAAATCGAAGGTGACTTTCGTCACAAAGGTTCCTCAAATACCTCATGCAATGTACTCAATCAGTTAAGTTAGAAGGGGCTTTTCCTTGCGCACAACAACTTGTCGGAGCATACAACCAAACTTCCATATCACCACATATTTGCATACAATAAATTAGATGCTAATCAATTTGACCACTATGGACTCTTTTAGTCTCACTTTTTTGGTAATGTCTGTTTTACCGAAGTCCGCACTTTTGTGCGTGTCAGTTTGGTATATGTGCCATCAACCCTCACGGTCATATGGCTTTTTGGGACCACGCCGGTATATAGTTAGTGTCTGAAACACGCCTAACACGACTACGGTGGTGACAAGCACCACAGTACACTCCGAGACGAATCAACTAATCAGGGGAAGTAATACATATTACAAAAAATGAATAATAAACATGTCAACACAGCAGATTTCTTCTCCCCAAACCGGTTTCTTCGCAATGTACTGGCTTTTGATAAAATGAAACATGAAGAGCATGTTGTTCGTCATACTTAACTTAACTGAGTACACATGAGAATGAAAAGGCACAAACAAGAGGGTTTGCACTTCCCGAAAGGATCACACAAGCGTCGGTACAATATTTTTTCATCGGCCTAATGTTTCTCACCAGCTTTTTGGACTAAAGAGTTAAACAGACTTGCTATTTACAGGATAAACAAACTTATGTGCTTTCAAATCCACTATACCACATCAGTTAAGTATCATGCAAAACATAAGCAGCAAGCAAATTTAGCAATCACAATAGAAGCTTTCATAACTTGGAAGAACGACTCGCGAAAGACTCTAGAGGGTAAAAGAAAAAACGACCGGAAAAGAAAAATGACCAAAACATACATAACGTAAAGGACGAAAGACTCTAGAGACTCAGGTAATAGAGAATATGCAGACAAGACACTAAAGAGCACATTTCCCCCTCCCCAAACCTAAACTCAAGCATGTCCTCACGCGTAGAGTGAAAAAGAAAAGAAAATGGGATAAACAGTGGCTTGCCTGCAGGTGTACCTTTACAGTCATGTACAAGACTCTTCCGTGTTGGCTAACGGGTACTCTGGAAGTTCTTGGTTCTTCCGGTTGGTGCAACTCTTTTTCTTCCCTGTTGATAAGTATGTATATATAGGGGTCCAGTGTGCGCTCCTATGAATTTTTTGCTATCAACCTGCGAAACAGAATATAATGGAGCAGAATAGGCTTTATGTTCACGTGGCTTGCCTTGCACCTCGATTGTGCAGGTTCGGGCACGTAAATTCATTGAGAGTCGAGCAGATGAAGAGTCGCCCTAGAAGTAAAATATCTTTTTCCATTTCCTTCCCTTTCACCCTCGGCGATTCCACTACCACAAAATTTGTCATCACCATTACACCATCTAGCTTAACTGGAACATCTTTCACAATCCCCATGCATCTGCTTCGGGTTCCACCAGCAAGAGTCATAAAGCATTTGCGCGGCTCCAATCCCTTTAAGCCTAAGTCTTCATAGGTGTCAAAAGTCATCAAATTGCAACTAGCACCAGTGTCGACTATTCCGGTAACCTGAGCTGAACACCCAATGCCTACCAGTAAATCAAAACTATTGGAGTCTCTTATACTCTTTTCTGCCCTAGGAATTATTATGGTGGGGGGTCGGTTTCAGCAGTTTCTTGCTCCGCATTCGCCTCCTCTTCTGGAATCACGGAACTCGGTTCCTCGACTTCATCCCCTGTCGATTCAACAGTGGCTACATCTTCAGTCTGCTCAGCTGTCAGTACACGGGTCACTTGAACCGTTGCTGGAGTTCCCTCATCTGATGCAGAGTTCTCAACCTCGTTGGTACAGGTGGCAACAACAGACTTAACCTTCCTTGGTTCTTCAAAATTTATCTCAACCGCCAGGACTCTAATGTTTTTTGGGGCTGGGGGTCTGCCTTTCTCCATGAGCTGTAATTTCCCAACCAAGTCACCCAATATCTCTTCCAGCCTTCTTTGCGATTGCTCAATACTGTCGAACCTCTGGTTATTTTTCTACTGAATTTTCTGCGCCTCAAACCAGTATCTCTCAGACCTCTCCATATGGCTCCTGATTTCTTTTTCTAGCTCAGTAATACACGGCCCTGGAGTCTCTTCCACTGCTCTGGCTGCCACTCTCCTAGCCTTATTTCTTGCCCCCTTAAGCTGTGATACTGCTGCCAGCTTCTCGAAGACACTATTCAGTTCATCAGCGGACGCTTCCAAGGAGGAGTTTTTACAACTCACATCGACCATGTTTTGATACTCCCAATCTAGGCCTTCATAAAATCGGATGCATAAGCTCATATCATCTATCCTGTGGTGAGGGCATTGGGTCAATAACTGCAAAAAAACGGTCCTGAGCTTCATAGAAGGTCTAATCATGCATCTGCTGAAACTGCATTATCTGGGCACGAAGTTGCTGCGTTTTCTCGGGGGGGGATAGAATTTATTCATGAATGCCCTGTAGAGCGAAGCCCAAGTCGGCAGAGAACCCTCAGGTTGGTTTAACAGCCAACTCCTCACCTTATCCTGCATACAGATCGGAAATACCTTCTTCCTTATATCCTCGCCAGTAAGTGTCACCCGTTCGACTGTCAATGGAATCCCTGAAATCAGTAGTTCGAATTCATTGACGAACCTTATCACATCTTCATCTGCCATTCCGTAGAATTTTGGGAGATTGTGGAGGTGGTGAGCCTTGAGTTCAAAATTCCTGGCCTCATTAGATAGAACAATTGTTGCTTTACCAACCCTAACCACACCAGGCTGCATGTAAGCTCCATAGGTAAGTTGAGCCATCGGAATTTCCTTTCTAACAAACCTGTTGTTAAAGCTACACAACTCGAAAGCCTCGAAATATTCTTAGTTTCTGTTAGTGCACTAAACTTCAGGTTGAAAAACAAACAAATAACAAATCACTCTCAAATGCTACAGTAGGAATTGGTTCCCCGGCAGCGGCGCCAAATTTGATGTGCTCAAATTATTAGTTAGTAAACAAGTAGTAAGCAGTTGTTGTAGACAGAAAATGCTAACCACAGAATCTTTCTCTAAGGAACCAATTAAGCTACCACAACGAGTTGAGAGCAAGCAGTTACTTGTGAAAACAAACGAATGATTTGGGTTTTGAATACTTTCTAAACTAGAAATCAGAATAAAGCAATGTAAAGGTTTTAAATCAATGAGATAGAGAGAACACATCAGTTATGATCGAGTAATGCTAATTCTCTCTAGGAAAATCGTTCATACTTGTCACACGGTCGGTGTACATAAATCAATCAATCCAATTCAACCAATCGTTATTTGAATGTTTTGAAATAGAGAAATCATGGGTCGTCAATCCACGATCATTAACCGAAAATGATTTTGAATGTCTTAATCTAGCTTATTGGATTGAAGGTTTTACGAAGACTTTAAGATAGACGAACCTATATGAACGAATATAAACCCTAGAAGCGAATATGCAAAACCGCACATAACTACCGTGTTCGGAGAGGTTTAGCTACTCATAGTAGAAGCAAGGATCAAAGAATTCAAAGTATTGAATATGATAAACATAATCAGGTTCATAATCGCATGCAAGCTTATACAATTCGATAAAGAATAGCAAACATGAATCGCAAAGAGGTAAACAATAGAGAATTATCAAATATTACCAGGAATTCGGTATCAATCCTTCAACAATGATGAAAACCAAGGTCCAATATTGTATCAATGTCAAAATCTAGTTCTAGGAGCTTTTTCTATGAAATAATCGAGTATAAGAAGTTATGGCAAAAGATGACCTAATCCTGACCTAAAAACGAGTTTTTCTGCCGAATCTCGCCGCGGCAGGCAAAATAACTCGCCCCGGCGAGACACTGTTAAGGCTCCCAAATTGCTCTCGTAAAATCTCACCGCGGCGAGAACATCATTCGCCGCGGCAAGCTTAAAACCTTTGTAACTTTTGCTGAAGACAGAATTTGGCCAAACGTAAAGCACGTAAGTTGTAGCCCTTTGCATTATCTTTCCGCGGCCAGCGACATCAGGTCAATCGAACATCATATGAGAGAGTTATGGTCAAAATGGCTAGACCGCTCCGTAAAACTTCACTTTTGCAAGCTTCGCTAAAACGGCTGTCAAATCTTCGTCCGAACTCCGAATCCACTTCCGTTTTCGCCCAGTTACTCTACATTCAAAGCTCTAGAACCATTGTTTTCACTCCGATTTTCACCTTCGGAACACAAAAATCCTACAAAACACAAACAATGCACCAAAGCATAAAAACTTACAAAAACACTAAAAAAACCATAAATGAAGACTAACAAAGACAGCTAAAAAGGACCAAATGAGACTCTAAATTATCGTCTCATCAACTATGCAAACATCCCTCATCGTCCGACTCATCCGATGATCCCATCGGTCATAGCCTGCCCATTTGATCAATGGGGCATTGACATCGTCGGACCATTTCCAAGAGGTACTCACTAGAAGAAGTTCTTGATTGTTGTTGTGGAGTATTTCACTAAGTGGGTAGAAGCGGAGGCTGTAGCCACAATTACGGAAATCCGTGTGCGGACCTTCATCTGGAAGAATATCATCTGCCGCTTTGGTTTGCCAAGAATCCTTGTCTCGGGCAATGGTGCTTAATTTTCTGGCAACAGACTCAAACAATGGCTAACTTCCTTCGAAATTGAGCAATGTTTCACCTCCGTCGGATATCCACAGGCTAACGGACAGGCTGAGTCCACAAACAAGACAATTGTTAAGATTTTGGAAAAGCGGCTTAGAACATCTCAAGAAAGCTGGGCGGATGACCTAGATGGTGTGCTTTGGGCTCATCGCACCACAACACGGACTGCAACTAGAGAAACTCCTTTTGCTCTGGTTTATGGACGGAAGCAGTCATACATGCAGAGATTGCAGTTGAGACAATGAGGATTCAAGAGTTCCAGGATTCTGCCAATCAGGAAGCTCGGATATATGACCTGGACATGTTGGATCAGAAGAGGACCGAGGCACTGGCTAATATCCATAGATATTAAGCAACTGCAGCCCGGGCCTATAACAAGATTGTTCAAGTCAAAGATTTACAAGTCGGGATCTGGTGCTCCGCAGAGCTGATATTTTGAGCAATGTTGGGAAACTCAAACCCAACTAGGAAGGACCTTACAAGATCATTGGAACTAGGGTGAACGGAAGTTATGAGCTAGAGGATGAGCACGGACGACCACTGAAGCGTACCTGGAATGCTAAGAACCTTCAAAAGTTTTATGCTTAGGGTCTGTTGCACGGAACTCCGACAGTTGATTATTGCACCATTTTGTTTATAAAGCCGTTTTGTTACACGGAACTCCATCAGTTATGTTTTTGTTACTCTTTTGTCATTGGCCATGGAGCCCACAAGTTGTAATTGAATTTACGGCAAATAAATACAACTTCTATCTTTCGATTCAATCCGGAATTTAGTTATTTACATGACAAAGAGACTCAAACAACAATTATTTATACAAAAAGTGCACATAATCCCCTCTATACATGATACGATCTGATATATTTATTTTGATCTACATAACATCTACATTTACAACGGCAAACTGTGTAATACACTACAAGAAATCCCCTGTTTAGCGACGGGGGATAGCGACGGAACAAATCCGTCGCTAACCTAGTGACGAATCGCTAGGTTTAGCGACGGATTGAGCGAATTCGCTCAATCCGTCGCCAAATTAGTGACGGAAAAATATCCTTCGCTATTTGGCAACGGATATTTTTATCCGTCGTTATTTAAGGACGGATATTATATTTATCCCTAAATAAGTTGACCAAAATTTTAAAAAAAATAAAAAAAAATTAAAAGAAATCGATTTTAGCGACGGATAGCGATCCGTCGCTAAAATGGATATAGAAACGGGGCAGAACCCCTTTCTTCTCCATTTCCGTTTCTGCTTCTTCTTTCTTCCTCCTTTCTTCTTTATTTCGCCATTTCCAATTTCCGATCAAAACTCCACCATTCCGGCCAATTTTGGAGTCTTCTCGAAGCTCGTGGGACAAGGAGCTCGGGTGGTCAATCAATTTCATCTTTTTTCAGCTTAATCGAAGATATTTTGGCTAAAACCCTTACTTTGCCAAATTTGGGTATTTTGTTAATTTCAACAAATTTGAGCAATTTCATGTTTATTCTAAGTATGTAGTAGTTAGTTTAGCTTATTTTACGTAGTGTGTTACCTTTGAGATGTGCAATTGATATATTAATTGTGAATTTGGATTTTTAGTATAATGTTAGGATGTTTGTAAGTATGTACTGCTTTTAATTTGATATTTTTGTATATGTAGTAGGATTAGGAAGATTTAGTTGAGTGTTTTGAAACCCTTACTTGTTGAAAAATTTGGGAATTTTGTTAATTTCGACTAATTTGATCAATTGTATGTTTATGGGAACTAAGTATACTAGCTAGTTAATTTGTGCAATTGATATATTGATTGTGAATTTGGATTGTTAATTAGTATAATGTTAGGATGTTTGTAAGTACGTACTACTTTTGATTTGATAAATTTGTATATGCACTAGATTATGAAGATTTAATTAAGTGTTTTGAGACCATTTGGTAATTATATTAACGTAAAATGCATGTTATGAATCTAATAATTGTAGACGTGTCAGGCTAATCATCTAATTATGAATCCTGATCGTTCATGTATGTATCGTCGCATAGTTAATGGCAGAATTCAGTCTAGTTTTGTGGAAGGGGTTGAATCCTTCATCACTTTTGCGCTTACACAGACTACTTGTTTGAGTGGGTGGAAGATGAAGTGCCCTTGCAATGCGAACAAATGTAGGAATAAGCAATTTTTGCCTCCTGAAACGGTAGTGGAGCACTTGAAATGTAAGGGGTTCGTGTCTGAGTATGAGGTATGGTACTATAATGGTGAGACAAAGCGTAAAAGGAAGCAGAAAAATGTGATCGGAAGTACTCAGAATATGTCTACATCTGATGCTAATTATGATCATGAACGGATGGAGCAAATGGTGTATGATGTTGCGGGTCCAGAGTTCATGGACACCAGGGAGCCAGTCACCGAGGGGGGTGTGGAGGAGCTCCGAATCCTGCAGATCAGGTGTTCTTTGACTTGCTGGAATCAGCAAAGAAGTCGATTTATCCGGGGTGTAGGCTCAGCGAGTTGTCTTTGTTGGCTCGGCTAATGAGTTGTAGGCTAATGGCCAGCAATCTGAAGCGAGCTTCAATGAATGGGTACAAGTAATGTCGGATCTTTGTCCTGAAGAAAACCTAGTTCCCACCAACTTTTACCAGGCGAAGAAAAAGATGCGGGGGATGGGGTTGCCCATGGAAACCATAGATTGTTGTGAGGATATGTGCATGATCTATTGGGGGAGGATAAAGATCTACTGAAGTGCAAGTTCTGTGGTAAGGACCGGTACAAGCGTTACAAGGAGGGGGCAGCAAAGAAACGTCAGAAGAAAAATCTCCCACATAAGAAAATGTGGTATTTCCCTTTAGCACCTCGTTTGAAGAGGTTGTAGGCTTCAAGTGCTTGTGCCGATAAAATGCGGTGATACAAGGAGCGAGTAATCCCGGAAGAGGCTAGAATGGAGCATCCATCAAACTCACCCGCATGGAAACAGTTCAATAAGACCTACCCGGAGTTTGCAGCCGAGCCTAGAAATGTACGCTTGGGGCTTTGTACGGATGGTTTTAACCCATTTTGAAAGGACCGGAAGTACTCTTGTTGGCCAGTCATGCTGACACCGTACAACCTGCCCCCCGGTGAGTGCATGAAGGAACCATTCATGTTCTTGACTGTGTTGGTGCCCGGGCCAGATGATCCGTCACAGAAGCTGGATGTGTTCTTGCAGTCCCTAATCAAGGAGCTGATAGAGTTGTTGGAAAATGGTATCCCGGCATATGATGTGTCAACGAAGAAGAACTTTACCTTGAGAGCAGCACTACTGTGGACTGTGAGTGATTTTCCTACGTACTCCATGCTATCTGGAAGGAAAACACCGTGAGTGATTTCACACAATTGAGTCTAACACCGCCATGGCCACAACCAATTCTGGGGTGTGTGTCAGGGGGCAAGATCAAGATGCAACTGATGATTTGTATAATTTCTACGGGAACCTAAGACGAATTGTGCGGCTTGAATATCCGGGGTTTCCTTTGAAAAGAACCTTTCTGTTTGATGTTGACTGGTATGATCCTACTCCAAGTGGTACGAGGAAACACGAGCTCTATCAGATGGTAGAAATTAACCATAGGAAGAGGTACGTACTAAGTATGAACCGTTTATCTTGGCGACTCAAGCACGCCAGGTGGTGTTTATTGAATATCCAAGCCTGAAATGCGATAAGGCGAACTGGTTGGCTGCGATGCATATACAGGCCCGCTCCAGAGTAGAGTACATTGATAAGGACGACTCAATTACCAACTCGTACCAAGAAGAGGTCGTCGATCAAACAGCGAGAAAGCCTGTACATGCTGATGATGAGTTCATAGACCAGCATGAAGACCAATTTATAGCTTAACAATAGCCGGGGAGAATGAGGGTATGTGTGTATTGTATGCTTAGTTGTTATGTGTATATATGCTTAGTTGTTGATTATCACAACATTTTGTGCTTTAATATATGTCAAATGTATATGTTTTACATGCCTATTCATGTATTCTTTACTAACACATTTCTTCCTGAAATTTCTTATATGCTCTTGAAGATGCCGCGCTAAAGGAAGTCCACATACCTTCCTCCCGGGTGTAGGGGTAGGGGGAGTCCATCGGGTTCTGGTGTGGGCAGTACACCAGCGAGTGGAGCTACTAGTCCTATGGTCGGCTATGATATTAGTGGGAGCAGCAGCCAGTCTGAGGTTCCAGAGACTCCACCAGCCTCTATGTCACATGCTCCTGGTGACTACCCCTCTGACGGGTGTCCCTATCTCACGTTGACAGACGGTGCTACATTTCAGGGGAAGCTGGTGTTGTTCCCCAACGGCAAGAACAAGTAAGTATTATGCATTTGTAGAACATAACTTAAGATAAATATATGTTACATGATTTTAATAATGAATATTCGTTTCTTGTTTATCTCATTGATAACAGGTTTTGGCCACGAGCTGCTTCGGATAAACTCGGCAAAATCTTTCGGGGCAGGAGGGAGATGCCAGGACATGGAGGCGAGAAGTGGACAAACATCTCGGACCGGATGAAGCACTTTTACTTTGATGAGTTGCAGGTAAGTTTAAATCTTACAATGAATGCTTTATTTGTTCTTTTAATCATTATGTTAATGTGTGTGGTATGTTAGCCACTATATCTGTGAGTGGTATGTTAGCCACTAAACTTGGGTGATATGTTAGTCACCATTGTGTTAGTCAATTTTAGTACAATTTGAGTGGTATGTTAGCCACTAAGCTTGGTTTGATATGTTAGTCACCATTCATGAACTTGTTGTGTCATTTGAGTGGTATGTTAGCCACTAAACTTGGGTGATATGTTAGTCACCATTGTGTTAGTCAATTTTAGGACAATTTGAGTGGTATGTTAGCCACTAAACTTGGTTTGATATGTTAGTCACCATTCATGAACTTGTTGTGCCATTTGAGTGGTATGTTAGCCACTAAACTTGGGTGATATGTTGGTGTTTATTCATGAACTTATTGCACACATTTTGAGTGGTATGTTAGCCACTAAACTTGGTGTTATATTTAAATTGTTATCTTTCTTTAAACTGGTGTAATTTTTACTTTGTATGGAATTGTTGTAGAAAGACTACTACATTCCCAATGCCCTGGTGCCCCAATTGTACTCTGTTTTCGAGACTTTAGGATCAGACATCTATAGGAAAATGGTTCACAAAATGAAGGAGACACAGACAACCAACTTGGGTGGGGGTGAGGAGTGGGCACTTTAGGAGGAGTACTGGAAGGATCCCTTTGTCCAGGATCAAGCTTTCAAGAACAAACAAAACCATTTGACTGAGACGCAAGATGGTATGGACACTACCAGACATCATTATGGGTTGCGAGCTGTTGTTACAGATCACGTGATGAAGGTCAGTAAATATGTTGTTTATGACTTGGAATATGATACATAACATATTTTTTGCTTTCATTTCAATCAACTAACTACTTGTTTGCACATATGTTTTTTAGGCCAATAGAGGACATCCGAAGAGTGCTCTATACCACTTCAAGAAGGCTAAGCTGAAGAATGGCATTTGGACTGGCGTGAGGGCCGAGCGTATTGCGGTACGTTTCTTTCTTAAGGTTAACATTTGTATATGTGTATTTATAAGTGATTCCTAAAATTGCATCTCATTTCATATGCACTTTACTATTGTAGAGTGAGGTGGAGAGGAGGATGGATGAGATGATGATCGACGGTCATGAGCTGTCAATTGAAGAGCAAGACCAGATCTTCTTTGACGTCAACCCAGTGGACAACAAGGGTCGAACATATGGATTGGGAGGATCACGATATGATGTTTTCACACATGACCAGGTTCATGAGATGATGACTCCTCTCCACGAGGAAATAGCTGTGACCAAGGCAGCTTACCAGCAAGTGCTTGAGAAACAGGCTCATATGGCTCAGCGGATGGACGCTTTGACCCAGATGTTCAGCACTTCTTCCCAGTACCACCCACTGCCTCCTCCCCATTCTTAGTGACATCAGACTTATGTTGTTTATGCTACATACTTTGACACTATCTCATCTTCTAGCTACTTGTGTTTGCATACTTTAGACTTCGGTATGAATAATTTATATTCGTCGAATATTTGATAATGCAATTTATCTACGTTTGAAAAATTAATGCAATTTAATTATTTCGGGTATATTATGTATGATTATATTATGTGAAAAAACAGGTGAAATGTGAAACAGGAATTTAAAATATAAAAAAAAAAAAATTTAAAAACAGTAAATTTAGCGACTGAATTAAATCCGTCGCTAAATTCACGAATTAAGGGCGAATTAGCCCATGGAATTTAGCGACGGAATTAATTCTGTCGCTAAATCTCACACGAATTAGGGCGACCTAATGGTGGAATTTACCGACGGATTAATATCCGTCGCTAAATCCCGTAACTAATTGGCGACGGATAAGTAATCCGTCGCCAATTTGGACGGACTGGTCAACGGATTAATCCGTCGCCAGTTCGTCGTTATTTGGCGACGGAGTACTTATCCGTCGCAAAAAAATTTGTGACACATGGTTTTGTGACGGGGGAGTGATCCGTCGCTACGGATTTAGCGACGGATCAGATTTTTTTTGTAGTTATATTCTCCGAGATACGCCATACTTCATTGAGAATCTCCTCACCAAGGAAATCCTCAGCACTCCAATGACATCAATCCTTCCGAAAACAACAAGTAGTCGGATGTGCCTGTAACACAAAAGCATCAAAGATCAGTCTCTGGACATTAAGATTCTTCAGAACATCCATACGTTTGAATCCGAACACAGATCTAACACATTGGTCATACGGAGACCCACCCGCCAGTAGTCCCTCGGATAGGAAAGGCTCCTACCGGGTGAATCACGCGTACGGCCGTTGAGGTTGTCCGTTGGTTTACCACTCCAAGAAAGGGACATATTCCAAGATCTGTGTTGACCAACAACGGATCTTGAATTCCCTCTAGACCCAAGCCACTCTCGGACTCAAAGCAACAGGTACCGATTTGAGAGTGGACGGGAGTCTAGAGAGGGAGATTGGTCAAGAAAACCATCTTCCGCTTAAAGATCAAGGCAAAGAGGGACATCTCCCAAGATCTATGTTTCCTAAACGACAGATCTTGAGCAACCCATCACTAGACCCAAACCACTCTCAATCTTAAGGCAACCCGTACCAATTTGAGAGTGGACGGGAGTCTCGTGAGGCAGATTAGTCAAGAAAACCATCTTCCATTTGTGGCCAATAGGCTCAACTAGCCTATTATTGAAGAAGGGCTGGATGGTTTTATCACCCCTATTTTTAGTATATACAAATTTCAGTCTCTCTCCAGATGCTTTTACTTATTCACAATGCAGCATACTTTTCTTTAAGTTTAAGCTAGTGCCAGAGTACTTTGTGCGTTCTTCCTCAATCTAGTATTTGTCCCTAATACCCCCCCCCCCCCCCCAGTTTATATCATCTCATAAAAGAGGAATAAATAGGAACATAGAACAACAAACTCCAAAAAAGTCGAACTCTAACAGGCACCATTCCGGATCTATTGACTACGAACGCATATAATTTAAGGACTTGCAAGAAGCAAGCATCATCAATCGTCCTTCTTCGGCAAGACACGTATCAGTAGCCAATCCTCCCCTCCAGAAGCAAGCATCAGTGTGCGTTTTTTCTCGTCTATGCAAGCATCATCAACCGGTTCGACCATCACTTGTCGAATTTTGGAAATCGACCTCCGAATTCAGAAATTTAACAGATAAGACGTCGTCTCCTCTCAATCTTTTACTGGAAAGTACGAATTCCATCATCAATAAGGTAATAAGAACTCGGATTCCGGTAATGTTCTTGAAATCCTCTATAGAATCATGGATCAATCTTTTTTTTTTAATTAGTTATGCTTGGTTATAAAATTGTAAAGTGAATTTTACTTGTGATGATGCTTGGTCTTTTTTATTAGTGATGCTTGGTTTTTCTATTATTGATGCTTGGTGTTTTTATTGAAGCTGTATAAGAGGTCTTCCCCCAGGTTGTTTAGATTATTGGTTATGTCTTGTGAGTCTTGACGGAAGATATAAAACTGCTAAGTGAATATGAATTAATATGGATGCTTGATTTTTTTCATCAGTGATGCTTGGTTACAAAATTGCAAAGTGAATATGACTTGCGATGATGCTTGTTCTTTTTAGTAGTGATGCATGGTTTTTGTATTATTGATGCTTGATGTTTTTATTGAAGCTGTTTAAGAGGCCTCCTCCCAGCTTGTTCTTGCTCTCCTTGGTTATTGTTGTCACTGAAAGGGCTGCTACATTAATAGACTAATAGTCACTAATGAAATCTATGGTGCTGGTAGTTTTAAGGATTTTAATGTAGGATTGCTATAACTAGAATTGATTTGATGTAATCGACCCTTTGTTGCACGGACTAGGCTCGTGCCTTACCTCAAAAATGACAGGACAATCGCTATTACTACCACACATGGTGTTTTCTATTGGTCGGTAGGTTTTGAATGTAAATACCGAACCAAAATAGAACTGATATTATTTTTTTGGGTAAAATTCATTTTTGGTAATTCATAATGTTACTACACCATTTTTGGCACTCTCCAATGTATGTGTCCAATTTAGGTATCGCTTAATAACATCATCTCCAATTGGGTACTCAGGGACCAAAATTCTTTCAATTTGAGCCAATTTATAATTTTTAAAAAGTTATAAAATACTACTTCCTCCATCTCGAAAATAGTTTGTCGTTTGCTTTTTGGGTGGACAAAATGAGTTATATATATTACTTTTTGATAAAATAGTATTCGTGGACCCCTTAAATTGATTTTTAAAGTTGAAAGTTGGAAATTACAGATATTACCCCTTAAATTGGACACTTGTCACTTTGGTCCCCCGATTTCAAACTATTACAGATTTGTTCAAATTTTACACTTAACGAATTTGAAAATTACATACAAACCCAAAAGTCAACTTTTTCAACTATTTTATCTTTTGTTTATAATTCAACAATAATATTAATTTTACTTATTGCAAAATAAACCCATCAAGTTTATAATTCTTCTAAATGAATACCCAAAAAATTTACTTATTAACATTTTAACCCTTCTTCCCCAACATCTTCATCTCTAACCACCTCCACCTTTTTCCTCCCTAAAAAATGTCGAGAAAAAAGCTTCAATCTTCCCCAACATATTACATAGACTCGATCGAGTCGCCAACAAATGGAGAGTTTTACATTCATCGAGTCAGAATCTGAGTCTGATCGAAGCTGTAAAATAGCTCTGATCGGAGCCCTTTTTTGAAGAAGATGAAGGATGGAGGAAGAATATGGAGGTTGGAGGTGGTAGAAATGGTGGTTAGTGGTGGAGGAAGATGGTTGGATCTGGTGGGGGTTATTTTGTGATTTTATTAAAGTTTAGGGAGAATGATTTGGGTTAATCATTTAATTTATAAAATATTTGAGTCTAATGTGTAGTAAAATGAAGCTTGTAAATTGCAATTGAGTCCAATTCAATTTCTTTTCCATTTAAACTTTAGTTGGTCAACTCAAGAAATAGATTTTGTACTCGGATGTAATTGTTTGAAATCGGGGGTTGAATCTGTAATTGGCTCTAATTTAAGGGGTACCTTATGTAATTCGCCTGAAAATAAATGTGAGTGAGTTTACTTTTAAGTATATTTAACCTTAACGGGTGAATTTCATCTAGTAGCCCTCTTAGATGTTCTAATTACACTATTGTCCCTGTTAGTTCAACAATAACATATAGGTCCGTTTTTTCATTGACCAAAGGAATGATGCTGAACATGGCCTTATTTTGTCAATTTGAAAAGATATCCTTTATTTCTTCATAATTCAACTTAAATCCTTTATCTTCCAACATTTTTTCGTTGAGTACCTTATTTATTGTTTAATACCATAAATTAACAAAAAATCTTGGGGTCCTTTATAATTTTGATAATATAATTATAATTTTCATAATATAATTATAATTTTCTGAGTAGTTTCTGGACTTAATTGCAAAATAGAAATAATTTCTGGGCCAAACTGAAAGAATTTGAAAGTTTGTTAGAAATCAACAAAAGAAAAATAATTACTGGAAGGAAAATCAAGCTCCACCGGAGACTCCGGTGGAGCTTTGTACACAGCTCTGCTCTGATAGAGCTGTGTACAGCTCCAAACAGAGTTGTTTAACAGCTCCGGTGGAGGAGCTATTTCCACAGTTCCATCCGGAGCTGGAATTTAATCCGATTGGAGTTCTCCACTAGAGTTGTTTCAGTGCGATTGGAGTTGTAATTTACAGACTCCGGTGTGGAGCTGTGCAAAGAGCTCCAATTGGAGCTATTAAAAGTTCTGATTGGAGCTGTAAATTACAGCTCAGTCAAAGCTAAAACAACTCTGATGGAGATGTTCGAAAGATCCACATCGGAGCAACTCCCACCACCGAAGTTGTGCAAACAGCTCCGGTGGAGCTGTGTGGAGTTGTCGACACAGCTCCGGCCACTTCCCTTCTTTTTTTTTTTTTTTTTTTGTATTTCTTACAAGTTTCCATTTTTATTTTAAATATTTTATTGATTAGTTTGTTGAATATTATAATTTATAAAATATAATTTTTATTTTGGAGTAAATATATAATTTGTTATAAGTTAGGGTCAAATTTACAAACTGCATTAAAATTTGTGTAGGGTTGTGTTTGGCTAAATGAAATTTTGTTTGACCTTTTGGACCTAGATGTAATTATTGACATATATTTGGATCTAGATGTAATTGTTCAACTAGAAGGGACTTATGAGAAGAGGGCATCTAGTAGGAGTGGTATATGAAATTTTCCCTTTAACCTTAAAGTTGGATGGATGATTGCCCAAAATGAAAATGAGAAGTTTTGTTTCGGATGCCCAAAATGACAAAATGAAAAGCTATTCTCGAGAAGGATGAAGTAGTACGTACTTACACTAAAAAAGAATTATTTTATTATCAATTTATAATTTCCTTATAATAATTTAAAGACATGTTTACAAAACTAAGATAAAAAATTTGGTTAATGATGAAGTTTCACATGATACATGTTTACTTTGCAATGTCACTCGAAAATTAAAATAAACGGTGAAAATTGGATTTTTTTTTTTTTTTTTTTTTTGGGCGAGTACCCATGTTGAACAAGGTATTTTTGTGTAGTACCCAAATTGAATGTATACACTGTAAAGTACCAAAGTGACGTAGTTTTGAAGTATCAAAAATGAATTTTACCAATTTCATGACCAACGCCGACTATAATCACCACACATAGCCTCCAATGATTGGGTCCATAATTTTGGTCCATTGATCTTTTTTTTTTTTTGGAACTAAGAGCGTTACTTTCTTATTACCAAAACCTGTCAAAACAGCCGATCAAAAGATCCAAGCAAATACAAGTATAATCAAGGTAAAATCGAATCCTAACCAACTGAAAAAGTCACCGCGCAAGAACTATCCAAATAGAGATAGTTTGGGCGCTATCTTGCGGTTAACTTGACACCTAGTTACAACACAATGTTTAATCTCATCAACTATAGACATACTAGGGGTTTTATGGGAGAAAATGAAAGCATTCCGAGCATGCCATACATCATAAGTAGTCTTAGCTAGAGCAACCTTGAAGACTTCCCGACGCCAGCCCTTATTCTTCCATAATCGGACAATCCATGCACTTTCAGTCAACCAATTTACAGGTGAATGCAAGCACCCCATCCATCAAAGAACTTTGAGCCAAACCTGCTAAGTAAAAGGATTTTGGAAAAATAAATGATCCATCGATTCCAGCTCCTCACAGAAGCAGCAAAGACCATCAGTAGGAACACCAAACTTTAGGAGCCTATCTTTGGTGTTTAGCCTACCCACAAGTAGCAGCCAAAGAATAAACACAGACCGTGGCCGTGCTATGTTAGAGTAGAAAACAATTCGCCAATCTACAACTCCTTTATCCCCGCGCAACTCCCTATGCACAACGGAAGTTTTATACCTTCCAGTTCGAAGACGACAATATTACTATAACAGTAGTAATTTAAGAGTAAGTCTCATGAGAGACCGTCTCTAGATAATTTTTGTAGAAATGAATCTATATTTTTAAGAAAATCATTTTTCTTTTTTAATAAGCTAATTATATTAAGGGCTCAATTACAACTACTTCTTGAGTTCTTTATAACTCCTTTTAATGATGGACGCTGTCAGGGCTCGAACTCTACACCTCCTGCATACAACTTCAACTCTTACCACTAGACCACCTTATGACTCCCGTGTTAAGAAAATCATTCATATTATTAATCAAAACACCTATGTTCTTAACATTGGTGTATTTTCATATTACAATACGACTTATTTCGTTAATAACATAGATGTTTTGATTAATAACATGAATGATTTTATTAATAACATATGTCGTTTCTAGATAAGTTATCTAGAAACTGTATATTATAAGACTTTGTGTTAATTTAACATATGGTCTCCGAAACCTTTGAGACAGCATGTGTACATTGCCATGCATGCCACGTAGTTAAATGTTAGTTACATTTTGTCCCAAACCTCCCAAACAAAGGTAGGATAATCAAATGTACCGCGAACTAATCTTGTGCTTGTCTTTCATTCTTGTTGTGGGCTCTAATTAGTAGGTATTTGATATAGAATTACAACCTTGAGTGAACAAAAAATTTATGAGTTTTTAATTGGATTTTTGAAACTTGAACACACAGTCAGACGACTTATAGATACTTTGACAAGTTAGATGCACAGATTCTAATATGAGCTTCCAAGAATTAAAGAGTGACAAGGAACGCGTAACATAATAATCTATATACTGGTATTAGTATAAGTTTTGAGCCGGTAAAAAACGACACCTTAAGCTCCACGCCTAATCTGCTCCATAACTAAATGATGCCTTAGGCTCTGTTATTTTCAACTGAAAACTCATTCGCCTGGCCCATTCAGCCATTCGATTCGATTCGATTCCATTTAGTTCGATTGATTCGATTCGATTCGGCTCAAATTGCCTTCAGTTCAGTTCAGTTCATTAAATTCATATTATTATTATTGTTGTTGTTGTTGTTGTTGTTGTTGTTGTTGTTAATAATAATAATAATAATAATAATAATAATAATAATAATAATAATAATAATATTATTATTATTATTAATATTATATTATAATTTATTTACACACCTGATCTTTTGTACGAGGAAAATAAGAAAATTTATCCAATTGAGTTATTTTCAACTTTTTTTCTTTCTTTCTTTTTAATACGACTTTTAGTAGATCAATGAAATAAAGAGTATAGTTACAATTTGAACTAACAAAAAATCTACATGTTCAAAAACTACAAAACAAGTTAAACCAAACCAAAAATCGGACCAAACTTTATAAAAATAATATTATATATCACAAATATTGAAAAATGGCATTTATTCCTCTGTATTATCTTCCTCGGGCTCTATATTATCTTCCTCGGGCTCTATATTGCCTGGATTAGAGCGCCAAATTCTTAATGTCATCGCCTTGCGCACCCTGTTCATCGTTTCTTTCCTTGTCGGGTTCAATAAATCATTATCCACTCCACCTTGGACATTGATATCATGTTGCAAAACTGGTATTTCAAGTTTACACATGGGGAGATGGATGTGTAGACTTCTGAGGAGATGGAGGAGGGGTATTTTGTGAAGTCCTTTCAGTGTGCTTTTCAGCAATTGAGGTATTATTACATTGTGCAATCCCTCCTGTCCCTGGTGCAAGGGCATCATCATCATCCTTTATTTCATCATCATCCTTGTGATGATCAGAAGGAGGTTCTTCAAAATTATTCTCATCTGTTTCATCCTCATCTTCAGAAACCAGATTGATCACTTCAGGAAGTGTGATTAATTGCCCGTAATAAAAGAAAGAAGATAAGTTCTTCTTTCTTTTTTGATTACCAAATTGCGCCAGTTCCAATTTTAATTTTCAGAAACGGCAAAAGCCATAACAAGATAGAGTAACAACAAAACATTTACTTCCTCTTGTTCAGAGGGTAAGCACTGTAGGGACTTGGGCAAGATTGGCTTGAATGCCATCTCCATTCTGGTCTGATCATCAGCCTTCTCAAAAGCTTCTATGAGCTTGTGTGCAGCTTCTTTGACAAAGTCCTTATGCATCAGAGTAGCAAAAGAATACTGCTCTGTTGGGAACGTAGCATGGACATAATTCTCCAAGTCAAAAGCTCTGATTCTTCTCAATTGGTGATCAGTCACCTTTGTTAATTCAGTTAGATCTGAGCTTCTGAGCTTTTGCCACTTTCTGAAACACTTGAGGTGTTTCTTGAGAGTGTGGTCTTTGAAGAACGGAAGCAGGTCTTCTGTTGAGAATGCAGAGACCTTTGGCACACTTGTTTGAGCCTGAAAGAAAGAGTTTTGAGTTAGATTCAAAACTTGTGTAGATATCTGAGTACTAATGTAGTTAGGTTTCTGAGTTACCTGAATAAGTGCATCAGGCTCAGAGACTTATACTACTGAGGCAGGGGGTGCGTCAGATATCTTATTGTGAAGTAGAGACTTAGGAGTCTGGTCCTCATCAACCTTTCTTTCTGCTTGAACCTGAGAATTAAAATTATCACAATACTTAGGAAATAGTCATGAAAGAGTTTTTGTAATAAAGCTTCAATGATTTCTGAGTTTTTCACTTACTTCCTCAAAAGGAGGCTCAGAATCATTTTTCTCAGAAATTTTCTCAGTTTCCAGTGTTCTTTCTGGTGATGTTGCCTTGGGAGCTTCATCAATTTCCATGGGTGCAGGGGATGTAGCAACTCTTTCCCCTTGTACTTCTACTTTTGAATGAGCTTGTAAGTAGAAAGTATTGAGTAATTAGAGAAGAATTCATATTAACCCATAATGAAGAATGTTTATCACTGATCTTTGTATACCTTGACACTAGAAGGCTCAATGACATTTTCTTCAGAAACCTTGACGGTTTCTGGGTCCTTTTCTGGCATTTCTGCCTTATCTTCTTCTTTCTCAGTTGGAGCCTATTTGAAACAAAAACTTAAGAATATTAGTCAAGTGTATAAGGCACATATCTGAGATGTTATATCTTAAGGAACTATCTTTTACATGTGAGACAGGCTCTTGTTCCTTAAGTGGTGGGGCTATGGAAGCCTCCTTCTTAGATTCTGAGGCAAGCTTTGCAGCTTCCTCTTGATGTTGTATTTCTAATTCAGCCTGTAACAAAGAAGTTCTAACAAGTAACAAGATTTAAGCATAAGTTGTCACAAGTAAAGAGTTAAACCATTCAGCTACCCGAGCTTTGTCAGGCTGACTAGTCTCTGGAACTTGCAAAGTTTCCATGCGTTGGTCTTGTTGTTCTTGGACCACTTCTTTGTTGGAAGTTTGAGGTACTTCGGACCTTTCCTGAGTATGCAACTCAGTTGCCTCCCCTGGTTGATCATTCTGAATAGATGCCTCAGTTTGATTCCTCTCATTGAGTTGGGGAACCTGCTCATTTGCAGGATTTTCTTCAACAATCAGAAGTGCTGGTATGTGAAACTGCAATTCATTCACCATGGATTCATTATCATATGGTGAATCTTGTGAATTGGATGAATTAAAGTGCGGCTCATCCTGATCCTTTTGCGACAGTTTGCATAGTGTGGAGACAATGTCAGAATCCTCCATCACTATACCACCACTTCTCAAAGCTTCTTCTACCAGCTTGAGTGTGTCTTGTCTAGATTCATTGGACTTAGGTTCTATCTCAGCAACCTCTGTACTAAGTTCTTCTCCAGCAACCTTAGTAATGGGTGCTTTCTCAACAACCTTTGAAATGGGTGCTTGTTCAGCACCCTGAGGTGTGGGTTCTTCTTCAGATACGTCTATTCTTTCAGCATCCCTAGAACTTGTTGCTTCTTCAGCAACCTTAGCCCTTTTTGATTTCTGTAGGGCTTGAGAGATGACCAATTCATCATCATCAGAGCTCTCATCAACATTAGGAACTGATTGATCCATAATCCTGCGGTTTCTGCAGATAGGGCTTGATGTCTGCCACTACCCTCATTTTTACCAATGAGTTCATCATCAAGGCTTTCCTTGGTAGCATTGATGAGTTCATCAGCAGTTGTATCTTTTGCAGCATTGATGAGTTCATCTGCTATGAACTTAGCAGCATTGATGAGTTCATCTGCTATGAACTTAGCAGCATTGATGAGTTCATCTGCTGTGAGCTTAGCAGCATTGATGAGTTCATCTTCATTGATGAGTTCATCAGCTATGGCGGCAGATATCTGAGAGTGGCCATTCACAACGGGTATGCCTTCTGATTTGCCAGCAGTCTTCTTTCCTAAAGTTTTGGGCTTTTTGGTCGCAACTGATCCCTTAGATACTTTGTCAGTCTTTCGTTTCTTAGAACCTTTCTGAGACGCAGTAACTGTCACGCCCCTGACCTTTTTCACCTTATAAGCATGTTTAAATATGTTTTAGAAAAAATATCAAGCAAATTTTAATATTTTGATATGTATTACGCACGTGGCTTTATTTGTGAAAAAGTGAATTGATATTATGTGAGTAATTGAATTTTAATTGTTGTCGTTGTATTATATAGTTTTAGGCCCGGCTTGTTATTAGTTGTAATTTTAACCGTTTTATATCTAAACAAGGTCCTATCAAAGAACGGACACTGTAATATGAACCGTATGAATTTATAGTATTTGTTTAGTGGATTTCTTGAACTTTCGAATCGTCCTTGTAAAAACCGAAATACGCAGGCTCATGAAATTAATTCGATAATTAAAATAGTATTATTAGTAATTGTATTTAAAATGAAGAGTCACGTCCACCGCCTAAAAAACAAATTCTTTAGCCTTCCTTCTGCCATTTGTTTGTTTTCCTTGGGAGATTAGTGTCATTCTTGAAGACACCTCATGCTATTAACCTCCACATCACCCTTGCAAGAAGTTGCTATATAATTCATTTACTGATCACTCACGATTTGAGATACACACTAACCACACTCTTCACACTAATTAAACTCTTCACACGCACAACTAAGAGAAATGGATTCAGTTAACAAGAACAATAATTTCGTAGAGAAAATAGGAGGATATAGAGAAGAAATATCAATAGTTGCAAGCGGGGAGCTGGTGAGCGTATCTTTACCTGGTAACTTTATGATTAAGCTTATTCTTGTTATATGGAGTAGTGTGATTTAGAGCCGGTGTAATTATGTGGTTACGAGGTGATTTATCGATAAAAGATAGTACGGTTAACACTATAAATGCTTTTGGACGGTGAACTGTAAGTGTTTTTAGTAACTCGTTGATTAGTATCTTTGTAAATAATTTCGGTAACTTGTTGTTTGACAAATATGTGTGACTTGAATGGACTCTCTATGAAATATAGAATTCCAGGTACGGCTGAACTCTGTATGAAATATGAAATTCCAGGTACGGCTGGACTCTGTACTGGACTCTGTATGAATCTGTTATCGTGATCACGAATTACTCTTGGTCGTAACAGAGCCATAGCAGACAAAGAAAATGACTAAGAACGTGCATTATTATATATATGTGAATTTTGTGAACTGACGTGTTGGAAATTGTGAAATATCTGAAGGTCATGTGTTCTAAGTGATAATGAATCTGAGTGACTCGAATTGTGGTTCCGACATATGCTTATTGTCGTTAAATGGCTTGTTGCCTGGTTATTTTACTGGTTATTAAATGACCTGTTACTGATTATACTTACTGAGCCCGCAACTCATCCCAATTGCGATGTTTTTTTTATAGTTCTTGAAGAAAAGGACAAAGGAAAGAATTTATCTGAGTAGAAGTTAAAGTCATGTATCCAAGGTCGGCCGGCTGGTTTCCAATCATTCTCCCTCGGCTCGTCATCTGCATATAATACATGAAAGATTTTTGTTGTAAAATCTGATTTACTGCATAAAGCAGGTGAAAATGTATTTTGCTGGCATGCATATGTAAATGTGGTCAAAGTACTTATGTTTAAAGCTTCCGCGCGTCTAAATTATATTTTACTGTCAGTAATTATCTGTGAAGGTGATAGGGCGTCACAGTAACCTTTTTCATCATGTTTGTATACTCATATTTGTAGAGCAGGTTACTGTTGGCTATGTCAGCCGTCTCTCTGAGCTCAATGCCAAGCTTCTCCAGCAAGAAGCATATCTTTAGTCCAAAGCTCAATGTGGCTTGTGGCTCAACAAGGCCTTTAACGATCTTTGGCTCAAAGCTTTGTAGCTTCTTCACAAACTTCACATAGGCGTACTTTCCCCAGTTAAAAAGGTTTTCCGACCTAGTTAATTCTTCCTTCATAAGGAACATCATCATCCACTGTTCCAAGCCTATTTGGTCAGCTCCACCTTGTAGACCATCAAAGCATCTGTGAAGAAGGCAAGCCAAGACATCCCAATGAATGTATAGATGTCTGGTCCTTATAGTAGCAAGTTTGAACTCAGGAGAAGTATCTGTCTTGTCCATGTTGTAAACATCACTGTACAGTGTTTTAACACCTTCAAGGATAGTTTCATCCTTGGTGTTAATCTCGAAATTAATTCCTTGATTTCGGAGACCAAAGATATCACAGAATCCTTGGCAGTTAAGGAAAATTTCTTTTCCTTGAACTTTGATTTTAATGGACATTTCTTCAATACCATTAGTAATGCTGGTGATGACACGTGAGTTATTATAAATTCAAGTACATCCAGTGAAGAACATTCATTGGGAAGAGCTGAGAGAAAACCCTTGATTTGTGCCTTTTCAAGCATACCAAGGATAGTCCTCCTATCTTCTTGTTCTACGATTACAACAGAAAGGTTGTTGCTCAATTATAGCACCACCCCAAATCATCCTGTGGTTTGAAGTCCAGTTCTCAGAATTAAAATCGCCTATGAGACGATTGTTTGCTATTACTAGCACTGGTGCTTGCTTTTCAGCAGCAGTAGAGGTAGTAGCACTGGTATCCTTAGTAGCAACACGTTTTGGAGCCATCTCTTTAAATAGAAGGTTTTTGAAAACAAGAGAAGAGATTATCAAGACAGGTTAGTTGTTCTTTTCAGAAAAACTAAAAGAGATGCAGTAGATTTGCAGAGAGATTTGCAGAAAAACTTAGAGAGAAATTTCTGTTTTTGTGCAAGATAAAATGTTTGATTAGGCGAAAGTGAATTCTTTTGTCGAAATCCTATATATAGCATTGTACTCTCAGCAGACATATACATACAAATTGATTTTGTACATATGTATCTGTGCAAATGCAAGTAGGCGTGGGTAAAAAATTGTTTTGCATTGAATGCTTAGTGGGCCATGTCTGAGTGTTTACAGTCCACTAATTTACCGAGAATTGATCTCGTCCGTTAAGATCAAACGCCTATTTCATCAAGGGTCACGTTTGCTTCTTCAGCAATGATCACAATCAGTAATTGTAATTGTATCCAATTAATGAAATTTGGTGAATAGCTTTCTGAATCACATCTCTTTTCTGTGACTAGGGGATAGTCTTTGAACTTATATAGTCAGTTCAGAGACTGTGTATAACTTATCATATAAATGGAAAGATACAAGACATCAGAGGTGTGGTTTACGGAATACAGTTGTACCACATTTCTCTTTTGTGTTCCCCCTCACTTTGTGATCTCATAGATATCTGAGTACCCGTCTCAAAATCTTTAAAAGACACTTTTACCCAACCTTTTAGCATATGAGTTCTCATCTCAGATACCCTTTTTGCCTTAGATATCTAGATGCATGTTCCAGATATCTTTCTCCTTTTTGAGTTTCCGTCTCAAAGATTAGAACTTTTCAGTTCCTTCGGTAGCTCCATTAACCCAAGACTATGTCTCAAGGTTAAGAACCTGTTTTCTTGCAAAGGCTTTGTAAAGATATCTGCAAGTTGGTCTTCAGTACCAATCTTGAGTATCTCTATATTTCCTTTTTTCAACTGGTCTCTAATGAAGTGGTGTCTAACATCAATGTGCTTTGTTCTTGCATGATACTTAGGATTCTGAGTTATGGCAATAGCACTTGTGTTATGGCAATACCTTAATATTTTCATAGCAATGTTGTAGTGTGATTGCACACACTCCAACTGCATATTGAATGTCAGGTCTACTTGCAGTGAGGTACAGTAGAGACCCAATCAATTTTCTATACTTGTGTTCTTCAACAGTCTTGTCAGATTCAGTATAGGTCATTTTGGTTCCAATGCTCATAGGTATCTTAGCATTCTTTTCAGAAGGCTTTAGATTAAACTTGTTGAGCATATCCTTTGCATACTTTGTTGGACTAATGAATATTCCATCATTAAGTTGCTTGACTTGCAATCCTAGGAAGTAGTTTAATTCTCCCATCAAGCTCATCTCAAATTTACTTTTCATGAGCTCAGCAAAGTCTTCAGAAAGTTGCTTGTCTTTAGATCCAAATATAATGTCATCAACATATACTTGAACAAAAAGTAGTTTCCCTTCATTGTTCAAAGTAAAGAGTGTTTTATCAACATCTCCTTTATTGAAACCACTTTCCAGCAAGTATTTGGCTAAAGTATCATATCATGCTCTTGGAGCCTGTTTCAGTCCATACAGAGCTTTCTGAAGCTTATGAACCATTCTACTTTCTGTGGAAACCTCAAAGCCTGGTGGTTGTTCAACATAGTCTTCCTCAGCAAGTTCACCGTTTAGAAATGCACTTTTGACATCCATTTGATAAACTCTAAAATCATTATGAGCTGCAAAGGCTAGAAATAGTCCAATTGCATCCAATCTTGCAACTGGAGCATATGACTCTCAAAATCTAGTCCTTCAGTCTGGGTGAATCCCTTGGCAACCAACCTTGCTTTGTTTCTGGTTATTTCACCAGACTCATTCATTTTTTTCTGAAAACCCACTTGGTTCCAATTACAGATATTCCGTCAACAAATGGAACAAGTTTTCAGACTTTGTTTCTCTCAAATTGATCCAACTCTTCTTGCATTGCAGAGATCCAATCTTGATCCTTCAATGCTTCTTCTATAGTTTTAGGTTCAGTGTTTGAGATGAAACATCCATAAAGAGAGTCTGCATTTCTAGCAATTGCTCTCCTAGTTCTAACCCCTTCGTTTAAAGGACCAATCACATCCTTGGCAGGATGATTTCTTATCCATTTTATAATGGGTTTTGAACTAGTAGGACTAATATCATTTTGATCTGAATGTGAATCAATATGATCTTGACAGGATACTTGTTAAGTATCTGAGATATCTGGCACTTTTTCTGTGTTAGAGATATCTGGGATTGAATTTTCAGCAATCTCATTCTCAGAAACCTCTTCATGATGAAGGTTCTCAGTAACCTGTTCCATTTTTGGAATTCTCATAGGAAATTCTTCATCATGTCTTAGAGTCATCTGGTTGTTACTAAGCAATGGTTGCTTTTCATCGTCAGAGTCATCCTCTAAGTGAATGACAGAGTTGTTCCCTTTGAGGATTCTTCTTTAGAATCTTTAATCATTAGTTCTTTGAATCTATCTGAGAGTAATTCATTCAAGGGTACTTTCTTGTTTCCTTCGTAGAAAACTACATGAACAGATTCTTCAATCTTTTGCGTTCTTTTGTTGTAGATTCTGTAGGCTTTGCTATTCAGAGAATAACCATGAAATACTCCTTCATCTGCTTTTGGTTGAAATGTTCTCAAGTATTCTTTTCCATTGTTAAGAACAAAACATCTGCAACCAAACACCCTTAGATGTTTGATACTAGGGGGTCTACCAATCAAAAGTTCATAAGGAGTTTTGTCATGGTGTTTGTTAATCAAACATCTATTTTGAGTGTAGCAGGCTGTGTTAACAACTTCAACCCAATAGATTTCACTTATTTCAGTGTCAGCAAGCATTGTTCTTGCTGCTTCTCTTAGGGTCCTATTCTTCATTTCCGCAACACCATTTTGTTGTGTTGTCCTTACTGAAGATAGTTGATGTTGTATACCTTTGCAGGTACAAAACTATTTTATGTACTGGTTCACAAACTCAGTACCATGGTCTATTCTGATTACAGATACCTTGTCATTTTTCATGACTTCAAGCTTATTCAGCAAGTTGGGTATTTCAACCCTTGCATCAGATTTTTGTTTGAGAAATATAACCCAAGTGAATCTTGAGTAATCATCAACAACAACCAGACCATACTTCTTTCCTGCATAGCTAGTTACAGAAGATTCAAAAATATCCATATGTAACATTTGCAGTGGCCTTTCACTGGAGTGTGTCTAGTTTTAGACTTGAAAGATGTTTTGGATTGTTTTACCATTTGGCAAGCTGAGCATATACCATCTTTTCTATATGCCAATTTGGGTAAACTAACCACTAATTCTTTCTTGACTAGCTTGTTCAGAGTTTTGAAGTTCAAGTGACTCATTCTTTTATACCATAGCCAGTTTTCTTCAGTGTGGCCAGATTGACTCACCACGAGACATTCTTCAGTTGTGGCAGATACCTAGTCAGCAACATAAATATTTCCTTTCCGCCTAGCAACCAAGACTGTCTGCTTTGACTCATTGTCAATTAATTTGCATAGTTTTGACTTGATCTTTACAGTGTACCCTTTGTCTACCAATTGACTCATGCTTAGGAGATTATATTTCAATCCCTCTACATGTAGTGCTTCCGTGATCGTAAGGGCTCCAAGCTTCAGATTGCCAAAGCCTATGGTTGTATTTTTATATCCTCCAGCAAATCTAATAATTGGTCCTTTATCGCATTTCCTGTAGTTAATCAGATTTGCTTTGTCTCCTGTCATGTGCTTCCCACATCCACTATCAAAATGCCACTTCGGGTTCTTCCTCAGAGTGTTCTATACAAAACAGGAAATATGGAGTTAGGCTCTCATTCCAACAATGGAATCTTCTGGACTAAAGAATCTCCCTGTAGGAATCCATTTCTGAATGAACTTCCTTGGGGTATTCTTTTGTCTTGTTGGAACATAAGGAGGAATTTTAGGTAAATGATTAGTGTCATTATCATTTAAAGCTATTTTTCTTCTTGGTGTGTTCCTTGGTGCTCCTCGTGGTGCTTTCAGATACCTGCCAGATTGCTGAGTCTGCTTTTCAGCAAACTTAGCATTCCTTGCCAGATTTCTTCTAGCCCTGGCATTCAGAGTGGTTGCAACCTATTCTTTCTTCCACTTCTGATGATTGCTATGCGCAATCCTGGCTTTCATCCATCGCTCTTGCTCTTGTTTATACTCACGAGCGAGTTGTTTCCCGATGGCTTTATAGCCAATGCCATTTCGAGCACCTGGTGCTCTCTGAGTTCTCTTCTCAGCAGCTTTGCTAGTCTCTGGAACGTCTTTCTTTCCATAAAACGTGATGTTGGAAAATTTGCCTGCTCCAGCAATTTTTCCTTTCTGAGAGACATAGCATTGTGGGTGATTACACTTTTTAGTGTTATGTTTCTTTACAGAAACATTCCCAACAGTTTTCTTTTGGACTTGTTTTTCCCACAAAGGTTTGGTCGCAACTGCCTTTCCTTTGTCAACAACCTTAGCTTTCTGACCAATGTTGTAGGTTATTTGAGAACCATCTTGTTGTGAACTAACAAATGTTATTCTTTCGTTACTCTTATTCAGAGTAGTAGAGCTATTTGTTTGTGTGTCCAGCCCAAGTCCTCCCTTTTCTGAAGGATCTCTTAAATAAGAGTGTACTTCAGGAAGAGTGTCACTAGCTTTGGCATAGGATTGAAAAGATAGTTCTTTCTTTTTGAGTTCCTCATTTTCAGAAAGAAGATCTTTATTTTCCTTTTCGAGTATATCCATTGCCATTCTGTGTGACTTCTCCGTCTTAGATATCTGTGATTTGAGAAATGCATTTTCAGTATCCTTTTTCTCAGATATCTTGAGTAATTGTGAATTTTCCTTCTCAAAAGAATTCTTTTCTTCTTCAAAAATGTCGGCTCTAGCTCGGACCATTTGAAATTCTCTTTTGTAGAGATCAAGTTCTCTTCTGAGATATTCTAAATCTTTGATTTCTTCCTCATCACTCTCATAATTTATGAATTGAGAAATGTTGGTAACCTTGTCAGCCATTAGGAAAGGCTCAATGTTGGAGCAATCTGGATAGATCTCCTCAGCAACCCCACATAATTCCCTTTTCTGTTGACCAAAGTCAAACAATTAATGAGTGATGCCACATATTCAATATCCTTTTCCAGTTTCCCAATACGGGCATCGATAGACTGACGATGCGCCTTAGATTCGCGCATAAACTCCCTTGACTCATTCATGAAGCTCCAGAATTCGTCTGCCCATCCTGATCCACCTGTTGGTTGCACCTAACCTACGTCGGGTCTCTGCTCTTCATCAAAAGTAGCGTTTGCTTCTCCCCTTTGACCCTTGGCATTTCTCCCAGGGTTACAGTGTTGTTTGTTTTGTACCAACTTAGCAAACTTATCCTTGAGGGAAGCAGCATTTAATTCCATCATATTACCCCCGCAGGACGCATCTATCATATACTGCTGGTTCTCATTCAACCCATCATAGAAATACTGATTCGGATTATACTGAGGACATTGAGCTAGCGGGCTCTTGAACCTGTCCCATGCTTCATACAGAGACTCATCATACAGCTGGCTAAAGGTACTGATTTGCTGCTTGATAGAAGAAGTCTTAGACAGAGGGTAATATTTCTACATAAATGCATTGTAGACTTAAGCCCAAGTGGTTAAGCTTCCTTCATCCAAGCCATTCATCCACTGTCGTGCCTTGTCAGCTAAACATATAGGAAAAACCCTCATCTTCAGATCATTGTCGGTGACATTCTCACCTTTAGGCAGCCACCCAATAAAGTGCTCCAGCTCCATAAGAAATCCCATCACTTGCTCATTCTTCTGCCCATAGAATTTCGGAAGTAGGGCCATAAGATGCCCCTTAATCTCCATGTTACGCACATTGGAGGAGTGACAATACTAGGACGGTAAACGTTTACGGGCGGTGCGAAGAGTGCAGCCATAGAAGGCTGCTCCAACTCGGTCATCTCTTGAACTGTCTTTGCAGACCTGACACCAGAACTACGCAAACGTAAGTACCCGTTAGTTAAAACAAGCACTCAAGACGAGAAACACAGAGGTAACAAGGGGAAAAAAAAGACTAACGAAAACAAAAACAAACACTAGAAAAAGAAAAAACAAAAATACTGTAACTAAAATTTGTAAACTTAACAAAGGAGTTAAGTCCCCGGCAGCGGCGCCAAAAACTTGATGTGTCAATATCAAAGTTTTAATAATTGTTTACTTAGCCAAGAGCTAACTCTCGACACTACGAAAACCTGTAGTATAGTGAAGTTAACCCCGAGGTCGGTCTCTAGGGACTTAACTAGGATGAGCTTCAGTTTACGAATAAAAGTAACAATATGAAAAGCATGAAAGGTTTGTTTTCTTCGACAGCGAGATGATAAACTAAAGTAAACAACTACTTGCAACTACTAGAAACCGATTTGACACTAACGAGATTGAAATATTAATGGAGGAAATTATGGAGTGGTAACGTCAACAAGCTAGCTAGCAGGATACATGTGATTCACGGGATTGACTACGCAAGTTGTCACAGTCTTGAGTTCAAAAACGAATAGCACTAGTAAAGGCGTCAGTTCACTAGGCTACAATCAATTCGACTAACCTACTATCACCGTTTGCAACTAACTGTTAGATCAAGCAAGACGAAAGACATTTTGGTTTGCAAGGCTTAAATGCCTAATCTAACAGTGATTTTATCTAGAAGATCATCAAACGTGATAGCTGGAATAGTAATTAATCTAAAAGGCACAAGTAGTCGAATCCCGATGCACTTCGAATCACATAAACCCTAGCTAGCATGCATTGAATCCGTCACCACCCCATAATAGGGGTCTTTAGCTACTCATGACAAACGAAAGCATAATCATACTAGCAATAAACATAATCTCAAGCAATGATTCGAGAGGATTGATACAATTTTACCCTTCGTTGTCACAAACCCTAGGTAGAAATTGAAGAATGAAAATGAATCGATGCAAAAGCGGTGTAGATAATCTCCCAATCAACGTCAATCGTCGGATTACAAGAAAAAACGGCTCAATTACCTCAAATCGGGTAATTGCCTTTGAAACTAGGTCTAGCTCTAGATCAAAGTGTGTGTTCTTGACAATAGAATGAATATCAAAAGTAATAGTCGATGTTCCTTAACTAATAGGAAGAAAGAAAAATGAAGTCTCATGAATTAGGAGAGAATCCGAGTCGCAGAATTCGCTCCACGCCAAGATTCAGTCCATGGCGTTCGCCATCTCTTCTTGGCGCCTGCCAGAGCGTTCTACCCAGGTTTGGCGGGCGCCGTCTTCAACTTGGCATTAGCCACTCCTTTTGGCAAATTACGATTTTGCCCTTTGTGTCCTTTTGCTCGATTTTGCTCCTTTTAACTTCGTTTCTTGGTATTTTGGCTTCTCCACTCCACTTCTAGCAAACATACGAGGCATTGGGACTTCCATATATTCTAGATGCATGTAAAATACACCCTTTTTGCCTTCAATTAGCTCGGTTTAGCCAAATACCTGCAAAATACACAAAGAGTAAAACAAGTAAAAAGACTCTAAGAAAACTACTAAAACTATACTTAAGGATAACGAAAAGATGGTAAAAAAGACCAGATGAGACGATGTAAAACCGACTCATCATTTACTTTATTGATTTCGAACAAGAATAGGTTTTGTTTATCTGTTCTAGGTCTAGTTTTTGCAGTTTAGTCATTTGTTTGTGATTGATTAAACCTAGTTTTGTAATTCTACTTTTATTGATAGTGGAAATTTCGCCTAAGGCACGGTCGGTATCTATTCATGATTCTATTTAAAAGACTAATTATGATATGCAAGTATTCTGTGATGAAGAGGGAGAGAGAAAAAGGTAACGATGATGAATATGAGAATAGGAGAATAACCTGGCTCGGACCCACATCATTGGATCTGGAAGGATTGAGAGGAGGCGAATCAACACTCGAAGGATTGGCAGCATCGGCATTCGCAGCATTGGCATTCGAAATGTTAGCTCGGGACGCTTCCACAGCTTCAAAGGATGCCTTAATGCTTTCAAACATGTTAAAGTCCGCGTCACGGCCTTGGACCCGAGAGGGCATGAAGAACCACTTCTTCAAGAAGTGCATGTGATCCTTAAAGGGCACAAGACAAACCCTCTCCAAAGCCTTTAGAACGAAGGAAGGAAGAAAGGGTCGCCATTTCTAATCTCAATGTCACCCTCACCGGTGACACATTCCGCGAACTCACATGCGGCCAACTGCTCGTCCGGAACAACATCCACTGGAATGGACACTCTTTTATCATTTGCGGAAGGATTCAGTCCTACCTTCTTCCAGTTGTGTTTCTCAGGAACTAGTTTCTTCTCCTGCAACTGGCTGATGGCAGACGTGAACCCTTCCAGACGAAGAGCATCAGCCCTGTCCGCCATGAAGTACCTGAAAGAGGCGGACTGCATAAAATCTTTCACGGCCTGGATCCGCGCAAACTGCAGGTCTTCGAGCATCAAGTCCTTAGAGTCCAGGAACATCTTGAATGCCTCCGTAGTGAAATGGTCCTGCCAATCCAGGTCCGCCTTGGATTGCTCCCAGTTGGCATTGAGCTTGGTGATAAGGACATCTCTCTTCCGCACCTTCTCTTGCAACTGCTTCACCTTATCCTCCTCCTCCACTTTCGCAGCCAAGGCCTTGTGCAGGTCGTCCTCTATTGTGGTCCGCTGACCAACCTTAAATTGCATGGCTCTGATCATGCATCCGAGCTACAAAATGTCTGAGCAACTTAAAGTTAGCAATACATCCATCCAATTATTAATATGAAAAAGGATTATACGGACCACAGAGAGTGGATCTCTCAGACCCTCTCGATCTCAGGAAGGCTGCGACACCTTTCTTCCTCCGCGTCCAGAGCGGCTTGGTTGGGCAAAGGAAAGGTTCCAGATAATTGTCTTTTGGCTACTGGGGAGAGGTCCGAGGCAGCATTCCTCTTCCTCCCCGAAGTGATGGCGTCCCGCATCAATACGTCCCGCGGGGCGCGGACGCAATTGGACGCTTCGAAGCAGCCGCACTCTGGGAAGCAGGAGCTTTGCCTTTATCCGGCACTGCAAGTGTTTGGGGATTCTCACCCTCTCTCCTCCGCCTATCTTCTTCCGCTGAGAAGACAGCAGCATTCTTCGGATCATCCATTGGAAGAACCGCGGGTGTGTTGATCAACTTGGCCCTTTGACCAGTTGAAACCTCGAGAGCTTGTTGTTCTCTCTGCAACCTCTTCTTCTCTTGCAGAGTTGTCATGATATATTCGAACCAGAAACCTGCAGAACAAACAACAATGTTAGAGATGGACGAATGAGAATTCAAGCCACGAACATATAAGAACTCATACATGATATTTAAAACAAGAAAAATCACAAAAGTAATTGAAGAGAAGTAATTACTAAAGCTGGCTCGGCCTCCGCATTCCACTGCCCCAGTTAGTCCGCTCAGATAGGGCAGCGACTGACAAATAAGTCCATGGGGATACTTCTCTGGACACTTCTTCTTGTGGATCTTAGCTACCCACGGTGCTACATTCTTTGGCAGGGGGCACCAGTCCGGGATGTTGTTAGCCATTAGAAACTTCTTCGGCTGCCCCCATTGCTCCCGAGTCCTTGCGGATATTCCAGGCTTCAAAGCCATGCGGACGAAAACATTCTTCTCCCACCATTTACATACGAGGGAGGAGATCGGATCAGATAAAGTTATAATTCTGCCTATATACAAAAGTGTAAAAGAGGGGATTCCCCGGACTAAAGCTAACATTAAACAGCTGACGGAAGTTCTCAAAATTTACAATATACTTCTTCTTCTTACAGAAGACAGCAAAGCAGATTAGGTTACCCGAAGATTTTGGGATCACCTGACTCGGACCAATCCCGATGTGATTAAGGATGGCCTTTAAGGCAGGTGCAATCGGAAGCTTCCATCCGCATGCAATGGCAATCTCGTGCACACACATATACCCAGCAGGCGGGTTGTAGAAAGCTTGATCCGGATGTGGCACGAGGATCTCCATGGACTCCAGAATTTCCCACTTTCTTCGCCACTCGGGAATTTCTTCCGGCATTACTTTGGAAGGACATGTGGGAAGCAAGTCGTCATCATTAAGTTCCCCGTAAAGGTCTGCAATAGCAACAGCGGTTGCCGGACGAGGAAACTTGGCCCGTGCTGCCTTCGCTCCGCGACCTTCCATTAGTAGAGGGTTTGGCTGCACGAACGGAGCGGCGGTATCCAAATGAAGGACGAGTTGGCGACTATTCCGCCCAGAACGCCTACGCGGACTAGAGGTTTCCGAGGCCTCTTCCTCTTCTTCATCCTCTTCTTCCTCTCCCTCTTCCTCTTCTTTTTCTCCATCTTCCTCTCCCACAGAAGTGCCTGGATTCGACGGACCAGTTTCCGTCACCACCCTATCCTCTTCTCCTGCCTCAAACATCTCCAAGTCATTTTCATCCCGCCTAGTGTCACCTCCCTGCCCTGTCCGAGTCCTATTCATTTCCACCGTTTTCCTTGAGGTACACCACCACCTCCTATAGTCCGATAACGGACCTGTACCCTTATCCTGGCAGCACTAGCTTGACCCACCTCCTCCTTATTCCGCACATCAGATGTATCACAGACCCCATGTCCCGCATCCGAGTTTTCAAAGGACAGGACATTTACAACTTCCGCATTATGAACATTCGGGACCACCTGCTCTATTACCACATTCTCCGCAAGAACCCTGTTCTGCGGAATCTCCAGCTCAAGATGATCTGACGCGGACTGGCTAACAATAGCAGATTCCAATCTCTGGTTCACTCCATCGTCATAGTTTTGAGCCTCGTGTTGGTTCTAACTATCGCTCCCGGACATCCTAGGGCACAAGGAAACGGGTCAGAAAATGATGTTGTGGTCGTCCGAGAGCTCATTTATGTATCTTATTAGGTCCAATAGTCTAAAGATACCCTACTCTAATGGGTATTCCTATGGGTCATCATCTCTTCACTACGGGAACCAAACTCGGCACACAAAGCTGTGCCACAGAGGAATTCTATGTGCCCACTGGCACCTAAGTTGTCACATAAGGCCGTGTCGTATAGAAATTCTACATGTCTCTTGGCACCGTTATCTATCATACATGGCACATATACAGGGCCAATTTACAAGACATGTCTACAAATTAGCACCAAAAGTCCTATGCAGAAGCATGAATATTTGTTTCACCAAAATTCGACATACGACATGTTATTTGGCAGAAGCATTTCAGCAGTCACTATACGAGTTTTTGGTATAAACAGTACATCAGATCGGAATTTGAAAGGCAACATGCAATTCGACAAGAAATACTCCAATAGATTACCCTACGAGATTTTATCACACACAACATACGAAACTGGAGAATCAAAAAGCATACATCCGAGCAAGAATAAAACGAATAACATCATGCATTGGAAAAGGGGGAAAATTCAGAGAAAGCCAAAGATTACTTACTTGATAAAGCTGTTTGTGAAGGGTGGACGGACGACGAAGCCATGCTTGCTCTCGGCCCGACTTGCGGATCTCGATTACTGCAGGAAGCTTTGATTGCTCGGAGACTTGTTTACTTGCTCGGATTGCTTAGGGTTGCACTGGATTCAAATTGGCTAAAGTGTGAAAGTGACGGCTCTGGTAAACTATTTATAGAGGGATAGTTGAGGAAGACGAAGCGTCACATCACTTCGCTTCTAATCCCACCCGTTGATCATTCCAATCCAACGGTCACATCGGTTCACATTTGGCGAATTTACATTACGCCCCATTAAATTTAATTCGAAAATTCTCCACTATCTTGGGATCCTCACTTATGGGCCGGACGGACGACATTTTGGGCCTCTTGGATCACTATTCATCGGCCCAAATAGACCATTTTAGCAAATCCAGCCCAACATATTAGCTTCCTGCACACTCTTCCACAAGAGACTTTTGATCCTAAATACCGTACTCGGATCTCGATATATCTCGGATAAAAATACATTTTCTATCTACAGTCCGAGATATTTCCTATCTCGAACTGTAGAAAGAAGGGGGGGGGGGGGGGGGAAGAGATATATTGGGTTTCTGAAAACACGGAAGACGGATTTCGGAAAAAGGAATTTTTCCTTCATATTTAACGATTCAGACACGCTCCTAAAACACACTTGTTCTTTTACCTATAGTTCCACAACTATCTTCTACTAAGATACTTGGAAACTGGGGGGGGGGACATATGTTGGTACGGATATATGTCCAATCCGTTAAGGGCGCCATTAGAGCGTGTCCTAGAGCGCGTCAAGGCTTAATAGCCAATTTTGTACTCGTCCGACCCTTAGACGGTCCGTTCTTAAGGAAACCCTCTCAGGTCAACCAGTACGCTCAGGTCAAGTAAACCTTTTTAGCTAGTCCGATCTAGCTAGGCGCAGGACTTCCTAACCTGACAAAGGATCACATGATTTTATCATAATCCGACACTGTCAGTCCTAGATGCCAAATGGACCGGACGAGATAACCTCGGACGCCACCTTTACAATAAGACCAAACGTATATACTGGAACCTCCAAGATACTTTCGTGTAACTCATATCTCGGACTGTCACCGAGCTACCTAGGAACATACCTACTTGACAGAGCTCGGATCATTCCAAAGGGCTCACACGGACCCTACAATGGGAACAGTACTTTTTAGAGGTAAAATGACCAATCTATCCTCCTAGGCCCATCTAATGGTATTGGACTACCACACACTATTGGGCCATGGGCCAAAGGAGCATTGGTGGTTAAATCTTGATCATACACTTGCTATCATCTTATGAGTCACTTCATAAGTACATGATAACTATAAATACAGCACAAGCTCCATACTTTAAGGTAAGTCATCCATATCATAACTTCCCTCATAATTACTACATTGAGGGCTTACTTCTCTCTCTTCAGTAAAGTCTCTTCTTGGTTTGACACTAGCAAACCGGGTTACCCTTCTAAACCCCCCCCCCCCCCCCCCCCCACACACTTAGTCATTTCAGGTGCTCTGGCTCTGATGAAGCTCCTAGGTCGGACATCAAGTCGGAAGCGGATCTGAGACTAGGGGCTTTGTAGTAGTTTAGTTAGTGTTTGAGGCTTAACACCTCAACAATTAGGCTGTAGATTAAAAGACTTAGTTTTTTGGATTTTACTCCATAATGTAATAAGGCCCCTTATATGAGTTGCTTGATATTGTCTTGTTTTTCCTACTAACTACACTTCAGGTTTTTATGAAGAAAGTAAAGTATTAAGGGGAGATTGAAAGTGCAATTTATTTGCAAAAGAGTTTGAGAGATCTTGGACACAAGGAAGGCGATTTGAGCAAAAGGAAATAAAACCTCTAGAGATAATCAATTAAAGAAAAAGGACATAAAATCTCTAGAGATAATCTTTTGGAAAGATTTTCCAGCTACAGCCAGCAACAATAACGTTCTTCTTCTTGGTGATTGATTAGTTCATTATATATACAAGAAGAAGCTATCTTCAAGAGGACGCCTTTCATAATCATCGGTATACATATTCTTGAGATTAGGGCTTCTTGCTTTACTAGGCATTGTCATCGAATTCACTTGTGAGTAGTCTCTAAAGATTGAGATTTACTTAGTGACTTTGAACTAAAATAGAGTTTGTTCATCTGTTCTAGGTTTAGTTTTTGCAGTTTAGTCATTCGTTTGTGATTGATTAAACCTAGTTTTGTAATTCTACTTTTATTGATAGTGGAAATTTCGCCTAAGGCACGGTCGATATATATTCATGATTCTATTTAAAGACTGATTTTGATATGCAAGTATTTTGTGATGAAGAGGGAGAGAGAAAAAGGTAACGATGATGAATATGAGAATAGGAGAGAGGAAAGAGGTAAGGAGGAGGTGAGACTCACGCGTTCAAAATGTGAGGGTGGGCTTATGTATAAAAAAGTTGATTTTAACACATAGAATGATGAAATTGAGAAAAAATCGACCAACCCCCCCCCCCCCTTATTTTGTTATATTATTACTTATAATTATTACTTTTATTATTATATAAATTTAATTTAATTTAATTTTTAATTTAGTAATTAAATGGGTACATTTGTCAATTAACTAGTACGACTAGTCCTTGAGTTGTCTTACATAATAGGAGTAGTCGTACATAAAATCAATGGTTGAGATTAGATCTCAACGGTTGTATGACTACTATCTCATTTTAACAAGTAGTACGACTACTACCTCACTGTAGAAACCCACAACTAACAAACATCAAACAAATCCAAATTCAACATTCACAAACCACAACTTGCTAGTTGCTACAAAGTTCAGCTTTTATTGAAGGTCTGATTAATGAAGTCCACAGCTCAATATTGCTCGAAAAAACCTGTCTCATCTCTTCAGAATGTTAGAAGAGAAGATGTTTGGTTTCTCTCCTTTATCACAAAAAAAGTATGAGAGTTGTTTAGTGTTTTGTGTTAAGAAAACCTTGTTATGAATGTTCGTCATTGATTTTTGGTTGTGTCCCATGATTTTCTAAATTCATTTTTGGAGTGAAGTTTGTTGATCATATACCATCTTCTCATCACTAACACTCGTTGCATATCTTCTTATCAGCTTTTGTGAACTTGGTTGATTATTTTGAGATATATCTTTCTTCTCAAACAAGGGGGAAGGGATGAAAATCTGAACAAAAAAGCTGACATACTCTCTTTTGTTATATTACTCTCGTCTAAGGTTGAGGGGGAGCTTTGTAGTTTAATGCCTGTTAAAAGTACTTGTTTATAACGAGTTTATTCAGGTGTGTTTTTATGAAGAAAGACAAAAAGGGGAGATTGAAAAGTGCATTGTTGACTGTAGTGTTGTGTCAGCATTGCAGACAACTTTATTTACGCACCTATCTTACGTTTCTACGTGAGTTATTTTATCTTTGTTCACTAATAGGAATTGTCAACAAAAGAAGTATGATTATAAAGGATTTTGTTATGTGACACCTATGATGAGTTCAAATGAGTATGATTGTTTTCTCTCATTAAGGGGGAGTTAATAATCAGTTTGTGCCACTGATCCTTGATTTGCAAGCTGTGTGAACAAAGCTAGCAGTGGTAGATTGAAAGTGCAGATTTACAGAAATATTGAGTTCATTGTCGACTCAACATTGTCTGTCAGCATTAATCGACTGCACTTTATCCTTCAGTTCTTGACAAAGACTTATATTGTCTTGTTTTCTATCCATGTGTGCTTGTTATTCATTAAGTGGGAGATTTAATATGTCTTGATTACTCAATTAACAGGTTTTTTGAAGAAAGGCGAAATTAAGGGGGAGATTGAAAGTGCAATTTATTGCGCTTGATATCCGAACTTGTTTAATGTTAATTTAGCCTTTATTCACATTTAACTAGTTCAATGTTTTTAGTTGTTTTCTAGTGATTAGTTTGTAGATTAAAAGACTTGGCTTTTTAAACTTTACTCCAGAATGTAATCTGGCCCCTTATATGAGTTGCTTGATATTGTCTTGTTTTTCCTACTAACTACACTTCAACTTTTTATGAAGAAAGTAGAGCATTAAGGGGAAGATTGAAAGTGCAATTTATTTGCAAAGGAGTTTGAGAGATCTTGGACATAAGGAAGGCAATTTGAGCAAAAGGAAATAAAATCTCTAGAGATAATCAATTAAAGAAAAAGGAGATAAAATCTCTAGAGATAATCTTTTGGAAAGATTTTCCAGCTACAGCCAGCAAAATCAACGTTCTGCTTCTTGGTGATCGATCAGTTCATTATATATAATAGGAGAAGTTGTCTGCAAGAGGAAGCCTTTCATCCTCATCGGTATTCATATTCTTGAGATTAGTGCTTCTTGCTTAACTAGGCATTGTTGTCGAATTCACTTGTGAGTAGTCTCTAAGGATTGAGATTTACTTTAGTGAGTTCGAACTAGAATAGGTTTTGTTTATCTATTCTAGGTCTAGTCTTTGCAGTTTAATCATTCGTTTGTGATTAATTAAACCTAGTTTTGTAATTCTACTTTTATAGATAGTGGAAATTTCGCCTAAGGCACGGTCGGTATCTATGCATGATTCTATTTAAAAAACTGATTTTCATATGCAAGTATTCTGTGATGAAGAGGGAGAGAAAAAAAGGTAACGATGATGAATAATAGAATAGGAGAGAGGAAAGAGGTAAGGAGGAGGTGAGACTCACGCGTTCCAAATGTGAGGGTGGGCTTATCTATCAAAAAGTTGATTTTAACACATAGAATGATGAAATTGAGAAAAAATCGACCATCTCCCACGCGCTTTTATTTGGTTATATTATTACTTCTAATTATTACTTTTATTATTATGTCAATTTAATTTAATTTAATTTTTAATTTAGTAATTAAAGGGGTAAATTTGTCAATTAACTAGTACGACTAGTCCTTGAGTTGTCGTGCATAATAGGAGTAGTCCTCCATAAGATCAATGGCTGAGATTAGATCTCAACGGTTGTACGACTACTATCTCATTTTACAAGCAGTACGGCTACTACGTCACCGTCGAAACTCCCAACTAACAAACATCAAACAAATCCAAATTCAACAATCACAAACCACAACTTGCTAGTTGCTACAAAGTTCAGTTTTTATTGCAGGTCTGATTAATGAAGTGCACAGCTTAGTATTGATCTGAAAAAATCAGTCTCATCTCTTCAGAATGTTAGAAGATGTTTGGTTGCTCTCCTTTTATCACAAAAAGTAGGAGAGTTTTTGACTGTTTTGTGTTAAGATAATCTTTTTATGAATGTTCGTCATTGATTTTTGGTTGTATCCATGATTTTCTAAATTCATTTTTGGAGTGAAGTTTGTTGATCATATACCATCTTCTCATCACTCACACTCGTTGCATATCTTCTTATCAGCTTCTGTGAACTTGGCTGATTATTTTGAGATATATCTTTCTTCTCAGAAAAGGGGGAGTAGAGATGAGAATCTGAACAAGAAAGCTGACATACTCTCTTTTGTTATATTACTCTCGTCTAAGGTTGAGGGGGAGCTTTTTAGTTTAATGCCAGTTAAATTTACTTGTTTATAACGAGTTTGTTCAGGTGTGTTTTTATGAAGATTAGTCAGCTTCATAGTCTTATCCCGAGCACCCAATGCCATGATGATTTCATACAGTCTAACAGTGTTAACTCTTGTGCAGCATTCCGGTAAATTTTTAGTCCCTTTGAACTACCCCGAGGGAGTTGGGATTGGGTGAACAATAACATATATCCCTATGACACTGACAAGGAAGGTGGTTGATCCACGTAGTTGTTCATGCTCACGGGCCTGACCGTAGGCACGAACCCTGCTCTTAAACTGGCCTATGTGAAAGGCAACCTGAAGGCCCATAGTATTTGTCCTTATCTGCACATAATTAACTACGTCAAAAAGATAGGCAATTGGGATGAAAGTTAGACTCCGTTTTGTTCAACCCCCACTTAATTAGTACCAATTCTCCAAACCTAGAACATGGTTATAATATAATCGGCTAACTTATTACTGGTTTTTATTGCTCTGTTTGTTTCGAGTCCATATTTTATCCAAAATCGTGATTGACACGTAATTATCGCCAGTTTCACCTTAGGAGTTTGTTTCAATTTAATGTAAGAAGTGGTGTTAGTTTATTGTAGCCCTAGCCATACAATTTTTTTTTTTTTATCCCTTTCGTATACGGAATTGTCACTTTTACAGACTTAGTCGTATATTTGTTGATTCTAGAATACGAAATTAATGTGACATTTATAAATTGCCACTACAAAGTTAACAATAGTATACTAATTCTCTTATAACTGCCACTACGAAGATGACTTCACTAGTTGTGATTAGGCTTTTGCTTTGTTTTTGAAGAAGTGACGGGCTTCGTAGTGCCTTGGTCTATACAAACAAAATTCTAGCCTAACCTAAAAGCAAAAACAGCTTTAAAAGGTTTAGAAGCCCACTACGAATTCTTTTTTGGGCTTGAAATGGAGTTAGAAGTTTTGGAAGTTTCTAAGTTGTGCTGGTCCATGTTGAATGAAATATTGTCTATCTATGTAATACATTAAACGAAAAAGACAAAAAAGGGGAGATTGAAAAGTGCATTGTTGACTGCAGTGTTGTGTCTACATTGCAGACAACTTTGTTTACTGCACCTATCTTACCTTTCTACATGAGTTATTTTGTCTTTATTCACTAACTACTGAGTGCAGGAATTGTCAACTAAAAGAATTATGATTATAAAGGATTCTGTTATGTGACACCTATGATGAGTTCAAATGAGTATGATTGTTTTCTTGGGGAGTTAATAATCAGTTTGTGCCACTGATCCTTGATTTGCAGGCTGTGTGAACAAAGCAAGAACAGGGAGATTGAAAGTGCAGATTTACAGAAATGTTGAGTTCATTGTTGACTCAACATTGTCTGTCAGCATTAATCGACTGCACTTTATCCTTTAGTTCTTGACAGAGACTTATATTGTCTTGTTTCCTATCCATGTGTGCTTGTTATTCATTAAGGGGGAGATTTAATGTGTCTTGATATTACTCACTTAATAGGTTTTGAGAAGAAAGGCGAAATTAAGGGGGAGATTGAAAGTGCAATTTATTGCACTTGATATCTGAACTTGTTTAATGTTAATTTAGCATTTCTTTACATTTAACTAGTTCAACGTTTTAAGTTGTTTTCTAGTGATTAGGCTGTAGATTAAAAGACTTGGCTTTTTAGACTTTACTCCAGAATGTAATCTGGCCCCTTATATGAGTTGCTTGATTTTGTCTTGTTTTTCCTACTAACTACACTTCAGGTTTTTATGAAGAAAGTAGAGTATTAAGGGGGAGATTGAAAGTGCAATTTATTTGCAAAAGGGTTTGAGAGATCTTGGACACAAGGTAATTTGAGCAAAAGGAAATAAAATCTCTAGAGATAATCAATTAAAGAGAAAGGAGATAAAATCCTTAGAGATAATCTTATGGAAAGATTTTCCAGCTACAGCCAGGAAAAGCAACGTTCTTATTCTTGGTGATCGATCAGTTCATTATATATACAAGAAGAAGTTGTCTGCAAGAGGACGCCTTTCATCATCATCGGTATACATATTATTGAGATTATGGTTTCTTCCTTTACTAGACATTGTTGTCGAATTCACTAGTGATTAGTCTCTAAGGATTGAGAATTACTTTAAGTGACTTCGAACTAGAATAGGTTTTGTTTATCTATTCTATGTCTAGTCTTTGCAGTGTAATCATTCCTTTGTGATTGATTAAACCAAGTTTTGTAATTCTACTTTCATTGATAGTGTAAATTTCGGCTAAGGCACGGTCGGTATCTATGCATGATTCTATTTAACGGACTGATTTTGATATGCAAGTATTTTGTGATGAAGAGGGAGAGAGAGAAAAAGGTAACGGTGATGAATAAGAGAATAGGATAGAGGAAAGAGGTAAGGAGAAGGTGAGACTCACGCGTTCCAAATGTGAGGGTGGGCTTATGTATCAAAAATTGGATTTTAACATATAGAATGATGAAATTGAGAAAAAATCGACCATCCCCCTCGCGCTTTTATTTGGTTATATTATTATTACTTTTATTATTATATCAATTTAATTTAATTTAATTTTTAATTTAGTAATTAAATCGGTACATTTATCAATTAACTAGTACGACTAGTGCTTGAGTTGTCGTATGTAAGGGAGAAAATCCGCTACACCAACTAAATAGATTACATGTCTTTTTTCCGCGCCAACACTCTAGTCCGGACGTCGGGTCGGATCCTCGTGGCTTCGGGAGCTGACTTCGGATCTGCACAGAAACTTAGTGGGGGGGGGGGGTGGGTTAGACACGGAGGACCGGTTTACTTAGGGTCAAACCGGATCAAGACTTTACTTGAGAGAGATTGGAAGTCTACTCTGTATAAGTGTAATTATGGGAAGTTGTGTCTTACTGTAGCATGGAGATGTGACCCTTGGATCTTGATGTCTCCTCAGATTGTGACAAGTGTATGCTCCAAGTTTAACCAACCATGCCTTAATGGGCTATAAGCCCATATGGTAAATTTAACCTATAGTTTTTCTGGGCTTAAACAAGGGCATTGTGGTCAATCCAACGCTGGTCGGATCTTAATGATCTGGACCAGGTGAGAGCTCAAGCTGTAGCAGCAGTACACTTGTGTTTCATTCAACAGGCGTCTGAACTTAAGCCGGAACGATCCGAGGTTAGTCCGCTTCGCCACTTGATACGTGAATTGGTGCGTCTGGTGAGGTAGGTCGGACCTGTTGCTCCGGACCGCTTCCCTCTTAGTACCAGTGACCTTGTATCTTTATGAGTAAGTCGGACCAATGGTGTCGGAACGATTGTCTGAGCTTCTCATTGAGTGAGATTCTAATTCGCTCGAGGATTCGTCTTAGAGCGCCATAAACGGATTGGACATTGTTCCGTATCAACATATCTTCCCCTAGTTTCCAAGTATCTTAGTAGAAGATATTTGTGGAACTATTCAAGTAGTGAGGGAGCAGTTTTATACCATCCGTCCAATCCGTTTCGTCGGAAAGAAAAAATCTTGTAGTTGTCCTTGGTGGGAAAATCTTCTTTTCTTTCAGTCCGAAGCAAAGATGGTTCGGACTGAATGAAAAGAGGTATTTGTAATAGAGGATGGGTTTAGGCATTAAGTCTTCTTTGTTGCATAGATCCGGAGTAAACGTCCAAGGGATAAATGGGCTAAACTGTCAATAGTGATGGTTGAGGCCCAATGTGTGTTTTGTATGCTTTTAAAGCGATGCTTCTAGTGAAAGGATGGGTGATGTCTTTTCACCATGTGTTATGATTCTAGTCGTTGGATCATTGAGTGTGAACGGGCGAGATCGTTTCTCGAAGCTTGCGACGCTTCATATTCCATAATTGGCCTTCTATAAATAGACTGTGCCATGCCGCCAATTAGTGTTATACTCCCTCCATTTCAGAAAAAGTGTTACATTTTACTATTCTGCAGTCAACTGTCTCCGCGTTTGACCACAATTTACTCTTAAACGATATTAATAAATAAATTATTAAAATTATATAATGAAAACTTAGTAATTAATTTTTTATTATATGATTTTATTAAATTATTTACTATTATCGTTTATGAGTAATTTGTGCTCAAACTCGAAGACAGTTGACCGGTTAAAGTCAAAATGGAACAATTTTTCTGAGATGGAGGGAGTAATTTTTTTGGTGAATGAAAAGAGTTCTCCTTTTCTTGAAAGAGCAATGAACGTCCGTATCTGTTTCTCCGTTGTCAGCGCATAAGGCGCATCTACTCCAGAAAACTGTGCTTCCACTAGCTGAGAATCTGTATATGCCTTGATCCTCTTTGCCATAAGAGTTCTTGCCATTCTTATGCCAATGATCAAAGCTTCATATTCTGCCTCATTGTTTGTTACCCGGAAATCTAGGGTAACATCATAATCTAACTCGGCTCCTTGCGGACTTTGCAGGAAGATTCCTATTCCTCCCAATCTCCCTGATGATGATCCGTCCACTTTTAAGATCCAAGGACTATCATGTGACGGTGAGATTGGCTTCTCGTCATCTGTCTCCCTTTTATCTTTGTCAGTTTTTTCTTTCTTATCATCCTCGGATGATTTCTCAATTGTGGAGATGTGGAGGATAAGGTCTGAAGTAGGAGGTAGCTTCAATGGTGGGGACTCTGGCGTGCAATCTATCTGCATGGGTCCGCGCGCTTGCCGCTTTCCTTGTCGGATTAGCATTGTCATGCATTATGGTTCCTTCTCCTTAAATTCTTCTTCCCGAAGTTCTTTTGCCGGGTAATCTGCGAGGAAATCGGCTAGCACTTGGGCTTTCTTGGATGACAGAGCCTGAAAGCTGATATCGTGCTTGCATAGTTCAATGGCCCATTTAGACAGCCGTCCGGACTGTTCCGGTTTGCCCAACACTTGTTTGAGTAGCTCCGAAGTCAAGACTTGATGAGTCGATATTTTAACGACTCATTTAATGCCTTTTTTCGTATTTTGTTGCGTCTTTTAGCCTTTATTTTAGTGCTTTTTGTTCCATGTCATGTTTGAATTTTTTGTGTGTTTTTGTGCATTTTTTGAAGTCTTTGCGTCATTGGCAAGGAAATGGAGGACCAAAGTGCAAAGAAGACTTCAAAACCTTCTAGAAGCACCACAAGGCCAAGTTAGTGGGCCACTACTCCAAGAGAGGTGACATGGAGTTGGAAAAGGGAGAGAAAAGTGGAGAAAATGGGAAAAATGGAGGAGTTCCCGGACACAAGGCTCACTGCGGTGAACCCCACATCCAAACGGGCTCACCGTGGTCTAGACTATCAGGATGGCGGACAAAAAGGCCAGACCGCAGTGAGGAGGATTCCCCAAAGTAACTCACCGTGATGAGCTCTGTTTGCCAGAATCAAATCACATTTTTCTGGCAATTTTTCCCATGATTTTGAATTTCTCCTCCCTTGATCTATAAATAGGACCCCTTGTATAAGTTTTTAATATATCTTTACATTCTCCTACTTTCATATTTTCAATTTCAAGCATTGTAAACACTTAGCGATTTCAATCTCTCTTTTAATTCGAAGAAACATTATTGATCTTTCTGACGATCGCAGAGACCAATAGGCGCCCAGGTATTCAATAGTACGAGTTAGGCGGTTGCTGTTAATAACTTGTATCGTGACATATTGTTATCTGATCGTTGAACGCATGCTTGATCGTTGTGAACTTGCATCAGTCTTTACCTTTAATTAGTATATATCCGGATGAGGGCATAGCTAGTGACAAGCTTTTTGTCGTAACTCATACGCATTTTATAATCAGATTCGTCTGATTTTGCAATAGCAAAGTTGTTGCATTCGCGGGCAGTGTACCATTAGCTATATCGCGTTAGCACTTTTGAAAGATCGCTTGCTTCGTTTTAATTGTAGAAATTGCATGATCTAGGTATTACCTTGTTTTGTAATTGTAATTTGTTGTAGGATTTTAAAGTATCACTTTACCCACACTATCTGTTTACAACTCACACCTTGAGCCTACACCTTAGAACTAGCATAATCAATTCCTGGAGAGAACGACCCTGTGGTTTAAGCCTTGTTGTACTACGACAACCGCTTTACTACTTGTGTTATTTTACAAGTATTAATTTTGAGAGCATCAAAATTTGGCGCCGTTGCCGGGGAGTTGATTCCTACGTTCTTCAATAAGTAGGATTAGTGTGTAGTTTCGTATTTTTATTTTTATATTATTCGAAAACTAAAGAAAAAATCTGAAAATATCAAAAAATAAAAAAAAAACAAAGAGTTTTTGCTTTGTGTATTTATTTTTTTTGGTCTTGCGAACCCTAGCCTGCATGGTATAGCTGGCCTTACTTTGAAGTAGGTCTAAGCTTGCATGGGAAGGACGGGTCCCGCTTTTGAAGTGGGTTGTTGTTTTCTCTTTCAGATTTATCCATGGACTCAAGGAAAATTCAACAAGAAGATAAGATAGAGGAAACAAACGCAGCAGCAATGCTCGACATGAAGGACAACAAAGCTGCTCCCAACAGTTTTATTTTGGCTAGGAGGACAGTCTCTGAGAACAAAGGTCCGCATTACTTTGGACTTTGTGGGAAGTGTGGAACAAGGCACCCTCGACCTGGAATGCGCGCAGGTACAAAGGACTTTCCCATCACATTCTCCAGTGACTCAGCTGATGAATCCGAGGAAGAAGACGAGGAAGAGGATCCTGAGGAGTTGCCTCTAGCCCCTGAGTATGAACCGGAGGAGCCTGAAGAATGTGAAATTATGGACACAGACGAGGTTCTAAGCTTCGATGACCATAAAGACGACGAACCAGTCAATATGGTGCTCAAGATGGAGCCACAACCACAAGGGGAGATCCGGCCAATCCTGGTTATTCAGAGCCTACCCATGCCGATGTTAATACCGAGCATGAATATCGAGGTTGGAATTGGGAATTCCAACCGCATGATTGGAACACTTGACTCAGGGGCTGGGATGAACGTAATGACTCTCAGCCTGTACAGGAAGTTGGAGCTTACGGGGATGTTACCCCTTGAAGGGTACATGGTCTTGGCGGATGGAGCACTCAAACGACCGGAGGGGATGATTCGGGGAGTTGATGTACGTGTTATTGGCTTCCATGTTCGCACTAATTTCGTGATGATGGAGTGTGGTATTCAGGACAGAGACGAACAAGAACTTATCCTGTTGGGAAGGACATTCCAGTACACTGCAGGAGTGACCCTCAACGTCCGGGACCTCAAATGCATTATGGAGGTGCTCGGAGTCCCCTACAAGGTACCTCTGTACACGAGGCCAAAAGTTGGAGGTCCCTCCGCAAAGTACGCCGGCCCCTTGGGCGAGAGTAAGACTCGATAGGTTGGACCCGTGGAGCAAGAAGCATAATCGACGCTAACGAATCTAACTAAAGCGACATTTTCTATTGCTTTTCGCACTTATTAACTAGGATGCATATAGGTAAAATTTTCATTCCTTGCATGCATTTTGTATTCTTTATTCCTGAATTAATTCAATGGTGCATTCTTTCATTTTGTCAAGCTTATCTTTTCGTATTTATATAAAAAAAATTGCAGGAGAACATATCTCACCGCGGTGAGCCAGGGAAAAAGGCGGCTCACCGCGGTCTGCAGAAGGTAGAAAGTTTACCTCTCTTCTAGACCGCGGTGAGGGGCGCCCTTACCCCTGCCTCACCACGGTGAGGCCTGACGATTTAAGAAAAGGAGGGCTTCCTCCTCCTTTACTTTATTCACTCTCCTTGCCCGTTTTTCCCTCAATTTTTGAGATTTTCACCAATTCTCCACCATTTAACTAGGGTAATAGACCGTTGCGAAGGTAGTGAGTTCCTCTACTACTTGGAGACTTAAATTCGTGTTTATATCCATTAATTCTTATGGAATCGAGGTAATTCTTTCTACTATCTTTACTTTGCAAACTTGGATTTCTATGCTTGATTGATTGATATTGATTATATGGCTATGCTTATGAGGTATAAAATTGTCTAGATAAGTTATAATCCATGTTAGCTTATGTTAGGAATATCTGTTTAGATTTTGATCAGCAACCTAATGACTTATCTTAGCTCAGAAAGGTAGTTAGTACTCTGGTTCACTTGAACATTGTAAAAGAGGAAAATCACTAAGTATGTTAGTCTAGCAAAACTTGTATAGGATGTTAGGTCTCTGAATGTAACTTTTATATCTTTGAAGAAGACCAAGAAGAAGTCATCCGGCAGCAGAGTTCAACAAATTTGAAGATTTGAATACTGCATAAGATTGCTAAAGACGAAGGAAATTGGTCTCATCAGATACCTATGTGCAGATATCTTAAAGAAACAAGTGTTTCTCAATGAACAAGTTTTGCAAAAGATATCTGAGAACAAAAGGTTTCTGAACAAGGAAAAGTGCCCACAGAAACCTACACTCAGATACCCTGGATAAAACTATGTTTCTGGGAAACAATGTCTCAACAGGTATCTGGAGATGTGAAGGTCTGTGGAAAGGGACATGCAATGCTTCAGAAAGCATGCATAGTTTCGTTGGCACTACAGGAAAAAAAATATCACAATGCAATAAATGTGCAGACAAAGACATCTGAACAAAAGAGGAAATCTCTGAAAAGAGACAACGTCTTCTGCAGTACTATTTTCAGATATCAATAGTTTGAATTTGAATTGAACCTAACGGATACTATTTAAACGGCTTCAAATTTAACTATAAATATCACAACTTAGAATGCTTGAAATACACCTTGAACTTACACACAGAACGAACTTATTCATTCAAACATACAAGCCTTCAACCTACTTACTCTTTAGCTTACAGTTGCGACTAAGCTCTTGAATTCTAAGTAGCACGAAAGTTCTAAGTGTCCTGATCCTTAACAAGCATTTCTATCTGTGAAGGAGTTGAATCAAAAGATCAAGTATCTGAGTTTCAATCTCCAGAACATTTAACATAGACTTGGGTCAGTAAAGAACATATCACCACACATTGTGAAGTGTGTTAAGTGATTCTTGTTCTATAGAGTATTCCTAAATAATTGAAAAGTTAGTAAGACTACTAACCTGACAAACCATCATAACCAACACCTTAAACGGCGTGGAGTACAGGAAGTACTTAGTTTGGGAAACTAAGGAATAACTCCAAGGTTACTGAGCATAGGAAGTACTTAGTTTGGGAAACTAAGGAATAGCTCAAAGGTTTCTGAGTATAGGAAGTACTTGGCTAGGAGCCGGGGAATAACTCAGGGAGAACACTTGGTTGGGAACCTAGTGTATGTAGGAATCGAGAGAAGATATTTGTAAGGTGAACTTAATTATCTGTCTTAGTGGATTCCAGGTCTGAGAAAGGCCGAAGTGGATTAGTTGAAGGATTACGCCACCTTCAGATACCACTATAAAAGATGTGTTATTTACTTTCAGCAATTTACTTATCGTCTCTTTATCCTGCTAAGTATTTAAACACATTATATCTTTCTGAGCACGTACACTTATCACAGAAAAGTCTTCCGCTCTCTGAAATTAAGTATCAGATATATTCACAAATATCTGAGAAATTGTGTTTATCGACAAAAGTTGTAAAAGACTATTCACCCCCCCCCCCCCCCCGAGTCTTTTCCTTTGCCGTTATCTGGACCAACAAGTGGTATCAGAGCAGGAGGTTCCCAAGCCTTCTGCACTGAACCTAGATCCCAGATAAGTGCCCACTAACTACTTTTCACCTACACTTGATTTGTCTGTTTAGTGTGTTTGCTACAAGATGTCTTTAAGTGACGCTCCAATTCTCAAGCCAGAGAACTATGAGAAATGGAAGAACAACATGATGCTCCACCTAGAAGCCATCAATGACGAAATGATCGAAGTGATAAAGAATGGCCCCATAGTCATTCAACAACTCAAGCAGGTCATGGAGGTTTCTAATGGTAGAGACATAGTTCCCACTGATGAAGAACCAAGTGGTGCTTCCTCACAAACAGGTGCGTCAACCAGTGGAAGACCTACTGATCAAGTTGTTTATGAGCCAAAGCCCATAGAGCTCTGGACATCGGAAGATGCCAAGAGAAATCGACTGGATGGTCAGGCTCACAATATCATCATACGTTCCACTCCAGAGAACATATAGTGTAAACTGTGGGGCACAAAAACGGCGAAAGTGGCCTGGCAACTGATTGAAGAAATCTGTGCCGGCACTGAGAAAACAAAGGAAAATAAGTTCGAAGTTTTGAAGCTCAAATTCCAAAACTTTAAACAAGGTCCCACAGAGACTCTTAAAGAACTAGATTTCCTGTTCACATCATTGATGAGTGAAATGGCTGCACTTGGTGAAAGTGAGAGATGCTCTAACACTGAAAAGGTTAAGACTATCGTGAGAAGCCTGAATCAAAACTGGGAACATACACAGTACTTTTATTTCAACCAAGGAATGCCAAATATCACTCCAGTAGAACGTTTTTCTCAGTTAGCTACTGTAAACTATGAAACTACTCAGAGAGAACAAATGATTGCTGAGAAAGTTCACAATGTTTCTTTAGTAACACAAGGTACTTCTGAAAAGAAGGATACCAAGGAAATGACTGAGGAAGATGATCTTGCTGTGAAGCAAATGAGAAAATATGTCAGTCGGGAGATTGAGAGAAGAAAAGTCAAAGAGAAGTTGAAAGCGCATTTAGGCTCAAACTATCACCAGTACAAAAATATGCAGCTGTCAAGCTCGCTGAACAAGCCGGCTCAGCAAGCATCTAGTACTAAGGAAGTAAAAATCGGAAACGATATATGTTTCTATTGTCAGAAACCTGGTCATTTTAAAAGAGATTGTCCTATTTTCAATAAGCTAAAGACAGGTGACAGGAAAGATAGAAGAAACTTCAAGAGAGGTCAGAGAGCTATGCTCACTGAAGAAAGGAAAAAGATTCAAATCCAACTGTGTTAGGAATATCTGTTAGTATTTTGATCACTCATCACATGGTCTTATCTTAGCCAGAAAGGTGATTATGTACTCTTGGTTCACTTGAACATTGTAAAAGAGGAAATCACTGAGTATGATTATTCTAGTAAATCTTGTATTAGGATTATAAGTCTCTGAGTGTAATTTTTATTTTCAGAAGACCATGAAGATCAATCCTAGCAATGGAGCTTTTCTGAAGATTAGAAGACTGAAGATTGCACAAGATTTATGAAGACATCAAGGTTAGTCTAACTCAGAAAGACTATGTCCTTAATACTTTATTAAGTGTATTTACTTACTTTTGAAATATGATTCTGGACATATGACATCATTAGTATGGAGCATGCAAGCCATCAGAAAGGCTCATGTATCCGTTGAAGACTACTAGACAAGAAATAGTACAAGTGCATTAATTGCATCGGCAGAAAAGCCGCTGAAGCACAGTCCTCTCTGAGACATGAGACAAGGACTTCTGAGTACTCATTTTAAGATAAGTATGGACTGAATTTGAATTGTGTCTAACGGATGGGTTGAGAAAGCAACACGCCCACTTGGATCTGTCAGCAAACAACAATGACAAGAGTCTTCCTTTGTCCAAGTTTCTTTCTTGCATTTGTCAATACTCTAATAATACTACTACTATTATAGTACCATCATTCCAACAACTCTCAAATTCATCTATATATATCACACACTTAGATGCTGAGAAATACACCTTAGAACGCTCTATCTTGCAAACTTACCATCAAGCAAAGTATTCTCTCAAGCACTCTACTACCCTTTCTGAAAGCCTTTTGTTGCTCGAAGAATCACTAGTAGTTCTAAGTTGTCCTGAACCTTAACAAGAGATTGTTATTCGTGAAAGAGTTGAACTATTAGATACCCTTTATGAAGCTCATTCTCCGAACGGAAATCAATTACTTGGGTCAGTAAAGAGCAGACTGCCGTCCACTGAACATGTGGATTAAGTATTCTTGTTCTATTAGGCTCTCTGAAAACATAACTGAAAAGTTATACGAAAAGCCTCTCTGACAAACCTTATAACCAACACCATCAAGGCGTGGAGTAGAGGAAGTACTTGATTTGGGAAATCAAGGAATAACTCCACGGTTATCTGAGTAGAGGAAGTACTTAACTCTAGGAGCTGGGGAATAACTCAGGGGGAACAATTGGTTGGGAACCATTTATTTAAGAATCTTAGAATAGGATTATTGTAAGGTGAACTCAATTATATGTTCTAGTGAATTCTAGGTCTCAGAAAGACCGAAGTGGATTAGTTGGAGGATTACGCCACCTCCAGATACCACTATACTTGCTGTGTCATTTACCTTTATGTATTTCCATTTCAGAAAAGCACACACACATACTTATTGTTTATGCACTTACCTATCTTAAAGTCTTCCGCGCTCTGAATTTAAGTATCAGAAACCCCCAGGTTTCTGAGAAACTATGTTTATCGACAAAAGTTTTAAAAGACTATTCATCCCCCCCCCCCCCCCTCTAGTCTTTTACTTTGTCGTTATCTGGACCAACAAGTGGTATCAGAGCAGGAGATTCACAAGCCTTTTGCACTGAACCTAGATCCCCAGATAGGTGAAGGAACTTTGTCCCTTTCTGAGGACTATATAATTTGTGTGTTAAGTGTGCAGGTATGTCTCTGAGTGATGCACCCGTTCTGAAGCCAGAAAACTACGAGAAATGGAAGAACAACATGATGCTCCATCTGGAGGCCATTAGTGATGAGATGATCTATGTCATCAATGAAGGACCTATCAAAATCAGACAACTCAAACAGCATTCGAGGTGTCCGATGGAAGAAAAGCCTCGCACAAGGAAGATGGAAGCAAGGATGCGGTCGCTAGTGATAGTGGTCGTGTTGCTCGTGGAAGCATTATGTATGAAGACAAGCCAGAGAGCTCGACATCCAAGATGCCAAGAGACACATATTGGATGGTCAAGCTCGTAATATCATCATCAGATCGACACCTGAGCACATACAGTGTAAACTGTGGGGTGCTAAAACGGCAAAAATTGCCTGGCAATTGATTGAAGAAATCTATGCTGGAACTGAGAAAACCAAGGAAAGAAAGTTCGAAGTTCTTAAATTGAAGTTCCAAAACTTCAAACAAGGTCCCACTGAAACTCTGGAAGAACTTGATTTCAGGTTTACTACCCTTATGAGTGATATGGATGCACTTGGTGAAAGCAACAGATACTCCCAGCCAGAAAAGATTAAGACTATTGTCAGAAGTCTCAATCACAACTGGGAGCACACTAAGTTCTTTTATTTCAACCAAGGAATGCCAAATATTACTCCAGTAGAGCTCTTCTCTCATCTTGCTACTGTAGACTATGAGACAACTCAGAGAGAACAAACAGCTGAAAAGTTGCAAAGTGTTGCTCTAGTTTCTCAAGGTACTTCTGAAAAGAAGGATACCCAAGATGCATCTGAAGAAAATGCTCTTGCAGTAAGACACATGAAGAAATTTGTGAGTCAAGAGATTGAGAGAAGAAAAGCTAAAGAAAAGCTGAAAAAGCATCTTGGCCCAAACTATCATCAGTACAAGAACATACAAATGAACAACTCTCTGAACACCCCCATTAAGAAAGGTGTTAGTACTGAAGCTGCAGAAATAGGAAATGATATCTGCTTCTATTGTCAAAAGCCTGGTCACTTCAAGAGATTGTCACCTTTAAACAAGCTCAAGACAGTGACAAGAAGGACGGAAGAAATTTCAAGAGAAATCAAAGGGCCTTCTTGTTGAAGAAAGGAAGAAGATTCAAATTCAACTTGATGCTCTAGACATTGAGACAGATTCTGAAGATGGAGATTCAGATGACTCAAACCTACCATCACCAGAATTGTGTGGAATCACCCACGATGTAATCGACTTCGGCCTTAAGAAGAATGAAATGTGTGGAGTTGCTAAGATTGATGGTCCAGACATCTCCAACATTGAAATATGTCTTATGGCTGATGAGGTAACTAACAATTCACAATTTCTGTACTATGAGAGTGATGATGGAATTGAGGATCTGGAGTTGGTCAAGAGTGAATTGGATCGTTATGAGAAAGAATTTCTCGAAGCACAATCCGAAACCATAATTCTAGAGGAAAGCAAAGAAACTCTTGAAAAAGAGGTATCTGAGAACAAGAACGCTGAAATAGCCTTTCTGAAAGCTCAGATATCTGAGAATGAAAATTCTCACAAACTAGCCTTGGATGAACTTAATAAGAAAATGATGAAGCTGCTTTCTGAGAATGAAGAACTCAGAAAGAAAGAGCTATACTTCCAATCTTATGCAAAGGCTAGTGACACTCTCACTGAGGTTCAATCCTATCTGAGAGATCCCTCTGAGAAAGGTGGACTTGGACTTGATGAACAATCAAGTAATTCATCTCCTCTTAAGAAGAGTGATGAAAGGTTGACCTTTGTAAAAAGTCAACAGAATAATTCTTCAACCACCTATAGCATTGGTCAGAAAGCTAGATTAGTTGACAAAGGAAAAGGTGTTGCAACCCAGCCTTTGAAAGAACAACAAGTTCACAAGAAACATGTGGATAAGGTTTCTGAAAAGAAACACAACCCTCAGACATGCAACCATCCACATTGCTGCATTACTAGGAAGGGAAGAATTGCTGGAATAGGGAAATTCTCTACTGTACCATTTTATGAAAATAAAGATGGTGCAGAAACTAGTAAGGCTTCTGAAGAGCGAATTCAGAAAGCAAAAGGTGTTCGAAATGGCATTGGCTATCGTGCTATTGGAAAGGTCCTTCTGCAACAATATAAGGAAGGACAAGAACAATAGCGCAAGGCTGATATTGCACGTAGCAATAGACAGAAGTGGAAGAAATCTCAAGCCACTGAAAAACTGAATGCCAGAGCTAGAAGGAACCTGGCCAGAAAGGCTAAGTTTGCTGAAAAGCAACCCTAGAAACCTATGGTCCAGAAAGCACCAAAGGGAACACCTAGAAACACCCCACGAAGGAAGATTGAGATCAAAATTACTGATTCTATTGTCTCTCCTTCTGATCAAGTTAGACAAAAACAAACTCCCAAGACATTCACTAAAATGTGGATTCCTACTGGAAGAATGTTTAGTCTAGGTGGTTCTATCTCTGAGGCAAGAACCTAACTCATGTTTCCTATTTTGTGCAGAACGCCTCTTGGACTAAGGCTCAATGGCTATTTGATAGTGGATGCGGAAAGCACATTACAGGAGACAAAACAAATCTGGTCAACTACAAAGCTTGCAACACTGGACCAGACATCAGATTTGCTGGAGGAGAATTAAATCCCTCTCTGGGATCTGGCAACGTCAAATTGGGATCATTAACAATCACTGACGTATTACATGTTAAAGGTTTGAAATATAATCTATTTAGCATGAGCCAGTTTGCAGACAAGGGATTCACTGTGAAATTCAAAGCAAAGTATTGCAAACTTATTGACAATGAGTCAAAGCAGACAGTCTTGGTTGCTCGGCGGAAAGGTAGTCTTTATGTTGCCGATTGGGCATCTGCCACAACTGAAGAATGTCTCATGGTGAGTCAATCAGGTCACACAGAAGAGCACTGGTTATGGCACAAAAGAATGAGTCACTTGAATTTCAAAACTCTGAACAAACTTGCCAAGAAAGAGTTAGTGGTTGGCCTTCCCAAAACATCTTTCAGAAAGGATGGTATCTGTTATGCCTGTCAGATGGGGAAATAATCCAAGATATCTTTCAAGTCCAAAACCAGACACTCTAGTGTTAGACCACTGCAACTATTACACATGGATCTTTTTGAATCATCTGTAACTAGTTATGCTGGAAAGAAGTATGGTCTGGTTGTTGTAGATGACTTCTCAAGATTCACTTGGGTTGTCTTTCTGAAGCACAAATCTGATGCTAGGGTGGAGATACCAAACTTGCTGAATAAGCTTGAAGTCATGAAAAATGACAAGGTATCTGCAATCAGAACAGACCATGGTACTGAGTTTGTCAACCAGTACATAAAGGAGTTTTGTACTATCAAAGGTATACAACACCAACTTTCCTCTGTGAGAACACCACAACAAAATGGTGTTGCAGAAAGGAAAAATAGAACCCTTAAAGAAGCAGCAAGGACAATGCTGGCTGACACTGAAATAAGTGAAGTTTATTGGGTTGAAGCTTTAAACACATCATGCTACACTCAAAACATATGTTTGATAAACAAACACCATGACAAGACCCCCTATAAATCTTGGTTGGTAGACCCTCTAATATCAAACATCTGAAAGTGTTTGGTTGTAGATGTTTTGTTCTTAACAATGGAAAAGAGTATCTAAGAACATTTCAACCAAAGGCAGATGAAGGTGTGTTTCTTGGTTATTCTATGATTAGCAAAGCATACAGAGTTTATAACAAAAGAACAAAGAAGATTGAAGAATCAGTTCATGTTGTATTCTATGAAGGAAGCAAGAAAACACCCCTTGCTGATGAACGCTCAGAAAGGTTCAAGGAACTAATGATAAAGGATTCTAAAGAAGAACCCTCAGAAAGGAAAAACATCATTGCGGAAAGAAAGGATGACTCTGACGAAGAAAAGCATGAAATGCCTAGTAACAACCAGATGATTCTCAGACATGATGAAGAATTTCCTATGAGAATTCCAGAAATGGAAACTGAAGAAGTTCATCAGAGAGTTCACTCTGGAAATGACCTCTCTGACAGGCATGTCCCAGAAAGCTCTCACACTGAGCAAGTGTCAGACATTCACCGCCCTTCTGAGGTGCAAAATGTCTCAGATACTGAAGAAGTATCAAGTCATAATCATAGTGATTCACATTCAGATCACTTGGATATTGACCCTACTAGACCTAAACCCATGATGAGATGGATCAAGGATCATCCTGCAAAAGATGTAATTGGACCAATCAATCAAGGTGTTAGGACTAGGAGAGCAATAGCTAAAAATGCTAATTCTCTCTTTGGATGTTTTATCTCAAACATTGAACCTAAGACTATAGAAGAAGTATTAAGAGACCAAGACTGGATCTCAGCAATGCAAGAAGAGTTGGATCAATTTGAGAGAAACAAAGTCTGGAAACTAGTTCCATTTGTAGAAGGAATATCTGTAATTGGAACAAAGTGGGTTTTCAGAAACAAGATGAATGAATCTGGTGAAATAACCAGAAATAAAGCAAGGTTGGTTGCCAAGGGATTCACCCAGACTGAAGGTCTAGACTTTGATGAGTCATATGCACCAGTTGCTAGATTGGATGCAATAAGACTCTTTCTGGCCTTTGCAGCTCATAAAAACTTTAAAGTTTATCAGATGGATGTCAAGAGTGCATTCTTGAATGGTGAACTTGCTGAGGAAGTCTATGTTGAGCAACCAACTGGCTTTGAAGTTTCCTCAGAAAGTAGAATGGTCTATAAGCTACAGAAAGCTCTATATGGACTGAAACAGGCTCCAAGAGCATGGTATGACACTTTGGTCAAATACCTTCTGGAAAGTGGTTTCAAGAAAGGTGAAGTTGATAAAACTTTATTTACTTTAAATCATGATGGGAAACTACTCTTAGTTCAAGTATATGTTGATGACATTATATTTGAATCTAAGGACAAGCAACTTTGTGATGACTTTGCAAATCTCATGAAAAGTAAGTTTGAGATGAGCATGATGGGAGAATTGAACTATTTCCTAGGATTGCAAGTCAAGCAACTCAATGATGGAATATTCATTAGTCAGACAAAGTATGCAAAAGACATGCTCACAAAGTTCAATCTTAAGCCTTCTGAAAAGAATGCTAAGATACCTATGAGCATAGGAACCAAGATGACCTATACTGAATCAGACAAGAGTGTTGAAGAACATAAGTATAGGAAATTGATAGGTTCACTACTTTACCTTACTGCAAGCAGACCTGATATTCAATATGCAGTTGGAGTGTGTGCTAGATTTCAAACAAATCCAATGAAATCACACTACAACATTGCTATGAAAATATTAAGGTATGTGAAAGGTACAGTAGATGTAGGTTTGTGGTATCCTAAAGTAAGTGGATTGAGTTTGGCTGGTTACTCAGATGCTGATTATGCTGGATCAATGCTTGATAGGAAAAGTACATCAGGAACTTGTCAGTTTCTGGGAACTAGACTTATCTCATGGTTTAGCAAAAAGCAAAACTCAATTGCAACTTCTACCACAGAGGCTGAATATATTGCTTCTGGTTGTTGTGCAACACAAATTTTTTGGATTCAACAACAACTCAGAGACTATGGACTCAATGAAGAGAAAACTCCCATTTTCTGTGATAACACAAGTGCTATTGCAATCACACAAAACCCCAAGTTCCATGCCAGAACAAAGCATATTGATGTTAGACACCACTTCATCAGAGACCATGTTGAGAAAGGCAATATAGAGATATTCAAGATTAGCACAGAAGACCAACTTGCAGATATCTTCACCAAGCCCCTACACGAAAGCCGGTTCTTGACTTTAAGACATAGTCTTACGTTAATGGAGATGCCTAAGGACTGAAAAATGTCCTGAATCTCTAAAGTCTGAGTAAGTGAGGTAGAAAAGAAGTAGGCCTCTGAGAACAGATTCTCAGAAATCCAAGTTAATAAGAAGTGATGCAAAGGTTTCTGAGTAGCAACACTCAGAAAGGCAAAACATTTCTGGAACGGGTATCCAGAAAGGCAAAGGTTGGTACACACTCAATAAGTAAATAAGACTAGAACTTACTTACTGAGAGTGGGTCAAATACATTCAAACAACTGAAGCTTCTGACACTTGAACTCAGAAAGCTATTTAGTCATAGAAAGAAAAGACACACAAAGCCCGAAAAGTATAAATTCTGGAAGTCAAACATGTTTAATGTCTCATATTTTTGCCATTTTTATGATAAACAATATAAAGATAAGGACTTGACACTCAAAATGATAAGTTCAAACGATTGAGTATTCTTACTCTTTACTAAGTGACATAATGGATGTAACTTGTCAAAAATCCATCAAGTCGGCACAATACCATTTGTTGATTGATATCATGACAAGATATTCAATATAAGCCCTTGATGGATAAACATTTGATCTCAACGGTTGAGATTAAAACAAAGCAAGTAATGTCTGTTGAGAAATGCAGACATGGCCCACTACGCATTTAATGGAGAACGTGTGTGATACCACGCCTATGCAGATACAAAGACACGCATTCATATTCAGTTGTATGTATGTTGTATCTATGTACATTTTGTCTGCTATATATATAGGACTTGGGCAAAAGACAAACATTTTTACCAATTCCGAAATTTCATACTTGCATCAAAGCAGCAAAATCTCTCAATATTTCTGCAAAACCCCTTCTGCAAACTCAACTTCTTGTGTTTAGTCTTCTGAAAAGATAGACTAATCCCGATTAAGCTTGCAAAACCCCTCTGAAAACACTCACTCAAGACTCTATATAAGAGTTGGCACCCAAGAAGATGACCACCAACAACCCTAAGGCCGCATCATCTGCTCCTACAGAAAAGCAAGGAGGAAAGGAACTCAAGGTGTTGAATAAACGCCTTCTGGGAAAATTCACACCATCTGACTGGAACCCAAACCACAAAATGAATTGGGGAGCTTTTCTAGTGAAGAAGTATGTACCAGCAGTCATACCTTCAAGACCAGATAGGAAACTGATATTGGGGATGCTGAAAAGTTCCCATATCTTCAAGTTTCTGTCTACTGCACCCAATGGACTATCCACACTAGATGTGCTGGAGTTATATAACAACTCCAAAATCTTCACAAAGGTTGTGAATGATGAAGAAGAGAAATACATGCAGACTGAAGTTCAAGGACAAGAAATTGTCCTAGACTGCAAGACTTTCTGCAAGATATTCCGATTGAAAAATCGAGGAACAAATGAAGACATCAACATCAAGGATGCTCCCATGATCCAAGGTGTTAAAGAGCTATTTGAAGCAATCCAATTAGAGGATGCAAAGGGTTGCCCAGGAGAGTTTGTTCTGAAAGCCATCAGAACTAGTCATCTCCAGAAACACTGGAGTACTTTAGCTCTCATTCTGGTCCGTTGCTTTGATGGCAACAAAGGTGGAGTAGACCAGATAAGCATGGAGAGATGGATGATGATGCATCTTCTGAACAAGAAGCATGAAGGGCAGGAAACCCACTTTAACTGGGGGAAGTACGCCTTTAACAAATTCCTTAGGCATATTGAAGAATTTGAGCCCAAGATCATCAATGGCTTTGCTGAGCCAAAGTCCAATATGCACTTTGTCCTCAGAATTTGTCACATTCTGGAAACAATGGGAATCACTCTCAGAGAGAGGCAGGAAATCCCAGTCACCAACTCCCTTTTCAAACACGCCTTTGAAGAAAAGGAGAGACTTGCTGCTGAGAAAGCTCAGAGAAAGGCAGAAGAGCTTGAAGCTGCCCAGCAAGGTGAGGAGGTCTCTGAGCAAGCTCAAGCTCAACCTCCAGTTGCCAAGAGAAAGAGGACTTAAAGCAAAAGATCCTCCAAGTCCCTAAGCTTACAAGAGGCACAACCTTCTGGAGACAACGTCGCAGAAGATGTTGGACGCCCAGAAAGAAACTCCAGAATGCCCCAAGACTTCTGAGCCAGACTGCTCCAGAACTCTCCAGAGATGATAGAAACATCATAGATGGGTCTGCACCAACACTGGATAGTGAATCTAAGGATGATGAAGTACTTGCAAAAGTACTCAAAAGGTCCAAGTATGAGACCCATGGAGGAGCATCAAGCTCAGCCCCTCAGAGAGATAGGAGCCCCTCTGCCTAGCAGGAAGAAGAAGGCCTGGGTAAGGAACATAGAATGATGGAAGATCCTGACATTGCTTCCACATTCATATTACCAGCATCAAAGGTTGGTGAAGAAAACCCTGTTCTTGAACAGGTTCCTCAACCTTCTGAGAGAGCTCAACTCTCAGAAAGGGATCAGACTGAGATGGAGACTCAGAATGATGCTTTAGAGGACAATTTCAATGAGCAGAGAGAGGCTGTGGAGACTCCACAAGTCCAAGAGATCCAAGCCCAGCCTGACTCTATTCAGGTAACAAAGATAGTTTGTATCTAACTTGTCAACATAATTACATGTTAACTTGTTCCTCATAAGCTGTATTTGTTATAGGCCAATTTAGAGGCAATCCTTCAGGGGGAAGAAAACTTGTCCACCCCCTTGAATCAAGAAGAGGTTCCTCCAACCTCAGAACATCAAGAAGAGCCTGTCCCACAGGTAGTAAAGTTATATCTGAACAAGAAATAACTAACTAAAAATGCTCTTATCTTATGTTCTAATATTCTTAATGTCTCTTCTTAGGCTCCAACTGAACAAGGAATAACTAACTAAAAATGCTCTGGAACCAACACCCCAAAACCAAGAGATTCCAGAGGCTGAAAAGCTCTCTGAGGAGATATTTTTTTAGCCTTCTGTTGAGAAGGTAAGTATCAGTAAATTTTCCTTTAAGAATACTTTGGTAAAATCGCTACTTAATCAATATGTTTGTTCTATCTTACAGGCTCAGTCATAAGAACACTTGGAAGGAGAGACTGTGGTCTTATCTCCTCCAAAAGAAACTGGCAATGCTGAAGAAGTAGAGTCAGCAGAAAAGGTTCCAGAAACCCCCAAGGTTTCTGAGAAAGATGCCACTGAGCTTCCTCACTTGGAAGTAAGTGAAGTCTCAGAAAGCATTTTTCCACTTATCTTTTCTGTTAACAGTTTCTAAACATATTTGATTTTAATTCTCAGGTTCTAGCAGAAAGAAAGGTTGATGAGGATCAGACTTCTCCTCACAACAAGGCATCTGAGGCCTCTGTGCCCAAGCAAGCAGAAGTACAGGATAATGAGCCTAGTGTTTCTACACAGGTATGCTCAGAAAGCCTATTTTCGCTTACAGATACTAACTCAAGTGGTTTGAGCAAAACTAACTTGAACACCTTTCTTTCAGGCTCAGAGTCTAGTGACAGTTGATTTACTCAAGGCCTTCCAGAAGCACACTTTAAAGAAACATCTCAAGTGCTTGAACGATGGCGAAACTTCGTAAAGGTCCTTTCCAAGTATCCAGAGTAATCGACGTCCCAGAGAAGAGAGCAATCGCCTTCAATCTGGAGGATCACATCCATGCATTGTTCCCAACAGAGTCCTACTCATTTGCCACTCTGATCCATGAAGACTTCATTCATGAAGTAGCACAAAGACTTATAGCAGATTTCAAGTCTGCGGATGCTCAAACCCAAGAGCAGATGGTTACCCATCCTGCCTTGCCCAGCAAGCTCACAACCTACCCAACTGAGCAAGAGGAAGTTAATGGGAGAATGATCACACTTCCTGATGTGAGCAACCAGGTTTCTGAAGATGAGCAAGAGATGGACGAAAATGATTATCAAGAACCTCCCTCTGAGCATCCAAACCAAGAACCAAAGAGCAAGAGTAATGATGATGATGATGACCAGAATGATGATCCTCAACCTGGACAAGGTGGGATTCTGAAAGCCAACAACGGAAGTGGAGAACAGGCTATTCCTTCCAATGTTCAGAGAGCCCCATCATCATCACCTCCCAAGTCTCACCAAGATATCCAACAGGCTGAGCACAATGATGCCATAGAAGAAATTTCAGCCGCTGAGTTCAGGATTAAACAACTCAAACAGAAGTTGGAAGAAGAAAAGAGAATCAACTTAGAGTGCCAAGCACAAGTTGATGAGAAGGAAGCCAAGATTCAAAAGCTCAGAGAAGCTAAAGCTAAAGAATTGGCCCTTCTGGATGAGCAAAGAAGTTTGGAAAGACAGATCAACATTACCGCAGATGAAATTGATGCCATGCGTACTATTGATGAAGAAGCACAAGATGCTGAGGCTGCATCAGAAATACTTTCTACATCTTCTCAGAAGGCCAGCACACTTGATGGAAAATAGAAGCAGATTGCCAATCTGCAAACAATCCAAGAAAAGGATTATGACAGTAATGCTGAAGAAAACCAAAACTTGGTCACCCCAGAAGAAGATGAGATACTTATCACTAAGGAAAAGTTAGCCCTTCTAGCTCCTCAACTATTTTCTGCTCCAGGTGCATCAAGAAGTGATGAGCACAGGTCTAGAACAAGTGTTTTCTTGGAACTAAGAGATAGACTTGTTGCTCAAGACACTCAAGTCCTACAGTCAGTCCCAGAAGAGATGAAAGATTTGGCTGCCGCATTGCTAAACAGAGCAACCAGCATAGCCCTCTCTCAGAAAGATCTAGCTTTAATCAGGGAAGATGACTGCAACAATGCCAACCTAGCACTAACAGAAGCCATCCTTGCTACTCAACAAGCAGATGCTATTCTAAGGCCTCTTGAAGAGCTCAACAGAAAAGAGCAAGAATTGGTTAGGCAAAACAAGGACTTGAAGAAAGAAATCCAAGAACTGGTCAGGGTGCACAACAACCTCCAGAAAAACTTTGAATCACTCTCTGAAACTTATGCTATCATGAGTCAGTCATTCATGACTAAGGGGGAAGAAGAGATGCCTCAGAAAGGCAGAGGAAGAAAAAGAAAACAATCAATTCCTCCCTCCTCAATTCAACTAGTCATCAAGGACACTGGAGATGCCCCTGCTAAAGAAGTTGTTCCAGATCAACCAGCCAGAAGGCTGAGAAGTATGATTACTAGTGGAACCAAGTCCCTTAGGATCTCAGATGAGAACAACCAGAATAATCCTGAAAAAGGAGAAGACCAAGAAGAAGGAGAGGTAAGAGATCAAGAAAGTTGCAAGCCTTACAACTGGAACCACAATGATGATGAGGATGAATCGGATACAGATGAGCATCCAATCCACAAGAGAAGGCATGCAAGCACCTCACAACCTCCTCTGGCAGCAAGGCCTTTGGCAGCCAGAACTCCTTCTGGAAATACCAAGTCAATACAAGGAACATCCACCAGCACAGCCCCAAGGCAGGAAGAAAGGGTTAGAGGATCTCCTGACAGAAGGCCACCTAACAGAAAGGCAAGAAGGGATTCCCAGTTTGGCAGAGTAAACAGAGAAACTCATCAAGAAAGGACAATTGATGCCCACATTGAGTATGTGAAGACTAGTAATGAAGAGTCTTCATATAGGTTCATTCTGAACAAGAGAGGGTATTGGATTCTGGAACTACAACATCTACTTGTCAATGATAAGTTTCCAACTCCCATCCTCAACCAGATCCTGAAATGGAGAGAAGGCAAGCCAAAATTGCTAAAACCTGAGCACCTTCATGCCTGGCTAAACTTTGAAGTAGAAAAGAGGAATGAAGCGTAAAGATGGATCTTTCTTTTGCCTGTCCTTACCCAAAGCCTGATGATGTACACAAGGTAAGAAAACTGGATGGTAGCTACAGCAGGAAGAACAAACTAGGTGTTTCAACCTATGAGTCATTCTATATGACATTGGATGAATACCTAGATGATATACACTATCTGGAAGAAATATACAAGTATTTCAACCTATCTCAGCTGCATATAGACCACTCCTGGGTCTGGGGAAATACTTCTGGGTCCAACACTTTCTGCAGAAGAATCACAAGCTTGGTAAGAGTTACCATGAAATATGTGACTTATCCAGAAAGACAGAGCTCTCTGTCAGAAGGATTCTTTATGACTATGTCCAAGAATGCGGAAAAGTGGATGATCATGTCAACTGATCCAGAAAGGGTGCTGAAGAACTTGAGGTATCTGAACCCAAGTTGCATTTCTGAAGACTTGAAGACTAGTAACATTAGAATACTCTCTTGGAGCTTGGATTCTCCTTTGTTCTAATTTACTTAGTATGTTTTGTTACTTTTTGTAATTTTGATTATTGTTTCTGAATTTCTCTATCTGTAAAAGTTGCATCTTATTCTGTAAACTATACCTATCTGAAGATCATACTCTCAGATACATTCTAATAGATGACAACTTATCAGCAAAGATCACTTCTTGTGATTTGGTTGATGTTTACTTTATGCACTTAATTCAACTAAAATTGAATATCATTTGAAATGATTAAGTGGTGGATTGTTTTCTCTTCCAGGATTACAAATTTGTAATAGGACTTAAAAGATAGTCATGGATGACTGATCAAAAAGGGGGAAATTTGTTAGGAATATCTGTTAGTATTTTGATCACTCATCACATGTTCTTACCTTAGCCAGAAAGGTGATTAAGTACTCTTGGTTCACTTGAACATTGTCAAAGAGGAAATCACTGAGTATGATTAGTCTAGTAAATCTTGTATTAGGATTATAAGTCTCTCAGTGTAATTTTTATTTTCAGAAGACCATGAAGATCAATCCTAGCAATGGAGCTATTCTAAAGATTAGAAGACTGAAGATTGCACAAGATTTATGAAGACATCAAGGTTTAGTCTAACTCAGAAAGACTATGTCCTTAATCCTTTCTTAAGTGTATTTACTTACTTTTGAAATATGATTCTGGACATATGACATCATGAGTATGGAGCATGCAAGCCATCAGAAAGGCTCATTATCCGTTGAAGACTACAGGACAAGAAATAGTACAAGTGCATTAATTGCATTGGCAGAAAAGCCGCTAAAGCACAGTCCTCTCTGAGACATGAGACAAGGACTTCTGAGTACTCATTTTAAGATAAGTATGGACTGAATTTGAAATGTGTCTAATGGATATCATTCCAATAACTCTCAAATTCATCTATATATATCACACACTTAGATGCTGAGAAATACACCTTAGAACGCTCTATCTTGCAAACTTACCATCAAGCAAAGTATTTTCTCAAGCACTCTACTACCCTTTCTGAAAGCCTTCTATTGCTCGAAGAATCACTAGTAGTTCTAAGTTATCCTGAACCTTAACAAGAGATTGTTATTCGTGAAAGAGTTGAACTATCAGATACCCTTTCTGAAGCTCATTCTCCAGAACGGACATCAATTGGGTCAAGAAAGAGCATCGCCATCCACTGAACAAGTGTATTAAGAAGTCTTGTTCTATTAGGCTCTCTGAAAACATAACTGAAAAGTTATACGAGAAGCCTCTCTGACAAACCTTATAACCAACCCCATCAAGGCGTGGAGTAGAGGAAGTACTTGATTTGGGAAATCAAGGAATAACTCCAAGGTTATCTGAGTAGAAGAAGTACTTAGCTCTAGGAGTTGGGGAATAACTCAGGGGGAACAATTGGTTAGGAACCATTTGTTTAAGAATCTTAGAATAGGATTATTGTAAGGTGAACTCAATTATCTGTTCTAGTGAATTCTAGGTCTCAGAAAGACCGAAGTGGATTAGTTGGAGGATTACGCCACCTCCAGATACCACTATACTTGCTGTGTCATTTACCTTTCTGTATTTACATTTCAGCAAAGCACACACATACTTATTGTTTCTGCACTTACCTATCTTAAAGTCTTTCGCGCTCTGAATTTAAGTATCAGAAACCCCCAGGTTTCTGAGAAACTGTGTTTATCGACAAAAGTTTTAAGAGACTATTCACCCTCCCCCCCCCCCCCCACTAGTCTTTTACTTTGCCTTTATCTGGACCAACAAACTGGATGCTCTTGATATTGAGTCAGAATCTGAGGAAGAAGACTTAGATGACTCCAAACTACCTTCTCCAGAATTATGTGGCATCACTCATGAATTGGTTGACTTTGTACAAAAGAAAAGGGAATTATGTGGGGGTTGTTGAGGAGATCTATCCAGATTGCTCCAACATTGAGCCTTGTCTAATGGCTGACGAGGTAACCAACATTTTCCAATTCATAAATTATGAGAGTGATGAGGAAGAAATCAGAGATTTAGAATATCTCAGAAGAAAACTTGATCTCTACAAAAGAGAATTTCAAATGGTCTGAGCTAGAGCCGACATTTTTGAAGAAGAAAAGAATTCTCTTGAGAAGGAAAAATTCACAATTACTCAAGATATCTGAGAAAAAGGATGCTGAAAATGCATTTCTCAAAGCACAGATAACTGAGACGGAGAATTCACACAGAAAGGCAATGGATATACTCTAAAAGGAAAATAAAGATCTTCTTTCTGAAAATGAGGAACTCAAAAAGAAAGAACTATCTTTTCAATCCTATGCCAAAGCTAGTGACACTCTTACTAAAGTACACTCTTATTTAAGAGATCCTTCAGAAAAGGGAGGACTTGGGCTGGACACACAAACAAATAGCTCTACTACTCTGAATAAGAGTGACAAAAGAATAACATTTGTTAGTGCTCAGCAAGATGGTTATCAAATAACCTACATCATTGGTCAGAAAGCTAAGGTTGTTGACAAAGGAAAGGCAGTTGCGACTAAACCTTTGTGGGAAAAACAAGTCCAAAAGAAAACTGTTGGGAACGTTTATGTAAAGAAACATAACATTGAAAAGTGTAATCACCCAAAGTGCTATGTCTCTCAGAAAGGAAAAATTGCGGGAGCAGACAAATTCTCCAACATCACGTATTCTGGAAAGAAAGACGTTCCAGAGACTGGCAAAGCTGCTGAGAAGAGAACTCATATAGCACCAGGTGCTCGAAATGGCATTGACTATAAAGCCATCGGGAAACAACTCGCTCGTGACTATAAACAAGAGCAAGAACAATGGATGAAAGCCAGGATTATGCATAGCAATCATCAGAAGTGGAAGAAAGAACAGGTTGCGACCAATCTGAATGCCATGACTAGAAGAAATCTGGCAAGGAAAGCTATGTTTGCTGAAAAGTAGACTGAGCAATTTGACAGGTATCTGAAAGCACCACGAGGAGCACCATGGAACACACCAAGAAGGAAAATAGCTTTAAATGATAATGACACTAATCATTTACCTAAAATTCCTCCTTATGTTCCAACAAGACAAAAGAATACCCCAAGGAAGTTCATTCAGAAATGGATTCCTACAGGGAGATTCTTTAGTCCAGAAGGTTCCATTGTTTGAATGAGAGCCTAACTCCATGTTTCCTGTTTTATGCAGAACACACTAAGGAAGAACCCGAAGTGGCATTTTGATAGTGGGTGTGGGAAGCACATGACAGGAGACAAAGCAAATCTGGTTAACTACATAAAATGCAATAAAGGACCAATTATTAGATTTGCTGGATGAGATGAAAATCCAACCATAGGTTTTGGCAATCTGAAGCTTGGAGCTCTTACAAACTCTGAAGTACTACATGTAAAGGGATTGAAATATAATCTCCTAAGCATGAGTCAATTGGTAGACAAAGGGTACACTGTAAAGATCAAGTCAAAACTATGCAAATTAATAGACAATGAGTCAAAGCAGACAGTCTTGGTTGCTAGGCGGAAAGAAAATCTTTATGTTGGTGACTGGGCATCTGCCACAACTGAAGAATGTCTCATGGTGAGTCAATCTGGCCACACTGATGAAAACTGGCTATGGCATAAAAGAATGAGTCACTTGAACTTCAAAACTCTGAACAAGCTAGCCAAGAAAGAATTGGTGATTGGTTTACCCAAATTGGCATATAGAAAAGATGGTATATGCTAAGCTTGCCAAATGGGAAAACAATCCAAAATATCTTTCAAGTCTAAAACTAGACACTTCAGTGAAAGGCCACTGCAAATGTTACATATGGATCTTTTTGAATCCTTTATAACTAGCTATGCACGAAAGAAGTATGGTCTGGTTGTTGTTGATGATTACTCAAGATTCACTTGGGTTGTATTTCTCAAACAAAAATCTGATGCAAGGCTTGAAATACCCAATTTGTTGAATAAGTTTGAAGTCATGAAAAATGACAAGGTATCTGTAATCAGAACAGACCATGGTACTGAGTTTGTGAACCAGTACATAAAAGAGTTTTGTACCTGCAAAGATATACAACATCAACTATCTTCAGTAAGGACACCACAACAAAATGGTGTTGCTGAAAGGAAGAATAGGACCCTAAAAGAAGCAGCAAGAACAATGCTTGCTGAAGAATAACGTGTGTATCATCTATGATCACGCAGATCCATATATATACTAAATCGGCCGGAATGGACTCTAATACCATAAGGACTTCTAGCCCAGTTGGCTAGTTCATTTTCCATTGTCCAACAGGTTGTGGGTTCGATACTAATCGAGCCAGCTTAATTATTCCTTCATATCTTTTGGGCTTTTACATTTGGACTTCATTCCAATTTGATCAAAATAAACATTCTTGATTTAATTAATTAAATCCAATTTAATCTAATTAATCTTTATTCAAATATAAATTAAATTCAATTTAATTAATTTACTTTCTTAAAGTATAATAATTAATTAAGTCCAATAAGTCCAATTTGACTTATTAATTGTTTTTTATCAAATAGATTAATTTTTCCTTCATATCTTTTGGGCTTTTACATTTGAACTTCATTTCAATTTGATCCAAATAAACTTTTTTGTATTAATTAATTAAATCCAATTTAATCTAATTAATCTTTCTTCAAATATAAATTAAATCCAATTTAATCTAATTAATCTTTCTTCAAATATAAATTAAATCCAATTTAATTAATTTACTTTCTTGATGTATAACAATTAATTAAGTCCGATAAATCCAATTTGACTTATTAATTGTTTTCTATCAAATATATCAATTCTCAATAACAATAAATTAAATATTTATTAATCCAATTAATATTTAATTCACTCTAATACTCAATTGGTAGAATAATCACCTCAAAGTGTGACCCATAGGGCCTTATGTATAGTAAGCACTAATTTCTTTAAGGTTTGGTGAAACTCCTAGACAATTTACCAAACAATCTTAATACATAAGGAACGTTTGCGAGGATTACAAACCACCTGTAATGTAAAGCTTATGATGATACGGTTCTTTCATTCGCGAACACTCGATTAAGTCTAGAACTTGATTTAGTGTATGTTCCAATAACTTAATCCATTTATCTCATTCTACTAATTGATCCATAATACTTGAATACTATTCCAAAGATATCTTGCGTTGGCCAACGACTTTTATCAAACTAGTAATGAGAAGTTAAGTTTCTCTCCAAGTCTATTTTGAGTAATGAATCCTATCTTAGTTCAACTACTACTAACATGTGTTTCATGATGTGCCCAACACATGCCGTATCTACCCCTACAAAGAGTGCAAGCATTGGTCATGGTCAAAGCACACGACTCCACACATGTAGTACGTATTGACCTCAAGTCAAAGGACTATTACATCACCCTACAAAACCGTTACTTACATCACCCTACAAAACTGTTACTTCCGTAGACACGTAAATAGAGTACATCAAACGGTTTCTCGGCTGGGTATACCAACACTCCCTAAAGTGTCCATGTGTCCGTCACGAATTACCAAGTAATTCGTAGTCGTGAGAACTACTACACCTTCAAAGGATATGATGCAGACCACATGCCAATCTCCAATGCATCATCCATATCCCATTCTCGATGATCATTGATTGAGGATATTTTAGAGCTATGTTATATCACTCAAGATCTGACATTCTTAGTGATAACATAAAACTCATGGGAACACATATGTAAATAATTACAGACAAACATATAATAATATTTACATACTGTAATGCCTATTTATAGATGAACAATAATCATAAATAAATACTTAATCGAATATGTATATTTGTCCTCAATTCGATTGTCTCTAGGACATATATACTTTCATCATGTATGTCTCTTTGTTCTCTCATTATTTTCCTTTCAGAACTAAAGTATTTTTCTCCTCTTCTTTCATTGTCAAGTTTGGGCTGCAGCAGTGTGTATTTTCGATTAGTTGGCTCGACCAAGTGTTCTCTTTAGCTATGGATTTTGATTGGAGATTTTCAAGGCAAGTTTCATTAGGACTTGCATTCACGTTTATTTACTGACTATATTGTTAATTATGTGTTTGTTGTTGCAATTTCTCTAAGATTTTCATTGAGTTTATGTTTGTATGTGCCATAAGTCTCCTGGAACATCCTTCAGTAGTAAGAATATGATTTACAGTTACAAGACTCAAGGTAAATCAATGGTGTTGATGTTTAAATGTGTTTTGCCATGTTTCTGTACTCAAAATTAATTAGCAAGTGACTAGGTGATGTTGAGACTTCCTTGGACCAACTAATGGTGTTGATTAGTCCTTTTTTTAGTTGTCGATCGGTGCGCTTCCATAGACAGTACAAGTTTGTTTGTCTTTTGTCCAGTTCAAGTATATACTTGCGCCTGCTTTGTATTTGTGTAGTAGTATGTGTTTTGTTCAGATCGGTGTTAACCCAAAACACAGAGTGGTGTTCTGTAGAATAATGCTCTTAACTATGTTAATGATATTATCAATTGTTCAAGTAATATTGTCAATTATTTAAGTAATGTTCTTAATTATGTTAATAATGTTATCAACTATTTGAGTGATGTTCTTAACTACTCCCTCCATTTTTTTTATAAGTGTTCCACTTTACTATTCTACAGTCAACCATAACTAATTTTGACCACGAATTACTCTTAAAATATTAAAATATACTCCCTCTGTCACAAGTTCATCTTCCCGTGGCCCCGGACACGGGTTTTAAGAGAAAAGTGAAAAAGTATGACATATGGTGATAAAGTATAAAAAAGAGTATGATAAATAGTGTATAAAGTAGGAGAAGGATTCTCCATTTAAAAGATGGAAAGATGAATTTAGAACGGACCAAAATGGAATGCGGAAAGATGAACCTAGGACGGAGGGAGTATTACTTAATAAAATTATATTATGAATATTAGTAGTTTAAATTTTCATTATATGATTTTGTTAAAATTTTTATCATAATATTTAAAGACTAATTCGTTGTTAAAATTTATTACTGTTGACCGCTCAAAGTCAAAGTGGAACAATTGTAAAAAAACGGAGGGAGTATTTGAGTAATGTACCCTTAGGTATTTATAAAATGTTTTTTACTATTTGGGTAATGTTCTCACAACTTTAACTAATATTCTTGCCTATTTGAGTTATGTTCTTATCTATTTAAATAATAATGTTATCACTAATTTGAAAGGAACCGTCATTCACAAATAACGAGCGAAAATTAGATAACCCCCAAAATTAATTGAAATTGTAGTAAATTGCAAATCAATTCGTCTTTTTGGTCTCTCTAGTAAGTTGGACTTTCCTAGGACTTTGTACGTGTGTGTGTCTGAAGATTTTACTATTACCGTTTATCATTTATTCACGGACCACCTTCGCTTCCAGCTATAATCATTCATCAATTGATCTTCCAGCAAACACGAAATTAATTACTACTTCAAACTTAGGCAAGAGTAAATGCACCAGTTGTAAATATAGGGAAAGCAAGCATGTTTTAGTCATTTCTGATCTAGCTAGGCACATGAACCAATATATAGTTTGTACAGTAGTAGAGCATGAGAAGAAAGTGAAATTCTTAGTTTGTACAGTAGTAGAGCATGAAAAGAAAGTGAAATTAGTCACAACACAACAGACATCCACAAGTTTCTGCAACAAGAGTTTAAATTCGATTTTCATGACATGTTTTACCTTCAAATTGGGAGTGGTTTTGCACTCCAGAAATCAGTGAGTACACTACTTGTCAAAATCACCATCACATGTAACCGTATTTCAATAAATAAGCATACAAGACCTTTAATTAGGTAGGGTTTCCATACGAAATTTATTCATGACATCACATCACAATACAGTACAAGAAGAATCTCAAATCAACCAAACTAATCAGTCAGTCACTTCAGTCTATATACAAAAGGAAGGAGAAACGATCAAATCAGTACGAAGAGTAGTTTTAGGATTTTAAAAATTGGTTGTATGTATACATATACCTCACTACTCCGGATGGGACATGAGAAAACCATGAATAAAGGGGCCAGACTTGAGTTCATGGCACTGGAGATTAAGGGGAGTGCAAGTAATCTTGTCCTCCTCGCGGGTGGCAGTGAACTTGAGGTAGAGAGGTTTTTCTGGGCGGAAGATAAGTTCGGAACCAAAAAGCCATCCAGAAGATGTCGCTGCCCCACATAAAACAAGTCACTACAACAACACGACTCTAGAAGGACATCCTTATCATCAGCATCCTTGAGCACTGTTGATGTCCAAACAACATCCAAGGGCTTCGATATCCATGTGGAAAGATCATAGGCATGAAGTATATCACATACATGTTCAGCTGGTCTGAGACTGACGAACGTAACCTACATCCTTTGCTACCGCCACAATATAGGACCAAGGGATACAGACGGAGACGAGTTGGATTTTTTTTTCGCAATCAGGGTAGTAGGCATAGAGGTGACCCCAGGTAAAAAGATTACCACCAAAGATGTTGAAGAGAATCCGTTTGTTGATTGAGTCAGATATAACTGCTCCATTCATGTGGCATTTAGCAAATTCTTTAAACAAGGGCGTTAAATCCTCCCAGGAATTGGAAGTAGGATTATAAGCCTCAGGGTTGACGAACGGCCAGCCACCAAAATGATACAACTTGTTTCCATTATCCAATGAAACACATGAAGAAAATCCAACATGATTCTTCACCGGAAGCGCAATCCCTTTCCAGGTTTTCGTACTAGTATCCAAAACCGAGGCACCTCTGTACCCGTAAACATCCTTACGGGGGGTGCCGTAATTTTCTTCACTTGGCTCACGGGGTGGGCTACCGATCATGCAAATCTTTGAAGAACCGCCAAACATTCCACACTCTTCCACACGAGTAAACAAAGATGGGTAGCAATTTTCCTCTAACTTGCATTGTTTCAGATCAACCTTGTGGAATTTTAACAACCGAGGAGCGTCACTATCGCAGCAATTTTGAGCATCAAGTCCAAGTACAAGTATCGTTGGGTCACTATTGTAGATCCATCCTACTGCTCCTGTGGGTGGCCTCCGTGTGTGGCCTGAGATTGAAGTAAGATGAGATGACATTACAAATTAATAGTATGCATCAATTAAAATAAATCCAATTTTAAATATCTTGGGGTTTTTTCGGGGGTGGTCGTGTCCATCTCTTAAATTTCTTGCCAAAGACTCAAGGAGCTAGATCGGTGAGGGTTTGTAAATTGGTCTCGGTTGTAAATTTTTCTTTTCGTGGGAGCATCACCTGTGCCCTTTCTTTTTTTATTAACAGAAATTGATTTATTCGGCTAGGCCAGAGGCCATATAATGGTTCTAACAGCCGTCATAGAAATCATCACAATAAAATTCTTGTTGAACTTGTAAATATATTTGTAAATTAAGTTCTGGGAACCTAGTTCCTATTATTAGTTTGCTAGGCTATATTAGGCCAAATAAAGCTAGATAATGAATGATGTTTAATCTATGTTTAGTAAACCTTATTATCCTTATATGTCCAGCCCACATATAAACCCATATTGTGTATCTGGCTCTCTTCAATACGCCTAAATCGTCGGTCTCATCTATCACTGGCGCAATTTTTATCAAAATCTTCCAGCTTTGGCACGATTAATTTTAGAGTCCCGCTAAAACTTGAGATCGTTCAAAATTCATGATATATACTGTTGTCCAGGAAAAAGCCTAGCTACTCTTGTTGTCAACCAGAGTGATTCTCAATTCGGAGAGAAGAATTTGAACAGGTAAGATTTCTTGTTAGCACACGTTGATTGTAGTTTTTTGTTGAGTTCTTCAAATTAAAGTGAATTAATTAGAGGAAATTATTTGGAGGAAATAATTTTGTTCATTATGTTTGGCTGGTTTCGTTCAGTTATTTGGAGTCGATTCTATTTATTCTGCGCTGTGTTGCTGATGGTTTTTTGGAAGCCTATACTGCTTGTATATGTTCAGATCTATACTTGTATAGATGTGTGCTTGCATAATTCCAAAAACAGAGTTGATTTATTTAATAAAAGGTGTCTGTGTCTCTTGGAAGTTGGAACGATGAAAATGCTTTGCATAGATTAGTTTATAATTAGTGCTTGTAAATTGAATATTTTATGTTATAGTGCAGAACACTTATATAAACTAATAGCATTAGTTTACAATGGATGTGTTTAGCTTATCTTTCAAGTACATTTTATACTCTTGTACAGGTGATGTTGAGACACAATTTGACTTGACAATAAGGTTTGGTGGAAAGTTTGTACACTTTCCAACTGCAAAGTACATAGGTGGAGGTGCACTTGAAAAGATGTTAGTTCAGCTTACATGTCTCATGAAGAAGTGGAGTCTCTTTGTAATGAAGAAGGATTTGGACGTATTACGGGGTTTATGACTTACGAGATGGTGGGTTTCTGTTGGTTCAAGGCAAGAATCACTTTGCGTCCTTGTGGGTTGATGCAATGCATAGGAAGCATAAATTAGATTTGCATGCTGAGTGCTTAGAATTCTTAGAATTCCCTAATCTTATGAATGCTCAAGATTATGAAATGCTTCCCTCTTCTCGAGTGGTTAATGGAACTCAAAGTGAAGCTCAAAATGTGAAGGGAACACCACCTGACATGGGGACTCAGACAAAAAGTCAGGTGGATGAAGTTCATGTTGAGGAAGAGGGTGTAGAGGGTGAGGATGATAGTAATGAAAGGCGTGAGGAGGCTGACAATGACAGTGATAGTGTTGAAGAAAATGAGGTTGGTAGTGATGAGAACCAAGATGGCAGTAATAGTGTGTTGGATGATGATATTTTTGACATGACAGTAAACTATGATGCTGACATTCCTGGTGATGTTCTTCTTTCCATTGATGAAGATCAGGTTATGGAGGATATTAGAAAGGGTAGCCAAGCTTCTATGAGTGTGAAAGATGTGACCTTCTATGAGTGTGAAAGATGTGACGCATAGGCCAATCACTACGAATGTGGAAATGGGACATTAGTGAGGAAAATGATAATGGTATTGTCCCATTGGCATCTGAGTCTTGATTGTTCAAGGTAATTGGTTCACAGGGTGAAAGATATTCAGTTGACCTTAAGAAAAGGACATGCAGCTGTAGGAAATGGGACTTTAGTGGAATCCCTTGCAAGCATGCCATAGCTTGCATTACTGAGAATGGATGTACCTATTAATGGAAGAAGTGAGTGGATCAGAACCGGTATCCAAGCTCCTTTACCACCTTGTGAGCAGACATTGAGAAGAAGAGACCCAGATGAGCCTGCTTTGAAAAGGAAGAGAAAAGAAGTGCAGAGGTTGTGGAAATCCTAAGGTGTCTATTTACAACATATACAAGTTGAAGAAGAATCAACTTAATGTAAAGTGCAGCTATTAGAGAGGGGTTTCACAACATCAAGTCAATGTGAACTGAAGCAAAGGGATGACTTAGTTTGTTTTTTTGTCTAATACTGGATGTTGAGGATATTCACTGGAACTTTTTATATGGTCTATATAGGTTTCTAAGACAAGGCTAGGTGTTGCTGATATCATGAAGAGTATACTATATCTAATTCAGTTGGTGATCAGGGATGTTCAAGTGAACACTAAGTCAGCTCCAACAATGTGGGAGCAGATGCAAGCTAAAGGTGAAACCAAGAACTATACCAAGAATCTTAACATAGATGGTGGAATAGTTCACATGAGGCAGAAACCAACCAACACCATTTCCAGGAAGCAATTGGATGCAGTTAGAGAAAACAAGAAGAAGAAGACTTAGTCAATTTTGATGATTTTTGTTTTGTCCAGCTAGCATAGGTTTTGTCCGGTTACTCTCTTTTTGTCTAGCTAATGTAGCTTGTTTAACTTATGACATGAAACTAATGTAAATCCTACTGCTAGGGAAACTATTTATGAATGTGGAAACATTGGATGTAATAGATTTACTTATATACCATCTTTTGAATAGGTTCAAGGAATGCAACTCTTGTTTAATTAATGACAGAGATGCTTAGTTAGTATTGAACGGAATTTTTTATTTATATCAAGTAATTTTTTATTTTATTTTGGAATTTAGATAAACATTATGTGGACCAAGAAAAACATTATATGGACCAATGAAAACATGACATGTCACGCAATTTTTAAAGTAATTTCTAGTTTTTAAAATTATGTATACAGTTTTTTTTTAAACTTGTTTTGATTTTTACCGTGTTACCATATTTTTTAAATATTTTTTTTTCAGAATGATAACCTTTTTTTTAGTATTAATAAAAAATTAATTAATTTTTTATAAATTAATATTTGAGTTTTCAGAATTTTTTCGAATTTTATTTTCAATTTTTTAATTTTCTTAACAATTAAATTCACACTTTCATTATAAGAGCGACACGTGTCAATTTGATTTTTTTTTTTTTTTCGCTGAGTCAAACATCCCGTCAGAATCAAAGCCAAAGCTCCGGTAGCCAGTAGACAGGTCATCGAATTTTTGTGTCGGAGTACCTTAAATGGACATGTTGTGATTGTAGAGTACTTGGCGTAGTCACATTGAAGAATATCAGGAATGGATTTTACCCACTGGCCAAGGTGATTTTAATTTCTCAATTGTGCATGACTATTTTAAGATTAAGAATGAAAGTCATGGTATTGTGGTACTTTACTATGAATCATCGATAATCGCGAATGCGTAAAAGAAGTAAGCAATATTAGTGTTGTCAATACCGGCACGATGGAGCCACCAAGTATGGTGCCCGCTACATGTTGATCTGGCAGCGATGCATTTTAGTGGGTGTAAAATGTCAATTTTACCCCCACTTATCACTTATTAGCAGAAAAATAGGGGAAAAAAGGAAAGAAAAAAAAAAGTATATTGAAGTAATATATGACTAAACAAGTATGTTAATTGTATAAATTTTGTTTTTTTAATTTTTAATTTTTGTTTTACTTCACTATCCCGCGATCCGCGATCCTGGATTTTTGGGCCTAGCGCGATACGCGATTCACAACACTGCGATATAGTAGGATTAAAAAGATTACGAAACAAATAGAACACCTTAGTAATCTTGTTCGAGAAAATGACATTGTCTGCATCGAACAACTGAGAATGGATAGGAACGCACTTGGTAGGCTTTGTCAAAGTTTGCGTAATGCGGGTGGTCTTGAAGATGAAAAGTATGCAAGTGTAACTGAGCAAGTGGCGCTCTTACTACATGTTCTTGCTCATCATAAAAGGAACGTATCCATAAAATTGTATTATAAAACGGGAAAATTACACCAGGTCTCCCCACTGAACACCCTATTAATAAGAACGTCCCCGCATTTGAACAATAACGCCACAGGACAAGTTTCATAAATCAATTACATTTTAGTCCAAAAGTCAACATATCTCTCCTACGTGGGTGATAATTAATGACATGGATTTTTCAGGAAATGATTTTCTTGATTTTGTAAATTACAAAGAACCCCTCTTACTTATTTAAGATTCAATTCATGACCCTAAAGTTTATTATAAATTCAAACCAACCCATATTTATTTTATTCCATTCAATTTCAATTCAAAATAAATTGCAATAAGGTCTCCTTTAATCCTTTTATTTCACAAACCTCTCAAATTAAAAAAAAAAAAAAAGAAAATCCATCAATGGAGATTCAAGCTCCATTTTCGGAGCTTGAATCACCATTTTCGGAGCTTCAAACCTCTCAAATTAAAAAAAAAAAAAAAAGAAACTCCATTTTCGGAGCTTGAATCACCATTTTCGGAGCTTCAAACCTCTCAAATAAAAAAAAAAAAAAAACTCCATTAATGGAGATTCAAGCTCCATTTTCGGAGCTTCAAAGAAGCTCCATTAATGGAGCTTCAACAGCTCCGAAAATGGAGCTTTGAAGCTCCATTAATGGAGTTTTGAAGCTCCATTAATGGTGGAAATTTTTTTTTTTTTTGAATTTGGGATTAAGGTTAAAGAGGAAAAAGAATTAGGGAATCAACAAATATGTTATGATGAAGCTAACAAATTTCTTGTTGGGGTGTTAGAATAAAAAAAAAGAAGATGGAGAATAGTTTGGTATTAAAAGTTTGATGAAGAAGAAGATGAAAATGAAAGAGTGAAATTATTTTGGGTCAATATTGAAATTTTATAAACTTTACAGGGGTTGATGTGCAAAATTTAAAATGAAATTCCACGACACTAATTCATTTTCAGCTTGGTCAACGCAAAAATTATATTTTGGACCAATCTATTATTGTTCAAATGTGAGGGACTAATCTGTTATTACGAACTTTATTAGGAGGACCAGAAGAAATTCACCCTAATAAAAATTGTATTATAAGAGGTTAGGGGCTACAGTTAGTCTATATTTTAACAGTACACTAGATGCATTTCTAGTGCTCTAATATATTCTGAGTAACTAATGTTATAACATGTTTTCCCTATAAATCACTAAACTTTATACGTTAATGTTTGATTGTAATACCTATGTTTTGTAGGGATGTTTGGGTGCATTAGACGGAACACATGTGAAGGTGCGTGTGCCACTTACAGTTAAAAATAGGTACAGATCTCGAAAAGGTGAAATCTCCAGAAATGTGTTAGCCGTGTGCAATAAGAATATTAACTTCAATGATCAGCTGCAGATAGTAGTTTTACGTTATGCCATGTCTAGGGAACCAGGCCTTCAAGTACCTACAGGTTATAACCGGTATATACTACTTAGTGCTTTTCTAATTTAAAGTATACTTTCATCCAATAATACTAAGAAATATTATGTAAATCATTTAGGTTGCTATTGTTTAGGTGATGGTGGTTACGGAAACTGTGAGGAATTCTTAACACCATATAGAGGAATAAGGTATCATCTCTCTGAATGGGGTGAAGGAGACGCGAGACCTCGAAACTATAAAGAATATTACAATATGCGTCACGCAAAAGCACGAAATATCATTGAGAGGTCCTTTGAAAAACTCAAAGGACAATGGGCATGCCTTCGGAGCAATACTTACTATCATATAGCAGTTCAAAACAATTTTATTATGGCTCGTTGCTTACTCCATGATTTTATCAGGTTTGAGATGGCAGCTGATCCAATCGAAGACCAGTTCAATGACGTACCAGAAAATATGGATGACACTGTTGAGACATCTGATGAGTGGTCGGATTGGAGAGCTAACTTAGCAATGGACATGTACAATGAGTGGCATAATTGTTAAAATGTATTAACACCACATCAGTTGTGAGGGGAAATATTGTTATTATGTACTTTGTCTTCAATGTGTTTATAAGCTAGCCAAAATGGTCTATGGAATTGGTTGGTTATTAGAAACATTCACGTGTGTTGTTTCGTGTGTATTTGGAGTGGCTTCTATAATGTTGTAAGGGATGAAATTAAAAAAGTTATGCCCAAATGCACTCTTAATGAGCTCACTGTTAATTCCAAGCTGACCGTTTGGAAAATGGAATGGATTATGGTCTCTGATGTTATAAATTTAAGTGGATTTAATTGAGATCATCCAAATAATATGATTACATTGAATCTGAAGAACTTTGGGATGCTTTGAGAAAGGTAACTTACCTAATTTATAATTCGTTTTTATGGTCTGACGTATAGTTTTATGACTTTTGGTTTTTGCATATTGTGAATGTAGAACGGAATTGGGGCTGATAAGATTCGGGGAAATGCCTCTTCCCGTATTATTCCCATATTATGAAGATTGGTGTGAACTTTTTGGAAAAGATAGGGCAACGGGGGAGAAAGCTTGTTATTTTGACAAGCATGAGAAGAGAAGAGATTCAGAGAAAAGAAGTGCGCAAAATATGGAATCCGAGAAAACAAGTCGCAGTAAAGATAAGGACAGTAAGGATAAGGACAAGAATTCTGGATATGACACCTAATTCACTTGTTACTACGTTCAAGATGAAGATTGAGATTCTAATCATGTCAACTGCTGGAGGTGGTTCACAGAAGAAAAAGTTGGATCCCATTGCTCCCATTGCTGATGGTGCCCCGTTGTTGATGATGCAATGACTGTGATGATGAATTCATTCATGAACGACACAAAAGAGGCATTGCTTGAATTGAATAAATCCATTCAAAAATTGTGTGACAGGAACCCGAATGTTGCACGTGCTATGGCTGGTTTAAATAAATGCCTTCCCTGTCAGGATTAGCCAATGCTTTTGTGTGCTTTTTGTTGCAATGGATGCGGAGGATCACTTAGCCTATATAGTTGGCCTATGTTAAAGGCATGTTAGTTGGTAGAATTTAATGAAATCCCTTTTATCTTAACGTTTTACAAATTCAGATTCAAATTCTAGGTGTTTTGTTTACATTAAATACTCTTAGCTTTATTTTTAGAATTGATTTTGGTGAATAAGGATCAACTCCAATTTTTAGTTTGTCTCCAATCTTTAACTATTGTCTCCTTTACTACCTCTTTATATACACACAACCACCTCCTTAATGGATGATGTAGATTGATTTGATCTAATGGTGGAGAGAATATAGCTCTTTATATGCACAACCACATCCATAGGAGATTGATTTGATCTAATGGTGGAAAGAATTTAGTTGTGCTACTTCTCAACTCTCAAGTATGACGTGATTGAATTTTGAAAAGTCATACGTCATCTTTTGTTAAAGTAGTTAAATGGTGTATAAACATAGTTCATTATATTAAAAATAGATTAGATTTGTAATAATAACTACTAAACATGTTTTTATATGGGTTTATATAATATCAATATGTGTTTATATAATAACAATATGGGTTTATATATTTTGATATTAAGATTTGGATCATGCTATTAAACGCAGTCCCAATGAATTTCTACATTCAATTTTTTGATTTCTTGCAGGAGTGTTAGAGTGGTGGGCTCATAATAATAATAATAAAGTAGTAACAAAAAAAAGTACTCCCTCCATCCCAAACAATAATGTACATATTCTATTCATTTTACCACGAATCTATTCTCGTTACAAAAATAGCAGAAAATTACACCCACTAACTCAACTATCTCTTACTTTTTCCATTCTTTATCATTATATATCTTATCTCTCCTAAATTTTACAATCTTTATAATTTATCTCCTCAACAACAAACAATAAACAATTGAATTTTTTAAAAATAAAGCCGAAAAGAAGAAATGTGACTAATTGTTCGGGACGGAGGGAGTAGAAAAGAAGAAAAAATATATGAAAGCATAAGTTAGTTTTCATTGATGTAAAGAATTAACACTAGAAAAATGGAAACTAGTTGACTTGCCTGAAGGAAACTTGAGGCCATTAGGGAAACCATTGGGATACAACTCGAGTACATGCACAACTTTCTCCCATTCCTGCAAGATAGACATGGGTGGCTTCAGTAAACATAAACATGAGGGAATATATATATATATATATATATATATATATATATATATATATATATATATATATATATATATATTTCAGAAAAAATTCTGAGCAAACCCGTCGTCTCATTGTAATTATGGTAGGTAATGAATCCAATGACACTTTCACCTCCTCCTCCTCAGTGCCGGATACCAAACCTGCAGAGTCTATAGTAAAGAGTAAAGGAATACAACAAATTCGATCTAACAAAACCAAAGGAGAATAACGTAGAAACAAAAACCCAATCTTGAAACCTTAATTTAATTTTAAAAAAGTTAGTTTATATCAGCAGCAAAATATCATGATTCATTGAATAAAGAACCAGATCTATCACTATAATATACTACTTCCTCCGTCCAGTCCCCCGTCCCGTCCCATGTTTTTCAACTTTGAATAGGAATAAATCTTAAACAATAAACGTAAAATATTTAATTAAATTTGAGTAAAAAATGGGTTTATATAGATGAAGTAGTAAATGTATAGTAAAAATTAAGAAAGAGAATTGAAAAAGTATAAAAGAGAGATTAAAATATTAATAATGGAGATAGTGAGTTTCCATAAAAGTAACTGGAAAATTTTTAATAGAAACGCCCAAAATGAAAAAATGTTTTTGGAAAAATGGAAAGAAATCTATGGAACGGGAGTAATACTTTAAGTACTAAAGTTTCATATAATTTAATTGAATTAAAAAATTTCTAATCAAAGTTGGACAACCTGTTAGACTGGGAAAAGTGAAAGTGGTAACATGACACACGGGACGGAGAAAAGGAAGTATATATTAAAAAAAGAAGAAGAACCCACGAACAGGGTTACAAACAGGATACCTGAGATCGATCCAAACGCATACAATACAAGGTGAAAGTTCTTAACCGAAATTCAAGATATTAAAAGAAAGAAATAAAGAATTTTTTTAGCTAAATGGAAAAAGGATACCATCGGCCATGATTCGGTCGCGACAGACCAAGAAGACTGAGACCTAGTGCTTTCTTTGTGTGAGTACTGATATAACGGCCGTACAAAGTCTTTTGGGGTTTAGGTTAATTAGTGGCGGAGGGCAAAAAAAAACAAGTTTCAACCCTATATGTATATCCAGGCAAATGATTATCTATTACTAATACGTCCGGCAAAATCTATTTATGTTAATTGAAAAAGTTTTCAAGCCTTTTCATGTTCAATTTTAATGCCCCGTGACGAAATTCTCCATTCTGATTGGCTAATAAATTTTATGGAGGACTTTTTGGTCTGTCCACAGTGCATCATGATATATCGAACAATTAGTAAGGACAATCGAGTCCATTCAAATATTTCTTCAATTATATACACCACTGTTATTTTTTGTATGTTGAATACATATATAGTTTTTATTAAATTTATTATAACCTTATCTATAAAAATTCAAAAAATATTTTAAACATATATTTGAATTCGTCGTGACAGGACGAATCCATAGACATCAATCTTGAATACTATTATTAATTAAATAAATTATTTTATTCGTTAAAATAAAATATAACTTTATTAAATAAGATAAAATAAAATAATATAATTTTAAAAATATAAAATTTATTAAATTAATTCAATCCTACGTGACATTTTATGGAATTAGTTATATTTTTAAGCAGTATATCTTTTCAATAATGTTCATTTTTTGTATATATGTTGACTGCATACGTAGTTTTTATTAAATATCATATAAGTTTATCTACAAAACTCCGAAAATATTTTGAACATATATTTCAATTCCACGTGACAAGACGAATCCATAAGCACCAATCTATAATATTATTATTCATTAAATACATCATTTTATTCACCATAATAAAATTTAAAGTTAATAAATAATATAAAAATGAAATAATATAATTTAAAAAATAAAGCATTTATTAAATATTTAATATTCACCCATCTATTTAACAAGAAATTAATAAATTTTGATTCTACGATTGAGCAGAGTCCGAATAGGGGGTGATAATTTTGTTCATTGAAGTTTTTAGCCAGGTTAAACATGAATCTAATATTTTAGCACTTAGATTATCAGTTGAGTGGGTTTTTATGTAATATAATATGATATACTCCCTCCGTCCCAGTTTCCTTGTCCCATTTTGACTTTTCATGGTCAACGTTTTCAAACTTTGAACTTGATTTACTCACATATCATACTTTTAATTGATTTTTGAAAAATATATAATGAAAATTTAACATGTGATCTTTAATAATATGAATTTTTAATTTTTTTAACCAACATTATCTATGAGTTATTCGCATACGAAGTTTGAAAACGTTGACCATGAAAAGTCAAAATGGGACAACGAAACTGGGACGGAGGGAGTATAAAATTGATGGGCTAAACCCCACCAAATTCATTCAAATTTCAGCCATCCTACCGCGTGAAATTTTGATACGGTTGAGAAGAGTACGAATAGGGGGATGTATTCGTGTTGTTACTAGGGATCATAAGGGCAATATTATTGCTTTGTGACAAAATCTTATGGCTTATGGTTGCTGAAAATGCGGAAGGTTTGTCAGCCAAATTAAGAACTAAATTTATTCGAAATTTTGAGTGGTTATTGTGGTTAAACTTTTTAAATCAATAAATTTCAGCTTTGCCCCATTGTTACACTTTTAAATGAAATTCATGCATTTGATGGAGATTTTCGTTCCATCAAGTTTTGTCAGGTTAAATGTGAGACTAACATTTTAGCATGCTGAGATCGTTGTGTGATGGGAGCACATACCACCTCAGGGGAGCACATGCTAAGTTTTGTCAATTTGATGTTCTTATGATGATGTTGGATTGGCAAATTTGTATTATACATACCAAGATCGTTGTGTGAGAGGAGCACATACCACCCTAGGGGTTGTCTCGATTAATTTATTTTGTTCTCCAATTACTATTTATTATTAAACGTAAACTATATCGTGGCATCGCCACGTGAATTTGGTTGATTAATTACATTTTTAGCCAGTATATATTTCACTGTTTTTTTTTTGTACGACCCTTTTTGTATATATGTTGGTTGCATATATAATTCTTATTAAATATCATATAAATTTATCTACAAAATTCTGAAAAATATTTTTGAACATATATTTAAATTCATCGCCCCAAGACGAATCCATCTAAAACTTTTCAACTTTATGACTCGCATGTTTCCATAAAGTTGGCTAACAACAATATTATTTACTACAAAGGTGAATTTGATGCTTCTATTTTTTACAATAGGCTCCATAGAATGGGGTTGGAGTGGTTGCAAAATAATATTTACGACATATTTGACTTGTATGCGGTAGTAATACTTTTTATTTGTGATTCTTAAATGGTGGAGTTTCTTGACTTTGAGCTGTGGCATACCTCTTATATCAATCACTAATCCCCTTTTGCACTGGTGGGAATTCGATCATAAATTTACATGTCAGTTAGTACTCTGTGATCTCGTTATTGATTTGTATTGTCTGATTTTGTTGTTTTATTGTGAGTATTTGTTGCTTTGGTTTAAGAAGTGAGTAGTGGGAATTTGTACATTAACAGTTTTCTGATGCAAAATTCGATCAATCAATATCAGCTATGGATGTTTATTTATTTTTTGAATGAGTTGTATTTAATTACACGAGGAGCTGCTTCTTAGAATGGGTCGTTATGTTGACTGCTAAATTTTTTTGTGTATGCTACTGATGTTGAAATGTAGTTGAAGGAATAGGAAATTGGGATTGAAGTAGATGGATTTTGGATTCTGTTGTTGTGTGCATTGGCCTGGCATTGTTGGTTGTGATGGATCGGTTGTGTTTGTGGTTACTCATCACTGCAATTTTGGTAACTGGTAAGTTGAGTTTTTAGCTAGCTGAAATCTAGAGATGATGGGGTAGAACCGTGGAAGTAGATCGTTTGGATGGAGGCTGAGCTGATTTGATAGAAATGGACTGTAAAAACTGAGAAAATAGATTGTTTTTATATTAGCTACTTGGAGTAGATTTTCAGATCAGCTAACAGGGTAGTCATTCATGAGACGGACTTATTTTGGGAAAACGGTTGAATAACTTGTCGATAAGGTGATGCTAAATAAACCTAGAAATGGAATTAGTTTATTCTCTAATTACTTAATGCTTTCTACTTACAGGCTCAACCAGAAGTAGAGGTGCAAAGGGAAGAAGTCAAAGACTCCCCTACACCAATTGATATTGATGAGGCTTCCAAGCCTACATAACCAGAAAGAATACCAGAAACTGCAACAGTTTCTGAGAAAAATTGTAAGTGTGAGATTGCTGGTGTATCCAATACACTCCAGAATGTCTTCAGTGTACCGAGTACACTGTAGACTATATCACACTTTTATATATAATATGTTTTTAGTTTTCTCCTTTATTCTAATACATAATTAGTTCCACAGCTTTAGTTGTGAATATGTGCAGGATTTTAGGATGAAAGATCTCATGGAATCTAAGAAGATTGCACAAGTCGAAATCAAACAGTACAAGGAAAGGAGCATATTTCGAATTGCATTAGGAAAGGAAGGAGAGATCTACTAGGATTCTACTTACCAAAATCATAACAAGAAGCAGTGCGTCTCTGCTATACAGAAGACGGCTATCACAGCCTATATATATGAGAAACGACATTGAAGACATACACGTGAAGAAAGCAAGAAAACCAAGAGTTCAAGTTTACTGATTCACGTATTTGTCATCCGTTTTCTGAGTTGTTTCTATCTAGTGTTCTCTATTTTGTTTCAGAGATTATTAGGTAGATTAGTAGAGGTATCTCTTTACAATTACTCAGTTGTTTTGCATCTAGAGATATTCGCAAGAATAAATCTAGAGTAGTTTTTGTATTGATTAACAATCATCGTTTAGTGGATACTTTCGCCTTGAGGCTCGGTGGATTATAGAAATATAATATGCTAGAAACTTATTTCTGTGTCTTGTTATTTCCACTGCATATTCTATCGAGTTCTAGATTAGGTTATATATATATATTCGAGCTTGGTGTCTTGGCTACACTCGAAACTGTTTTATACAGCTTTTGGTGTATTCGATACACTGAACTCTGTGTCGTAGTTTGTTTAGTATCAAATCCCGGTCTTTTCACTATTTCAATTAGCATCAGAGCCAAGAACCTAATTAATTGGTGTTTGGATTTGGTACTATAGAGATGGATTACGCTAATCTCAATGCAGGTAGGTTACCTATCTTGGATGGTTCGAACTATCGCTACTGAGTATTCATATGCGAACCTACATCAAATCCATTGATGTTCGTGCATGGAGGTCTGTCATTGAAGGATATCAGATGCCCATGTTGGAACCTGGTAAGGACAAAGATGTTTTGCCTAAACCAGAAAATGCATACACGCCAGGTGAGGTAAGTGATGCTACTCTTCATGAAAAAGCTATCAACTGTATATTTGCTAATGTTAATCATCATATGTTTAAGTTGATACAATCATGCACTACTGCTAAATCTGCTTGGGATATTCTTCAAAAGCACTGTGAGGGTGATGCAAGTGTCAAAGTTTCTAAATCTCAATTGCTTAGTAGTAAGTTTGTAAACTTAAGAATGGGGGATGATGAAACTAGCACCGAGTATTTTGAAAAGTTAATGGATATTGCTAATGAGAGTCAATTACTTGGAGATCCTTATTCTAACAAGCAAGTGGTTTTTAAAGCTCTTAGAACTGTATCTAGTAGATATGAGATGAAAATAGTTGCTTTTAAAACTGCTCACAATTTGTCAACTATGGACTTGGAAACTTTGATGAACATTCTTTTAAATTATGAGTTGTCTATGACTAATCCACCATCTGGTGTAAACAAACATAAAAGTGTTGTTCTTCAAAGCAAAACTTCTGACTTATATGATGATGAGAATAATGAAGAAGATTTGGATAATTGGCTTGTTAATGCTATGGTCAAACGTTTTAAGAAAAGCAGTCTTAAAGACAAATTTAAAGTAGGTTCTAGTAGGAACACTTCAAAATCAATTCTCAAACAAGCTTACAAGAAACTTTCTGCAGATGAAGCTGAGCAAGTAAAGAAAAAGAAGTGTTTTGCATGTGAAGGTTATGTTCACTTTGCTAACGAATGTGCTAACACCCTTCGTAAGAAGGGAGGAGCTTATTGGGTATGTGTGAGTGAAGATAATGCAGGTATTGAAGATTCAGATTCTCCGACTGATGAGGATGTGGAAACCATAGCTTTACACTCATCTGTTCAACTTGATGAAGATTATGATGCTTGGTGTACTGGGAACACTGAATCTGCTCAAGAAATTTTCTTTGCAGATTTTCGAGACTCTGAGTGTTGTGAAAACACTGAACCAGTGCAGAAAATATTCTTCGGGGACAATGACATGAACCAGTGTTTCTGGAACACTGAACATATGACACCAGGACATGGTGTGGTCTTTGATTATTCTAACCTTCATTTTTTATGAGACTATAATTTAGAGTCTCATTTGGTCCTTTTTAGCGGTCTTTGTTAGTCTTTATTCCTAGTTTTATAGTGTTATTGTGCGCTTTTATGTTTGGTGTTTTGTTTGTGTTTTTGTTCTTTTGGTACAATTTGGAGAAAAGATGACTTTGATGGATGTTACTACTGACAGGATCAACCAGGTAGCATTCCTCATAGACACCGAGTAAGCAAGGATGGTGCCACAGGGCTGCAACCATTACCAACCCAGACGTCATGCGAATAGAGCGTAAAAATGCCGAAGGGACAAATAGCAGCCATGAGACCACATATCCATGTAGTATTCTGCACCCAAGAGCTCGAGCAATTCGGCATGTTCCAACAATCAAAAGTGCATACGCACTAGAAAGTGGAAGCACATCGATTGCTGTCCGGATCCACCTCGTGCCGCAACCCATTATGGGAGCAACACTAAGATGATCTTAATTCATTGTGTACAGGACAAATGCCATGACCAAGGTATGAAACACAGAAAACCCAACCGAGACCAAGAGCACTTGGCCAAACAAATGAAGAGGTGAGAAGGCCAAATTGTCGCTGCACGAGCAGGGAACCAACTTGCCCTAACACACTAAGCACCAACTCATGCATCCTACCTAGAAAATCAAGGCATGCATGTCAAGGTAAAGCTAGCCCACGAGAGAAAATCACTCGCAAACTAAACACCCCAACATGAACACCGGCTGATTCCCAGTCAAGTACGACAAGAACAAATCACCAAGCACCTTACCAAGGGACAGATTACACCACCAAGCGCGTTACCGAGCAAGATAACATCACCGAGCACCTTAATGCTCTAGTAGAAGCAACACATTGCCAAGCACATTACCGAGACTCCTAGGCAGATCTTAACCAAGCACCAAACATATGAGGGTGCAAGAAGAGTACATCAACCGTGGTGTCCTTCCCAGGTTCATCCAAGCAAATATGCACTGGCAACTACCAACATCATTGTTTCCGGCGATGAAATCTTAGGCAACCCCCAAACCGACCTTTGAATCCCTCATTCCCCTTGAAACCCATCTTGGTACATGAAAATCATGGTAGAAACCAAGAATTTTCGAAAAGGCAACCCCCAAACCGATTCTAGCACACAAATGGCACAGAAAGGAGGATTCTGGGTGCCATGGACAGTGCATGTACCGGCACATGTTGTGCCGGTACCAAGCCATCTCGAGTTCTGGGTGCTTACTCCCAAGAGTCACCCCTTCCACTCCCGAATCTGGCACGCAGATGTGCCCAAATGGCCCACAAAGGGGGGATTCTGCGTGCCAGAGACAGTGCCAGTACTGGCACATGATGTGCCGGTACCGAGCCATCCCGAGTAATGGCTGCTAACTCCTTTGAGTTACCCCTCCTCCCTCATAGTAGTCTAAAATGCAAAACTTGAGTGATGGGAGTAGACATCAAAATGGCCGAGCAGCACACTCCTCTCATATACGCACTTCCACACATCTGTTTTCAACGAAAATTTGCATGGAACCATATTTCGGGCCCCAAAATCAGTTTTTTGGAGTTAGAATTTATTTTTTATGCCCGAAAAATTATTTGATAATTATTTTTCATAAAAAAATGTAATAATACATAAAAAAATTAAAATAAAATAGGGAAAAATAATGAAAAATTCCCGGAGTCTAATTTTGGTGGCGTTTCACGTCTCTTCGTGACTCGGGAATCGCTTGCGATCCATGTAGTCACGATTATGCTTACGCCTACGTCGTGATATCATCATTCTCATCTTCTTGTGGGACAAGGGTCATTAAGCCAGATCGGACGCGTTACCGGAAGGGACATCGGCCACGTTACCTACCTCGGATGCACACCGTTATTCAATGGTATACATAATAAGCAACCTTTCGAAGATAAGTACACTGTGACTTAATCTTAAGTCACGTGGATGAAATTTTTGGTGGCCTTTCTAGAACCGGCTTGCTTGCGATCCATTTAGGCTTGATTATGCTTACGCCTAAGTCGTTTCTCATATTCTTCTGGGACAAGGGTCGTTAACCGAGATCGGACACGTTAAATACCTCGGACGACGGTCGATGCACACAGTTATACAATGGTATACATAAGACCTTATAACCCCTTACCCGGGCACCGGGTCTAGACTTTATAACCCCACAAAGGCACCTGGACATGATCTCCCGGGCACCAGGTCTACACCTTACCGATCAAGTATAAACCTTATAACCCCATACCCGGCACGTGGAGGTCTACACCTCACTGATCAAGTATATACCCGGCACGTGGGGTTCTACACCTCACCGATCAAGTATATACCTGGCACGTGGAGGTCTACACCTTACAGATCAAGTATATACCTTATAACCCCATACCCGACACTTGGACATGATCTCCCGAACACCAATTCTACACCTTACCGATCAAGTATAGACCTTATAATCCCATACCCGGCACCTGGACATGATCTCCTGGGCACTTGGGCTAGCCTCACACTTAAGATCAAGCAAAATCCGTCTTTCTGTGGAAAATTGTGGGTTGCACCCACAATCCCGATGGTTGGCTCACCTTAGGAAACCTCCAAACCGACTCATTCCCCTTGAAACCCGTCTTGGCGCATGAAAATCATGGTAGAAACCAAGAATTTTCGTAAAGGTAACCCCCGAACCGATTCTGGCACGCATATGGCGCACAAAGGGGGGATCCTGAGTGTCGGGGATAGTGCATGTACCTGTCGAGGGCAAAGTCCCCCGAACACTTAAATGAATTTCCCTTGCTCTCCTTCACCCTGAGTGCCTAGACCACCTAGCTTGCAAGGACCAAAGAGTAGAAGCCCGTAAGAACCGTCGTACTGATAAGAGGCGACACGTGAGGACCTGCACAAGTAGCTTGGAGGGGGGGGGGGGGTTAGAACCTTATACCCGGTTTGCGTGGTGTCAAACCGGAAGAAGACTTTACTTGCGAGAGAGTGAGGATCAACTCGGTATAATTATCGGGAATGAGAAGTGATTATTCCTTACCTTTATTATGGGAATGTGTGCCATATAACTAGATTTCTCCCAAAATGGGAGGGAACCCCAGGATCGCGCCAAGTGTCAGGCTCAGATTGGGCCAACAATGCCTCAATAGGCCCATGGCCCATTAATGACTCCCTAACCCATTCCCTTTTGGGCTTTCGGGGGTAGATTAGTCATTAATGTGAGAGTTTGGAGACCTTGTTGCAGTCTGCCGTGTATGAGATCCGAGGAGATAGGTCCGGTCCTGAGGTCTAGACCGTACTAGGTTGGACTGGGGATTTCCACAATCCATGCACTGTCCGAAGCGGTCCGGGACATGCGACTCGGACCTCGATACTCTCAAGTGCCAGTTCACTTGGTTGCTTATGAGGTTGTTGTGTTGAGCCCGGAAAGGTGTCCGGATCGGACCCCATGGTTACGGACCATTGGCAGGGTCGGACCTACTACCCTTTGGGTCCTCCTGTTCCTTTCCACCCGGGTGAGTCGGACCTGCGGGGGATTAGGGTCGGACTGTAAGGTTCCGGACTCGTTGAGAACTTGGGACGCCTTAGGATTCGTTCCAAAGGCGTCTATGATGGATTGGACATATTTCCGTATCAATAGTACCGACACATTTTGTGCCGCTAACGAGCCCTCTCGACCTCTGGGTGCTAACTCCCGAGAGTTACCCCTCCCCCTCCTGATTCTGGCACGTAGATGTGCCCAGATGGCGCACAAAGGGGGGATTCTGCGTGCCAGGGACAGTGCCATTCTTGCACCCCGGACATGTCTCTGGACACGGATCATTGCCATGCTTGCACCCCGGACATGTCTCTGGGCACGGATCCTTGCACCCCGGACATGTCTCTCGGCACTTGTGTTGCACCTTATAGGGCACTTGTCTGGCACCTTATGGGTCACTTGTTGATGAGTCGGTTTTATATCGTCTGGTCTGGTCTTTTTTACCGTCTTTTTGTTATCCTTAAGTATAGTTTTAGTTGTTTTCCTAGAGTCTTTTTACTTGTTTTGTTCTTTGTGAGTTTTGCAGGTATTTGGCTAAACCGCGCTAATTGAAGGCAAAAAAGGTGTATTTTACACGCATCTGGAAGATATGGAAGTCCCAATGCCTCGGATGGTTGCTAGAAGTGGAGCGGAGAAGCCAAAATACCAAGAATCGAGGTTAAAAGGAGCAAAATCGAGTAAAAAGGACAAAAGGGCAATATCGTAAATTGCCAGAAGAAGTGGCGAACACCAACTTGGAGATGGCGCCCGCCAAAACGAGCCTGAATGCTCTGGCGGGCGCCAAGTCGAGGTTGACGGACGTCATGGATCGAATCCTGGCGTCCGCCAAGATATCGACCATGGCGAACGCCAGGTCTATCTTGGCGGACGCCATCACCTGTCAGAAGAGGACGAATTTTGCCGTTCTATTTCCTAATTCACTTAGATTTATTTTATTCTTCCTACTATTAGTTAGAAACAGCTATTATGACTTTTCATTATCTTCTATTTGTCAAGAATTTAACATTGTCTTTAGCTAGACCTAGTTTCCAAGGCAATTACCTGTTTCGAGGTAATTGAACCGGTTTTCACCTTGTAATCTGACGATTCATTGATTGGGAGCATAATCTACGTACTACTTTGCATCGATTCGATTCAGGTTCTTCAATTCTACCTAGGGTTTGTGACATCGAAGGGTAAAATTGTATCAATCGTTCGATTCTTTCGTTTATAGTCTTCGATTATGTGTGTTGATTGTTTAATTGCTTTATTGATTATGTCTTCGCATAACATGAGTAGCTAAACACCCTGATTATGGGGTGGTGACGAATTCAAGCATGCTAGTTAGGGTTTATGCGATTATATATAATCAGGTTACGATTACTATGTGCTTTTTAGATTAAATTGCGTATCCTGCTATTACGTTTGATGTGCAATCAACAATATCACTGTTAGATTAAGCATTTGATTCAATCCAACAGTTAGTTCCAAACGGTAATAGTAGGATTAGCTTTATTGATCGTAGCTTAGTGAAATTGACGCCTTCACTAATGCTATTCGTTTTCTGAAACCCAAGTAGTGACAACTTAAGAGTATCGTTTCCTGTTGATCGCATATTTCCTGCTAGCTATAGCTTGTTTGAAGTCACCACTTCATAATTCTCCTCATTCATATATTCATCTCGTTAAGTGTCAACCTGTCTCTAGTTTTGTATTCTAAGTTGTTTACTTTCACTTTAGTTAATCTTCTCGCTGCCAAAGCAAACAAACATTTATTGCTTTCATTATTGTGTCTTTTATTCGTAAACCCAAACTCAGCTTCGTTAAGTCCTTAAAGACCGACCTCGGGGTTAACTTCATTGCACTACAAGTTTTCGTAGTGTTGAGAATTAACTCTTGGCTTAAACAAGTATTAAAACTTTGATATTGACACATCAAGTTTTTGGCGCCACTGCCAGGGACTTAACTCCTTTGTTAAGTTTATTAATTGTAATTTTCAGTTGTATATATTAGTTAGTTTGTCTTTTCTTTTTTAGTTTAGTTTGTTTTGCGGAACTACTTGGGTTTCTTTGTGTGTGCAGAAAAGTATGGATCTCTTGAGTTGCTATAGGTGTGGGATGGACGGTCATGTTGTAGCAAACTGCATAGACTTCGAACATATCCGAGATTTTCAATTGGAATCTGGAGAGAAGATCGGTCATGCATGGTATAGATTTCAAGATCTGCGGGAGGCGCATCTGAACCATGGTATGACACTGTGTACACTGATGTGGATTTTCTACAAAAATCTAACTAGCGAAGGCCACGGGATGGTGGATAGAGCCGCAGGAGGGTCGATCTGGGATTTGACGCCTACAGACCTAGAGGAAATGATCCGAAGCCTGGTTTGCGACCTTAGATCTTCTGAAATCCGGCGGATATGCAACGAGCTACTAGCTTGTTGTGCACGAGAAGATGCTGAAGAGATGGCAGAAGATGAGGCCACTACCACCGCCTCTACTGCAATTGAAGAAGAAAATCCAGTCACAGTTGAACGAGTTTGTGAGGGTTTAGACGATCAGTCAGTCATGGAGGAGGAGACATCCGCCGAAGCGACCGACGAGGAGACTGAACCACCCGTTTCCAACTATTTGGAGATGGAGCAGACACCTGATACCACCCAGATGATACAATTGGATTCACAATCCGTTCCCCCACCTTACAATAACTCGCACACACTAGCCCTAGCTCACACACGAGACTGGCCAGGGAGTTTCGACCCTATTTATCGCTTTTATTTTCCCTTTGATTATCCTTGTTTTATTCTAGTTTTTTATTTATCTAATGTTAGTCTGCAGAGAGTCATAGGAAATAGGGGGAGAGGAGCTAAACATGGGCACCTAATCGTCAATCTTGGCGGGAAGGATGCAAGGGATTAGGTCCCGTTTGATAATGGATAGCAGCAACCACGCGTTTCAGGGAAGTACACTTTCAGCTTTCTTTCTTTCTAGACTATTCGCTGGGGAGAATCTCTAGTCTAGGTTTGGGGAGGGAGGTAGCTTTCGTGTACTTATCCTTATATGTGTGTATGTGTTTTTCTTTTCGTGCGTTAGTCTCTGTGTGTGTGATTTTCTGTTCAGTCTAAGTCTGTCTCCCAAGTCGAGCGTATATTGCATATATGTTTAATGCTTATGTTTTGATTGATCTCTGATTATTAGCAGTTGGCATGTTATAAATTGGTTAAGTTCGTTTCTCCTGTAAATAGAAAGTGTGTTCTAGTTCTGTAGTCCAAAAAGCCCTGTGGGTAAACCTTAGCCGATGAAAAAATATTGTACCGACGCCTGTGTGATTTAATTCGGGAAGTGCAAACTCCCTTGTTTGCGCCTCATCATGCTCATGTGTACTCTGTTAAGTTAGGTATGACGAACTTCATGCTCTAAATGTTCTATTTCATCGAAGCCAAACCCGTTCGAAAGAACAGGTTTGGGGAGGAGGATTTTACTGTCCTATGATTCTGATATACCTATGATTTGCACTGCTCTCCCTAATTGTATGATTCATCTCGGAGTGTATCTGTGGTGCTCGTCACCACCGTAGTCATGTTGGGCATGTTTCAGATACTACCTATATACCGGCGTGGTCCTAAAAAGCCATATGACCGTGAGGGTTGATGGCACGTATACCAAACCAGCACGCACAAAAGTGCGGACTTCGGTAAAATAGATACTACCAAAACAGTGAGACTAAAATAGTCCAATGTGGCCAATTGAAAAGAATATGCTTTATAAGTATGCAAAAAAGTGGTTGTGTGGGAGAATGATTATTTGATACTGGTCTAAACTGTTACGTGCGAGAAAAGTCCCTTCTGACCTGACTGATTGAGTACAAATGCATGAGTTATTTGAGGCATCTTTGTGACGAAAGTCACCTTCCTTATCTCTTTATATTCTTGAGTGATTACCCCTACTGGACACTTCCAGGAGCGTGAGAGATTAGATGCATAGGATTCACTTGTGAGGGACTGCCTTGTTAGATGATGATTCGGTTTTATATCGTATCATCTTGTCTTATTCGCCATCATTTTGTTATCCTTAAGTATAGTTTTAGTTGTTTTTTCTAGAGTCTTTTTACTTGTTTTGTTCTCTTTCACTTTTGTAGGTATTTGGCTTAACCGTGCTAATTGAAGGCAAAAAGGATGTGATTTACATACATCTGGTAGATATGGAGTGCCGATGCTTCGTTTGGTTGCTAGAAGTGAAGCGGGGAAGCCGAAACGCCGATATTTGAAGTTAAAAGGAGCAAAATCGAGCAAGAAGGACAAAAATGTCAAAATCGTCATTTGCCGGAAAAGTTAGCGAACGCCATCTTCAAGATTGATGTCCGCCAAAACAAAACAGGAAGTTTTGGCGGACGCCAAAGTTGAACTTGGTGGACGCCAACTTTCTCTGTTTCGGCGTGATTTTTCCCGATTCTTTTCTAATTAGTTTTTCTTCCTTTCTTTTTAGTGAAAAACAACATTATTACTTTCACAATTCATTCTATTGTCAACGATTGAACTTTGCTCTCAAGCTAGACCTAGTTTCCAACGATTTTCACCTTATAATCCAACGATTATCATTGATTTGGAGCGTAATCTACATACTTTCTTGCATCAATCGCTTCAGATTCGTCAGGTTCTACCTAGGGTTTGTGACAACGAAGGGTAAATCTGTATCAATCGATCGATTCCTCGTATTTAGTATTAGATTATGTGTGTTAATGGTTTAATTGCTTATTTGATTATGTCTTCGCATAACATGAGTAGCTAAACACCCATACTATGGGGTGGTGACGGATTCAAGCATGCTAGCTAGGGTTTATGCGTTTATATATAATCGGGTTACGATTACTATGTGCTTTCTAGATTAAATTGTATATCCTGCGATTACGTTTGATGTGCAATCCATCAATATCACTGTTAGATTAAGTATTTGATCCCTGGAAACCAAAACGTTTTTCGTCTTGCTTTAATCTAACAGTTGGTTGCAAACGGTAATAGTAGGATTAGCTTTATTGATCGTAGCTTAGTGAAATTGACGCCTTCACTAATGCTATTCGTTTTCTGAACCCAAGTAGTGACAACTTGAGGTAATCGTTTCCTGTGAATCACATATTTCCTATTAGCTAGCTTGTCTTCTAGTCACCACTGCATAATTCTCCTCATTCCTGTATCAATCTTGTTAAGTGTCAATCATATCTAGTTTTGTCTGCCTAGTTGTTTACTGTTACGATAGTTAATCAATCTACTGTTGAAGCAAACAAACTTTTACTGCTTTCCATATTGTTTCTATTTATTCGTAAACTCAACTCAACCTAGTTAAGTCCTTCGAGACCGAGCTCGGGGTTAGCTTCACTGCACTACAAGTTTTCGTAGTGTTGAGAATTAACTCTTGGCTCTTAAACAAATATTAAAACTTTGATTTTGACACATCAAGTTTTTGGCGCCGCTGCTGGGGACGTAACCCCTTTGTTATGTTTACGAATTCTAGTTCCAGTATTTTGTTATTTCTTTTCCTAGTGTTTCATTGTGTTTCTGTCCTAGGTGCTTGTTTGACTAACAAGTGCTTATAGTTGTGTAGTTCCGCTGTTGCGTTTCTTTTTGCAGCATAACCTAGGTTCTATGGGGTCGATGAGGTTAGTGTATGAGCTGGCTTATGTGAGCAAGAAACCTGTGATTCACTTGGAGGATGATGCTCGTCAGTTCGAAGTTACAGAAGAAGACATGTACTGCCTACCCCGTTTCTATGGGGGCTCAGATGAAGATGTCTTAGATTTCTTAAGGAACTTCAATTTTGCGGTTTCAGACATCCCTAAACGGGGATTGGATGAATGCAAACTCCGCAGATGTTTATTCCCTTTCACCCTGATTGGTGGGTCGAAACGGTGGTTGGCTGAATGTGAACCTGACTCTCTGAAAACTTGGAAAGAAGTGATGGCCAAGTTTATAAATGAGTATCTACCATATCACAAATTGGTGGAGCTCAAGAAGAAGATCACTGAGTTCACACAGGCTTGGAATGAGCCGTTCCATGAGGCTTGGGACCGATTTAACGAAGCTAAGTATAAATGCCCTATCCATAGGCTTTCGGACGCTGACTTGGCAATGCACTTCTACGATGGATTGACCGAGCCATGCCAGGAGTCGGTGGATATAGTCAGTGGTGGAATTGGAAGTAAAATACCTGCGGAGCTCAAGGAAGTGTTTAAAATGCTACCTGATACTTCAAATCGTAGAGGACGAGCCCCAGTGCAGGCCAAGAGAACAAATTGGCCGCAGGATGAGCCGGATTTCGAGCCAAATTGCAAATTTTTTGACATTGATGAGAAGATAGCCGAATTGAGCAAACCGGAGAGAGCTTTTCAAGATGAACGTGCTGAAACAGATCCTGATTATCTTCCACCTCAGCTAGAAAGCGATATTCGGGAAGCTATGATTACTATGTCAGAAGTTTTCGCAGCAACCAGCACTGAACTAGCAGAGACTGATTCCAGGATTGAAGCTGTTAGTGAATCAATGAATGAGATCGTCTCATTGGCAGCACAACTCAGTGCTAGCTATGACAGACAAGATACATCTGATCAGGAGGAAGAAGAAGTCTTTTCAGCACTGCGAAGCGGAAAGGTAACGAAACTGAATATTGTCAAAATTACTGATGATTTACCTACTGTTTCAGGTACTAATGGTACAGGTGCTAGAGATGAGCAACCAGCTACTTTTGATGGCTTCTGGATTAAGGAGAAGGAGAATATAGGGGAGCCACAGCTTCACAAAAGTCCAAATCCATACAGGCCCCCTACTCCTCATGTTCCTTTTCCTGGGCGGCTAAAGGAAAAAGCTGATGACAAGGACATACTCACCGGTAACCCCCTATTTGATTGATTATCGAATGTTGAGATTAACATTCCCTTCCTAGATATGATCCGAGATGTTCCTGCATGGTCTAAATTTTTCAAAAAGTTAAGTACCAATTGATGAGTCGGTTTTACATCGTCTCATCTGGTCTTTTTTACCGTCTTTTTATTATCCTTAAGTATAGTTTTAGTAGTTTTTCTTAGAGTCTTTTTACTTGTTTTGTTCTTTGTGTATTTTGCAGGTATTTGGTTGAACTGCACTAATTGAAGGCAAAAAGGGTGTATTTTACATGCATCTGGAAGATATGGAAGTCCCAATGCCTCGTATGGTTTCTAGAAGTGGAGCGGAGAAGCTAAAATACCAAGAATCGAGGTTAAAAGGAGCAAAATCGAGTAAAAAGGGCAAAATCGTAAATTGCTGGAAGAAGTGGCGAACGCTAACTTGTAAATGGCGCTAAAACGAGCTGTAACGCTCAAGGGCGCTTGTCGGGATCAAGGCGCCATGGATCGCATCCTGGCGCCCGCCAAGATATCTTTGGCGTCCGCCAAGATATCGACCATGGTGGACGCCAGGTCTATCTTGGCGGACGCCATCACCTATTAGAAGAGACGAATTTTGCCATTTTATTTCCTAATTTGCTTCAGACTTCATTTTCTTTCTTTGTATTAGTAAAAAAAATCGACTATTACTTTTGAGATTCATTCTATTGTCAAGAACACACACTTTGCTCTAGAGCTAGACCTAGTTTCAAAGGCTATTACCCGATCTGAGGTAATTGAACCGTTTTCTCTTGTAATCCGACGATTGACGTTGATTGGGAGATTATCTACACAGCTTTAGCATCGATTCGTTTTCGTTCTACAATTTCTACCTAGGGTTTGTGACAACGAAGGGTAAAATTTTATCATTCCTCTCGAATCTTTGTTTTGTGCTTGAGATTATGTTTATTGCCAGTATGATTATGCCTTCGCTTATCATGAGTAGCTAAACACCCCTATTATGGGGTGGTGATTGATTCAATGCATGCTAGCTAGGGTTTGTGTGATTCGAAGTGCATCGGGATTCGACTACTTGTGCCTTTTAGATTAATTACTATTCCTGCTATCACGTTTGATGATCTTCTATACAAAATCACTGTTAGATTAGGCATTTAAGCCTTGCAAACCAAAATGTCTTTCGTCTTGCTTGATCTAACAGTTAGTTGCAAACGATGATAGTAGGTTTAGTCGAATTGATTGTAGCCTAGTGAAACTGACGCCTTCACTAGTGCTATTTGTTTTTGAACTCAAGACTGTGACAACTTGCGTAGTCAATCCCGTGAATCACATGTATCCTGCTAGCTAGCTTGTTGGCGTTACCACTCCATAATTTCCCTCATTCATATTTCAATCTCGTTAGTGTTAAATCGGTTTCTAGTAGTTGCAAGTAGTTGTTTACTTTAGTTTATCATCTTGTTGCCGGAGCAAACAAACCTTTACTGCTTTTCATATTGTTACTTTTATTCGTAAATTGAAGCTCAGCCTAGTTAAGTCCCTAGAGACCGACCTCGGGGTTAACTTAACTACACTACAGGTTTTCGTAGTGTCGAGAGTTAGCTCTTGGCTAAGTAAACAAATATTAAGCCTTTGATATTGACACATCACCAATAAACGGGTCTATCGAAGAGGGGAAAAAGAAATCATGCCTGAAACAGTCAATGCTGTTTTTGGGATACCGGAAAAGAAAAAAGATCCCGGGAGTTTCATCATCAGTATCGGCTTAGGAGAAAACTACGTGGCCAAAGCTATGTTAGATAACTGCGAAAGCATCAATCCGATGCCTTACGCTATTTACAAACAGCTTGGACTTGGAGAAATCCAACCCACGAGGATGGTCGTCCAAATGGCTGATCGGAGTTTGAGACGTCCCTTGGAATTATTAGAGGATGTTTTAGTCAAGGTGGACAAGCTACTGATACCAACAGATTTCGTGATCCCGAGGACTGACAGCACAGTAGGAACCGAGATGAAGAAACATGTGGTTCTGCTGGGACGCCCCTTCTTGGCTACAACAAATCCTTTTGTTAGCGTAGAAAAAGGGATAGCTCATTTGGAAGTGCTCGGAGAAAAGGTAACTATCTCTAGCGAAACTAATGTCGATGGTCTTAATAATGAGGAATGCAATTTTGTGGATGCCTATGATTGCAATTTTTCTGATGAATTTGACGAATTAGTTTTGGATACTTATATGCAAACTATCACTAGAGATAAGTTAGAAGCAGCCTTAACTCTTGAAACTGATGAAAATCTTTGGGATGATGAGGTAGTAGAGCATGCTAATTCCCTAGATAGGTGTGAGTCGATACCTTTTGGTGAGGAAGTAGAGGAAATCTTAGAAGTAGAGGGTGAGCAGAGAATTTTGGAACCACCTCTAGAACATAAGGAACTTCCTAGCCATCTTAAGTATGTCTACCTGGGGGAGGGAAATTCAAAACCTGCGATAATTTCTGCTAAACTGACTGTGGAACAAGAAGAGAAATTAATTGCAATACTGCGAAATAATTCTCAAGCCATAGGTTGGGGAATTAGCGATATCAAAGGTATTGACCCTTCCCGATGTACCCATAGGATTGCTCTAGAAGAAGGAACTAAACTAGTGAGGCAACCATAGCGTCGTCTTAAGCCTGCTCTTCAGGATGTAGTGAAAAAAGAGATCATTAAGCTACTCGATAGTACCATGATTTATCCTGTGCCTGATAGTAGGTGGGTAAGCCCTATCCATGTAGTACCAAAGAAGTCTGGAATAACAGTAGAAAAGAATGAGATAGGGGAGCTGGTTCCTTTAAGGAAAACAACTGGGTGGTGTATGTGCATAAATTATAGGAGATTAAATGCTGCTACAAAAAAGGATCACTTCCCCCTACCCTTTATTGATGAGATGCTTAAACACCTTGCTAGGCGAGCATTCTACTATTTTCTAGATGGTCTTTCAGGTTTCTACCAAATACACATAGCCCAGGAGGATCGAGCCAAGACAACATTCACTTGCCCTTACGGTACTTTCGCCAACAAGAGAATGCCGTTTGGACTGTGCAATGCACCGGCCACATTCCAGAGATGTATGCTTTCCATTTTTTCTGACATGGTGCAGGACTACGTTGAGGTATTTATGGATGATTTCTCTGTTTTTGGCAATTCTTTTGATGACTGCTTGAAAAAGCTCGAACTAGTCTTAAAGAGGTGCATAGAGTGTAATCTGACTCTTAGCTCGGAAAAGAGCCATTTTATGGTAGATGAAGGCATAGTTCTTGGACATGTAGTGTCAAAGCGTGGGATTGAGGTCGATAAGACCAAGGTTGAGATAATTGAAAAGCTCCCACCCCCTACTTGTGTGAAAGAACTGCAGTCTTTTCTTGGGCATGTTGGTTTTCATCGCAGATTCATAAAGGATTTTTCAAAAATTTCAAAGCCTTTTGATGTGTCAAATCAAAGTTCTAAATTTATTTAAAGCCAAGAGTTAATCCGCAATACTACGAAAACATGTAGTGTAGTGGAGTTAACCCCGAGGTCGGTCTCGAAGGACTTAACTAGGCTGAGTCTTGTTTACGAATAGTAATTACAGTAAAGAAAGCAGTAAAGAGTTTTTTTTGCTTTGGCAGCGAATTTATTCTATATTATCTATCTACTTATGCAATCTAACTAGAAAACAGATTAATCTAAACGACAATGATATGAAATAGGAGAATTATGGAGCGGTAACGTGAAACAAGCTAGCTAGTAGGAAACATACGATTCACATGATAGATTACGCAAGTTGTCACAATCTTGAGTTCAAAAACGAATAGCACTAGTGGAGGCGTCAATTCCACTAGGCTACAATCAATCTAGCTAATCCTACTATTACCGTTTGCAACTAACTGTTAGATTGAAGCAAGATGAAAAACGTTTTGGTTGCCAAGGATCAAATGCTTAATCTAACAGTGATATTGACGGATTGCGCATCAAACGTAATAGCAAGATATGCGATTAATCTAAAAAGCACAAGTAATCTAAACCCGATGCACTTTGAATCTTATGAATCCTAGCTAGCATGCATTGAATCAGTCACCACCCTATAATCGGGGTGTTTAGCTACTCATATAATGCAAAGACATAATCATTATTGTATATAAACAAGCTCCAAACATAATCTAAAGCAAGGTCGAAAAGCAATAAGAAGAGAAGAATAATAATGAAGTTATATCTAAAAGATTAAGAAAATAGGTTATATATAGTGAAAAACGCTGAAAATCACATTCTGGGCCGAAAACGGCCTGAAAAGGGAGTTGACATCCGCCAAAATTGAGCTGGCGTCCGCCAACTCGTTCTAGATGAGTTTGGCGTCCGCCAAAGCTCCATGGCGTCCGCCAAGATTGAGCTGGCGTCCGCCAGGCCCTTTTTGGTCCTCTAAACGTCGGAATCTGGAGATGGTTTCTCTTCAAAGTTGTAGCTCTTGGTCTTATCTACGAGTGGGAACCAAGATCAAGTCAATCGGAGTTCATATGCAAAAGTTATGGCCAAAATGTCAAAGCTGCTCCATCGTAGTTCGAATTTCGCATGCTTTCACTTAAACGGCTCTAAAACCTTCGTCCGAACTCCGAATCCACTTCTGTTTTGACCGATCAACTCCTTTCTCAACGACCTTTCAGGTCATGCTTCCATTAATGCATTAAATTCACTGGTTTAGCCCTTGTTTTAATGCGTTTTCACCAAACACCTACAAAACACAAAAAAAACACAAAAACATAACAAAACACTAATAAAACACATAAGAACTATACTTGAGGATGGCAATAAGACGGTAAATAAGACCGAGTGAGACGATGTAAAATCGACTCATCACCTTTGAGCAACCTTTTGGGATTGCCTTTTCATAAGTCTACTGCTGATTGTTATAGAACTATGAAAAAGTCCCTTCTCACTAAACTGATTGAGTACACTGCATGAGGTATTTGAGGCATCTTTGTGACGCAAGTCAACTTCCTTATCTCTTTATATTCTTGAGTGACTACCCCTACTGGACACTTCCAGGAGCGTGAGAGATTAGATGCATAGGATCCACCTGTGAGGGACTACCGTGTTAGGCTTAAGTTCTATTTACTTTGGAAACGAATTTTTTGAAGTTATGCATGTGATTCTGTGAATGTCAGTGTGAAGTCAAAACTTCTTCATTATTCGGGCTTGTTATATGCAATCGTAGACACGGTAGCTTGGGAGTTAGATTTTATTTTTGTGTCTGTGTTTTTCATTTTTCTAGGTTTTTTAGAGAGTCTGTTACTTGAGGACAAGCAAGGGTTCGGTTTGGGGAGTTTGATGAGTCAGTTTTATATCGTCTCATCTTGTCTTTTTTGCCGTCGTTTTGTTATCCTTAAGTGTAGTTTTAGTTGTTTTTTCTAGAGTCTTTTTACTTGTTCTGTTCTCTTTCACTTTTGTAGGTATTTGGCTTAACCGTGCTAATTGAAGGCAAAAAGGATGTGATTTACATACATCTGGAAGATATGGAGTGCCGATGCTTCGTATGGTTGCTTGAAGTGAAGCGGGGAAGCCGAAACTCCGAGATTTGAAGTTAAAAGGAGCAACATCGAGCATGAAGGACAAAAAGGTCAAAATCGTCATTTGCCGAAAGAGTTAGCGAACGCCATCTTCAAGATTGGCGTCCGCCAAAACAAAACAGGAAGTTTTGGCGGATGCCAAAGTTGAACTTGGCGGACGCCATGTATGGGTTTTGGCGTCCGCCAACTTCCTTCCATGGCGGACGCCAACGCCAACTTTCTCTGTTTCGGTGTGATTTTTCCCGATTCTTTCCTAATTAGTTTTTCTTCCTTTGTTTTTAGTTAAAAATAACATTATTACTTTCACAATTCATTATATTGTCAACGATTGAACTTTGTTCTCAAGCTCTGTTTCAGTCTGTTTCGGCGTGCCATGGACAGTGCATGTACCAACACATGTTGTGCCGGTACCAAGCCATCTCGAGTTCTGGGTGCTAACTCCCAAGACTCACCCCTTCCCCTCCCGAATCTGGCACGCAGATGTGCCCAAATGGCGCACAAAGGGGGGATTTTGCGTGCCAGAGACAGTGCCAGTACC